>OX415252.1:108257783-108920283 GCA_948329865.1 Linaria vulgaris
TGGAGGATCAATGACAGACACAAGTAGAAGTGTAGAACATCAGCTAATTCATAATCATTTTGTGCAATAGTTGCATTTCCATAATCCTACAGTGTCTTCATTGTGACAGTGGTAACACCTTATACTACTGTTTCCATTTCCAGACTCAGTTCTTTTAAGAATTTGAGTTCTTCTTCTTTTTGTCATTCTTGTTGCTGTTCTTACTTGATTTACCCTTCACAACCATACCTTCACCTTTAACCACAATTTTAGACTCATTCCGCTAATTAGTTCTCTAGAGTTTAGTGCAGATTGAACCGCATTCAAATGTTAAAAAATCTCTACCATACATCACAGGATCCTTAAAATGAGCATATAATTTTGGTAAAGAGCTTATTTCGGATTATTAAGAAGCCTGCCCAGCTAGCGAATGAAAGTTGTACAAATACAAACCCTTGCGGGCATTCATATATTCGAAAGCCTTCAAGAATATATCATTTCAATACCCAGTTCTCTTTCTCCAGGTATATAAAGTTTCGATATAAACGTCCCACCGAAATCCTAAGCATTATTTAGTACTGAATAATCATTCCTTGAAAAAAAATGATAAGATATAACAAGTTCCTAAGGAATTTATTTTCAACAACCTCCTAGGAATGATACATAAGTTTTGATTAAACATGAACAATGTCAATACTAGTATTATACGTTGAACAAAAAGTTCTTTATTTTCCTGAGCTACACTTATCAATTTTCTCATTTTCAATTAAAAGTAACTAAAATATCAAAAAATACAACTAGGTTTTTGTTGACGTACAAAAAAGAAAAAAGAAAATCTAACTAGAGCACCACAGTATTTCGATAGCATGCTCATTAGGTGTACTTCATAGCATATTCATTTCATATTGAATTTGTTAAAGTTCAGTTAACTTGTCAACAAGATAAATATCAAAGTAATATTATTATATATAGAAGAATATCATACTAGGCACACTCAGCATCCATTTTTGCCGACAATGGCAACAACGGTACATTGTTTGCTAAAACAAACTATTAAGTGGTTTAGAACACATACGAGTTGAAGTCATATGAGCTTTTTTATTAGCCACAGTCCGAATCAAACAGGTTATTCGTTGGAAGTAAAGAACTTGTTTAAATGGAATCGAAACTTTCGCATCTCCTCAGCAGGCAATGAGACCATGGCATGGATTGTTCCATTAGCATCTGAGAATATCAAACAAATGTTTTTCATTGTTCCCACTATAGGTCCACTATGAATAGGTTCGAATCTTAATCCCACCCACGAGCTCACCAGGTAATCTCCACGAATCATCCATTTGTTTATCTCCATCCAATCTATTCTCGATCTTATATAATCATCCGTTAATCTTTTAGGCGCCTCCATTACCAACTCTACCAACTTTAATTTCCAAATGGCCAGTTCTCGATTTCCTTACAGTTTACCATGGAATAAGCAGAAGCCACTGCATTGCCAAAGAACGACCTTGGCAGTGGAGGTCTCAACCTTGATCTTATGTCAACGGCGCTGAGAAGAGTGGACATCTTGTCATCACCATTGTACGATGACATCACTTTACACTTCCATAAGAGTGCTACCACCAAACTGAAATTGGTGATTCTTTTGATGTTTGCATTAGTACTCATTCCGAACTTTGTCTTTTCCATTAAGAAATTCATGTCGTTTGTATCAAACTTGAAGACTTTGTACTCTAGTTCGGCATCACTCTCATACATTTGATCACACGAAATGGATCAATGATGAGGCTTGAAGAGTTCAAGGTGTGGGAATGCCACATGTGGTGGGGATCTAGGGGCTAGAAGGCGACGATTGTGGTTTGGAATTACTGTCAACGGCCTGTTGTCATCAAAAGCTTGCAGAGCTAAATTATCTTGAAATGTTTTGAATGATCTCCATCCAATAAAAGGTCTGTTTCCTGTCAAGCCGATTGCAAAACCACCACACTGGAATGATGTTACTTGCATAATTAGGTGATTACTGAAATATAATTATGTATAATCTTATCTATTTGTGCAGAGAATACGAGCTCATTGCTCTTCCTAAATAACATTTTATGGAACTCGCTGAAACAAATATTTAATCGCAAATGTGTCACATTATGTTTTGGAAACATTATGCATAGTTATAATTAACATGAACAGTGGCTAGGGGTTGATCTTCAACTGCCTCAAGATTTTGCATTGCAAGTTGGCAGAATCCAAGGTTGGGAGAAACCAAATTCCCTATCTCATGATCAAGCAAATACAAGGAAGAGGCCGTCATGAAACCAACACCGGCACCATTGCAGTCAATCTCATGTCGGCCCAACTGGTGGTTGAATTTCAACCTTCCGGCTATAACATCATATGGTACCAATACTTTTGCCAATGCATGTTTGAGCCGTTCGCAGACACTAATTCTGGTGAAAAGTCAGGGCTAGCCCGAAGGAAATGGTTCACTGTGAGATTGAAATTTGTACTTCGATCTTGGCCTGACAGATAAGTGGATTTTCTCTCAGTTTGTTTTGCGGGAGTAACTAGGGTGGGTGGTTGGAAATTGGAATGTAAGCTTGAGATCTTGAAAGAAAGGGTTCGATGAGATGGTTGTCATGTTTGAATTTTGATAGATGAGCTATGTGCATGAAATGTAATGCCCTTTTTATTATAGATTATGGAGAGTTTTTCAATTACATTAACATGTATAAGAATGTAATGTAATTAATTAATTCAATGTTTAATGACGCCGTAGAAATAATAATGCGCTTAATGATGCCTATGTTTCCTATTGAAATCAATGCTAAACTTTGGTATGGCTAGTCAAGTTGCAGAAAGTAATTAAACAAATCAGGTATAAGTGGATGTCATCGGTAGGAAAAATACAATATCCATTGCTTTAGCATGCATTGGGCATGTCTGATTGATAAGTTATGTGCATGAAATGTAATGCCTTCTTTATAGATCATAAATAGTTAAAACAAATGGCTAAAATAATTACTTCAATGTGCCATGTATCTTTTTACTTTTGACAAAAATGTCCAATATCTATTGGGGACGGAGGGAGTATTACTTTGTAAGTCCTGCACTTTTATGCCAAAAGTGCCCCTTTACCCTTATTTGGGCTTTTTGCTCACATGGCTTCCAAATCACTCTCATATGTATATAGGTAATAACTTTTCACACTTTTACTTAATAATTTTTAAGTAATAAAATTCAAGAACCACCATTATAATTTTGAAATTGTACTTTACATTCCATCATTAGGATCATCCGAGACGTCCGACACATGGAGAGATTACATAAGCATTTGTTGTCTTATGGACAACTTGTTGATTTTGGTTGTAGGATTGGATCGCAATGCAAGATCATGAAAGTTATAAGGGGCGCGCTTGTACAAATGAAGGCAGACAAGATTGCTGGAAACTTATACATGGTACATGGAAGACTCTGCAAGTGGGAGAAGCGTCAGTAGCTTTATCTGAGTCGAATGAGAAATCATCAATGATTTGGCATCAGAGACTCGGGCATATGTTGGAACAAAGCATGAAGGTTCTTGCAGAGAAGAAACTACTTCTGGGCCTCACAAAGGTATCTTTATCTTTTTGTGAGCATTGTGTTGTCGAAAAACAACATCGTATAAAGTTTCGTAGTTCAGATTCTAGAAGTAAAGTCATTCTAGAATTGATTCATTCTGACGTGTGGCAAGCACCATCGGAGGTGCAAAGTATTTTGTGTCTTTTATAAATGATTATTCTAGAACATGACAGCTTTGTCAATTCCATCAGCTAAAGAATAGTTCTTAATCTTGGTGATTCGGTTTCTTTAATCTAGAAAGGATGCAATACCTGAAATTAGGTTGGTTATGAAATTAGGTTGGTTAGGACGTGACAGTGAGGAAGATTTGGTTTGTGAAATTGTGTGCAATACCTGAATTTAGAACAAGACTTTTTTTTTTCTTAAAATTTCTCATGGTTCTGCACCAGTTCCTGACTAATTATTGTCGAATTCTCTTCTAACTCTTGCAGTTATGAATGGTCCTCAGAATATACCCTTGGTTTCTAGGTTATCTTTGTAAATCATATGGTTAGACATCTCAATTCAGGGGAGCATGCATCTGCTTGAAACAATTCTCACTAGTTATTTTGACTCGTTTGGGCTCGCAACTTTCAACTTAATCAAGATTAGTAGTATAGCTACTGGAACAACTGCTCGAATATGGAGATTTGATCTATTGATTCCACCATGACCCTTGGCAAGAACAATGTTTTGTTTATAATTTTTCCTATATTTTCTCGATAATTAGTTTCAAACATCATTAAATTTCTCCGTTGTCTCATCTATATTGGGTCTTTTATAGATTACCGTTCAATTGTAGACTATACAGAGCATTTGAAGAGGGTGACTTCTGGTTTCTATGTGCTTATGAATAGACATCAACATTGTGATGCCTATGCATTCAAAACAGGCAGAATAAGCAAGAAAGAAAAGACTTTGACTGAGAAAGATTTGATACTAAAACACATTAAGTGTTTTTAGAGTCATAATCAACTTAGCCAATGCCAATGTGACATTACATGTTGGACTAAAAACTACAAATCTATCGTCCATAATTTTTCTCATCAAACTGTGTTTGAAACTTGTAGATTTTTCTGAATTATATAGCGCATCTTTAATTTGGCTCCATAGTTCCTCCTCGATAATAGCCTTTCATTTACTATATTTTACCCAATGTGATAATGCAATATGTTTTTTACTTATTTTATTACGAAAATCTTCTTTTTCTCATGAGTACATATTATTACAAAATATATGGGCATCATATGTTCATGAACATGACCAATCCAGCGGCGACTATAAGTAGAGAGGAGCGAGCTTTCATATAAGATGGAACGCTGGCGCCACTGGGGGTTGGTGCTGGGGCATCGGGGCAGATGAGTCCCTCCTTATCATCCCGGCACAAAGACGCAAAGAGGCCCGGTGGATATTTCCCGTAGAGATTTACGTAGCTGAAGAATGTATCCGCACAGTTGCTCTTCAAGTCGTTCACTTGATCTTTCACGGGGCACAACAAATCCTTCAAGGGCGGGCAACACCTTTTTGGTGTGTAGTTTGGTCCTTTGCACTGGCTCGTAATCACCGTGTAGTTCATTTTCTCAAAGTCCACAGTGCAAGCTGCCACATAACCACATTATCATAATTATTGATAGAGTGTTTGGTCATGCTTAAATTTTAAAATCTTTGCCTATATAATTAATTGAATATTATATAGTGTGTCATTTGTTTAATTATTGATCAAAATTGAGGTTTTGAAACATGCGTGAAACACAAATGGTTTGAGAAGGAAATATCCCAAAAGCCAAAGTTAACACTTTAAGTTCAAGAATGGATTCTTTTAATGATTTTTATTTTGAAACTCGTACATAAATTCCATTCCATTTCAACTATTTTTCGTTAAACAAGGAATATAAAAATGATTAATCAGGAGAAGAAAAAATCAAAAGAGGTTAACTTACTAGTTTTCTGTTGTAGAAGAGAACGGCCGAGGGATCCATGAGGGTCAAGCACATTATCTGTTCAATAACACAACAATGCCAAAAGAAAAGAAAAAACAAAGACAACAAAAAAGATTGATCAACATCTTTTCATTGATTTAAAATTATTACATGCATGGATTCCTCATACATTGAAGTATATGATTGGACTTTTATGTTCATAAATTTGATCGAGCGTGAATTATTACATGAAATGTGGGAGGACGATGCGAGACCAATTGCGAGAGTCAAGAGAAAGAAATGCAGCAACGACTTTTGTTTAAACGACGCCATGGTGGCCTTGTTTCGTTACCAGATCGATCGATTGCCAGTTTTGGCACCAACCAACCCTTTGATCAACACAAAGTTGGTATTTACTATTTGTTCAAAAATTCTGTTTATTTTTCTTTCTTTTATTTCTGTTTCTTGGTGTTAGAACTAGAAAGAGATTCCGTTTGTTTGTGATGGAAGATGACTCGAGAGAAAAATGGGGGATCAAAAGAATGGCAGGAATTAATGGATGTGGAAAAATGTGTAATTTATGATGACTAGTAAATCGTATTTCTATTTTTGGTGTCCGTATATGAACATTGTAATCATCTTTAGTCCATTTAGGTAAACATTGTAATATCTTTAGTCCATGATCAGGTAAAGTTATTGAGATATTCAGGCTGATTTTGTGAGACAGCCGCATTATTCGCTCTGAAAAATAAATAGCTAAACTATGCCATTGTGTGTGTGTGTGTGTTTTTAATGAGTATGCCATTGTGTTATGGTCAATAGGCAAATTGCTATGGTAGATTAATTAGACAAATTTTCCCGTGTGAAATATAAATAATGAATTACTTATTTATATATGTTTTTGTTTTAGGAATATGCCACTATTTGATATAAAATTATAATGATTTTTTAATATTTATTTCTCACGTTGGGTATATCAGTTCAAATAGCTAGTACGAAAACTACTCAATGTTGGCAAGCAGCAAATTGCTCTAATTTTGTCCTCGGTAACGTGGTCTAACTAATTTAATTTTAACTTTTTACCATATATATTAAGCCATAGACCCATAGTCATTGTAGTATATGTGACAAAATAGGTTAGCACTCACCTAAGTTTGTCAATTATGATGCATTGATTCGTATTAAGATCGAAGACGTATCGGATATAGATACATCTTGAATACATATATGATATGCCACGTATTCACTATGGCAAGTGGTGCATCTTTCTTGCTTTACTTGTGTATGCTGGTGATGTGTTTATCTTATTGCAGGTGATGTGTTTATCGTTAGTATGATTCCTCCAAAATAAGGGATGTGTAACAGTTAATGTCAAATTCAACGTCAATCAATCGACGATTTAACCAGTAAATTGTTCGCTATTGAACAACACAAGAAACACAACAAACAACGCAACAATGCAATCGAAAACCAGAGCAAGAAACACCCGCATACTATCAACACAATGTTTACTTGGTTCAGAACACTCAGTCAATGTGATTGACGATCCTACATTCAAGGAAGATGAGACCTTTATTGATGTACTGAAAGATTACATGTGGAAATCGAAGAAGAAAAGTAATCAGAATGAGTTACACAACTAAATCAGCTCAAATAACACACTGCTCACTGCTAACTTGAGCCAAGTTCCATTTACTGCTAAAGTGTGCAGTGTAAAAGAAATAACCGCCCAAATGAAATAACTGATCTACCCCGTTACAGAGGTTGTTACTTGGTTCTTCACATTTCATATTAAGGATCTTGGTATGGTCAAATATTTCCTTGGTCTTAAGATTCTTCGCACACCTAAGGACATATTTATTAACCAAAGAAAATACATACTTGATATTGTGAAGGGTGTTGGCCTCACATGAGCTAAACCTCTCAACATTCCTTGTCACAAGGGTTTCTAGTTCTCCTCAGATGGTTCTGATTTTGCTAAAGCAGATCGGTACCGCCGCCTTGGTATAGATTACTTACTTTAACATGACTAGGCCTAAAATATGTTATGCGATCAATCAACTTACTCAGTTCATGCATGAACCTAGGCAAGCTCACTAAGATGCAGCTGTGTCTGTTCTCTTGTACTTGAAAAGGTGTCTCTCAGTCTCTTCGACCCCCTTGAGCAATTCAAAATATTCATTAGTTAGAAGACTAAGAAGCAAATCATTGTCTCAATGTCCTCCACTAAAACTAATTTTAAAAGCATGACTAACACCACATGTGAAGTTCAATGGATCTTATATATCCTCACAGAACTTAAGGTCACCCATTCTCTTCTATGCCTATGTATTGTGACAACAAACCATCTATCCACATCACTCATAATCTTATGCTTCATAAACACACCAAACACCTAGACAACGACTATCACATTGTGCGTCAGTGCTTCAAGAACGGCATTCAGCTCCTTGCTTCCACTCATTGGTTGGAACTTGGTGATCCTTACCAGCCTCTAACTTGGGAGGAGCCTATAGAATTACCAAATCTGGTTTTGATGCTGAGTTTTGCACTATATATAACATCCAATATTCAACCTTGAAGATCATCCCAAAGCAATATCAATCTTTCCCTTATATAGTTATTGAATGTTAATTATATAAAGAGTGGTTAAGAGTGTTGTTAGTGTGAGGTAAAATAGAGAGTTTACGTGACTTTACTACTGTAGAAATGTGAGAGTTGTAATTCCTATTTTACACTCATAGTGAAGTTCTTCTACCTTGCCCGTGATTTTTCACCCTAAAGTAACATCGGGTTTTTTTACGTAAAATATGTGAGTCGTTTATATTTTCATCTTTAAATTATTGGCGTATTTTACGCTCTATCTGGGGGTCCACTTTACAACAAGTGGTATCAGAGGGGAGGTCACATCAAGTACGATATTTTCTCGATCACGTGCGAATCCCTATGAATGCAACTAAGTCGTTCGAAAGATTAAAATTGAGTGATTAGACAAGATAAAAAGACTAGATTTATGAAGAATCCCTATATGTTAATAACTTTATGTTTGCTTTTATTGACGCAGCGTTTCGCAACAGGGAATTTGATCTAATGGTATGTGCCGCTTTTCTCTGCTTTATTCCAAAGATACAGAGCCCGTCCCTCATATCCCACTTCCGTCCAATATCTCTTTGCAATGTCACGTATAAATTTATTACTAAGTGTATTATGCTTAGACTGAGAGACTACATGCCGGATTTGATTGCTCCAACCCAGTCAAGCTTCATTAAAGGCCGAGGAACTCAAGATAATATTTTGGTTATTCAAGAATTGTTGCACTCCTTACGCAACAAGAAAAAGAATAAAGTCGGCAGTATGATCCTTAAGCTAGACCTTGAGAAAGCCTATGACAAGATCAGTTGGAGTTTTTTAGAAGAGAGTCTCCATGCTTTTAACCTCCCGAAGAACATAATTAAATTAATAATGTTCTGCGTTTCGAATGCCTCGACCAAGATACTGTGGAACGGTACTCCTCTTGAAGCGTTTCAACACGGTTGTGGACTCCGACAAGGGGACCCACTTTCGCCCTATCTCTTTGTCTTGTGTATTGAACGACTTTCTTACCTTATTTTGGAGGCGGTGCAAGATAAATCATGGGAACCTATTGCAACTTGTCGGGGGTGGGGCGAAACTGTCCCATATTTTTTTTGCGGATGATCTTATGCTTATGGGAAAGGCCACGCTCAGAACGGCGAGGAAAATTAAGGGTGTTATGAACCGATTCTGCTGCTCATCGGGATTGAAACTAAGCTTGGAAAAATCTAAGGTCTTTTTTGCAAAACCAGGGGAATGGAACCTCAAGTGAAGGGTGTGCGCAATCCTTGGCTTCGCGCAAACACACCACCTCGACAAATATTTGGGTGCCAACCTGTTCCACGGCCGTGTGCAAAAATTAGATGTTACAAATATTTTTGACAACCTTGGGGCGCGCTTCGCGGGGTGGAAAAGCAAGACCTTGTCACTTGCGGGGCGAGCAACACTTGTTCAATCGGTCTCGACAGCGGTTCCTCTACACGTAATGCAATCGTGTTGGCTTCCCGAGAATATTTGTAAAAAACTTGACAAGATGAACCGTGCGTTTCTTTGGTCCAATGATCCGAATATTCGAAAGCTTCACCTTGTTGGGTGGTCTAAAGTCACACGCGAAAGGATAGCCGGGGGATTGGGAATTAGGTGTGCTCGAATTAATAACCAAGCATTGTTAGCAAAGTACTGTTGGAAGTTGCTCACGAAAGAAACGGGGCTGTGGGGAGAGCTAGTCACGGCTAAATACCTTAGGAGTGCGCGGTTCATAAATTACAAAACGAAAGTCGGGGATAGCGCGACTTAGAAAGGGCTGATTAGATGCATGAACGCAATGTGGAACATGCTGCGATGGAAGGTCGGAAAAGGCGACAATATTTCGTTTTGGTTCGACAATTGGTTGAGAAGCGAACGGTTAATCGACAACGGTGTGGCCATTGACGAGCGGGATATTGATCTAAAGCTGAGTGACGTTATCGACGAGAAAGGACAGTTGGGACTTCGCGCAGATTTATACCGACCTCCAGGCTCCTATTTATGACATGATAGAAGGAAAAGCACCCATCTTAACCGAGGATGAGGATCGAATCCTATGGAGCGAATCGTCTAATGGCGTCTACTCTTGTCAAAGCGCCTACAAAGCTTTTTACCGCTTAAACGCTGAAGCTAACCTCCCGTCGCATAGCACGAAATGGATTTAGACAGCCCCATGTAGCAATAAAATACGTTACTTTCTTTGGTTGGCAAACCAAAATCGGCTAGCGTCTAATCACTTGAGGAGAGCGAGGAAGTTGACCGATGTAGCAACGTGCGAGATTTGCAAACATCTGGAAGAGACGACGATACACATCCTTAAACACTGCCCAACGCGCATAATGTTTGGCGCACACTACTCGGACATTCGGATTGGTTGGAATTCCGCAATTTAAACTACACATCATGGTTGAAGAAGAACTTGAGTTGCAGCAGGAAGATGTGTAGTTTCATGCCCCAAATTCCTTGGAATATTATTTTTGCGGCGAGTACGTGGATTATATGTAAAGCACGGAATAACCGCATCTTTAAAGGGAAAGCCGAGAAGAATTATGCTTTGATTAGCCAAATCAAAGTCCTTAGCTACGACATGCTTAAAGCGTGTGGAGGAAAAAAGAGTAAAACAGTGCAAAGGTGGACTAAACTTAAAGAAGGATGGACTAAGCTTAACGTCGACGGCGGAGTTGACACACTCAACAATAAATGAGCGATTGGAGACGTATTACGCAATGATATGGGAGAGTGGTTGTGGGGTTTTCACGAAGGGATACCGTGCCCAACGGTATTAGAAGCGGAGATTGAGGCCCTTAGAAAGGGACTTTCATTCGCGTGGGAGAGAAAACTGGAACGTGTGTGCGTCGAGACGGATTCAATCGATGCTTTCAAAAGAATTACGGGGGATGCGGAGCATGAGCCGAGCCTACAAAGAAAAATTGAAGAATGGCGAGAACTAATACGTAAACCTTGGTCGTGTGAGTTCAAGTGGATAGCTCGAGATTGCAATAAAGTGGCCGATTTACTTGTTAAAACTAGTTATAGATCGGACGGAGTTTTTTGCTTTTTACAATTCCTTCCACTCGATGTTATTTCTTTTTTGTCAGATAATGTAGCCTAAGGGCTTCTGATTTTCGTTTTACTCATAAAAAAAAAGATAAACCGCAACAAAAACGAGCCAAGTTGCAGGACTAAACTTATTTTTCTCCCCAAAAAAATAATAACCAATGGTTGCCAAAATATAAAATAAAATAAAATAAAGAAAGCAAGTGTATCCCACGCGGCAAGTTGTTGCCACATCGGTGTTGAAAAGGTAATGATGTGCTTATTATCTTTATCCCGAAGAAGAAGAGAGTATCACTTCAAATCCCTTTGTCAACAAAACAAACAACAACGTCACCCTCACGCACCATACTCTCCCTCTCCTTTGTTTGTAACTTTGTATCTCTTTACAACATTGTGTCTTATTATTATTATTATTATCCATCTAATTAAAGCAAAAACAAACTCCTTTTTTCGTACTCACGCAATCCCCCCGCTTCATGACACACTATCAACCAGATTATAATTATCTTTTCTTCTCAATAAAACTTTAAACCGCTAATACTTCTTTCTCCCTAAATTCAGAATCTTTTGGTTTCTTTTCGTTTATTTATATATAATAAAGGAGTCGTTGTGGATTCTTGTAACTCACTCACACCACCTTCTTCATATTCTTATCTGAGGCCCAGGGTATGTATCTTTTTCTTCCTTTATTCTCACTGTTATTATTCACTTCTTTATGTAACGTTATTCTTTTTTTGATTGGAATATTATGAAATTTTAGTTATTTCATTACAAAAAGAATATTTCTGCCTGTTTGAAGGTACTCTGTGTTTTGTACTTCACTTATATTACATACCCTGTTTCCAAATTGTGTTGAACAAAGTTGTACGCGTTTGAGAGACTCATCTTTTTATTTGTGAAAAGAAATAGAACGTTTCTTTTTTTTCTTGGTCGATACAATTTTCTTTTTTTTTTAGTAAAACGAGAAAAAAATCTTGACCATTCAATAGCTAACAGTCACACTTTTTTAAAGATTTCTTTTTTGTTTAAGCAATTTGATTATGTTATCATTTTTCTTTGTCTATGAATGTCAATTCAGTTAATTTGATTATATTCATCATGTTATTGTTGTTCTTTGTCTATGAATGCCTAATGTATTTGGTACTTAATTAAGTACTTAAGACAATAATGCATGCATCCTCCATATATCTAATCTACACATGTTTCATTCTCAGGATTATCATATATGCCATGGAGAATCATCTGCAATTGCACAGTGAATGTAATGAGGGTGGAATTTCCATAGATAAATGGGCTTGTAAACTCGACCAGTCTGAAACGAAACCATCCGTCGGATTTGATTGTAACATCTGCCTCGACTTCGTCCAAGACCCCGTTGTCACATTCTGCGGGCATCTCTATTGCTGGCCGTGCATATACCGATGGATCAGGTTACGACACACGTCCCCTGAATATACCGAGCCTCAATGCCCGGTTTGCAAGGCGGGGGTGTCGACAAGAACCTTAATCCCACTCTATGGTCGAGGCCATGACTCGTGTAAGGAAAAAGATCCTCGTACCGGTTGTCCTATACCACAAAGGCCTCCAAGGTATAGAAGTGGTGGTAATAATGTACCGAGGCACAATGCAACGAGGAATCATTTGTATCCTGTTCATCAACTCCACCATCGAAATTATGGGCACCCTTTGTCACACCGTTATGATCCACGCAATGGTACGGATTCTCCGATGCTTAGGACGTGTTTGGTTGATCCGATGATAGGGGTGTTTGGGGAAATGGTTTATGCAAGGATATTTGGGAATTCAGAGAATACTTTGTATGCATATCCAAACTCTTACAATTTAGCAGGTATTAGTAGTGGTAGTAGTCCTAGGTTAAGGAGGCATATGATGCAAATTGATGAGTCACTTGGTAGGATATATTTCTTCCTGTGTTGCTGTGTAATGCTGTGTCTTCTTTTGTTTTGAGCAGATTATATCTTTGTTCATTGTACATTTGTAAACATATTATGTACTTAAAAGCTATCTTTTTCTTGTCAAGGCTATCACATTAAGCATCAACTTAGTATCTTATCAACAAAGCTAAAAAAGAAAGAAACAAAATCAACTCAGTAACTTTTATCATAACTGTTGTGATCATGGGTAAGTTATGGTGTATGATTTATGTAATTGTTGGCTATTCTCTCGTGCTTGTTATTCTGATGTGAAATCAACGTTTAAGAAGACGAAGAGAAGAGAGGGAGTCCACAGAGAGCTACGATTTCACCATTGTTGGTGAACTGGTAAATAATGAATTATTTGCGCCGGGAACAAATACACTTAAAATATAGAGACTAAACGGTTAAAAACGCATACAATGGCTAGAATAAGAAACGCGCTTCGTAAGTCATCTAACAGACTTGGTGCGGGTTTTAGAAAACACAAGAAGGTTTGGTGTAGAATTCTTGAAAACACGAGAGGGTTTTGTGCAACATAATGTTTAGCATTGCAAGTTGGCTTTAATTTGCGCATTTTTTTCCTTTTCAATTTGTTTTGTTATTTTTTAGCTTTTTTACCTATAATATGAAGCCTTCTCATAAACTCTTCTGATTGGATAGTGGATAAAACCTTAAGTAAAGTTGATTTTTCTAACCTGCATTAGACATAAACCAAACTCAAAGGTTTAAGCTGCGTTTCTTCACTAAGCTAGTAAGCTTTATGCATCTTTAATTTTGGTATTAACATATAGGTATATTAAATGACTGGGTTGCTTACGACTTTATAAATTACATATTCGTTCGAGGAACAGTCCTCCATATTTATTTTTTAGGGATAATTACAGTTACACCCCTTGAGGTTTGGTGTAATTACAAAGACATCCCCTGAGGTTTGAGTAATTACAATGACCTCCCCTCAATTGTAAGGGTTGGTTACAATTACACCCCCTGAGGTTTGGTGTAATTACAAAGACCTCCCCTGAGGTTTGAGTAATTACAATGACCTCCCCTCAATTGTAAGGGATGGTTACAATTACACCCCCTGAAGTTTGGTGTAATTACAAAGACCTCCCCTCAGGTTACAATATTATTTTTAAAAATAATATAAATAACAAAAATACTAAAAAAATATATTAAAAATAATTTTATTTTGCTTTCGGTATTTTGGAATTTTTTTTAGTAAAAAGCCCCCATTTGTTATATATTTACATAAAATTATATATTCACTTAAAAAGCTAAAACATAAAAAAAAAATTACAAAAATATTTACTTATTAACTAATTAAATAATTTTCTGTCAATTCTAAAATATAAGCTCAAAAGAGTCCTGTTGTATATTTATAATTTTGTAGATACATATAATTTTATTTTTAAACTTTTAACAAACTTAAAATGGAGATTAATATAATATATTTCTCAATTTAAAAATATATTAACTTTTTCTTATATATTTAAGTTTGTAATAAACCTAGACTAATTGAGTGATGTGGAATCAATTTTTATTTTCTAAATATAAATAAATTTTAAATATAATATAAAATAGATGATTTAATGAAAAAAATCAAAAATGTCATTTTTTTAAATTATTAAAAAAATAAACAACAAAATAAGTCAAAAATACATAAAAAAAAATTATCAAGAAAAAAAAACTAAAAAAATTCCAAAATACCGAAAGCAAAATAAAATTATTTTTAATATATTTTTTAGTATTTTTGTTATTTATATTATTTTTAAAAATAATATTGTAACCTGAGGGGAGGTCTTTGTAATTACACCAAACTTCAGGGGGTGTAATTGTAACCATCCCTTACAATTGAGGGGAGGTCATTGTAATTACTCAAACCTCAGGGGAGGTCTTTGTAATTACACCAAACCTCAGGGGTGTAATTGTAACCAACCCTTACAATTGAGGGGAGGTCATTGTAATTACTCAAACCTCAGGGGAGGTCTTTGTAATTACACCAAACCTCAAGGGGTGTAGCTGTAATTATCCCTATTTTTTAAACAAAAAAACTATCATCATAGAAAAATGGGAAACTAGAAAGTAGAAAGCACAAGGATAAGATATCTAGCTAGACATACAGTCGAGGATAATGTTTGTTAAGTGTTGTTAGGGATTCCATTCAAATTACAATTTATATATGTCCCATTCATACTAGATCTCGAGTTGCACACTTGCACTATAGTTTATTTCTTAAAATCATTTGAAAATGAATAATTTTAACTTACATACATATATTTCTAAGGGAAAAAGTTATAGCGAGTCAAACTTGGCATTTGTGATTGTATATGTTAACGTGGGTCACGGGTCCCAAGTCCCAACTTGACAATTACCTCATAGTGTCACATAGTCGTTGATAAAAAGCTGGTGGAATTGATAAGGTTGAGAATTAACTACTCCGGATTAAAGCGTTTATAACTTAAGAAACCTTTAAGATAAGAATAGATATTTCAACTTATCTTATTTTATCTCATTCCCCCTGGTTAGATTCTAAGAATTATTTTTTTGGATAGAAGTGAGATATACCCAAAAAAAAATTTATCTCATAATACGAGATACGTAATCTCGTAACATAAATAATCTTTATTTTGCCTTATTTTTATTTTTAGTGTTCATTGAAATTGTCCATTCCTACTATAAATTTTCACACTACTTCACTGTTCTAGTGCAAAATTAAGCATAAATTTTATTAAAGCTTCAAATTAAAATTTTAAATAAAATATTATATATCTATAGGATTTTCGTGGGCATTCACTTTTATTGTATAGTAATCAAATATTAAAAGAAACATGGTTTTTATAGTTTACTTTCCGGTTTTTAGTATTAATTAGTTTGTTTTTTTAATTTGAAATCAAAGGGCTTCTACATAGCATTAGTCCCCTTTCTCACTTTAGTTTTGCTTTACCGGTTTATTCGATTCTTCTTAGTTTCTTTTCGTGTAAGATGGTACGAAGGAGAAGCTCCCGTGAATACTTAACCTTTTTTTTTCTTTTTTGATAATCCACTTAACTGTGTAGTTAGCGTAAGGAGAAATACCTAAAATAATTGCGAAGAAATATACACATGTCTGACTCAGGTATGATGCAGCTGAAGCTGTGGGAAGAAATGACTGTGCATAGTCGTGGTCCTTAGCTTGTAGGTTGGTTTCTTTGGACATGTTTAGACCGTTAACATGCTAGTTTGATAATGGTGTAGTCAATTGATGAATATTTTTAGACATTTTGTGATATTTATTTTGAACATATCATAAACGAATTAAAGATATACAAGATTGACGGAACAAAAATATTCTTTACAACCGCTAACCCAAGAAGTTACAGTCTTACAGATACAATTATTCGGGTTTTTAAAAGTTATTATAATTAAGATGCATCACGAAGATTGCTCTCAATCTTGGATTCTGCCATCTTTTTTATATTATTTATTTATTTATTTATTTTTTTGCATTCCCATCTTATTTATATTTGAGTATCTCTTGTAAAAGGGTATAACAAGATTGATTTCAAAACTTTAAAGGCTCACTTTAACTATGGGAGTCTAAAACAATCAATAATATGAGTCTGCTTATTATTATTATAGAAGGATATTGTAGGAACAATATAGTATATTGATTTGCTTTTACTTTATAGGATTATAATCATTATATCTCCAAAAACAAAGCTTAAGACAAGCAATCTAACATTTCAATATCTCTTTTTTGTTTTTTTTTCTTGATCGGCAAATAAGATTATATTAAAAGAAAAGGAACAGAGTATAAGAATAGTAAAAAAACAAAAAAAAAAAAAACACCTCCCTTTCTCTCTTTTTTGTTTTGTTTTGTTTTTTTTTTTAATTTATCCGGTGGCTTGTTAAATTGAAATCCCATCACCAAAAGCATTAAGACGCTACAATCATCGCATCCGCTGAACAAACCCAAAATAAATACAAACTATTTTCATATATTGTAAGAATGAAAAGTTACACACACGTACATGTCAACAAAACTTAGATGTCCTAAGTAAGCAATCGCACGATCTTCAACTTACAACACATTTTGTTACAAAACTATCCAACAACTTCAATTTCAAAAAGCAGTAACAACACAATAGAGAAAAAGAAAAGACAGTAAAGAAACACAAACGCTTAACAAGATAATCCTTAATCCTTATTAGTAAATAAGAAATTAAGGATAAAAAAGTTTAAACCCAAGGATCAATTTTTGATGTGCCTGCCTTTACGCCCTCCCCTCCTGAAAGTACTTCCCAAACCTCTGAATCCTTTCAAGAAAAAATGTTTAACCTCAAAAACTCTCAGCTTCAGTTGCCTAAAAGCTCTCATTTCTTCTAATAATTCAAAATTCAAGCTATATCAGTATGGAATTTATACAGAAAATATAAGGGAAGTATGTAAGAGATATTTGTGCAAGTGCGGGTTTAAATAGAAGGTTGTAAGGAACCTGTGTGTATCCAGCTAGCGTAGATTTGAAACGTGGCTATCAATTAAAGGGGTATCTATCACTTATTGCGACGTGTGTGTCGGCCTCTTATTATTGGTTCTCATTTGGCTTTCCATTATTATGTTACATTACTTTATAGGATGATTAAGAAAAGATAACTACTATCTTTGGAATATGATTCTAGCTCAAGTCGACCGAGTTTACTTATTCTGTATTCATGTACATCTAGCATCTTCTAAAAATGTGGTGATCAGTATGTATTTATTATTATTATATTTGTATATTTTAATATATCCATGAAGTTTATAGTCTTAGCATATTGTACTTTTAAATTCTGTCTTAGCATTTGAGGTATGTTGTGGTTTTTAATATAATCTTATCTACAATATATATATATATATATATATATAGATAGATGTGACAAATTACTTCATTTAAAACTAAAATATGATACTTAACTACTAATTGATTTTTTATTGTATGGATTAAAAATCTCTGATTTCATTGAGAGAGAATATTTGAGATATAATTTATCAAAACACATGAAAAGGTTAACAAGAAACATCGAGCTCTAATTTTCCAATTAGAGAAATATATGGCTTCTATTCTACTTTTACATGCATAGTGATTTATGCCCACTCAAGCAACGCCGTGCACAAAATGTCGTAGTACTACAGCAATAAGTTTTTGAGAAATAATATGAATGGTATTATTGATGATTTTTGGTGTACAAGAGTTGTATCTAATATATACTAGTCTAGTCTTAGTCTACAAGTAAAAGATAAAGTATACAAGATAACTAGATGACACTAAATCAATCGCTATCTCTTATCGAGAGAAGGAGAATCCGAAGATATGGTAATATCTCTAATACGCCACCCTCAAAAGTGTCGTGTCATCGGCCAAGGAAATTTTTGATCGAATGAGCGAGAAACGAGCTTGAGATAGCGCCTTAGTGAGGACATCAGCAAGTTGATCCTTCGTACTAATATGGGAAACAACAATAAGGCCCTTAGCCACTATGTGACGAACAAAATGAATGTCAATAGCAATATGCTTCATGCGAAAATGCAAGACAGGGTGAAGTGAGAGATGAGTGGCTCCAATATTGTCACCGAAAACCGTCGATTTCGAGGAGAGATTGACATGGAGCTCCGAAAGGAGGTGTTGGATCCAGCGCACTTCAGAGGTAGTAGTAGCAAGAGCATGATACTCGGCCTCAGTAGAAGAGCGAGCAACAACACGTTGCTTGCAGGATGCCCAAGAAACGGGGTTGGCACCAAGGAAAATAATGTAGGTCGAAGTAGACGTTCGATCAAGAGGATCACCAGCCCAGTCAGCATCAGAAAAGGCATGAAGCATGTTCGAGGAGCGCTTCTTAAGCAATAACCCGTGAGAAATGGTTCCCTTAAGGTTCCGAAGGATACGCTTAACCGCCGTCCAATGGTGCTCAAAAGGCGAGGAGACATCTTGAGCGAGGCGGCTAACAACGAAGGTAATGTCCGACCGAGTAAGGGAGATATACTGCAGTTCGCCAATGGCTTGACGATAAAGATGGGGATCACACGGAGTGGAAGAGAAGGTGGTTCAGTGGTAGCTAGCCATCAGCGTAGACACGGTTTTGGCACCATCCATCTTGTGACGAGTGAGAAGGTCACTGATATAGTGATGTTGAATGAGAAAGAGGCCATCCGAGCATAATATAGCTTCAACACCGAGAAAGAAGGAGAGATGACCAAGATCCTTTAGAGCGAAAGTGGTACTGAGCTGCAAGATGAGCTTGTTGATTAGTGAAGTGTTGTTGCCCGTGAAAATAATGGCGTCAACATAGACAAGAAGGAAGAGAACCGTGCGCTCCTTGTGGAAAATAAAGAGAGAGCAGTCCGACTTAGATTGAGAGAACCCGAGATCCAAGAGAGATGAGCGTAGAGCCCGAAACCATTCGCAGGGAGCTTTCTTTAGGCCATAAATAGCCTTGTGTAGACGATAGACGTGATCAGTTTGAGAAGGGTCGATAAAGTCGGGAGGTTGCTGCATATACACAACTTCACTGAGAGTGCCATGGAGAAAGGCATTACTAACATCAAGTTGGCGAAGAGGCCAAGAGTTAGAGATAGCTATGGAGAGAACGATACGAATTGTCACGGGTTTGATAATGAACGTCTCAATATAATCAAGGACGAGACGTTGGTGAAAGCCCTTGGCAACCAATCGAGCCTTATATTTATCGATAGAACCATCAGCATGTCGCTTGACTCGATACACCCACTTGCAGCCGATGATATTGGATGCGAGATGACGGGGAACAAGATCCCAAGTCCCGTGAGATAGAAGGGAGTTGTATTCTTGAGACATAGCTAAACGCCAATGCGGGCTTTCCATGGCTGAGGAAACACAAGTGGGCTCAATAGATGGAGGAAGTGGATGAACACTAGTAGCCGAGAGAACCTTAGGATTGAAGATATTATTCTTTGTACGAGTGACCATATGATGAGTGGGGGCAGGTGGTGCGGTCAATTCGGGAGGATCGAGCGACTCGGGTGCAGTGGGCGAGAGCACGGCAATGGGGCCGTGGGTGGGCTAGGTGACGGAGCGGCCCGTGGCAGTGATAGTGTGACCATGGGTGGTGAGGGAGGCAACGGAACGACGCCAAGTTGTAGAATCAGTTGAGTAGGTAGTGGTGCGGTCGTAGTGGTGGTGACCGATAATGGTGATGACGGAAAGATAGACTCACAAAACCGAACGTGGCGAGAGATGAACATCCATCCCGAAGAAAGATCGAGGCATTTGTAGGCACTTTGTGAAGTTGAATAACCCAGGAAGAGACAAGGGTGTGATGTAAACTCGAGCTTGGCATTATTGTATGGTTTGAGCCATGGATAACACTGACAGCCAAAAGTGCGCAACTTAAGATAGTTTGGCGGCGTGCCAAAAATAATAGAATAAGATGTGGCAGAGTGCAAGGCTGACAAAGGCATACGGTTGATGAGATAGATGGCCTTTTGAAAAGCATAAGACTGAGGAAGCTTGGCATGATGAAGAAGAGCACGACCCGTTTCTAAAATATGCCTATGGCGACGTTCAGACAAACCATTTTGTCGTGGCGTGTGAGGGGCCGTAGTTAGCCAACTTATTCCATTTGTGACAAAATAATTTTTGAGAGATAGAAATTCCCCGCCGTTGTCGCTATAAAAGTTGACTATGTCGTGTCGAAATTGTTTTTCCACTAGTGTTTTAAATTGGCAAAATATAGAGTTCACATGTGATTTAGCAGTCATAGAAAAAAGCCAACAATAATGACTAAACGAGTCAACAATCAATAAGTAATAACGAAAACCATCAACGGAGGTCTCAACAAGGCCACAAACGTCAACAAGGCCCCAAACGTCCGCATAAACAAAGTGCAAAGGATGCAAATGATGCAAAACAGTAAACGAAGAGTCTAAAAATGGCAAGCGATGAGACTTGCTCACAAAAAAGAGTCACAAAAACTTTCCTTTGCAGAGGGATTAGAGATAAGCGGTAAATCATAACTAGAAATCAATAAAGAGCTAGTCTTGGGCGCTGGGTGCCCAAGATGAGCGTGCCACACATCCACCGACGTGCAAACTCCCAACAAAGTAAACTTTTATGGATTCTTGAGGTAGTGGACTGGGGGGCGGATGTGATAGGTACCATTAGTTCATGTCCCGGCTGCTAGAGTGTCCCCCGATGTGAGATTCTTAACATGAAAAGTATGTTGAAAGAATTCCATAGAGACATTATTATCACGAGTAAACCGATGAACATACAGTAAGTTGTGCTTCGAGGCAGGAGCACACAGGACATTATTAATACGAAAAGAACGTGATGGGAATTTAATAAAGGAGGTACCAGTATGTGTTAAAGGCATGACCGGTCCATTAGCAATAGTGACCTCGTCAGTACTATCGTATTCAGAGTGATGGACAAGGTTGTTCAAATCTCCCGTGAGGTGATGGTTGGCACCCGAATCGACCATCCAAGAGTTCAGTGCTGCATGGTTCGGTCCGTAGGGTGGCGTGTGCGCTACGTTTGTAGTCAGATTCAGTAAGTTCTAAAGTTTGTAGCAACGAGAGGCTACGTGATTGGGCTTACCACAGAATTGGCAGACAACCTGTTCATTAGCATGCTGAAAAGTGGGAGTAAAACCAGAACCACCATAATCAGAGGGCGGCCTACCTCGACCACCACGGGAAGAACCACGTCCACGGGAAAAAGAGCCACGCCCCCTCGGATTGGGGCCGCGTGGAAAAGGAGAGCCACGGCCAGATCCATAGGAAGTCGTGTTTTCAGTGGCAACGAGGGTCGTAGATTCAGCCTCAAATCATTTGATATACGACTCGTGAGTAACCAACGCATTATGAAGTTTGGAAAACGAGAGCGACTGCTCACGGAGGCGGATGGACGTCGCTATATCACGGTAATTTTCTCCAAGTCCGTTGAGGACATAGTGCGTAACATCATCAGGGTTAAGTGGTTGGTCGAGCATGGCAATTTCATCTACCTTGGATTTGATGTCAGTGAGGTAGTCGGTGACAGAACGAGCGCCAAGGAAGGCGTTATTCAGGGCGTCCTTTAGCGCCATGATTCAAGTCATGTCGGAATGAGCAAAGGCTCCCATGAGGAGGACCCATGCTTCATAGGAAGACTTGGCGCTATGAATGAGTGGAACGATCTCTGGCGACATTGAACTAATTAGGGCGGAGAGAATAAGTTGGTCTTGTTGGAACCCAAATCGATGGCCAGCCTCATCAATGGGAGGAGGGCGTGGATGAGTGCCATGTAGGTATCCGAGGAGGTTCATACCGGCAAGAGTTGAGACGACCTGAAGGCGCCATGACAAGTAGTTAGTGGGCGTGAGGCGGAGAGTGAGATGGTGGTGATTGGATACGTAAATTATGGAGGTGGGGGCAGCGTCATGTTGGGTAGGGTTGGAGGTGGCGGTGTTGCCACCGGCAAAATTATGGTTAGAGTGAGAGGAGGCGTTAGACATTGTGAGTAGGAGAGGGGCAGTATATTAGGGTTTATAGGGGAAGGTGGCAGACGACGTGTGTGAGAGAGAGAGAAAGAGTGAGGATCGAATTTAATCTTTTGATTAGTATAGGCTTCTTGATACCATGTAGAGAAATAATATGAATGGTATTATTGATGATTTTTGGTGTACAAGAGTTGTATCTAATTATATACTAGTCTAGTCTTAGGGCGCGTATGGTTGCCTCTTATAGGGCCTTAATACGGGTGTTAATTTGGGCAAAACAGTAAATTTCAAATGTTTGGTTAGAAAGCAACAAAACCGGGTTAGCCTTACAATATCTTTCCGACCCGCTGTTAAAAGCTTAATTTAATCTGCCACAAACCCAGGGATTCGTTATCACTGATCTATAGTAACGGACGACAAGCGGTTGAATTACAAGTTTATCCTCTTGGGTTTAAATACCATTATAGTAATTGTTGGAAAAATATTATGGGAATGGTACTGAGTATGTGAACAAAACAACAATAAAAAAAAATGACTTATCGAACAAATTGCTGCGCCGTGAATAGCCACTGCCTTAAAAGCGATTTTCGGCGAACCCAACGGTGCAAGTGTTTATGCCATTCGCTTCCCAAGGTTCACACAGCTTTCTCAAAAAACGTGCACTCGTCGCTAGAGAAATTGGAGATCAAAGAAATGTTGCCCAGAACCTCTAGAACTCAAGAAAATAATGAAGAGGGTTTTTTCTATCTCTCTCAAATTCTCCCTAAACCCACATATATATAGGCACAAGAATGAATCACAACTCCAGTAAGTAACTTACTTGCTTGTGACCCAGAGAAGAATTCGTCGTGGTAGTTTTTGGGTTCAATCCGTTCAAAGAGAGAAAGTGGGTTTTCTGCTTTCTTATGACCAAGTCAAAGAAAGGAAGAAGAAGATAAGAGAATCATACTTTTCTTTTTATTTAGAAACAGGATGAAATAAAAGGTGGGGCCTTTAGAGTGGAAAGAAAGTCACCGCAGGTAATAAAACAAATGTCATTTCTAACAGTAATTTCCCCAATTATGGTTATAGTATCAAATTCTGCAGTGAAAAAAAATATTTGTGAATGATATATGTAAACTCAGCAACTCTCCAAGAAGAAGGAACAACGATATATATATATATATATATATATATATATATATATATATGTGTGTGTTTTTTTTCTTGCAAAATTTGAATAGTTCATAACGAATATTTAAAAAATGGTAATTTTCTATTTTAAACTTGTACCTTTATCGACAAAAAAATGGCAATTTTAGTGCCAACAGTGGATAGAAAATATTGGTTAGTTTTTTTTTTTGGGAAGAAAACCTTAATAAATGATAAACAACTGTTAATTTATTGTTCGAGAAAATAAACTTTTGATCGTCAATGTCGCGAATAGCATTAAGGTTAAATCAGTAACTATACTTTAAATCATTTGGAATATGGACTAACCAAGAGTTTGCAACCAACCGAATAACAAGGCTAGTCAAATCAGTCTTATGACGTGGGCCCATGATTGAATATGGGACAAACCTGTTAATTCCCAACCAGGCAGCCATACACGCGCCTTAGTCTACAAGTAAAAGATAAACTATACAAGGTAACTAGATAACACTAAATCAATCGCTATCTCTTATCGAGAGAAGGAGAATCCGAATATATGGTAATATCTCTAATAATAAGTACCATTCATAAAAAGGAGATGATATATACAGAGCAAAATCCCTCCTTACAGAGCAATTTTATATTTTTGACTAATTTGTCCCTTGCAAATTGATCATACAATCTATTTTGTTTTTTTAGTTTCTAGAAAGATTAGCAAAATCTTTAATCTTTGGATTTTTTTTTTGAAATCTTAATCTTTGGAAATTTAGTTATTATGATAATATAATCTTCTTTTCTATTTGATAGGGAAGATAATATATTTCACAAAATTTCACTTAGACAACGTAACTATGTGCACTAGTTAGTTATTACGCATCTAAATAAATAATTTAATGTTCACCACACAGGTATATCGATTAAAATAAATTGGTAAGATTATTAAACTAGAAAAAAAAATCACCGGCCATATTTTTCAAAGCCAACTTCATATACTCTTAAAAATAAAAAAACATGAAGACATTCAAAACTACATAAATACAGTTACATGAGTAATATCAAGAATGACACATTAAAATAAATTAAAATGATTTTTGATAACATGAATAAAATAAAAACCATTATAGTAAATCCTAGTACGAAAATTTATAATGTTGTTGAAACTCTTGTCTTTTTGTTGTATGACTAAGGCTCCGTTTGTTTCCCGGGAAAATAGGGGAAAAGGAAAAGAAATAAGGAAAATGAGGGAAAACAAGGTTTTCCAAGATTTTTTTTTAAGGAAAATAATAGATTTCTCCTTATTTTCCAGCGTTTGGCTCAAAATGATTTTCCAAGAAAAAATCTTAATTTCTTATTATGCGTAAATGCTTTTTGTATTTATCTAAATGTTTAAAAACCATAATTATATTTTATGCTTTGAAATATGTATTAAAAACAATAAACCAAAAAATTCTATAAATTAGTTAATATTTTTTATTTTTGAAGTCCTCCTTAAAACTACTTTATGTAAATTATCAATAACTTGCATAACTTTGTTTTAGTTGTAGCAACTATATACCGTAATTCAAGTTTAAAATAAATAAAGTTTAAAAGGGTGAGAAAATAATGATAAGTCTCTCACAAATTTTTAAAGTTATTTATATGATGACACACCAACATCTGTAAATTTCCCCCCATCCTTTTAATGCGTGGAATACAAAAGAAAACAAGAAGCATTTAATCGAGGCAGAGAGTTTGTAATTTTCACGGATTGAGTGATCTTTGTTAACATGGTGATAATTCACCTGCTTGAAATGAACCATGAATCAATTACTGAAATTACCAAATATATTATATGATTATGCGACCTGCCTTCGTAATTCAGGTACCACGCCTCAAATATCCCTCGGAGCACATCTCCAACACATCAAATATACATCAACACATCAAATATTAGTGCAAAGGCAACAGAAGGAATACGAGACCAAGGCAGAGTCTCACAGACTAACTGCTATCGGAACTACTTCAACATTGGGCAAATACTCCACCCCACTCATACTACTTTTCCAAGAAATATGAACTCTCGGAAAGAATGAGCTAAAGGACCAATCTATCAAAGCCTACTGGAGCCATCGGAAACCAACAGAGTCCCAGAACCTTGACAAAAACCCTTCCTTACTATACACTCCTAGCACAAACTCTCTCGGAACACTACTTCTGTCGACCAACCCAGAGGTCAGGACTTCACAATGACGCAACAACTACAGAACGACACTCTCCGAACACTCGGAAAAAGAAAGCACCTACCCACGATCACTAAAAGAACCTCTCGGAGATCAACCCATGAACGAACACCCCCTCGGAGAATACCCTGAAGCAAACACTCCAGAATACACACCTCTCGGAGAAGCACTATCACTAAGAAAACACTCAGACTCGGCTCTCGAGTCACCATATGAAGCAATGAGCTCTCGGAAGCAAAGAAAACAATCTACCCCTTATCATAAAGAAGACAAAAGCTCTCGGAAGAAGATGAAATGATACAGTCAGCAAGATAGACGTTATCTTATTGGTTAAAAGACTATTGTAACACGTGTAAAGCACCACCACATGCATAACGACACCTGTAAACACATGCATAGCGACACCTGTCCCTAAGAACTCTATATAAACAAAAGAAGAAGGGAAAGAAAGAGAGGTCGGACAATTGGGAAAAAATACACCTATAGACTCGGAGAATACGAGGAAAGACTCGGAAAGAAGAGTGGAATATAGTTAATAAAAGGAAGGAAGGTTCTTGTCAATTTTTCTCTCTTGTGAGCATAGCATTTAGTTTTTGAACCACGGGCAAAGGTGTTCCAACCCAAATAAATAATTCAGTTAATAGGAAATAATTCAAAACCCGTTAACAAAATGGCGCCGTCTGTGGGAACGCCATAAGATTTGCCTTCGAGAGCATTCAAAGGAGACGCGAAGCAGGGAAAATTTACTCTTGTTATCATTAAACTAGGAAAGGTTTGGGGAATTGTCGCCACATCAATGGAACGATATGCACCAAAGATAAGTATCCTTCTTTCACTTGTTGTAGTACGAGTTAGATTATGGTATCTTCGTAAAGAAACCATAAGATTCTATAATTTGCTATGTAAATGCTTGGGGGAAGGAAGACAGAGCCTAGAAACATAGGAGAATACTTCCGAGAGCGGCTACTCTAGGAAGCCTCACTCGTACTCTCTAGCCAAAGGCTTTTCGAAAAGTCTAAATAATTAAAAGAGACAGGGATATGAACAATTCTACTAGGAATGACTCTTTCAAAGAACGTGAAAATACTCACTAAACTTTAAGCATCTATGCATACTTACGACCATTTCTTTGAACGATTGAATTAAGATTGAGCTGCCTAAAGCATACTGTAATAGACTACGAGGGCGTGCCAGGGGATACTCCTACTTAGGAAAATATATTCCCCCAAACTTGCACTGCAAATAGACACGCTATGCTAAGAAAGTTGCTTGGCCAGTAAGAATGGGATGCTCTCTCATTTCTGTAAACTCAATCTCAAAGTTCTACGATTAAAGGAAAGGAACCAAGTATTCATAATATGCTGAAAAGTTGTGTGACTATGAACACGAGAAAAAAGCTTTGTTCCAAATGAGAAATGTTTCATTCCAAATAAAACTAAATACCAGTACATAAAAATATAAAAAATACAATGATAGAAAAACGAATTAAAAACCCCTAAGGCTGGGGGGGTTGAGCACTCGAAGAATCAGGGGTTGGCTCGGTGGTAGGAGGAGTAGGAGCACCCGCAGGAGAAGGAACACCAGAGGAGGTATCCTGGACCCCAACTTGGAGAGGGGAGTGCGCTGAGGACCGCGGGAGGATAGCAGTAAGAGGCACCCGATTCGGGGAAGAGGAGGAGGGAGGAAGTCGGGAACTGCTCTTTTGGAAGAGGTCGTAGGCTTCCTCTAGAGTTGGCCTCTTCATCTCCGCGATATTAATCACCCGCGGGTCTAAGTTACGATTCACCTTCTGTCGTACCTGCCCGAAGCACTGAAGGAATCCCCACATAGCAGATCCTGCTAAGTACCCTGGATGCTTGCTGAGGTACAGATCCCTTACCCGAACAACAGTTTCCTCTCGAGCTTGCTTAACAGCAGCATCCACCCTTTGCTGCATCTCCTCTGAAGTGACACCCCCCGAGATTGTGGCCTGTGCCAGCTTCTCGTTGAGAGTGTCCACCTGGCCCAGTGCCTCCGACAGATGTTGCTCCAACTCTTTCTGCTTGGCCTCCCAAGCAACTTTTTCCCCCTCAAAGGAGGTCACCTTCTCCTTCAGCACGACCCCGGAAGCCTCCATCTCCTTTACAGAAGAGAGGAGCTGCTTATTCTCCTCCCTCAACTCGTATTTTTGTTTCGAAATACTGACCCACGCCTCGTTATACTTCCCCATTCTCTCCCGCAAATCCTTGTTCTCATCCTCTAGCTTCCGAGATTTCTCTTCCGCCACACTCGTCAGTTTTTGCAGCTTCTCGACCTCGAGTAACAGAAGAGGAAGCATTTTAGGTGCCTAAGAAAGCAAAACAGAAGAATAAAGATCCCGACGTAGGATCTTAAACGAATTAGATGAATAAAAACTTACCAACATAGCCACGTTGTTGGTACAAGCTCGGACGAATTGCCACCCGTCCGCTGGTAGAGAATTGGCGGCCGACAAGTATCGGGTGACCGTCTCCAGTGCCGCCTGAGCATCTTCCGAGCTGGGCTCCCCCTCTGAAACGGGAGCTTTAGAAGAGGAAGGCATCTCAGGAGGTACCACCCCCGGCAGTGGAACTTGGGTGACTATAGGGCTATCGGACTGAATAGCCACGAAAGGTCTCGGGGAAGGAGCACTCGTAAGCGGGGGACCCGCGGCCAAAATCTCATCCAACAAACTCATGGTATCGAATGCTGGAGAGAGAGCAGGGTCGGCAGGAAGGGATCCCCCTTCCAAACCAAAAAAATCTTCATCTCCTACAAAATCAGAAAGTTATCTAAGTAAAAATATCCTTTTGGCTATCTAAAGCATACTCCTAAACACTCTCTCTACTGTTTAAAGACTAGAAACACGTACCTTTCGGAGGGGTCGCCAGCAGAGCGTAAGAATCCCCCGATAACTCCGATGATGAGGGTATGTGGATGACACCGGGGGCTGGTGGAGCCATCCCCTCTATCCCAACCTCGTCTTCCCCATCCCCTATAGTGAATACCCCCGTAGGACCCGCATCGGCAGAAGTCACGGCTAGCTCTGCTTCCTCAGGGGTATCGGAGGTCCCGCTAGACGACCGGGATGTAACTGCAGCAACCTTTGAAGGAGTTCCTCCTTGCTCTCCTTCTGCAACCTCAACAGTTCTACCCTCTCCTAGGGTAGACTTCCCCTTCTTGCTCACCACGACCTCACTCTCCACCATAAACGGTCGTAGGACATTCACTACCAAGACAATCACAAGTTAGAAAAAATAAAAGAAAAACCCTTAAGATAAGAGATATAAGGGTAAAAGACTCACCAAATGTATCAAACAACTTCTCGGGGACAGCCAAATGAGTCGCAATTCTGTGTATCGGGGAGATGTACTTCAATCCTGCGGTCCGATAGAGACGAATAAAGTCCTTTGACTCCACAAGAGGCTTTGCGGAGAACACCGGTGAAAACACCAGTGTGTCGTCCATCACTCTGTCGGGGAAAGTAGACACCCTCCAAGTCATGGGTATGTCCCACGACCCCACAACAGGATTAATAAAGAAGAACTTGTTCTTCCACGAGCTGTGGGAGGTGACCATACCCTCGGAAATCCTGTCGTCCTTATCTCGGTGAGTAAAGCAGTAGAAAGGACCTCCTCCGGGAGACTGCTTCAACTCGAAAATAGCAAAGAATCTGTCCCTCGTGCACTCGATGCCTCTCACCAGGCACCAAAATACGAACAAAGCCAGTGCCGTAAACGAATTCGGGGCAAGCTAACTCGGACAAAGGTTGCAATAAATGAAGATATCGCAGTAAAAGGGCGGGAAAAAAGTGCGCAGTCCCGCCTTTAGCTGCGGGTAATACACCGCAAGTATCCTGACGGAGGAGCATCACCCCGGTGGTGGGCCTCCGGCACCGTTATTTCAATATTACGGCCGGAAGCGCCATGCTCCTTGAACAAATTCTTAAGTTCCTTCTCGGTGGTGGTGCAATCCATGTCACCCACCTTCTGGGTGGCTCGCGGAGCGCCACCTTTGTCAGCCTTTTTCTTCATCTTCTTTGATTTTCCAGCACCGCCACTGCCGCTCGCCCCCACCGCCGCAACACTCCTCTTTCGCGAAACTTGAAACCCTACCCCCGCCGTTCCTCCGGTACCCGAAGCGGCCGAAACCAGATTGGTGTTAGATTGCGACGCCATTAGGAAGAATTTTTGAGAAAGAAAAGAATACTTTAGCAGAAATCTTTTGCAGAGAAAAAGAGTGTGTGCTCAAAATTTTTGCAAGTGATAATGATGGGAAGAGAAGAGGGTTTTTAAAACCCTACACCCACTAAGCGTCTTAAAAGACCACTAAGCCTGCCCACGCCCCACGATTAAAAGTCGTGTTTAATGACACGTCTCCTCAGTTAACGAAAGTATAACGGTCAAGACGCTTCGATTCCCGCACCCAACTTAAACGTGGCATTAAATTCACCACTAACTGCATTTTAAATGACAGTTAATTAAATGCCATAACATTAAATTATAATTAATGCCCCAATAAATGACGTACGAGGGCACATTTGGGAAATACGACGGGATCACTCGGAGAGAGTAATCACTATACTCCTCGCATTTTTAAAGGTAATGCCAAGAACGAGGGAAACGTCGAACAAAACATAAATGTCACTGACGAGTGTTTTACGACATCCCTAAAGAGTTCTACTAGGCCTTGTGAAACCTTCCCCGAATACTTGACAAAATGCACAATGCTAGAATTCTCGTACCCTTTAAACTATTAAGTTTCTAGTGTCGTAGTAACAGCTAACTGCACTAGAAACTGGGGGGGTTTGTTAACAGGGTGATAATTCACCTGCTTGAAATGAACCATGAATCAATTACTGAAATTACCAAATATATTATATGATTATGCGACCTGCCTTCGTAATTCAGGTACCACGCCTCAAATATCCCTCGGAGCACATCTCCAACACATCAAATATACATCAACACATCAAATATTAGTGCAAAGGCAACAGAAGGAATACGAGACCAAGGCAGAGTCTCACAGACTAACTGCTATCGGAACTACTTCAACATTGGGCAAATACTCCGCCCCACTCATACTACTTTTCCAAGAAATATGAACTCTCGGAAAGAATGAGCTAAAGGACCAATCTATCAAAGCCCACTGGAGCCATCGGAAACCAACAGAGTCCTAGAACCTTGACAAAAACCCTTCCTTACTATACACTCCTAGCACAAACTCTCTCGGAACACTACTTCTGTCGACCAACCCAGAGGTCAGGACTTCACAATGACGCAACAACTACAGAACGACACTCTCCGAGCACTCGGAAAAATAAAGCACCTACCCACAATCACTAAAAGAACCTCTCGGAGATCAACCCATGAACGAACACCCCATCGGAGAATACCCTGAAGCAAACACTCCAGAATACACACCTCTCGGAGAAGCACTATCACTAAGAAAACATTCAGACTCGGCCCTCGAGTCACCATATGAAGCAATGAGCTCTCGGAAGCAAAGAAGACAATCTACCCCTTATCATAAAGAAGACAAAAGCTCTCGGAAGAAGATGAAATGATACAGTCAGCAAGATAGACGTTATCTTATTGGTTAAAAGACTATTGTAACATGTGTAAAGCACCACCACATGCATAACGACACCTGTAAACACATGCATAGCGACACCTGTCCCTAAGAACTCTATATAAACAAAAGAAGAAGGGAAAGAAAGAGAAGTCGGACAATTGGAAAAAAATACACCTATAGACTCGGAGAATACGAGGAAAGACTCGGAAAGGAGAGTGGAATATAGTTAATAAAAGGAAGGAAGGTTCTTGTCAATTTTTCTCTCTTGTGAGCATAGTATTTAGTTTTTGAACCACGGGCAAAAGTGTTCCAACCCAAATAAATAATTCAGTTAATAGGAAATAATTCAAAACCCGTTAACAATCTTAATTTTTCTTGCCCCATTTTATTTTATTATTTTTTTATGATGAATAGACGAAAACAAAGCCCTTAGGCTACATCGTTCGACAAAAATGAGACAATCTCGGATGGGGGATTATGTAGAATACAAAGACCACCATCCTTACTGGTACGAAGTTTTGCAATAGCATCTGCAACTTTGTTTTTCTCTCGCGCAATCCAAATCAATTCGCAGCTCCACGGTTTGTGAAGTAGAACTCGGCATTCGCGCAACCCATTTTATTTATTTTTGACTGCAAATAACCTTATGAAATTGGTGATATTAAATTTTCTCAACAAAAAAAAACAATAAAGAAAAGCAATGTAAAAGAAAACGTACGCTCATATTAAGCTGAAAAAAAAGAAGAATAAATCATACTCAATAATAATTTGAAGAAAATTTTCATTTTATTAATTGATATTTTAATTTAGGAAATTATTATCACGATTTTTGTAAATTGTTTTCGCTTTTTTGGTTTTGATGAATGAAAATAGAATCTCAAAGATCCATGTGAATATTTTCTATTTTCTGGTTAGTGTATGTAAAGGGAAATAAAGGATTTAAAAATGGGAGATAAATCGGTTTATTTATTTGGGAAGGATAAATTAGTAAATAGTAAATTATTGCTATGTAAGGAGGAATTTTGCTATGTATATATCATTTTCCTTCATAAAAAAAGAAAAACTAGGCGTGTCACGTGTGTGCAAAATGTTATGACAAGGCGAATCTTTATTAATTTTATCTTTTTTTTTGAACAACTATTAATTTTATCTTTTGAACAAAACGAATCTTTATTAATTAATAAATTGAACGCATTTCAAGGTACAAACGAGTGAAGCATAAGAACGCTTACTTTGGTACCATTACTCCGTAATAACGACCCATTAGCAAAAACTAATTATCCAAGAAAAAGAGCTATTAGCAAAAACTACACGTACGCTATTCTTAAGGGGGCAGAAACCCTATAGTATATGTTAATTAGCAAGATTCTTTGTGGTATATTCGATAACTAGTATGTTCTTCACATTTTACTTAAAGAGTTAAGACATTGAATTGAGGTATATAGACTATATTTGTTAAACTTAGAACCCAAAACCCATGCAAATGCCAAGATACTGAAATCCTATGGTACGATGAAGGAATCAAACCCAAGATTGAAATTAGTACACTTGTGACTTGACAAAGGAGAGGTTCGACCCGAATCAAAGGGATGCATAGGGGTAAAGCTGAAAATTGGAAAAAGAAGACTCGTAACTCATGAAGCGTCGTCGTTTTAGGTGGAGGAAGAAATAAACAAAAGGAGTCACGTGTCAAGCTTTAATTGGAAGAATCATTTAGCTGCACTACTAGTGCATTTCTACTCCACTGAATTTAATTATATTAGAAGTCTTATTTTTAGCATTTAATTATTTTATCTTTATTGAGAATAATTTGTTGTATATATATAGCAGCTTGTATGGATGTTTAGGGCAACAAGTAATGAATGAATTAAAAGTCTAACTTTTCATCTCTTTCTTCTAGCTTTTCACCTCCTTTCTCTTTTTTCTTCAAAATATCTCATTTTAATGGCAATATCACTTTTTCTTCAAAATATCTCATTTTAATGGCAATACCAATGTCGATGATTCAAAACTATGACAACAACAAAATAAAAGGGTTTATTGCCAAATTTATAAAAATACGGGGTCCTTTTACACACGACACGCGCCATAAGGGAATAGTAATTACGGAGCAAAGTGTACAAAATGGTCGCATATCAGGAACAAAATCGCACATCAACCACGTGCGTTTCAAAAATTCCTTTGTTTGCCATTGATCAAATAACACATGAGGCTTTGCTAATTAAAATAGCAAGAGTAGCTTTTGCTGATTAAACATATTATTGGGATAATCTTGCTATTACCTTAATAAGAAGTCTAATACAGTCTGATTGGTTCAAACTTCAAACACAACTTTGAGAAAATTGAAAATACTAAGGTGTCGCCCAACTATTAGGATCTGGACTCCAACCCATTAACGACTTTGGATATGATGTAAGTCCAAATCTCAAAGTAATTTACTGGGCATAAAATGAATCCAAACTTGGTTAAACCAAATTTGGATGGATTCTGAATTTTACTTAATTTAGTTGAAGGAAAAATTACACAAAGTACCCACGAGCTACAAATAAAAAGACCACCCCTCATGTTTGAAAAATTGCCCACACTTCTTTTTATGTTATGTTAGGCATTAGAGATACGCCATACGGTGTTAAAAAAAACTAAGAGAGAGTGATGAGATCAACAAATTCTGAACCAACCCCTGTCTAGCTCATATACAATACGTGAGTGTAGATGTACCTAAATGGAAGCTAGTGTAGGACTCTTAAGAAGTTGTGGATCATTTGGACGTTTAGTATCTAGTTAGCCAACAAAGATATATTTGCATCAGCTGCGACGCTGACGCGTTGATGGGAATACACGAACTGCTTTCATGTATAACACATGCATCAGTTGCGACGCGATGGGAATTCCAGAACTGCTTTCATGTATAACACAATACTTACGTCACTGAGAGTTTTAGGGATATTTAAGCTGAAAAACGGCACATCGCCCCAGGTTCTTAATTCATGAAACAAATGATGTGAAAAAACATTGATTGCAAGCACCTAAGATAGTAAATATAGAAACATATATGCCTTGTACTTGAAAAGTCATCCTCTGCAAGCAAATCAAGTAGCATAAAGAAATGATACTTGTTCTTCTTTGCTTCCCTGTCTAAGGTTGTTAGCTTGAGCCCATGCATGTTTCACCTCAATGGCGTTCCTTGAATTTAAATGATTATCGCCTCATCAAATAGTTAAACCAAAAGTTAAATATTCATCACCAATATTTCAGCAAACAATGCAACCACCGCTGCACCCATTTACAAAAGAAGCAACGGCGCAAGCAAAATGAACGAGAGCTATATTTATGATATAAATGTTAAGAACAGGGTCAGGGCATTGTACAATGAATGAATAGCTATAGAAGAACTTAGGTTTCCCGTCCAACAGTACGAGCATCCAAGCACAATTCCAATTACAGTGTACTGTAAGAAATTCTCACCAGAGAAGTGAGCTGCACTGAAAGCAACAGAGCTCAATGCAACGGCATTCTGCCATTTCATTCTGGAGGAAAGAGATGTAATAAGAAAGCCTCTGTAAACGATTTCTTCTAGCAACGGAGTGACAATGCAGTAGACAGAAAAACAGGCTGTGAAGGAGATCGACCCACCTGAAAGAATTTGTTTAACGAAAGGATTGTTCACATCCTGCAGAGATAAATTAAAATAAGATAGGCAACAATAGATAGGTCCTTCATTATTCGTAACCAAAATGAACCATCCTAATTTAGATGCATGTAACTCTTAGAAGTCGATATCTCTTGAATTCTTATTAATATTTAGAAAACGTCTATGCATTCCATTTTATCCAATTATATGTCACCCATATGAAAAAGACTAACATTCTAATATTAGCAATATATCTGTGTCTGTGTGCAACATTCATGTACTATGTCTAAAGATACATTTTGTCTACATTTCATTGCATAAAACTCCGGAAATTGCGCGTATGAAGCTTTCTAGGACCTATGTTTCCCACCCGCAACCAAGAATGATAAACATTAAGTAATAACACCTCAATCTCCTGCATTCAGAAATTTAAACTACCAGCACATCAGGTCGAATCAATATGCAATCACAGACTGCCTCATCTCGCCAATTTTGTGGTAGTTTGTAGAAGAAACACGTCTACATTTTATTATCACTTTAGACAGTAAAAAGAAAAGCAGATATAAGGCTCCCAATTAACGGTGTCCATTTTGGATTCGTGCTTCCAAGCAAGTAGCAACATAGTTTATGCGTGAGGATATCACTTTGATTCATTAACTCAAATGGTTTTCATATCAAATTGTGACATATGCTCAATTGCCTTCATATGAACAACTCAAAACGGGTGTAAGATACAGTGTAACGTAGATTATATATCATTTATGCTCAATTACGCTACAGAAAGCTCGAACATACATCTTCAGTCATCAAACACTAACATGGGCAATTATCTCAAGTTAACGAAGCTATGTTTTTTTATCCGTAGGTTCTTGTTTCCAAAAAAGCATATATATGCATGCTTAAATGTTGATGATTCTAGACATTACCCTTTTCCCCTGACCAGAATGCTGATTGTGGGGTGTGCGAGGGAGCAGGCAGAGAAAAATAAATCTTTATAGTCTCACGCTTTCACAAGGATTTTTTTTTTAGCTCTATTCTCTGAAATTAAAGTGGCTATAATAGTTTGATTTTCCACTTGCTTGTACTCATTACATGATCACGCTACATCTAGGAGGACAAAGAAGAATTGTGTTTAGATATTTGACTATATGGTTCAACTCTAAGACAATACGGATGACAACATATAACATTGAATTCTTTTATCAACAGAAGAAATCCTCACCTTAGGCCCCACCAAGATGCCAGCAAAATATGAAGTAACAAAAACCAACGAAAATAGACATCCAACACCAAGTAGGGATGCCAGTAACCAGTTCCTTTCTTTTGAAGATATGCTAGCATGAAAGAAATCTCGAAGATCGTATTGAGGCTTCCCCGGACACTTTAGTAGCAGCAAAACGACGCAAAGCTCCAACGTTTGAATCGCAAGTATCAGAATTGCCTGTGCTCAGAACCAGATAAAAGCTCAAAATGTCGAGACATCATCATAATGCAATTTCATAGGTCCAAACTCGCGAAACAAAAGATAAACTTCCGGGGTTTTATCTATTGAAGAATAAGTTAGCAACCTGAGTGTTTTTCTTTAAGTATCAGAAGCATTACACGGAAGACAGCACGAGATTACTGAGTGAAGTTCAAATAAAAAAAACCGTGTATGATGCAACAAGGAAGAATCAGATAATTAATTCAGAAATTATTCTTTTTTAAGCTCACAAGGACTGAACATCAACAAAGGAACGCATATTTTCTGACTGTAAGCTAATGAATAGAATAGAAGCAGTGAACCAAGCTTGCAGTGCTCCTTCCGATCACATACGCTATTCTTTACTTCGAGGGTGGAATACACATACCTCGGTCTGTGGATCGAGAACAGGTTGATGCAATACTCTGGCACAGGCAGAGAGACCACCGAAACTCAAAGGAACATGAATGCTAAAAACATAAAAACCCAATGAACTCCATACACTCCATATATCACAGGGAGCATCCTTTTCGAGTACCGAGAATCCCTGCTATACAGGATGGAAACAATAACTTTGTTAAAACCAAAAGCTGCAAAATTAAAAATAAAAAAGTTTGAATGAGCAAGCTACAACACAGAAATCATCCTTATTTCACAAATGCCCACAAAAGTGTTGTTATACATACATTACTTAAAATTATTATATCCAATCGTTGTATTGATGACATGATGCAGTCAAGAATTCATATCAAAATTATTTCATCCAACCGCTGTTATAGCCATTGCATGATGACGTGGTACAACAAAGGGATAAGATTAATTTTTTTTTCCAAAACTTAGGGCGCTGTGACTTCCTCACAACCCATCCCACTCGTGCATTAACACTAATAATCCGGAAAGGATGCACCCATCGTCCAACCGTTGCTTAACCTACTGGTTGTGCCACCTCATTATACATTGGTTACACGACATAATTTATCGTAAATTATACTTAAAACGATTTTCAACGAAATGATTGAATTGGGTCTAAAAGTTTGCATTTTTAAATTCCTAATACAAAATTGGAGATAATTTGACTATCTATTCATTAATGAAGGCAAAACCCACAAATTGCACAACAGAAAGGGGTACACATGAAGAACAAAACAGTTGTTAAGGTGTAAAACTGAAACTGAAACTGAAACTACCTGGTGGGGAGGGGAATCCTGAGTGGTTTCCTGTTTGATGCAGCGAATGTTGAAAGAAGAAGCTTTGCTGCTGCTGCTGCCGCTACTGCTACTGAAATAGCTGAGCGCCTTTCTGTCAGAAGCTTTGCTTGGGTACTGTGGAAAGACGCAAATGGCAGGGCTTTGTGTCGGAGTTATTACATTCATCGTCATGGGACCAGAACAAAAATGCAAACAAATTATTAATTATGTTTGTTTCTCTCATGTTATAGTTAAATTAATGGTTGATGTTGAAGTCACTAAAGATAAATTAGATTTCATTGGAGATCATGTTTTCGATTTTTAACCAACTTGTTTTCATGACGTTTCATAAGGCTCCAAAGTCCAAACCAATCGAAATTGATCAAAAACAAAAAGAATTCGATTGCCATGGTTCAACAGCTTTGTATTTTATGAGTTTTCCTCGGTGTTGTTAAAGGCGTTAAGCGTAAGCGGAGCGTTTTTCATACTTAGAGACGAGGCGTAAGCTCAAAAGCGTTGAGCGTAAGCTTCATAAATGTTGATTTTTATTATATTTTAAGTATAACAATATAAGTAAGTGAATAATTGATGCAGTCGAGAAGGCGTTGGAGTTTATGGTGAAACGGGATCATCCCAAGATGAGAGATTGATTTTGGCTTGGTCCGTTTTTTACGTGCAATTAGTCCAATTGCATCTGAAACGGGCCAACGAACTGGAGTAATGATCTAAAGATCATTAAGGGAGCGGATTTTAGCCAAATTCCATCGTTTAGGTCTCAAAAAGGCCGTTTTGCCTTTTTTTAGTAATTTTCGTTTCAGTTATAACTTTATTTCTAGAACTCGGAATTGCATTCCGCTTGTGGGAGCGTGTTCCTTATGAGTAGCACTTTTAGTTTATACTTTTGTTTTAATTTTTTCTTTTTTTGGGAAAAAACATTTTTTCCTATTTTAATTATGCTTTTAGGGTATATATTCTATGTAAACCCTAAGAAGAAATTCAGTTGATTATTGAATAAAGTTTTTTGAAAGTTTCTCACTTTTGCATCAATTTCTTGGTATTCTTCGTGAATCAACAAGCTTTTGATTTTCGTGTGTCGTTCCAATCTTTCCTATAAGCTTTCGCTACGTCAATTGGCATCAGTCACAGGTTCGTTCCTTCACTATGTCGCGCATAAAACGTCAGGAAGAAGATAGGCGTGAGGAATTCACACAGTTACGTCAGCAAGTTGAATTGTTGACGCAACAGATGGCAGCCATGGTTGCACAACAACAGGCTGCTCCAGCACCAAGACCTGACGACCAATCGTTCGAGGATTTGGAGGAGGAGAATCCTTTTACTCGGAGACAATGTGTCCAAGAGTACAATCCACGTTGGGAATCAGGGTTTAAGGTGGACATACCAGAATTTCAGGGAGGGTTGAACCTAGAAGAATTCTTGGATTGGGTAACTGCAGTTGAAGAGGTTTTGGACTTTAAAGATGTTCCAGATGACAAACGTGTTTCTCTCGTTGCAACTAGGTTTCGGGGGAGAGCAGCGGTATGGTGGCAACAAGTTAAGGTGACGAGGTCTCGACAGGGGAAACCTGAACTTGTGTCTTGGGATAAACTGAAGAAACAGTTTTTACCTTACAATTATGTGCGTACTATGTATCAACAGTTGCAGAATTTGCGTCAAGGGGGGAAGTCTGTGAGTGACTATACCACTGAGTTCCACTTGCTAATTACTAGGAACGACTTGATGGAAACGGAGGATCAATTGGTGTTACATTATGCGAGTGGTCTTCGTCCACAGATTCAGGATACGCTGAATATGTTTGATCCAGTCTCTGTCTCTGAGGAACACCAGCGAGCATTGCATATTGAGAAGCAACAGTCGCGGAGAGTTATGAACCCTCTCAGTATTGGGAACTCATCGGGTAGCTCGCAACAGGTCACACGTCCCGGTAACACTGTGCAATCGGGGCTACCAAAAACAGGCACTATCCACAACCAGCACGCCCTGGGGCTGGTATACGTTGTTTTGGTTGTGGAGTTACGGGTCATAGGCAATCTGAGTGTCCTAAGAATCCGCGTAGAGGACTATTTGTTGATGAGACTAATGGTGAGTATGATGGTTCGCCTGTTTTTGATGAGGAATTCGAAGAAGAGGCAATAGATGATGAAGAATTTGTTATTGGGGATGTTGGCCAAGCTTTAGTGGTGAGGCGCAGCTTCATTACTCCCACGGAAAACAAGACTGACTAGCTACGCAACAACATATTTCAGACAACATGCACGGTAGAGGGAAAGGTATGCCGAATGGTTATTGATTCTGGCAGTTGTGAGAATGTAGTGGCTGAGGAGGTTATTAAGAAGTTGGGTTTACAGACTGAGAAGCATCCCAAACCTTATAAATTAGCATGGTTGAAGAGAGGAAACGATGTCGAGGTATCTCAACGTGCTCGGATCAATTTTTCGATTGGACCTACTTACAAGGATCAGGTTTTGTGTGATGTGGTAGAGATGGATGCGTTCCACCTACTGTTAGGTAGGCCATGGAAAATTTGATAGGCGATCAGTTCATGATGGGTTCGCGAATACTCATAGCTTTCTGTTTGGCGGGAAGAAGATTGTGTTGCTGCCTGATAAGGGTCCACAGTCAAGCGGGAAGGGTACCAACTTCTTGACCAGAAAGAGATTCGAGGCAAAGATGGAAGAGTCGGGAATTATGTATGTGATGGTGGGTAAACTGGTAGAAGATGATCACGAAGTCCCGCTGGCAGTTCAACCTTTATTGCAGGAGTTTTGTGATGTTTTCCCAGACGAGTTGCCGGAAGGATTACCACCTTTGCGTGATATTCAGCACCAAATCGACTTGGTGTCTAGTGCAGCTTTACCTAATTGTGCACATTATCAGATGAGTCCCACAGAACATGAAGAGTTGCGTAGGCAAGTGGAGGAACTTTTGGCTAAGGGGTATGTGAGGGAAAGCTTGAGTCCTTGTGCTGTTCCTGCCCTTCTGACTCCAAAGAAAGATGGGACATGGCGTATGTGCGTGGATAGTAGAGCGCTTAGCAAAATTACTATACGTTATCGCTTTCCTATTCCCCGAATGGATGATCTATTGGATCAACTTACTGGTGCGTGTGTGTTTAGCAAACTGGACTTGAAGAGTGGGTACCATCAGATCCGAATCAGACAAGGTGATGAGTGGAAGACAACGTTTAAGACTAGAGAGGGGTTATATGAGTGGCTGGTTATGCCTTTTGGTCTCTCAAACGCACCAAGCACATTCATGCGAGTCATGAATCAAGCCTTTCGTCCCTTCATCGGTAAATTCGTTGTAATTTATTTCGATGATATTCAGATTTATAGTGCTAACAATGTTGATCATGTTCAGCACCTTCGAGAAGTTCTTAACGTGCTTCGTAGGGATGAGTTTTATGCTGCAGTGAAGAAGTGCTCGTTTCTCACTGATAGTGTAGTGTTTTTGGGATATGTGGTCTCGAAGGATGGGTTAGCAGTTGATACATCTAAAGCGGAGGCAATAAGCCAGTGGCCTCGGCTCACAACTATCACTGAGGTTAGAAGTTTTCATGGTTTGGCGTCTTTTTATCGTTGTTTTATCCCTCACTTTAGCAGCATCATGGCGCCAATCACGGATTGCATGAAGGGTAGTAAGTTTTTGAACAGACGACGCTGATATGTCTTTCCGGTTAATCAAGGAGAAATTGACCACTGCTCCCGTGTTGGTCTTACCTGATTTCAATCGCCCGTTTGAGTTACATTGTGATGCATCAAAGGTTGGTATTGGCGGCGTGTTGAGTCAGGGTAATCGCCCCGTGGCCTTTTTTAGTGAGAAGTTGTCTGGTTCCAAGTCTCGATATAGCACTTATGATGTGGAATTTTATGCTATTGTTCAGTCTATACGACACTGGCGTCACTACCTTTTTCACAAGGAGTTCATCTTATATACTGATCATCATGCCCTTAAACACCTTGGCACTCAGGATAAAGTGTCTGCTCGGCATGCTTCATGGATTGCTTACTTGCAGCAGTTCACTTTCGTGATAAAGCATAAGGCTGGTGCTTTGAACAAGATTGCAGATGCGTTGAGTAGGCGTCATAACAAGCTCTTGGAGATGCGCGTCGAGGTTCTGGGATTTTGTGATGACCGCGTCCTACGAGCCATGCTCCGATCCGAGTTGGTTCGGTGGTGATCAGTCACTTTACCCAACTCAGACTAAAGCGTAACTCATAGGACATGATCAAAACCATACACGTTTTATAAAATATATTTTGATATATACAACGGAAGTCTTGTATTACAAACAATGTGACTCTTTAATGATTATGCACTAATGACAAAACACGAATATTCTAAAATGCACGCTTGAACAATTATTCATTTGATCCATGTTGCCATGTTGATTTTTATCCTGAGGAATGGACAGAAGAAACAAGAAATAAGTCTTTAATGACTTAGTGAGATTCATATAAAAGAACTGGTAATGCAAGAATTAACTGTGACCTACTGGATACATTTCGAGGAGTGATCTTACCGGTAGAAACAGTTCAACTAGATAATTTGATGTAGCAATGGTACTGGAATTTTCATAGAATAGTTAATGAAATTGTGCTTAACAATAAAAGAATCCAGCGTTATAACCTTTACTATTCTACCTTATACCTCCCGACGAGGAGCGACCTCACAAACAATCAAGAGACATGCTCGAGTACATGTCGATCCAGCACGCGGGTTACAGCCAACTCCTGACTGTAAGCGGCGCCTAGATAGATGTGTATCAAGCTAAATTACTTAAATCGACAATCCTTACAGCTCGACAGTAACTAGACTCAATCCCTGGGCCCAACTTCCCAAAGGCGTTCCAATAGGTATAACAAATAAACAATCAAGCTAGTAAACCGGATAATATCCGTTGCTCCTTGAGCTACATGTCCCGAACATAGTTCGTTGCTCTTTGCACAATTCAAGAACCAGGAGATGAGATTATAATATTGGAGAATTATCATGATTATGAATAGATATGATAAATAATAAATGAGTGGATATGATATAACGATGAGTAAGAAATTTTATCTTATGAGATGAGATGCCAAACATGATTATGATGAAATATAGGTTGTTCGAGGTTTGGTAACGGAGTAGTGGCTTTTCTGTCCAAGTTCCTCAGGGTCGGATGCCAAACGAGGCTAGAACAAATCAGAAATGGAACCCCACCTTTATTTGTACGGAGAATCTTGCGCGTTGTTGATTAATTTGTCAAACCTTTAATAACATTAAGATAATATCAGTTAACTGAATAATCATAACTCACCACTATAAACATATGTACTATTCCACTTTCGTTTTGATGAAATTTGAGGAAGTTCTTTAAGTCTCTATTACTTCCAAAAATTCCAGGAACCACGACATCAAACAATTACCTTATGAAGCAATCCATTAAATTGTATAACTTAGTTAATTTTGTTCCAAGATTATCTTAAATTACATAACATTGTATTCATAACTTATAAAAATATTAATACGTAAACCTAATCAAGGTAAATGACCAAAGAATGTTTAAGTTTCAATACATAATCATATAAGAGGATTAGACCTCAAAAGTATATATGATAATCTTATTAAACTTTTGTAAGGATATGTTAAACATGATAAATATACTATTTATATTTTATTGAAAAATCTCAAAAATATTAATTCATGAATACAAATCATATTAAAGTGATTCAAATGATTGTTATATCTTGTAAGAGTCATGTGTGAGTGATTAGTCATGGAATTATGATGATTATTTTCAATCATAAACAAATAACTTAAAGTACGTAATATAAGCTGAAAATCGTCATAGTTTTGAGTTTACCTTTGATCGGATATCCAAATGAACTTTTTTTCAAATATTTTTATGAAAACCGATCCCTAACATTACTAGGAACATGTGTACCCGAATGGGAAGAAAAATCCAAAGGTTTGCTATGCTAAATAATTCTTGAAAACATAGAACCTATTTTCGGATTTTCGGACAGCAGTCTACGATTTAGGAATTTCGACCTTCTAAATCACATTATTTGAAAAACATTTCTTCATATGAAAGTTAGAGGACATCATGAGGAGTATTTGGCCATTGGCCTTGATCAAAAAAGGATTTTTTGCACAATTAGTTATGATTTTTCTAAGGTGTAGGGCCGAATGGATAATTTCTGCGCAATAAAAGTTTTAGGGTATTATCGGGTAGAAAATGATGAAATAAGAACTTGGGCTGAATTTTTCTTGAAAGTAGACTCACTAACTTAGAGATTCATAGGAAGAAATAAGGAAAAATCGAAATGATTTTGGGTGTGTAAATTGTTGGCAGAAAGATTAGTATTTATAGGCAAAAGTCATGTTAAAATATATTTAATTAAGGTCCACTTTTATTATTTTATAATAAATCACAAAAAAAAATCTTCTAGCCATGCTCTTAAGGATGTCATGGCTTTTCTCATCAAAAATATGTCATGGCTTACTTCATCAATTGGTTAATTGCATATCAAGTCCCTCAAATATTTATAATTAAAATTCAAATAGGTATAATTAGATTTCTTTGTTACATACATATTTATTTATGAAATTTTCTAGGTAATTGGATCATCTTGGTTAAGATTTGAAATTAAAATATATGCTTTAGGATTAGAGATCTGTAAAAATAATAAAAGACTATCTTTTAAGTTTAGGGACTAAAATGCAACTTTTTCCAAACATTTAGGGTCAAAAATAGAAATTTTCAAAAGTTCAAGGACTATAGTATAAATTTTTTTCTTCCTAGTTTTTGGGGCGTTACAATCCCCCCTCCTTAAAGGAATCCGGTCCCCCGATTCTTACTCGAATTGTTGTGAAGATAAAGGATTACGATTTCACCTCCAAATTGTTAGTCTTGTGTCCACTACAAACTTACAAACCAAAGAAAGCTAGCCCAGAAAGAAATAAATGAATTCCAAAGATCTTAGGCAAATCCAAAGAGTTCATTAACTAGATCGGATAGTCAATCTATATTCTAAAGTGAATATCTCTTTGTAAATGATACCTAAAAGTCCATCCTTTTTTCTCTTTTTGTTTTTGAACAAGACTAATGTATCCCAAAAGAGAAGTATTTATAACCGTTATCTCGATTAATTTTATCCTTAAGGACTAACACTTAACACCATAGGAAGTCGTAAACCCATTTTCTCGGAAGAAGAAAATTAAACTCTTATGATTCTTGTCTAATAATAACCAAGAGTTTAGTAGGGTCTTTTTTTCTTTTTTTTTTTGTTTTTTTTTTTTACGTTTCACACATTATAACAACTATATAGGTAAAAGAAGACTACTCAAATAAATGTCTTATTATCCAAGATGCAATATTTCAACTGAACTTACATAATAGTAGTAAACTCATACCAAGAGCAAGAAATAGAAAAGGTATTGCGAATTCTAAAAATACAATAGCAGATTCAAATGATGTTTCTTCATCATTTAGAAGAAAAATAAAAATAAAAGTAAAAATAACAAAAATTACAACAAGAATTACTTGAACCAAATGATTCATTTTTGGTAGAGAGAAGTTAGATGAAGATGAGTGTGTGTTTTGTAGTATAAGAATGATGTATTTATAGAAGGAGATATGGCTATTACAGCCGTTTATAACCGTTGGAAGATTTGTTTTTTAATGGTATGATGATTGGGACGAAAATTAAGATTAGAAATATGTGACTTATTTGTGTAAAATATGTGTGTGTTTTTGAAATCTTAAAATAAAGGTTTTAACTAACGATTATAATATAGAGAAATTAGAAAAATCTTTAATATTCTTAAAATTTTGAGTACTAAAATTTTTAACCCAATTTTTTTTTGATAAATCATGCTAATTTTAAAAAAAATAACTATCACAAAGAACACGAGTAATTTTAATTGTAACATAACATAGAATTTTTTGTGATTTATTATTACTATTGATATTATCATTATTTTGGAAATTTTGTATTCAAATAAATAAATTTGGATACTTAGACAAAACACGAGGAAAATAAAGTGAAATATTTTTTCCTTATAAGTGCATGCACGTATTTTAAGAATTATGCATATATTTAGTTTTTAAATAAAACTTAGACGGTCACATACACACACACATTTATATACATATATATTATTTTTAATAGGCACAAATAATAGATGATGGGGTACAACTATGAATGCGTTTTCTCAGATTGGTAAATGTCATATCATCAAAGATGGATTGTAGGGGAAGTTGCTCATAAAAGATGGATTGTTGGAGACCCTATTTAATTAATTATTATTTTTGAAGATATTGTATTATTATTGTTTCAAAAGCTTCATCGATACGCCTACTATATTTTCTTATAAATAGCAGTTTTATGACGTCGAAGATCACACATTAACACATACCACATTATTAGGAAGAAAAAAAAATTGAGATGAAAAATTCTTCAATTCGAGAAATAAAATCTATTTGTGTCTTTTGTGGGTCTAGTTTTGGAAAAGATTCTGAGTTTCTAGAAGTAGCAAGTAGTCTGGGGAACACATCGACAAAGGGAAACATAAAGCTAGTCTACGGAGGAGGAAGTTTAGGGCTAATGGAATGTGTAGCAAAAAGCGCATTTTCTATAGGTGGTAAAGTGTTAGGAATCATACCAAACGCCTTAGCGGACATGAATCCCGGTGGTCCAATCATAGGTGAAGAGCTAATTGTACCTAGCATGCACGAAAGAATAACGACTATGTTGTATAATTCTGATGCATTTATAGCATTACCTAGGGGCTTAGGAACACTAGAAGAGATTTCTTGTATAGCTTCATGGGCTCAATTAAACATGCATCAGAAACTTATAGGGTTGTATAATGTTAATGGTTTCTACAACAGGTTGTTGTCTTTTCTAGAGCATTGTGTGGAGCAGGAGTTTATGAAGCCGTCGGCTCGTGAAATTTTCATCTCTGCATATACTGAAAATGAATTGATTGACAAACTTAAAGCATATGTACCAAAAGTAGATCCCATATCATCACAAATTCAAGGACAGACAAGTAATGACAATAGTCGTGGTAAGAAACGAGCTTTAGATGTATACACGACACACTAATTGTAACTCTTTTATGTGTTTGATGTAAAAATATATCTTTAATCTATATGAATATTTTAGTGAAAACATCTTTGAGTGATTAATGTTTGTCAAATTCTATTTTTAACCAATGGCTCTGATACCATACCGTGACGACCGCGCCCTACGAGCCATGCTCTGATCCGAGTTGGTTCGGTGGTGATCAGTCACTTTACCCAACTCAGACTAAAACGTAACTCATAGGAAGAGATCTCACTTATTCAGGATCAAAACCATACACGTTTTATAAAATATATTTGATATATACAACGGAAGTCTTGTATTATAAACAATGTGACTCTTTAATGATTATGCACTAATGACAAAACACGAATATTGCAAAATGCACGCTTGAACAATTATTCACTTGATCCATGTTGCCATGTTGATTTTTTTCCTGAGGAATGGACTGAAGAAACGAGAAATAAGTGATCTACTGGTAGTGAGATTCATATAAAAGAACTGGTAATGCAAGAATTAACTGTGACCTACTGGATACATTTCGAGAAGTGATCTTACCGGTAGAAACAGTTCAACTAGATAATTTGATGTAGCAATGGTACTAGAATTTTCATAGAATAGTTAATGAACTTGTGCTTAACAATGAACGAATCGAGTCTTATAACCTTTACTATTCTATCTTATACCTCCCGACGAGGAGCGATCTCACAAACAATCAAGAGACATGCTCGAGTACATGTCGATCCAGCACGCGGGTTACAACCAACTCCCGACTGCAAGCGGTGCCTAGATAGATGGGTATCAAGCTAAATTACTTAAACCGACAGTCCTTACTGCCCGACAGTAACTCGACTCAATCCTTGGGCCCAACTTCCCAAAGGCGTTCCAATAGGTATAACAAATAAACAATCAAGCTAGTAAACCGGATAATATTCGTTGCTCCTTGAGCTACATGTCCCGAACATAGTTCGTTGCTCTTTGCACAATTCAAGAACCAGGAGATGATATTATAATATTAGAGAATTATCATGATTATGAATAGATATGATAAATAATAAATGAGTGGATATAATTTAACGATGAGTAAGAAAATTGTGTTATGAGATGAGATGCCAAACAGGATTATGATGAAATATAGGTTGTTCGAGGTTTGGTAACGGAGTAGTGGCTTTTCTGTCCAAGTTCCTCAGGGCCGGATGCCAAACGGGGCTAGAACAAATCAGAAATAGAACCTCACCTTTATTTGTCCGGAGAATCTTTCGTGTTGTTGATTAATTTGTCAAACCTTTAATAACATTAAGATAATATCAGTTAACTGAATAATCATAACTCACCACTATAAACATATGTACTATTCAACTTTCGTTTTGATGAAATTTGAGAAAGTTCTTTAAGTCTCTATTACATCCAAAAATTCCAGGAATCACGACATCAAACAATTATCTTATGAAGCAATCCATTAAATTGTATAACTTAGTTAATTTTGTTCCAAGATTATCTTAAATTACATAACATTGTATTCATAACTTATAAAATTATTAATACATAAACCTAATCAAGGTAAATGACCAAAGAATATTTAAGTTTCGATACATAATCATATAAGAGGATTAGACCTCAAAAGTATATATGATAATCTTATTAAACTTATGTAAGGATATGTTAAACATGATAAATATACTATTTATATTTTATTGAAAAATCTCAAAAATATTAATTCATGAATACAAATCATATTAAAGTAATTCTAATGATTGTTATATCTTGTAAGAGTCATGTATGAGTGATCAGTCATAGAATTATGATGATTATTTTCAATCATAAACAAATAACTTAAAGTACGTAATATAAGCTGAAAATCGTCATAGTTTCGAGTTTACCTTTGATCGGATATCAAAATGAACTTTGTTTTCAAATATTTTTATGAAAACTGATCCCTAACATTACTAGGAACATGTGTACCCGAATGGGAAGGAAAATTCAAAGGTTTGCTATGCTAAATAATTCTTGAAAATATAGAACCTATTTTCGGATTTTCGGACAGCACTCTACAATTTAGGAATTTCGACCTTCTAAATCACATTATTTGAAAAACATTTCTTCATATGAAAGTTAGAGGACATCATGAGGAGTATTTGGCCATTGGCCTTGATCAAAAAAGGATTTTTTGTACAATTAGTTATGATTTTTCTAAGGTGTAGGGCCGAATGGATAATTTCTGCGCAATAAAAGTTTTGGGGTATTGTCGGGTAGAAAATGATGAAATAAGAACTTGGGCTGAATTGTTCTTGAAAGTAGACTCACTAACTTAGAGATTCATAGAAAGAAATAAGGAAAAATCAAAATGATTTTGGGTGTGTAAATTGTTGGAAGAAAGCTTAGTATTTATAGGCAAAAGTCATGTTAAAATATATTTAATTAAGGTCCCACTTTTATTATTTTATAATAAATCACAAAACAAAAATCTTTCAGTCATACTCTTAAGGATGTCATGGCTTACCTCATCAAAAATATGTCATGGCTTACTTCATCAATTGGTTAATTGCATATCAAGTCCCTCAATTATTTATAATTAAATTTCAAATAGGTATAATTAGATTTCTTTGTTACATACATATTTATTTGTGTAATTTTCTAGATAATTCGATCATCTTGGTTAAGTTTTGAAATTAAAATATATGCTTTAGGATTAGAGACCTGTAAAATAATAAAAGACTATCTTTTAAGTTTAGGGACTAAAATGCAACTTTTTCTAAACATTTAGGGTCAAAAATAGAAATTTCCAAAAGTTCAAGGACTAAAGTATAAATTTATTTTCTTCCTTGTTTTACGGGCGTTACAGATTTGACAGCCTGCGTGATTTGTATCCTGTTGATCCATACTTTTCTGGCGTGATTCGGGATATGCAGAGCGGGGTACTATCAGAGTTTGCGTGGGTGGATGGTTTTCTGTTTCGGGGTACTCAGTTGTGCATTCCAGAGGGTAGTTTACGCGTGAAAATTATTCAGGAGTTGCATAATGAGGATCATGTGGGTCGTGATAGGACCCTCCAGCTCGCGACAGCTTCATATTTTTTGCCATCTTTACGTAGGGACGTGGGTAAGTTTGTGGAGCGTTGTCGGGTTTGTCAGCTATCTAAGGGTAAGGCTACGAATGGTGGGTTGTACATGCCACTCCCTATTCCGACACAGCCGTGGACAGATGTGAGCATGGATTTTGTTGTTGGGTTACCACACACTCAGCGTGGATTTGATTCTATTTATGTGGTGGTGAATCGTTCCTCAAAGATGGTGCATTTTATCCCTTGCAAGAAGACTACTGATGCTGTTAATGTTGCCTTGCTGTACTTTCGTGAGGTTTATCGTTTGCATGGGCTGCCTACGTCAATTGTGTCTGATCGGGACACTCGCTTTCTTAGTCACTTCTGGCGTAGCTTGTGGCGCATGGTGAATACACGGCTGGATTTCAGTAGTTCTTATCATCCACAAACAGATGGTCAAACCGAGGTTGTGAATCGTTCTTTGGGTGATCTGTTGCGTTGCCTTGTGGGTGATAATCTTAAATCTTGGGATCAGAAACGGTGTCAAGCTGAGTTTGCTCATAATCACGCTGTCAACCGCAGTTCTGGGTTCAGTCCTTTTCAAGTGGTGTATGACCTCGTTCCTAGGGGTCCCCTTGATTTAGTTTCGGTAACTGCCTCGGTCAAGATGCATGGAAAGGCGGAGGATTTTATCCAACAGTTGCAGCAGGTGCACTCCCAGGCTCATGACCACTTGCAAGCTGCTGCCTTGGATTACAAGCGTGCTGCTGATACAAAGAGGCGCAATGTTGAGTTTGAGGTGGGTGACTTTGTATGGGCAGTGATGACTCGGGATCGTATTCCAGCACATGAGTATAACACACTCTCGGCAAAGAAGCTTGGTCCAGTAGAGATTGTTGAGAAGATCAATCTCAATGCTTATCGGTTGAAGCTGCCTAGTCATATTCGTACTTCTGATGTGTTTAATGTCAAACACTTGGTGCCGTTTCGGGGTGATAATTCTGATGATGATGATGATGGGGATCTGCCTGTGCCAAATTCGAGGGCGAATTTTTCCCTCCCTAGCGGGAATGATGCAGTCGAGAAGGCGTTGAAGTTTATGGTGAAACAGGATCATCCCAAAATGAGATGTTGATTTTGGCTCGATCCGTTTTTGACGTGCGATTAGTCCATTGCATCTGAAACGGGCCAACGAACTGGAGTAATGATCTAAAGATCATTGAGGGAGCGGATTTTAGCCAAATTCCATCGGTTAGGCCTCGAAAATGCCGTTTTTGTCGTTTTTAGTAATTTTCGTTTCAGTTATAACTTTATTTCTAGAACTCGAAATTGCATTACGCTTGTGGAAGCGTGTTCCTTATGAGTAGCACTTTTAGTTTATGCTTTTATTTCGATTTTTTCCTTTTTTGGAAAAAAAACTTTTTTCCTATTTTAATTATGCTTTTAGTGTATATATTCTATGTAAACCCTAAGAAAACATTCAGTTGATTATTGAATAAAGTTTTTTTTAGAGTTTCTCTCTTTTGCATCAAAATCTTGGTATTCTTCGTGAATCAACAAGTTTTTGATTTTCGTGTGTCGTTACAATCTTTCCTTTAAGCTTCCGCTACGTCAACAACAATAAGAAAATGTCGAATAAAATAAAAAGCTAAAAATCATATAACTTTAAGAATGTTCATATTTCAGCTAATTAAATAATTCACAGAAAATCTTATACGAAAATTATTAGAAGGGTTTTTGGCAGGAAGCCCCCCCTGTGTTGTCCGAAAGAGGCAGGAAACCCCCCGTGAAATGTAAAGAAGCAAAAAGACCATGTGTATTCAAATACATAGCAAACTACCTTCTTTTGTACGAGAGTGAGATACACTTACCAAATAGTGAGAGTGGGCGTGAATAATTACTGATAAAATGCCTTTTCTACCCCTATTCTTTTTCGGATAATAACACACAAACCCCTTATATTTTGTTAACCAACAAATTATACCCATAATTTATAAAAATAGCTAAATAACCTCTGAAAAGGAGAAATTTTAAATAAACTCCTATAATTTTAAATTAACACTAAAATGCCCAATTTTTAGCAATACATCTCTTATTTTAGATTTCAACATACAATGAATGTAATAAAAATCTTGACAACTCATAAAAGTTAAACATATGAAGTAAAATATAATAACATACAATTATTCTTATACTAAATAAAACAAATATACATTATTCTTGAAAATAGTATTTGTGCAAAATATCACCCACTGTCTTAATGTCTACCAATTTTTAGCAAATGTTGAATTGTGATTGCAAATCACCAAAAACTATAAAACTTCATCAAAATAAGGTGTTACATTAAGAACACAATAAATGCAAACGTTTAACACCTAAATGTTCAAATCATAACTGTAAGATAAATCTTTATAGTATTTATCTTTCCATAATTGTGGTCTAAGAAATCCTAGTTTTCTAGGAATATATGTTAATTCTATATTCTAGTTACCTAATTATATTATAATTAATTATAGAGTTATTTCCAATTAAGACTCTTCCGTGATGGACGGTCGAGATTAAGTCCTAATTAAACCCTAACTGGAACTTGGTCCTCTCTTCACCTATATATACTATGACTTTAACCATCATAAATCATACTCAAGAAACACATAAATAAGGTGTATAGGGAGAAGAGAGAAACCAAGACTTCCTATCAATTGTTCGTTGACGGATCGTGCTCACGCCTAGCTGCTTTCTACCACGACACGATGAACGGAGGTATTTCTTCTTTTCTATTTACGTGTGAATCTATTTGTGATGTCATGTAGTTCAAAACGATTGAAGTCATGTAAAATTATATTTAACATGTTGTTAACCCTAAAAATAAAATAAAGAAGATTACTCCTACTCAGAAAAACAATATATGGGCAATACTATTGTCACGAGTACTTCCGATGAGATGTACCTATAAAGAACACCCATCGGAGGATTGCCCTAACCTAAGAGGTTTACAAGAGCACACGAGGAGAAACCTAAGCGTCCCTTGGAAAGTCAAAACGGTGAACGAAAAACAGATATCAACACGGCATCGGAAAAAGAGCAAACCCCGATGGACCCGTACGACTCCGATATCCACCAAATGCGCCAAGAGGGACCACAATGGACCCCGAGTCCTATGAACTTGCAAGAAAACTTCCTTGCTGAACACTCCTCGGAAAAGACGACACTCGGACTTATCCGAGGACCCAATTTTGGAGAAAATCAAGAAATAAATACAAGAACACCCAATAAATGTAGTCCGAGAACTCTGATAAAGAAATCTCACTTTCAATAAAACAAACACAGCCCTCGGAGACTAAAGCGAGTCCTCGGAGATCAAACCAGGTCCTCAGAGGTCACAATTACACCCACAGAGATCGCTCCTGATTGTTGAAGAAAAGACCCCAATCAAGAAAGAGAAATAAAGTCCCTTGAAAGAATAGATCTATCAAAATCATCTACACCAGAAGCCCTCGGAGATGTCAGGAAACACAAAGACTCGTCCAGTCAGCATCCAGTAGATAAGAGATAAACATTATCCTAATTTCACACCTGTATCAATATAACGACGACACCTATCCTTACCAAAGCACATGCACAATGACACCTGCCCCTACCCAAGTCTATATAAAGGGATGTGATCAGTAGAAGAAAAACAACCTGAGATAACTTAGCTTACTTACTACAACTTGGCATTCAGACACATAAAAAGAAGAAATGAGGAAAAAGTTCAGTGAATAAAGGAAGGAAATATTCTTGCAATTATTCTTGTTATTTCCACCTATCGTTGCCTCTGAATCACGGACAGGGCGTTCTAACCCAAATAAATATCTTCCGTTAAATAGGGTATAATTCCCAACCCGTTAACAAAGTGGCGCCGTCTGTGGGAACGCCATAATATCTGTCCTCGAGAGAATTCAAGCAGACGTCAGTTAGGATGGATGATCTTTTCGAAAGCGACAGCCTTCCTTTCCCGAACAACAGCTCAGAAGAAACTTTGTCCAATTATGAATCAGGTACAAGAGATTTTATTAATATTCCCCGATCTGTCTATGAAAGACTTATAGACGCTGCACGAACACCCTGGAGGGATGAACCTCTCGGACGCCCGTCCCCCGTGCTCTCCGAGAACGGTGGTTTCCCCTCGGAAGGAGATGCACCTCCGATGGCGTGGAACCCAAATTGGAATCCGTGGCAACAGGCACCCCGACAAACGTCTCGAAGGTACGTAGTTCGTGAAAGAACTCCAGTGAGGGGTCGGGAAGAAATTTCTTGCCCCTCGGAGTGTCGAGGAGAGGTTGAACATTCCTTGTGGGGAATGATGGATGATTTACGAAAAGAATTAGGTGACCTCAAGAAGACCATGGCTCCCGAGGAAGATCCTACATTCAAGACCTCTCCTTTCGTTCCCGAAATTGCTTCAGCTGCCATCCCTTCGGGGATGCGACCTGTCAATATCCCGCTATATACCGGAGAAGCTGATGGAAGGGACCCGCAGGATCACATCCATCAATACTTAGCTGGAATGGACCTCTCTTCCGCCCCCGACCACGTGTTATGCCGCGTATTTCCTGTTACCCTCAGAGGGCGGGCCCAAGCCTGGTTTACTCACCTTCCACCTCGTTCCATCATGAGTTTTGACCGATTAGCTCACTTGTTCGTGCGACAATTCGCCTGCAATCGAAGGTACCCCAAATCTGCCACACATCTTTTTACTATTAAGCAGAAAAAGGATGAATCTTTACGAGAATATATAAAGCGCTTCACGGATGAAGCCCTAGATGTTTCCAACGTTAGCCCGACCATCATGGCGGACATATTAACCCAAGGACTCCGAACGGGAGACTTCTTTAGATACCTTATGGGAAATCGCATTACGGACATGAATGAGCTAATGCAAAAGGCAGAAGTACACATTTTGATGGAAGAGGCCGAGGGAACAAAGAAGAAAATGGAGCAGGAGGATAGTGAACACTTAGAGCGTGCCGAGAAGGAAGCAAAGATCAAAGAAAAGAATAAGGAAGGAAAACCTCCTCAGCGCAAAGATGATGGGGGAGTGGTTAAGAAATTCCTCCGACCCGTGCACTTACCCCCGATGACTGTTACTCCACCAGAAGTGCTCAACATAATGAGGGGTAGCAATGAGTTGCACTGGCCCAGACCGACTAAATTTCCTAACCGAGACAAGGATACTGGGAAATATTGTAAATACCATAAAACTTATGGGCACACTACGGAAGAATGTACTACCCTTCGCTTAGAAGTACTCCGCCTGTTAGAGATAGGGTATTTGAAGAATTACCTCAAGGAAAATAATCTCGAGGAGCCCAAGGCAAATGTTTGGAAGAGATCACGAAGGGAAGAGGAGGAACAAGAAAGGGAAGAAAGGACGCCTAGTCGGAAGTCACGAGAGGGGACAACTGGACGTCTCCAATCCCAAGAGAGAATTAAAGACCGCCGGCAAAATTTACGAGAGAAAACGACAGGATATCAGAGTCTACCTCCTCCACCAGACTCTTATAAAAACAATCCCCCGACAGGGAGAACCATCAATATGATAGAAGGGGGTGAAATCTCCATGACACCTCAGGGTAAAAAGAAGAAATATCTGAAAGAAGCCCGACGAGCAGAGCAAGGATTATCTGTCTGCTCCATTCAAGGATCAAAACCGCCTAGCATCACTTTCGGACCCGAGGATCTTACGGATGTAATATATCCGCACGAAGATCCGTTGGTTATTTCTGCTGTCATCTACGGGTATGAAATCCAACGAATCCTCATAGATACGGGTAGCTCCGTGGATGTGCTTTTCTTACCTACTTATCTTGCTATGAGGTTGAAACAAGAAACATTGGAAACCGCTGAGGTCCCGTTAGTAGGATTCTCAGGGGAATCTTGTCAAACCCTCGGAACTGTTACTCTCCCAATGTCATGGGGGAAAGGAGCCCTTCGAAGAACGGAATCTATTAAGTTTTGGGTAGTGGAGGCCTCCTCACGAACGTATAATGTCATCTGCGGAAGACCATCTATTCGGGCCTTCGAGGCTATCCCTTCTACTTTGCATCTTAAAGTAAAGTTTCCCACCTCTTCGGGAATCGAAGAAGTTCGAGGAAGTCAGGCTAAAGCCAGAGAATGCTGTATGAATGCCATTCCCTCGGAAGGGGACGGACCCTCACTCGGAAATAATAAGAAGTGTAAAACCGAGGAAACACGAGTCCAACCTGTGGAAGAGTTAAAAATGGTAGAATTAGTAGAAGGAAGCCCCGAGAAAGTAGTCAAGATGGGCACCCATATGGCTCCAGTCATAGAAGGCCAACTGATTTCCCTTCTCAAGCAATTCCATCACCTCTTTGCGTGGGAAGGGGGGCCACTCGGACGAATCAGCAATAAGGTATGTCAACATTTCCTTAATGTAAAGCCCGGAGCTAAACCTATCCAACAAAAGAAGAGGAAAATGGGCCCCGAGCATAACAAGATCATCCGCTCGGAAATACAATGCCTTCTCAATTTAAAGCAAATACGAGAAGTTATTTACCCCTAGTGGTTAGCTAATGTCGTGCTAGTTCCTAAGCACGGAGGAAGATGGCGAATGTGTGTTGACTTTACTAACCTCAATGAAGCATGCCCGAAGGATTGTTATCCCTTACCAAGCATAGATCAGCTAGTTGATTCTACTGCAGGATGTGCGTTACTATCAACTTTAGATGGAGACCAAGGGTACAACCAAATCCCGATGGCAACTATTGACCAAGATAAGACCAGTTTCATCACGGATGCAAGCACATTTTGTTATTTAGTCATGCCCTTCGGGCTAAAGAATGCTGGAGCTACCTATCAACGGTTAGTAAGTCTTATGTTTGCAGGACTTATTGGGAAGTCAGTAGAGGTTTACGTGGATGATACTGTAGTTAAGAGTAATACTTCCGAAGAACATCCCGAGGACCTACGGAAAGCGTTGGTCATCATGAACAACTTTGGCATGAAAGTTAACCCTCGGAAGTGCTCTTTTGGGATCCGAGGAGGAAATTTTTTGGGATTTATGGTTACGGAGAAGGGAATCGAAGTAAACCCCGAAAAAGCAGAAGCTATCATGGGGTTACCTACCCCGAGGACGGTGAAAGATGTCCAAAAGTTAACTGGAAGAATGGCCTCGTTGAGTCGGTTTGTCTCCAAGTCCGCAGAAAAAGGGCTTCCCTTCTTCAAGATACTTCGGAATGTCAAGGAATTTCAGTGGACCCCCCAATGCGAGGAAGCTCTCGAAGAATTAAAAAGGTACATGTTGAAACCACCTTTACTGGTGAAACCTATACCCCAAGAAGAGTTGTTTCTGTATTTATCAGTCGGAGAAGAGGCTATTAGCGCTGTCTTAGTCAAAGAACAAGATGGGGAACATCACCCGGTATATTACGTCAGCAAAACCCTCCTCGGAGCCGAAATCAGATACACCCTAACTGAGAAACTCGTTCTAACATTGGTTACTACGGCTCGTAAGCTACGTCCCTACTTTCTATCCCATCCAATCACGGTGCTAACTACACACCCCCTGAGGGCAATTCTTAATAAGCCTGAATCATCAGGGAGACTGATAAAATGGGCCGTAGAGCTTACTGAGTACGACATCTCCTATGCTCCGAGACCATCAATTAAAGCGCAAGTTCTGGCAGACTTTGTAACAGAACTTACGAGCGTTGGATCCGAGGAGAAGGAACCACAGTGGCATGTATATGTAGACGGATCCTCGGTAAGCACACATGGGGGGGCTGGAGTAGTATTGGTAAATCAAGAAGGGAAAGAGGAAAGACTTCATTTTGCAGTCAGAATAGATTATCCCCTCTCTAATAATGAAGCTGAGTATGAAGCTCTCCTCATTGGTATGAGACTAGCAAGGGAAGGGGGAATGAAGAGAGTACTCCTCCATAGTGACTCCCAATTGATTGTCCAGCAAGTTAAGGGGTCATATGAGGCCAAAGAAGAAAGGATGCAAGAGTACCTCCGAGTTGTCCGTCAAAGGTCCGAATGGTTCGAAGAGTATGATATAGTTCAAATTCCCCGAAAAGAAAACCAAGAGGCGGACGCTTTGTCCAAAATGGCTACACAAACAGCCGCAGTACATACTCGGAAGATTACTCTACTTCACGTCAATGAGTCTGAAAAAAGTGAAGACCAAGAGGTAAATACCATTTCAGACCCCTTATCTAGCTGGGTAAATCCTATCAAGGCCTACTTACAGAATCCCGAGGGATACTCCTCGGACAAAAATGTTCGGCGAATGATGTTCAGAAAAACCCTCCGATACTTCCTCAAAGACGGAATACTCTTTCGAAGAACATACTCATATCCCCATGCTCGATGCCTTAATGAGGAAGAGGCCCAACTAGCCTTAGCAGAAACTCACGAGGGAGTATGTGGAAGCCATACCAGCGGCGAAAGCATGGTCGGACGCTTGATTCGACAAGGCTACTATTGGCCCACGATGGTCAAAGACAGTAAAAGCCATGCCGAAAGGTGTAAAGCGTGCCAAGCTTACGCCCCTCGGACCTATCAACCCGCAGCTCCTTGGGAACCCCATTTGAACCCTTGCCCCTTCTCTAAGTGGGGTATTGACATACTTGGACCCCTCATCCCTGATGCCGGTCAAAAGAAATTTCTGCTAGTAGCCGTTGACTACTTCACCAAATGGGTGGAAGCGGAACCCCTAGCTAGGGTAACCGCGGGGGCTGTTATCAATTTTCTCTGGAGGAGTATTATTTGTCGCTTTGGTGTCCCTCGGAGCCTAGTAAGTGACAACGGTTTACAGTTTACGGATCAATGGTTACAAAAATGGTGCGATCACTGGGAGATAAAACATCGCTTTGCCTCCGTGGGATACCCTCAAGCAAACGGCCAAGTAGAGAGAACCAACAGAACCCTCTTAAAGAACATGAAGGCCCGGCTTGATTGGCATAAAGCTAAGTGGGTTGAGGAGATACCCGGGATATTGTGGGCCTATCGGACCACGCAAAGTGTCGCTACGGGCGAAACCCCTTTTAGTTTATCCTATGGGTGTGAAGATGTTTTGCCCTCGGAGGTCTCTCTAGAAAGTTGGCGAGTCAAGGAATACGAGGAAGTGGCCAATGGCTCAAATCTAGCCCTTGCCCTTGACCTCCTCGAGGAAAAAAGGACCCGAGTAGCCCTCCGAATGGAAGAGTACAAGGCTCGGATGTCACGATATTACAATGCCAAGGTAAAACCCCGAACCTTTCAAGTTGGAGATTTAGTGATGAAACGAGTAGGGGCCTCTAAGAATGTGGGTAAACTAGATCCACGATGGGAAGGACCCTACAAGATAGTGGAAATTGTAGGACCGGCGACTTATCGGCTTGCCAACTCCGAGGAAGCAATACTTCGCAACACGTGGAACGCAAGCAACCTTAGAAAGTATTATGCTTAATGTAATAGTTATACATGAATAAAAAGAGTGTTCATATACGAGGGGATATAGTACAAAAGAAATTAGAGTTGTCCGACAAAATGATGGCTCTATATATGAGGCATCAGGACAACCCGATAACACTAAAAACCCTCTGTATTATGAACTAAACTCAGTTACAAGCTAAGTCCCTCCCATGGGACGTTTCCCCTCTCGGATAAGTCTTCGGCGTTGCTCCTCGGAAAGGGAGACTGGGTCATCAAAGAACACAGTTCCGGCCGCAAAATCTCTAATAGGTGAAGGAGGAAACTCCTCGGAGACTTGACGAATGTTGAGCTCAGGAAGGAGCAAGCCCGAGGGGAACTCTGGTAAAGCTTGTACGGCATCTTGGCACAACTTATAGCCTATGTGCACCAAGTCACGCATCTCACCTCGAAGAGACTCACGAAGATTGGATGGGCCCACCACCTCCAACACAGCTTGGACTCGGGCCATAACCACCTCTACCGCATGAGAACGAGTTATCCCTAGCAGCTGCTGACTCAAGGCATCTCTTTCCAGGATAGCCTGCGTTAGTTGCTCCTCCGAGGACCGCATTTGGCCACGTAACTCCTCAATTCTCCTCCCTAAATTTGATACGCGGGCTCTTTCAAGCGCTAATTGGCGCTCTAATTCCCACGCCTTATCCTTCTCGGATTGTAACACATGGATATGAGTGTCCTGAGCGGACTCATGAACTTCCTTCAAATGAGCTATCTCCACTTGAGCCTCCAAGAGACCTCGCTCTAACTCATCCCGACGGCGATATACTAAGCCTGGATCTGAAGAGGAACTTCCGTAAGATCCGAGAGCATCCAACACCATATAAATCTGCTCAAAAAACAAAAAAGTGGCATCAGACCGGAAGACAGGTTAGTATTAAATAAAATAAATAAATACCTCACACAGGTCTTTACAGGCTAAATCTTGGAGAACGGGTACCGAAAGGGTTTTTATCAGCTCACAATCTGTTACGTTCAATAAACCACTAAGAAAGTTTCGGCAAAATCCCACTGCTGATCCGAGAGGAGAAACATCATGATTAACCCCGGGGGGAAGAGTTCTCTCGAGGGAAGGACGCTCCTCGGGCGGTGGTACAGGAATACGATCAGGAACATCTTCCCGGGGCGGCAAATCCTCTGTACCAGAGGAGAGAAGATACTCCTCTAATACATTTACCACGGTAGAATTATGAGGAATAGGCTGTGAGGCTATGGGACTCAGGTAGAGGTCCGTTTGGGAAAGAGCTGCTATCGGATCCGATGGCCCAGAAGGAATTATATAACTGACTGGGGGGGCTGCTAGAGGTTCCTCCTCCTCCGAGGAAATCTCAACCATTGCCTCACTCACAAGGGGAGAGGAATCACCCACCTCCGGCCTCCCGGGACTCCTATGCAACGCCCTCCCCAAGAAAACGTCTGTAGAAGACCCAAGAGAAAATGCTCCCATCTCCGCTCCTGCCAAAATTGTCAGTAGGAAAACGGTCCGAGAACACCTATAAAGTTTACAGGTTAAAGAATGGTTAGTAAAACTTACGAAAATGAAAGTTGCTGTGAAGAGGACGAGAAACAGGAGTACATCCCTCCACCCCCTCTTGTAAACCTGCCAAAATCAAAGCCTCGGGGAAATCCAATAGCCCCGACATGTCATGAGAACCTGAGAAAAGTCCCGAGTCAAGCAATACCTCCCTCACTTGCCCTTGCGCTTCGGTGTTGGGGGCAATATAACCCAGACCCCATCGGATGGGTACACCCCATGATCTGGCTGATTGACCTCTCGGACGGACAAAGAAAAATCTCCGCCTCCAATCCCCTCTACTAGAATGGGAACTGGATACACGAGTGAAGATATTTTCCTTATCTCGATAGGTCAAGCTGAAAAAGGGAGTTCCCTCTGAGCAAGGTCGAAGGGTGAATATTGTTCCCACCCGATAAGGGGACATCGGAAGGTTTAAAAGCTCACTACGAAGGACATATCCCACTAAGTGGCTATAGGAAATCGGTGTTAACTGACTCGGACACACCTGCCAATACCGAAAGAGTATTTGGAAGAAGGGATGGAAAAACATCTGTAACCCACAACGCATCTGGTCGGTATAAACGGTCATATAACCCGAGGGAGGTGCGTAAGCCCTCTGGCCCGAGGAAGGCACTAGTATGTCATAATCTTCAAAATCAAGGTTATAACCGGTGAAAAGAGATCTTACCGAATTCTCACACTCTGTACTCATAGTGGATCCTACACGTCCTCTACCTATCAATCGAGACGGGTTAAGAGGAATCAAATCAAACTCCGAGGACTCATCCGCCAAAGGGTATGGCTCCCTACCCATGAATATCTCCCTGATATGGTTGACTCTACGTGAATTTGTAGATGGAGTCCTACGAGTCACTCCAAGAGAGGAACTAGCACCAAGTGTTGCTTGATTCTCGGATGGATTGTCCCTCGGAGGAACCCTTGATGATCCCGAAGGACTCCGAGCGATATCCCGAGAAGAACTACAAGACGAAGCTGAACCGCTTCTTCTATAATAAGGAGGCATCATCGTATCAGGTAAGTATTATCTTCGTACTTGCAATTATGGAAGAAAATCAATGGTTAATTATGATTACAGAAGTAAAGATAAGTGTATAATTGGTAAAGAGCTTAAGTGCATATATACTCTTTAATTCAAGGTTAAAAGAAGAAGTTTAGATTCTTATTATGTTAGCTGAGGGACACGTGTTAAAAAACTTTTTGATTAAGAATGACACGTACCTTATTTAACCATGCAAGGCAACAGCTCCTACTTAGGAAGTCTACTTAGTCAGCAACTTCATGAGAATTATTATTATCCATGTTAATTGAATTTTAACTATACAAATAAAAGTAGAAAAAGGGAAATTGAACAAAATGTTTATTCAAGCCGAAGAGCCCTCAGAAAGGATAATAAGTACAAAAAAGGTTTATTTAAAAAGTAAAAAATTACGTAGAACAAAATTAAGCCCCCGTAGAAGGAGGAAGGAAAGAAGTTGTCTCCTCAGCAGAAGTACCCAATGAAGCAAGACGAGAAATTTGAGAAAATACTCCCCCGGAGCCACTAGCTCTCGGACTCGGACTTGTAGCAGAGCGCATTGGTGACGGTGTCGGAGAATCCCGAGAAGATAGCAAACCCCCAAACCTACCCACAAAGTAACGACAGTCGTCGGGAGTTGGCTTCTTTAACTTGCGAAGATCAAAAGACTTGGAGAAGTCAACATCCGACCTTACCAAAGATTTCGCCAACCTCGCACACTCCAAATAACCCCACAAAAGATGGCCCATCAAGAGCTCGTGAGAAGGCATCTCGGATACTCCTGACTGCTGCCGTGAAATCTCTTGTTGAGCAAATCGAACAGCTGCATCCACCTTAACCCGCACGTCCTCGGGAGACAGAAAGTTTACCAACTTTCCCTCGGCTGACTCAGCCCTATCAGTAACCTGGCCCAATGTCTCCTGGAGAACCCTCTCTCTCTCATTCCCGTCTGCCACCGCCTTCTCGAGAGCCGCAATACGAGCAGTGAAGACCCCTTCGGACTCTTCCCTTTCCTTCTTCAAAAGAGCTATTTGAGCCATTGCAGCCTTCTCGGATGCCTCCATCTTCTTGTAGGCGGACTCGGCAACATTCAAGTTATGTTGCAAACTCTCTTTCGCCTTCTCTGCTTCATTAAGAGCGAATTCGTAGTCGGAAATCTTGGTGTGAAGAATGTCCTCCCTAGTCTGACTCTCTTTATCCCGGACTAAGAGAGGTGCTAGTTGCGCTCGGAGAGCTTCCACCTCCTCTATATCCTTCCGACCACGTTCTTCTACGGCAGTAACGGCCTCCCGAGTCTTTCCGATCTGCGAAGAAATCAACAATAAAAAAGTTAACAGAGATATATTGTATAATTTCAGAGGATTAATTTAGAAAAACTTACCATGAGCCCCAACCAGTTAAGACTGGTGTACAAAAATTGATACCCCTCGGCGGGTGTTGAATTGGAGGAGGCGAAAAATTGGAGGATGTCTTGATATGCTTCCCCCACTGACCTAGACGAAAATGGCCCTCCGGACCCACTGGGAGGAATGGACCCACTGGGAGGAATGGACCCACTGAGAGGAACGGGCCCCTGAAATGTATGACCCCTCGGAGACAGAGTCACTTGAACATACCCCCTCGGAGGAGTCATATCCGGTACCGGAGTCGTCACTTCCGAATTTGTGAACACAGCCCGAGAACCACCGACTGCTGTGGGCGGACTAGTCTCTCCTAACAGGGACTTCAGAATCTCCTCCTTCACATCCCGATCCTCGGAAGAAGGATCAAACTCCCCTTGAGTATCTTCGGAATCCCCTTGTAAAGCTTCCGGCTCGGGAATGTTGAATTGGGCCAGAAAATCTTCCTCTACACAAGATACTCACTGTCGATGAGAAAGAGAATGAAACTAGAAAATATTATTAAGAAGAACGAGTAAGGAATACTCACCATATAATGAAGGCTCTTCTACCATCGGAGCTTTTCCTTTATCCATAGCTACTACATCAAAAGGAAGAGTGTCAACACATCAGCAGATGTCACGAGTAAGGTATGAAAATCTCATTAAAATTTCATAGAAACTCACCACGAGGAGCGGATTCGGAAACTATCGGAGGCCGAGGAGAAGGACCCTCGGAAGATAAGTCTATTACTTCAGTAACCTTCTGAGCAGATTCTTCCTCGGTAACACTCGGAAAGATCCCCTCCTCGGAAACTCTCGGAGAAGTTCCTATATTAGATTCAGAAGCAGGTAAACTCCCCGACTCGGATTTGGAAACGGGCACCAAAGCCAAATCCCAAGGAGCTACTTGACGCAAGGGAACAGCGCTCCTCACGACCCCCGTCATATCCATGCATAGAAGAGAATGGTCCTCGTGAAATCCACCCTTCTCTGAACCCGTATGCCTACTCTCGGGAGCATTAACCTCCTCCTCCTCGTGATCACCCTCCTCTGGTATCTCTGAGACACCACTAGGAGTAGGCTCCCTCGGACTCGACTGCAGATAGTAGTTCGCCATGACCTCCCCTGCATCATCCCACCAACAATGTGCATAAGCATAATTTACTGCTGTACTCGGATAAAGAGTAAAAGAATGAATAAAGGAACTTACGAAAGCGACTCCTAGCATCAGGAGACAAAGACAAGGGCCTCTCCACGGCGTCATCGGTGAAAACTACGTGGTGAAGCCCAGAGGTCTCGTATAACATCGTGAAATCCTCCGACTCCATCAATTTATGCTGGGAAATTATCGGAGATAAAACCGCATCCTGGTCCAAGGCATGCACGGGAGTAGTGCCCTCTCGCCAATCGAAAGGCATATCCCATTCACCATCAACAGGTCCCACGAAGAAGTACCTATTCTTCCAAACGCTATGTGAGGTAATAGCAGCACCCAAAATCCTCTTCGTGGAGTCACCCGAGTTGTCCCGGTGACGAACATTGTAAAAAGGATATCCCCCGGGCGACACCGCCACATCAAAAATTGAAAGGAAATGAGTCACCGAGCACTCTAGTCCATTTACGTGACACCAAAATACATAAATACAAATGGCGGCAAACCCATTCGGCACCATTTGACTCGGACAAATGTTACAAGTCTTGAAAAGCTCACAGAAAAAAGGAGACATGAAGGAACGCCACCCGTACTTCACCTGGGCAAAAAATACTGTTAACATACCCGGAGGAGGATAACACGCTCTCTCGCTCTTAGTCGGAATCCGGAATACCATATTTTTCTGAAGGACCCCGGTTGAGGTAAACAGATCCGCCACCTGCTTACGAGTAACAATACTTGGCATCTTTTCCACCTTAGCGAAAGTCCGAAGAGGTGGCTCCTTTGACTTAGGAACCCTAGCCTTTTTCGAGGAGGTGGCGCCGCCCTCGGCAGCAGCAGCAAGCTCTCCCTTGAGTTTACGAGTAACAACTCCCACCGGAATACTCCTTACATTTACAGAAGTGTTAATCGGAGCAGTGATTTCCGAGGAAGTAGCAGCAGCCACGGAATCAGTATGGGCAGAAGAAGCCATAGCAACAGAGGGAAGCTTTTGAAAAAAGGAACGAATGAATTTGCTGGGAATTTGAATCGAAGAATATGGAGAGAAAAGGATAATAGAAGAGATCTTACTTTGAGAGAATTATCAGATTTGTGAAAAAGAAAGGGCAACAGTATCCCTATTTATAACCGTGAGCTACAACAGTCAGATGTCTTCAAAACGTGGCCGTCATCTACCTCTCCACGTAACTGCTGCATGACCGCGCCACGCCATCAATATTCTGACCGTTGCCAACGGTCAGATACTTCAAAATTCAAAGCCGGTCAAAGCACCAGCCCACAACCTGCGCCCCGAGATCCTCGCATGCTTAATAACCATACCCTAAGGGTATCCAGGTAAAATCACTTGCAAAACTCTGAATACATATATATTTACCCCTCGTAAAAATATCAAAAAATAAATATAGGGACACTAAGCAAGAAATAACCCCTCGCCTCACTGAGGACGATGATATAAAATTTCGCATGTCTCTACGAGGACAATCGAAATTTGGGGGGGCTAGTGTTAACCCTAAAAATAAAATAAAGAAGATTACTCCTACTCGGAAAAACAATATATGGGCAATACTATTGTCACGAGTACTTCCGATGAGATGTACCTATAAAGAACACCCCTCGGAGGATTGCCCTAACCTAAGAGGTTTACAAGAGCACACGAGGAGAAACCTAAGTGTCCCTTGGAAAGTCAAAACGGTGAACGAAAAACAGATATCAACATGGCATCGGAAAAAGAGCAAACCCCGATGGACCCGTACGACTCCGATATCCACCAAATGCGCCAAGAGGGACCACAATGGACCCCGAGTCCTATGAACTTGCAAGAAAACTTCCTTGCTGAACACTCCTCGGAAAAGACGACACTCGGACTTATCCGAGGACCCAATTTTGGAGAAAATCAAGAAATAAATACAAGAACACCCAATAAATGTAGTCCGAGAACTCTGATAAAGAAATCTCACTTTCAATAAAACAAACACAGCCCTCGGAGACTAAAGCGAGTCCTCGGAGATCAAACCAGGTCCTCAGAGGTCACATTTACACCCACAGAGATCGCTCCTGATTGTTGAAGAAAAGACCCCAATCAAGAAAGAGAAATAAAGTCCCTCGGAAGAATAGATCTATCAAAATCATCTACACCAGAAGCCCTCGGAGATATCAGGAAACACAAAGACTCGTCCAGTCAGCATCCAGTAGATAAGAGATAAACATTATCCTAATTTCACACCTGTATCAATATAACGACGACACCTATCCTTACCAAAGCACATGCACAATGACACATGCCCCTACCCAAGTCTATATAAAAGGATGTGATCAGTAGAAGAAAAACAACCTGAGATAACTTAGCTTACTTACTACAACTTGGCATTCAGACACATAAAAAGAAGAAAGGAGGAAAAAGTTCAGTGAATAAAGGAAGGAAATATTCTTGCAATTATTCTTGTTATTTCCACCTATCGTTGCCTCTGAATCACGGACAGGGCGTTCTAACCCAAATAAATATCTTCCGTTAAATAGGGTATAATTCCCAACCCGTTAACACATGTGGTATCAGAGCTTAGGTTAATGAACACATGATTATCCTGAATTATATAGATTTTTTTGTTATCAAGAATGAATGTTTGTTTGGTTGATAATATGTTATTACGATATAAAAGTAAGCCGAATTTTTTGAGTATATAATGTTGCTGCAAATAACTATTGCTTGGAGATGACGTTACGGCTACTTCAATTAAAACTTGAGTCCGTGAATTAACAAAATCAGCCGCATGTTTATTCTTAAATTAAGTTTTGTTTTAGGTGAAAGACCAATTTTGTTATATGTATGCTATACATATATTACGTGGCCATGAATCATGATATGACTTCAATATTAAATTTGTAATATTAATGAGAATGCGCATGGTCTGTTACAATTTACAATTGATTCTTGGGTAAGTTTCCTTTTTCTGTTTCTTGGCCAACGTTATATTATATTGACAAAGGAAAGAATGAATTGACCTAATAGAAACATATAATATTGTTTTGCTTGTCATGCAAGTTTCGTGGGAACTGCTTGTTTTCTGTAATTAATTCACATGCCTCGTATTATTTAATTTTGTTTTATGTTTAGTATATGATCCTGCTTCCCTGCCTTAGAGATAGTGATGAATATCTATGGAATTTACGTAGTAGTTTAAGCCTTTACTTCCTTAAATATAATGATACGGATATTACATAATCTATCATAATGTACCTAAGGCGAAGTCGATTCCACTTCAGAACTCAATATCCAGCAATATTATAAGAACAATTCCTTAATGTTAAGGAATTTAACGTAATAAATTACGTTTTATTAAGGTTAGAGATCACCACAGTGACTTTAACACTAAAAGATAAAAGATTTTCAAATCACAAATTATACTACCATTATCAAGATAGTTGATGAACCTTATGAATTAATTGGTTGACCCACAGACAATAAAAAAAATCATATTAATTTTCAACAATAAAATAAGTAATATATACGTAAACCAAAGAAATCCACAGATTTCCAATGTTTTATTAAAGTTAGTATATTACTTAAATCAAGAATATTAAATATTACGACTCTTAATGGTATTATGTGTAGAATTTATAGTGACTGCCCACAGGAGCGCTATATTTTCTTGTCGTAATTATTCCAAAAATTATGTGTTGTTTATGTATTACACCTCAATTAATAAATTTATATCTCGATAAATTGCAGCAATTTTTCCCGCACAATTGTCATCATGCGTCTCAGCTGTTCCACTTCTCACGGGAACCAACTTCTCAGAATGGAAAGAGAAAGTTGAATTCACCTTGGGGGTACTTGATTTGGATTTGGCTCTCACAACTGTGAAGCCAGATCCCATTACGGATACAAGTACTACTGAACAGAAGGCTCTCCTTAAATCTTGGGAGAAGTCTGATAGACTGAGTATTATGTTCTTACGAATGACAATTGCTGCCAACATCAAAACTTCCCTACCCACACCAGTAAATGCTAAGGGTTACTTAACATCAATAGAAGAACGCTTTAAGACTGCAGACAAGTCTCTTGCTGGGACACTTATGGCAGAACTTACAACGATGAAGTTTGATGGCACACGCTCTATGCATGACCACTGCATTGAGATGACGAACCTTGCAGCTAAGTTAAATAATTTAGAAATGATGGTGGATGATTCTTTTCTCGTCCAATTTATTTTAAATTCTTTACCTCCTCAGTACGGACCTTTCCAAATTCATTACAACGCTATTAAGGAAAAGTGGTCTGTTAATGAATTGGCTAACAAATTGGTTCAAGAGGAGGGCAGGCTGAATAAACAAGGTATTAGGGTTGCACACTTTGTCCAAGGAGCTGGATCTAAAGCTGGGAAAAGGCACAACTCAAGCCATAAAAGAGCACCACCCAGAATGAATGACTCTAATCAACCAACAGAGAAAAAGGCAAAGAAAGATGACCGGTGCAAATTTTGCAAAAAGACTGGACACTTTCAGAAAGATTGCCATAAACGAAGGGAATGGTTCGAAAAGAAAGGTAACCCTATGGGTTTCGTAAGTTTTTCTGAATCAAATAATTCCTATGTTTCTCCTCATACTTGGTGGATTGATTCTGGTGCTAATGTTCATGTTTCAAATTCCATGCAGGGATTTCTTACGACCCAAACCACAAACCCAAGTGAAAACTTCTTATTCATGGGAAACCGAGACAAAGTCCCAGTTGAAGCTATTGGAACTTATCGTGTCATTTTAGATAGTGGATTTCAGTTAGATTTATTTCAAACTCTTTATGTTCCTTCTATTTCTCGTAATTTAGTTTCCGTAAGCAAACTTGATAGTTGTGGTTTTAAAGTTAATCATGGAGATGGTTGTTTTAATTTAATTTTGAATTCTGATTATGTTGGTTCTGGAATTCTAATTGATGGGCTTTATAGATTTAATCTTGCTACTCAATCTTTTGAAACTCATCTCACCCTGCATACTAATGGTGAAACAAAACATAATTCGTCTAAAAACGACTCTTATTTCTTGTGGCATAAAAGGCTGGGACATATTTCCAGTGAAAGAATCAAAAGATTAGTAAAAGATGAAATTCTTCCAAGTCTTGATTTTACTAATCATGAAGTATGTGTTGATTGCATTAAGGGTAAGCAAACAAAACACACAAAGAAAGGAGCCACAAGAAGTACCCAGCTTCTTGAAATAATACATACAGATATTTGTGGACCTTTTGACATTCCAACTTTTGGTGGTGAAAAATATTTCATTACCTTTATTGATGATTTTTCACGTTATTGTTATCTCTATTTATTGCATGAAAAATCTCAGTCAGTGAATGTTGTACAATTATTCATTACTGAAGTCGAAAGGCAATTAGATAGAAAAGTGAAAATCATAAGGTCAGATAGAGGTGGTGAATTTTATGGAAGGTATGATGAAACAGGACAACATCCTGGACCTTTTGCAAAACTTCTCCAAAATCTTGGAATTGTCGCTCAATATACTACACCTGGTTCTCCATGGCAAAATGGTGTAGCTGAAAGGCGAAATCGTACTTATATGGAAATGGTTAGGTCTATGATGAGTCATGCTAATTTACCAATATCCTTGTGGATGTATGCCTTAAGAACAGTTGTATATATTTTAAACCGAGTTCCTAGCAAAGTAGTTCCAAAGACCCCTTTTGAACTATGGAAGGGCTGGAAGCCTAGTTTAAAACATCTTCAAATTTGGGGATGTGCAGCTGAAGCACGAATTTATAACCCACATGAAAAGAAATTAGACTTTAGAACGATTAGTGGTTTCTTTATTGGTTACCCAGAAAAGTCTAAAGGATATATGTTTTATTGTCCTAACCATAGTACGAGAATTGTAGAAACGGGTAATGCTAGATTCTATGAAAATGGCAAAATCAGTGGGAGTGATAAAATACAAGATGTAATCATTCAAGAAATAAGGGTGCCTATCCCTTCACCCTCTTTTCCTAAAGATGTTGGGAATCTTCCTGTTGTCGAAGGTTTAGACAATGAAGAGCACCCAAATAATGATACACAACTCCATAATGAGATTATTGCCAATAATGATCATATTGATGAAGAACCAGAGGAACCTGCATTAAGAAGATCAACTCGTGAGAGGAGATCTGCTATTTCCAATGATTATTTGCTTTATCAAGTAGAATCTGATATTGGGATTCTTAAAGACCCGATTTCCTACAAACAAGCCATTAAAGACGTTAATAAGTGGATTGATGCCATGAAAGATGAAATAAAATCTATGGATAAAAATGAAGTCTGGGACGTTGTTCAATTGCCTCAAGGACACAAAGCAGTCGGGTGTAAGTGGGTCTTCAAGACCAAACACGACTCCAATGGCAATATTGAACGTCATAAAGCTAGACTTGTAGCCAAAGGTTTTAATCAGAAAGAAGGCATTGACTACACTGAGACTTTTTCTCCTGTGTCAAGAAAAGACTCTCTTAGAATTATATTGGCATTAGTAGCTCATTACGATCTTGAGCTATATCAAATGGATGTGAAAATCGCCTTTCTTAATGGAGACTTGCAAGAAGAAGTCTATATGTGTCAACCTGAAGGCTTCATTATTGAAGGTCAGGAAGACATGGTCTGCAAACTTAAGAAATCACTTTATGGACTGAAACAAGCTTCGAGGCAATGGTATCTAAAGTTCGATAAAACCATTACTGACTTCAGTTTTAAAGAAAATATTGTTGATCCATGTATATACCTCAAGATCAGTGGGAGTAAGTTCATATTTTTGGTTCTGTATGTTGATGATATTCTATTAGCCAGTAGTGATCTTTGTCTTTTACGTGAGACTAAGTGTTATCTATCTAAGAACTTTGAAATGAAAGATATGGGTGAGGCGTCCTATGTGATTGGAATAGAAATATTTCTTGATAGATCACTTGGGATTTTAGGTATGTCTCAGAAAGCATATATTGATAAAGTTCTAGAGAGATTTGGCATGATGACATGTTCTTCTAGTGTTGTTCCATTGCATAAAGGAGACAAGCTTGATCTTGATCAATGTCCGAAAAATGAACTGGAACGTAAAGATATGGAAAGTTATCCTTATGCTTCACTTATTGGGAGTTTGATGTATGCACAAGTCTGCACCAGACCCGACATTAGCCATGCAGTTGGGATGCTAAGTAGATTTCAGAGTAACCCAAGACTCGCTCATTGGAAAGCTGCAAAGAAAGTACTGAGATATTTAAAGGGAACAAGAAATTTTATGCTCACGTATAGAAAGTCAACACATCTACAGATGGTTGGATTTTCTGATTCAGATTTTGGTGGATGTTCAGACTCTAGGCATTGCACTCTTGGCTATACCTATCTCTTAGCTGGCGGTGCAATATCATGGAAAAGCCAAAAATCTGAGTTGCTCTACACATCTACTATGGAAGCTGAATACGTGGCATGTTTTGAGGCTGCAAATCAAGGAGCATGGTTGCGGAATTTTGTTTGTCAATTTGGGTCATTGAGCTTTATTTCTGGGCCTTTGACTATTTACTGTGACAATAAAGCTGCAATTCAATTCTCTAAGCATGACAGGATATCTAAGGGATCAAAACACATGGACCTTAAATATCTATCACTGAAACAAGATGTTAGAAGAGGAAAGATTGTCATTGATCATTTAGGTACAGATGAGATGGTTGCAAATATATTTACGAAAGGACTACCTCCAAAACCATTTCAGAAACATGCTAGCAGTATGGGTCTTGAAGATAGCTCCTAGTTAATTTCTGCAATTCATTATTCATTATTATTGTATTTGACATTTTATTTTGAGCTCTTATTGGACTTCTACATCTTTTCTATTCTGTTTTTCCATTGTGTACACATATTATTGTTGGATTTATGATAACAGAATTTGTCTTTGTTTAAGACATTATGGGACCATTATGAAAACTCTTACTAATGGCCTAGTTATGATTGTTGTTAATATTGTGGTACATGGAAGGAATCATGTTGCAAAATAATGTGCCCGCCATGACTCTTATTAGCTTACTTGATTAATCAAGGCACTTATGACAACTAGCTAAAGAAAAGTTTTAACATTTTTATGCGCGCCTTATGATTTCCAAATGAAAACACTAATGAGCATTCCTATCGACCAAGTGGGAGACTGTAAGATAAATCTTTATAGTATTTATCTTTCCATAATTGTGGTCTAAGGAATCCTAGTTTTCTAGGAATATATGTTAATTCTATATTCTAGTTACCTAATTATATTATAATTAATTATAGAGTTATTTCCAATTAAGACTCTTCCGTGATGGACGGTCGAGATTAAGTCCTAATTAAACCCTAACTGGAACTTGGTCCTCTCTTCACCTATATATACTATGACTTTACCCATCATAAATCATACTCAAGAAACACATAAATAAGGTGTATAGGGAGAAGAGAGAAACCAAGACTTCCTATCAATTGTTCGTTGACGGATCGTGCTCACGCCTAGCTGCTTTCTACCACGACACGATGAACGGAGGTATTTCTTCTTTTCTATTTACGTGTGAATCTATTTGTGATGTCATGTAGTTCAAAACGATTGAAGTCATGTAAAATTATATTTAACAATAACATCACCTGCTCAAGTATGTAACATCCAAGTGTTTAAGTTACCAAAAAATATCATAGCTTACCATATATTTTTGTTCTATTCGAAATCAATTGCTTAAGGGCGTTCAACTATGTTAGTATCAAATTGACCAATTTCAACTGTACATTGGCTTCATTATGTTGTAATTTCGCCATCTTGAGCTATACTTGAACTAACTCTTGCGGCGCTATTTTCATGCTTCGACGACTTGGCTATCCTTTTCCTTCTACTAACTTGTTTTTCCTAATGTAAAAAACAACCTTAAGAGAAGAAAAAGATAGACGTATGGAAGAAAAGACAACAACAAAACAACCAACAAATATAACACCACCAAAGCACAAAAAATACAACAATAAAAATCCATTTATATTACACGTAACAAATCACCCAAATACTGCTCTTAAAACAATGAAATTGCACCTATAAATACCAAAGCACAAAAACAGCAAGTCCAACATAGCAAAAACTACACTTCAAACAACAAAAAAAAGTAAGAAGAAAACAATAAAATAATAAAACTATTACATTGAAAACAGTCAAAGAAAAACTGTATCTAAAATAGCCAAAAAGAAAAAAAAAAAAAACATCCACAAAAATAGTTTAATACAGCTCCTAAAACAATGAAACCACACCTAAAAGCAACAAAATCATTACCAAAGAACAACTAACTAAAAATAGCTTAATATGACACCTAAAACAACAAAAAATGCACCTACTTACAATACTTGTACCAAAAAACAGTAAAATAATACATTAAAAAAAAATTATAGAAGAGTTTTGATCATATTGTCAATAAAATTATGATGACCTGATCATGGTCGAGAACAATTTACCCTCAAAAGACACGTGTAATAGCAAAACAATTGAATAGTTTTGATCATATTGTCAATAAAATTATGATGACCTGATCATGGTCGAGAAGTTTATGAGCAATCATTGTCAGATCTCATCATAAAGTTCGAATTTTAGTTGCATCGCTACTGTGAGTTGTTTCTTACCGTCAAATTGTCTGCTCAATTATAGTGAACTAGCAGAATATGATCTGCATTAAACGATATTAAATGTTTAATTACTTGCAATATTTTCTGCATATGTAGTTAGAATTTGTCTTACTGAGTAGAGTTGATATAATGGAGGCTTTGAAGTCCTATTTGTTCTTCAACTTCTGCAAAGGGATATATCCCTGAATCATAAGGTGTAATTTTTCCTTGTCCATCATCTATTATAATAACTCCTTTTGCTTTAGAATCTTGCACAACTAATTTCTTTTTTCTAAAAAAAGGGTACATAGTTTTCCTCAAAGTCGACAAACACGGTTAAAGATAAAGACTTTCCTTTCTAAAACTTGAAATTCACGATAAATGTAGCTAATCAAAACAAATTAAATCGAGAAATCGCAAAAAAACGAGGGTTGGCACATCCATGAAAACTAAAAGTAAATTGAAATAAAGGTCATTTTAAACAAGAAACATTGTAATTGACTAAAATCCACAATGACCCACGTGTTGAATTGGACAAAACTCAAATTTTTATTATGAATCTAAGATCTGTGAACACCCAAAAAAGAAAAGAAAATGGAAAACTAACTATATGGCATGCAAGAATAGATGGTTAAAATTACAAAGAAGGTATATATGTTACCTTCTTTTTTTATATAAGAGAGAAGAGAATTATGGAGTTTTTTTTTTTCCTTTATTGAGAATATTTCATTATGGTAAAAGTAAATAATACAGTTATATCCCAAATAATAATAAAGTTTGATAGTGTGTTGAGGGCTAAATAAGAAAATCAGGGCTAAATAAGAAAATCAGAAGATTGGTGTAACACTTGGTTTCTTTATATAATAGTATATAGATTATAGATAATCACAGTCCAAATTCGCAAATTTTTTTGAACCCCAGATCCATTCTCTTCAGACTTCCCAACCCTCCTCCCAAGACTATACTCGAACAATGTAAAATATTTTTCTCAACATCAAGGGAGACATGGGGATTCAAAAATAATATAGGTTAGGTCTACTCTCATGGACGAACCATGACTCTTTATCATTCATCACTCTTACAAGAGGGATGGACCAACGTCTATTAGAGATGGACCAACGTCTATTAGAGTTATCTGAACACACTCGTCTAATACATACATGTGGATGGATCGTGAGACCAACAAACATAAGCAACTTTAACGCTATATGCATATTGAAGATGTATGTCAAATTAACTTTTTCACAACAAGAACAATTTATACCATTACACCTTACACTTTATTTACTTGAATTATCAAAGCATCCCCAATTCTTTGTTATAAAGGGAACACACTCTCGTTATTACTATTTAATATAGTCGTAGTTATGTTTCAAAAGTCAAGTTTTAGCATAATCGGTCACTTACATACAAACCTATTTGACTTGTTTGGTCGTTCGATCTATGCTAACTTGCTCAAAACGATCTTCTGGATTAGGCATAAGGGTGTTGAAATGGCGTTGTAACATAATGGAAAAGAAAGAGAAAAGAAACACGATGATTTTGGGAACCGATAGATCAAATCAAATTTGTATAAATGAATGGTTTGGGGATTACAAGACATGGTCTATATATAGTTAGCATTGGCCCTTAAAAAAACAACATCATAACAAGCACTCCAACCGTGTACATAACTTTTTGAATTTTTGAGTGCTTAATCCATTTGTTAGTACATCAGTTAATTGGTTATCTGCTTGAAAAGTTCTTGTTGCAATTTCTCCCTTATGACATAACAATCTGTCTTTATATGCGTAGTCCTCTCATGGTAGACACGGTTGGAGGCTATGTGGATGGCTGCCTTGTTATCACAATACATCATGACAACTTATTCATTTAACTGTTAGTCAACAGCTAAACATATTGCAATTATGTGATTTGTGCTTCAAACTATTTTAACTTATCTTTTCATTTTTAAACAGTTATAAATAACATACGACACAAACTTAGGCTTTTATCACTCAAAGTATAAGACGTGTGGCTCACAAAGTGCTCCGGTGTACTAAATTATCAGCCTAACTCAAAAGATAAAAGAATCTTAGAGAGAGAAAAAGACAAATTATTACTGAAAACTATGCAAATAAGCTCAAAAGTTTATTTGATGTGTAAAAAATTACAAGTTATATGGGTATTTATAGAATTACCTGAGTTTAATGAGCGCCCCACACCAATCTAATTTAATGGTCATTAGAAGCTTTCTGCACTAATCTTACAATAAAATATGTTTGTAAATCCTTGTACATTATATTGATAGTATTCTTATTTTCATATTAAAGTATTTAGATAAACGTAAATTTTTTTATACTTCTAATAATAATGACTCATTTAACTACTTTAAGTATTCAAAAACAGCTGTAACAACAAATTCTTGATCTCTGGAATTAAAAGACAAGAAAAGACTACAAAATAAATTTGAATAAATTTAAAGTACAATTGCGGTGCAATCTCTATTATTCCTCTGATTCTTTTCTCAAGTTGAGTGGATTTGATTTTGATCTCTTCCACGTGTATTTGAGTTGAGCGTTAATCTAAGGGCTTTAAGGTTGATCTTGAATTGACGATCTACTTGACTTGATATTTGCAACGAACAACTTGATCTTCGTCTTGAACTTGTTGAATGTCGATCTTCTTGGAGAAATCTTGATCTTTAAAGTACTTGGATATTTGACAAACGTTGATTCGAGGGCTTGACGGCTTGATCTCGGATCGAACAAAAACTGAATTTAGAATTTGATTTGAAGGTTGATGAAGATGGTATGATCTTCGTCTTCAGTTTTTTGGATTTTTTGGGTTTTGATCTTCTTGAATGGACTTCCATCTTCAAAAACAGTTTTTCGAGGGTCTTAGGATTTGATCTCGGATTAAACGGATTTTTGACTTGAAGACGAATGAAGAACGGTATGAACTTGATTTTGGATTTGTTGAACTTCTTGGAGTTTGATCTTCTTCTGCAGACGTGCAATCTTCAAAGTGGTTTTTGGATGGAATTGAGACTTGACGGCGGATTGAAAGGAGTTCTTTACGAAGAACACCTTGAAGATTGTTGAAGAATGCCTTGAATGCCGCGAAGAACGCTTGAAGATGGGTGAATTTGGTGGAGCATTAAACTTAGAGATTTTCCCTCTTCAACTTGTAAATATTTTGTGTGTTTTTTTCTTCTTCAACTATTTATAGTTGTTGAGTGAATCTCAATTAGAATCTCTTGATGAAATGAACGGCTGTGATCGCGTCTACAATTCCTTGATATGAAAGACTTTATCTAAGAGAATCTTCTTTCCATCTCTTTAAGATTGAGATTTGGTGGGGAATTCTTTCCTTGTGGAGATTTGGTGGAGAATTCTTTCCATCTCTTGAAGGTTGAGACTTGGAGGAGAAGACTTTCCATGTTTTGAGATTTGATGAGATTATTTCCTTGTCTTAAGATTTAATTAATATATTTATTTTAATCCCTCAAAATATTAAGATTAAATAAAATATATTTTGTATTTCTTGCATCTTAAGAGTTACCATCACTTAATTTAATTAGACACAAATGTCTATAAATTGCCCCCTCGAGACTCGTTCACGATTTTTGTTGAAACGCATCAGTGAGTGGATAAGTCTCGACGTCTTTATTCTTCTTGTTCTCGTGCTTCAATTCAACAACCACAAATCCACTTCATGGGTTTAGAACATTTGTGAGCTTCATCATTGGATCCATCAACTTGAATGTTGCATGAGCATTTTTTTTTTGGATATGACTGGGCTAAAAATGAACTTCTAGCTGCCTACGTATCCAATGAAGGAATCAAGTCATAACGTAGTTCAAAAGAAATTAAGATTGATTTAAAGGGAGTGCCGTACACAGTTTCTACTCATGGGGGCCAGGAGTAACGTGCAGTTTAAGCTTGTGCGCCATGAAGCATTTGATTTGGACATTTGTAAATAGTTTTATCTCATATCTAGGAGGCTTTGACTTGAAGGATTTGTAGACCTTTTGGGTCGTGTCTAGGAGCCTTGGAAATTTGAAGGATTTGTAGACCTTTTAGCTCGTGACTAGGAGACTTGTGTTTGAAGACTTGAAGGATTTATAGACCTTTTGGCTCGTGTTTAAGAGACTTGAACATTTACTTTGAGGACTTGAAGGATTTGTAGACCTTTTGGCTCGTGTCTAGGAGACTTGAACATTTGCTTTGAGGACTTGAAGGATTTTTCGACCTTTTGGCTCGTGTCTAGGAGACTTGTGCATTTGCTTTGAAGACTTGAAGGATCTTCTTTGAGTTTGGATATGCAAGAAGTTTATACTCGTGTTAAAGAGGATTTTGATAGTTTATACTCTTATCAAGAAGTATATATTTTGGCACTTAATTTCAAGATTTGAGACAGTTTAGGCTCGAATCAAGGAGCATATATTTTGGCACTTAATTTGAGGGTTTGAGATAGTTTAAGCTCGTATCAAGGAGCATATTGGTTGGAACAAAACTTGACGGCACGCCCTCTTCATTGTCATCGTCGTCATATGTATCATCACTTTCAATATCAAGGCCATGAGTTGAGCTTTCTTCTTTAATAGAGTTTACACTTTTCTCTATTTCATGCGCTCGCGTCGCCAATTCTTCAAAGTTTCTTGGTTTGATTCCTTGAAGTATGTAAGAGAGACTCAAATTCATCCCTTGAATGCAAATCTCTATGGTTGAAGTTTCAGACAGTTTCTCTTTGCAACTTAAGGATAGGCTTCTCCACCTATTGATGTACTCAATCACTAGTTCGTCTTCTTGTTGATGAGAATTTGCAAGTTCAATCATGCTTACAGTACGCCGAGTGTTATAAACGCGATTGAAGAATTCGGTTTGTAGATCGTTCCAACCGTCAATGGAGCTTGGTTCAAGATTAATGTACCAATCAAAGGCAAAGTCTTCTAAGGATCGAACGAATTGCTTGACTAGATGATCTCCATAATTCCCAGCACTATCGCGCGTCTCAATGAAGTGAGCAACATATTGTCTTGGGTCTCCAGTCCCATCGAATCTTTGAAACATCGAAGGTTGATAGCTTTTTGGCATTTGCAATTGCTCTATTCTTTGCATATAAGGCTTCATGTACGCTTTGGTCATTGCAGGTTGGGCTTTTAAATCCTTTGCAACTTCTTGAACCAAGTTCTTCAATTGATCGATGGAGATGAGCCCTTTGGAAGAGACTTGAATTCCATGGCTTGAGACTTTGCTACACCCTCCTACTTCAACCAAGTTTTGAGTGGTTTCTCCCAAAGGCTTCGTCGCATGCACCATTCTTTGATTGTCCTTTCTTGAGAGAGTCGAATTTTGTAAGTGAAAAGTGGTTTGGCTTCCTTTGCCGACGACTCCACCAAGTTCTTGAGTTTCGACCTCTTGAGCAACCTTTTCACGTGCCATGATTTGATCGTTGTTTTCCATGAGTTCTTGCTTTTGAAGGTGAGGGGAGACTTCAACTTCGTTGATTATAGTCTTGATGCATCCTTGAACTCCAATGTTGTTGGTGACTTCTTCGAAATTTCCAACTCCTTCTTTGCGCTTTAGCTTTTGGAGAAGGCAATTCAAGTGGTCTTCACGTTTTTAAGCTTGAGTTGTGAGATTCGCAATGGCTTTTGTCAGCGCTGCAACTTGCTCTTCTAGTGAGGATGCTTGATCATCTTCTTTAACATCATATCTTGCCCTCGATGTGAGTGTATCTTTCATCATCGGTTGCGAAGAACCTCCGCTTGTTGCCCCCATTGACTTGTCCATTGTGAGCAACACTGACTTCTTGTGATTTCAAATTTGAGACTTGCTAGAAAAAGAGATGAGAGGTAGAGATGGTCCCACTGGGCGTGCCAAATTTGTAACGACAAATTCTTGATCTCTGAAATTAAAAGACAAGAAAAGATCACAAAATAAATTTGAATAAATTTAAAGTACAATTGCGATGCAATCTCTATTATTCCTCTGATTCTTTTTTCAAGTTGAGTGGATTTGATTTTGATCTCTTCCATGGGTATTTGAGTTGAGCGTTAATCCAAGGGCTTTAAGCCTGATCTTGAATTGACGATTTACTTGACTTGATATTTGCAACGAACAATTTGATCTTCGTCTTGAACTTGTTGAATGTCAATCTTCTTTTGAAAAATCTTGATCTTCAAAGTACTTGGATATTTGACAAATGTTGATTCGAGGGCTTGATAGCTTGATCTCGGATCAAACGGAAACTTGATTTGGAATTTGATTTGAAGGTTGATGAAGATTGGTATGATCTTCGTCTTCAGTTCTTTGGATTTTTTGGGTTTTGATCTTCTTGAATGGACTTCAATCTTCAAAAATAGTTTTTCGAGGGTCTTAGGACCTGATCTCGGATTAAACGGATTTTTGACTTGAAGACGAATGAAGAACGGTATGAACTTGGTTTTGAATTTGTTGAACTTCTTGGAGTTTGATCTTCTTCGGCAGAAGTGCAATCTTCAAAATGGTCTTTGGATGGAATTGAGACTTGACGGCAGATTGAAAGGAGTTCTTTACGAAGAACACCTTGAAGATTGTTGAAGAATGCCTTGAATGCCGCGAAGAACGCTTGAAGATGGATGAATTTGGTGGAGCGAAAAACTTAGAGTTTTTCCCTCTTCAACTTGTAAATATTTTGTGTGATTTTTTCTTCTTCAACTATTTATAGTTGTTGAGTGAATCTCAATTAGAATCTCTTGATGAAATGAACGGCTGTGATCGCGTCTATAATTCCTTGATATAGAAGACTTTATCTAAGAGAATCTTCTTTCCATCTCTTTAAGATTGAGACTTGGTGGGGAATTCTTTCCTTGTGGAGATTTGGTGGAGAATTCTTTCCATCTTTTGAAGATTGAGACTTGGAGGAGAAGACTTTCCATGTCTTGAGATTTGATGAGCAATTATTTCCTTGTCTTAAGATTTAATTAATATATTTATTTTAATCCCTCGAAATATTAAGATTAAATAAAATATATTTTCTATTTCTTGCATCTTAAGAGTTACCATCACTTAATTTAATTAGACACAAAATTAATGTGTCTACAACAGCATTTATATACTTTCTTAATCAAAAACTAAAAATAAACACCATTTACTTTCTTCATCAACATCATTTACACGCGGTTCCCGCGTGATTAACACTTTATTTTAAATATAACATAATCAATTTAGATGGCAAAGATCATAGCTTAAATATGTATGTAAAGATTAAACGTGTAAAGATATAAAAACTATATATGTAATTATTTTTTTCCTTTAATGAGAAGGCTTAATTAATGTTAATGTTAAATATTACATTTATATCCCAAATAATAATAAAGTTTGATAGTGTGTTGAGGGGTAAATAAGAAAATCAAAATATTGGTGTAACATTTGGTTTCTTTATATAATAGTATATAGATTATAGATAATCCCAGTCCAAATTCGCACTTTGTTTTGAACCCGAGATCCATTCTTTTCAGACTTCCCAACCCTCCTCCCAAGACCATACCCGAGCAATGTAGAATATTCTTCTCAACATCAAGGGAGACATGGGCATTCAAAAATAATATAGGTTAGGTCTACTCTCATGGACGACTCATGACTCTTTATCATTCATCACTCTTACAAGAGAGATGGACCAACGTCTATTAGAGTTATTTGAACACACTCGTCTAATACATACATGTGGATGGATCGTGAGACCAACAAACATCAGGAGCTTTAACGCTATATGCATATTGAAGATGTATGTCAAATTAAGTTTTTCACAAAAAGAACAATGTATGCCATTACACCTTACACTTTATTTACTTGAATAATCAAAGCATCCCCAATTCTTTGTTATAAAGGGAACACACTCTCGTTATTACTATATAATATAGTCGTAGCTATGTTTCAAAAGTCATGTTTTAGCATAATCGATCACCTACATACAAACCTATTTGACTTCTTTGGTCGTTCGATCTATGCTAACTTGCTCAAAACGTTCTTCTAGATTAGGCATAAGGGTGTTGAAATGGCATTGTAACATAATGGAAAAGAGAGAAAGGAAACACGACGATTTTGGGAGCCGAGAGAGCAAATCAAATTTGTATAAATGAATGATTTGGGGATTGCAAGACATGGTCTATATATAGTTAGCATGTGGCCCTTAAAAAATTAACATCATAACAAGCACTCCAACGGTGTACATAACTTTTTGAATGCTCAATCCCTTTGTTAGTACATTAGTTAAATGGTTATTTGTTGATACATGAAATAGCTTGAAAAGTCCTTGTTGCAATTTCTCCCTTATGACATGACAATCTGTCTTTATATGCATAGTCCTCTCATGGTAGAGATGGTTGGAGGCTAGTGGATGGTTGCCTTGTTATCACAAGACATCAGGGCAACTTATTCATTTAAATGTTAGTCAAAAGTTAAACATATGAAAATTATGTGATTTGTGCTTCAAACTATTTTAACTTATCTTTTAATTTTTAAAAAGTAATAAATAACATACGACACAAACTTAAGCTTTTATCACTCAAAGTATAAGACGCGTGGCTCACAAAGTACTCCGATGTACTAAATTACCAGCCTAACTCTAAAGACAAAAGAATCTTAGAGAGAGAAAAAGACAAAGTATTACTGAAAACTATGCAAATAAGCTCAAAAGTATATTTGATGTATAAAAAATTACAAGTTATATGGGTATTTATAGAATTGCCTGAGCTCAATGAGCGCCCCACACCAATCTAATCTAATGGTCATTGTGAAGCTTACTACACTAATCTTACAATAAAATATGTTTGGACTCGTTTGCTTTGCCCAATCAAACCAAATTATATTAATAGTCATAGATATAAGGTCGTTTGCTTCGCATTACTAATAATTGGGTTGTCCTACGTGGCGGTCTTATTGGGGTATTAATAATTGAGTACCCCCTCCCCCCAATTATTAATACCCCCAATTAAGCCTAATAAGGATAAATTTCATGGACCTAAATACCCCCATCTTTTTAATTTATTAGACTAAAGTATCCTTGTGGGTATTGTTATTTACCAAGTTGTACCATTGTAAAATAGCATTGTACCTCGTTCCAATGAATAAAATATCCTTATTAGTAAATCTATCATTATTTACTTATATTTGCTTAAATCATTTTTTTCATATTGGACTTTCGAACTAGGAATGAAACTTCATATTTTTATTGTATATATTACACAACAGTTGCTTAAATATAATGCTTATTAAATTGATCAAATCATTTCCTATGCTAATTTTTTTTCATAATTGATATAGTGTCTTTGGCGAGATACACATATTTAGGAAACTCATCACTTAGTAGTAATTTAGTGGGAACATGGAAATATTAATTGAACTTGAAACTATTTATATTCAACTTGGTAAACAAAACGACACATGAGCAAACTCGCAATTCAACAAACAAATAATATTAAATCTCCAAACCTTATACTACAGAATGTCAAGCAAATCAATACATAATTATAAATAAGTTTGAGATAGCACATTACAAATATCAAAACCTCACGCAACAACGATATTAGAAGTGTCGTATGGCCACAATAGAAATTCAGTCGTATTAGATATTGTATTTATAAGTGGGATCTTTATATTCTAGTGCATATTAAATTGGCCGATATATATCACCAATAGTGCAATATGTCATCCTAGACCCGTCTATTGTTTTATTATAATTTGAAATTGTATTTTTTTTCTTGTTCTTGTTTAATCTTACACCAATCAAATCAAATTTTGTGTGTTTGGAGTTATATACCAACGTCCGTGATCGATTGTTAGTGAAAATGAGCAATTAGTGTAATGATTGGTTGTGAACTTCTTGTGTATTATAGCATACCTCCAATAATTATACATGGTTGTGTTATTTTCTTAAAATGGCATGTTTATAATTAGCATAAATCCAATAGTTATACATAATGGTGAAGTTAAAAATTAAAATAAGGGTAAGAAGGTCATTAAACACAAATAAGTGGCAAAATTAAAAATATTTGGTCAATTAGCCCAAGCAAACATATGGTTATTTTTTTTGTTGGGTTTAATTTATGGTACCAATTTGACTAATGCAACCTAATAATAATACCCAAGAGTAAATTAATAGTCATGTGACTATTAATTTTAAAAGCAAACGAGCCCTTAGTGAATCCTTGTACATTATGTTGATAGTATTCTTATTTCATATTAAAGTATTTAGATAAACATAAATTTTTTATACTTCTAATAATAATGACTCATTTAACTACTTTAATTATTCAAAAATAACATTTATATACTTTCTTAATCAAAAACTAAAAATAAATATTAAACTAATCAAAATAATTTGTAGAAGACCATGAAAATACAACAACTTGAACAATGTAATTTTTTGTTTAACTAATTGTATTTATAATTTGATTTGCATACTCTTATCAAATGCATGCTTTGTTGTACTCTCTTAACTTCTAGCCTGCGATTATAAGAACATAGCATGGTAACATTACATGTCATGTGTTGAAGAAGTCATTGTGGCATGAAATTGATCAAGAAGAAGTCATTGTGGCATGAAATTGATCAATAAGTATCCATGAGACCAGAAGGTAAAACTAGATGAGCGATATTTGGTCCAGTTCTATATAACTAATTAGACATAGAGTGATTCGTCATTAAAAACTATTTTCACATATTGTAAGAATGAAAAGTTACACACACGTACATATCAACAAAACTTAGACGTCCTAAGTAAGCAATCGCACGATCTCCAACTTACAACACATTTTGTTACAAAAGTATACAACAACTTCAATTTCAATAAGCAGTAACAACACAATAGAGAAAAAGAAAGACAGTAAAGAAACACAAACACTTAACAAGATAATCGTTAATCCTTAGTAAATAAGAAATTAAGGATAAAAAAGTTTAAACCCAAGGATCAATTTTTGATGTGCCTGACTTTACGCCATCCCCTCCTGAAAGTACTTCTCAAACCTCTGAATCCTTTCTTGAAAAAATGTTTAACCTCAAAAGCTCTCAGCTTCACTTGCCTCTCAAAAGCTCCCATTTCTTCTAATGACTCAAAATTAAAGCTATATCAGTATGAAATTTATACAGAAAATATAAGGGAAGTATGTAAGAGATTTTTGTGCAAGTGCGGGTTTAAATACAAGGTTGTAAGGAACCTGTGTGTATCCAACCAGCTAGCGTAGATTTGAAACGTGGCTATCAATTAATGGGGGGGTATCACTTATTGTGTGTGTCGGCCTCTTATTATTGGTTCTCCTTTGGCTTTCCATTATTATATTACATTACTTTATAGGATGATTAAGAAAAGATAACTATCATGAAACCGACACTAATAAATATAGTTTGGAATATGATTCTAGCTCAAGCGGACCGAGTTTACTTATTCTGTCTTCATGTACATCTAGCATCTTCTAAAAATGTGGTGATCATTATGTATTTATTATTATTATTATATTTGTATATTTTAATATATCCATGAAGTTTATAGTCTTAGAGCATATTGTATTTTTAAATTCCGTCTTAGCATTTGAGGTATGTTGTGGTTTTTAATTAATCTTATCTACAATATATATAGATAGGTGAGAAACTACTTCATTTAAAATTAAAATATGATACTTAACTGCATATATAATTTCTAGATATATATATATATATATATCTAAGTAAGATCGCATAAAACTAATTGATTTTTTTTATGGATTAAAAATCTCTGATTTCATTGAGAGAGAATATTTGAGATATAATATATCAAAACACATGAAAAGGTAAACATGAAACATCTGATTTTCCAATTAGAGAAAGATATGGCTTCTATTCTACTTTTACATATTGATTTATGCCCACTCAAGCAACGCCGTGGACAAAATGTCGTAGTACTACAGCAATAAGTGTAGAAAAATAGTATGAATGATATTATTGATGATTTTTGGTGTACAAGAGTTGTATCTAATATATGTTGGGTATTTGAACCGCCTCAAATACCGTCTCCAGGATTTTTTCATGAGATAATTACGAAGCAACACGAATAAAATATTAACGATAGTAAAAATACAAGGATTTAACGTGGAAACTCCAAAATTAGAGAAAAACCACGGGGACCCGAGCAAAATCCACTATGTAGAAAATTTGTACAACTACATAATTTTCACTCAACCCGAACGATCCCTCAAACGGGCCTTTATATTAGTAACACTCCATAACTTACACCCCGCACCTGTATATAAATATACTACGAAAAAATTAGGAGAGAACACTAAACACTACATTTTGAGGTGTTTTTCACAATAGCATAACATATGCTATTTATAGGCACCAATGGGGAGGCATCGAGATCCTCCCCATCAATATTTTAATCACCACCTCTATAATAGAGGTGGTTGGTAGTCAATGGGAAGCTTCATTGAAGCTTTCCACCGTCAACATAGTCTAGAATTTCTTACAACGTTAAACTAAGCTTTGTTTCAATTCTGTAGAGAGTGTTTGATTTATTATACCAGTTCTACGATTTCTGTAACTTAATTTCTAATAGAAGCCTTTGTAACTAGAATCAAATTCAAGTTAGTGTGATGTAGAACTTTGGCTCCTCTTACCAAATTATGTTTTATGTAACGTTTTGGTATAAATTTTTACCATTTTTGGCTTTCGAACGGATTTCATTGTGATTCCTGTATTTTGACTCCATGTGAAATACGTAAAGATTTGCCCGGTGCCATTTGTAAGAACTCAGTAATTTTATATTTATAGGCACCAATGGCTTGACCTTGACCTTCTGCACTCTATAAACTTGAAGATTCATGTAATGATAAGTACCAGAAACGAAAAATGAAGCTCTTCTTATAATTTCCCTTAAGGTACAATTCGGAATTTTTGAATTACACAAAATACAAGCTGAGAAGGAATACATACATACACACAACATTAAAAATGAGATGGCAGCTCAATCAAATGTGCTAGAATTTACGTATTTTTATCAGTGTTTACTCCTTCACATCGAAGTTTATCAGACAAAAAGAGTAAGATAACAAGTCAAATTAATCCCTACTCTATGATAGCGTTTCATGCAATATAACAAGTCAAATCAATAGAGTTCGCAAACCTTAGCTTGCTTCTCCAGTTACTAAAAACCTCTCATCTCTCACTATGTACAACTTTAACTGCAATTTGTTGAAAGAAACTCTACTACTCTCTAGTGCAAAAAGTTTGCGTGGATGGCCATTCGGAAGAAATTACAACATATTCCTTGCATTTTTGTCTCCACTGCGTATATAGTTGTCCTGGGATTTTGAAACTCAGCGAGTGCCTGGTTTCTGGGAATAAGCTTCACGCGATTGACTAATAAGCCTTTTTGGTGGAATAACATTCTAATCCCACATTCCGAGGTTACATTGACGCCGAAGCAGAACACCGTTTTCAAGCACATTGCAGCTTCATCTTTAGATCGCAGAAAATATTCCGGTTTCCAGCGTTGGATATCAGTACTGATTCGCTTCAACGACATACCAGGTGGTAATATCTCTGTGATTTCCCAAATTTCATTTTCGCTAGATGTTAGAACAAAGGCGACGAATTGCTTCTGATGGGCTGTGTCACGGGCAACTCTACACCAAGTCCCAAACTACTCCTCTATTCCAGTAAGACATACCATTAAACTCTGAAAATTGAATAACCAAATAAGTAAAAAATGTTAGGAATAAAAAATATTATGTAAATTACAGTAGTATAGCTTGCTTACTTCAGTATCTCCAAGAAAGTTCATTCTCCTATCCATGCAAACCATCCTTCTATTTATAGCATCCTGCACCTTAACGTGCTCTTTCGTATAGGGGTCAATCTCACCCCTTGATACGGCACCAACCATATGTTTTGTCATCACTTCTCCAATATAATGAGAATATTCATCACCAGCTTTATATCTTCCGTTTAAGTTGACCATTTCCTGCGTTTTGGGATCAAAGACACGCTGCAATTGGAACGTTAACAGTACTTTTTTAAAATCCTCTTCATACTTTGTTCCACGACACCCCTTCACATCCATTACCTGCACGCAATTAGTGTGTCATCACAAAGAACTAATCCATATCAAACAAGGTACATCACAAAAGTTTTTTACCTTGGTATAATTTTTATGCTTTTTTATCAACTCATATGCTTTTTGGATGGTAATTCCAGATAAAGGGGGTAGGTAATCGGATCCCGCCAAAGTCCTTATTGCAATTTCTCCCTTATGACATGACAATCTGTCTTTATATGCATAGTCCTCCCATGGTAGACACGGTTGGAGGCTTTTTGGATGGCTGCCTTGTTATCACAATACATCATGGAAGCTTATTCATTTAACTGGTAGTCAGCAGTTAAACATATGGCAATTTTGTGATTTGTGCTTCAAACTATTTTAACTTATCTTTTCATTTTTAAAAAGTTATAAATAACATACGACACAAACTTAGGCTTTTATCACTCAAAGTATAAGACGTGTGGCTCACAAAGTGCTCCGATGTACTAAATTATCAGCCTAACTCTAAAGACAAAAGAATCTTAGAGAGAGAAAAAGACATATTATTACTGAAAACTATGCAAATAAGCTCAAAAGTTTATTTGATGTATACAAAATTACAAGTTATATGGGTACTTATAGAATTACATGAGTTCAATGAGCGCCCCACACCAATCTAATCTAATGGTCATTGTGAAGCTTTCTACACTAATCTTACAATTAAATATGTTTGTGAATCCTTGTACATTATATTGATAGTATTCTTATTTTCATATTAAAGTATTTAGATAAACGTATTTTTTTTATACTTCTAATAATAATGACTCATTTAACTACTTTAATTATTCGAAAACAGCATTTATATACTTTCTTAATCAAAAACAAAAAATAAATATTAAACTAATCAAAATAATTTGTAGAAGACCATGAAAATACAACAACTTGAACAATGTAATATTTTGTATAACTAATTATATTTATAATTTGGTTTGCATACTCTTATCAAATGCATGCTATGTGGTACTCTCTTAACTTCTAGTCTGCGATTATAAGAATATAACATGGTAACATTACGTGTCATGTGTTGAAGAAGTCATTGTGGCATGGGATTGACTAATAAGTGTCCATGAGGCTAGAAGGTAGAATTAGATGAACCATATTTGGTCCACCACCGGTTCTATTTAACTAATTAGACATTGTGTGATTCGTCATTGAAAATCCACATGTATTTACGTTACAGAGCAACAAGAGAAATGCAATTTGAAGGTCCAGATAGAAAGTTATGCTCAAAATGGTGGAGATGCGCAGATGTGGCGCTGCTGACGGATATCTCGAACACTTGGTGCATATCGCAAAATTAGACTTTAAAGATAAGCCCGAGAATTCAAGATAAGCTCCTCCATTGGTTCCTATATATATCCCCGCACTCCTCACAAACAAGGGGCGCAATACGATAACTCTTATATCGAAACCATATGATATCTTGAAATGCATTTTCGAGATATCCCTGTTTTGAGATATGACAATTTTGAGACATGGAAAGTTTATACATATGTTAAATTGAAACCTAACTTTCGAGATACCAATCCATATAGGACCTGAAAGAAGTGGATCGAGGTTTTGACTAAACAATAAGGAGATATGATCAAAACCGTGAAGCCGCGCAAAATAGTTCGAGAGAAGGAAAGTTTCGAGATATAAAGACTCGAAACCTAATTTCGAGATATGTTATCTGGAATTCGAGATTATCTATGATATATGGCATGAAATCTACACGAGTCTGCTTTTCGGATTAAGAAATGGATCGAGATTTTGACTTACCAACAAGGAGATATGGTCAAAATCTTGAAGTCGCACAAGCAGTTTGATGTATGGATACATTGAATCCTAAATTATAAATATGGTTATATCAAAACCTAGATTCGATTTAATCCATATATGACCTGAAAGCTATTTGAGTCATGGTTCCATATCAAAAAGCAGGTCGAGGTTTCGACCTACCCACAATGAGATATGATCAAAATCTTAAGTCACGCAATGTAGAAACAAATAAATCACACGGCCCGATCAGGGATTGTCCCTTTTAAGGCTCTGCAAAAGAGTTAAATGAACTATGTCTGGCTTGATTCCCTCGATGGGATACACAGACAGCTTGGCACGTTCCCAAGTTCAGTCTGAAATCTTTAAATATCCAACTCCCCCTTCTCGCGTGACATGGAGTGCAAGTATGCGAATGACAAAGTTGATTCTAATACAATTATAAATAAGACTAACGTAGAGTGTCTTATCAGCCTGTCAATCTCCAGACGAAAACACCCCAAATCATATTCGATTACCACAACTCAACACTTTTTCTTTTATGAGTTTTCTTGGTCAAATAAGACCTCACGTGCATTTGTTTACCATTTTTTTCATAATATAAATAATGCTATTGAAAAATATTTTCTCTAAAAAAGCTCGTGTAGGCTGTCTTTTCACAAAAAGAAGGATTACATAGGGAAGAATTACAAGGGGAGCATGACCGCTAAAAATAATACAACTTAGGTTCACTCTCAGAGACGACTCGTAGCTTTTTCATACATGAGGGACAGACCAACATCTAATAAGAAAATTCCAACATACTGATATATTACATGCAGATGGATCGTGTGACCAATGAAAATAAGGAGCTTTAACACCATACACATATAAAAGATATATATCAACTTAATTTTTACACCACAAGAACAATATATCTCATTACACATTAGATTGTATTTACTTGCATCAACCAAAGCATATACAACTCTTTGTATAAAAGAAATACACTCTCGTTACAACTATATCCTATATTCGCAGTTATGTTTCAAAAGTAAAATTGAGTATAATTAGTCATCTACATTGTTTCCTATTTGACTTGTTTGGCCTTAATTCGATCTATGCGAAGTTGCTCAAATCTTAGAGCTAATTCATTTTAAGAGTTTCAAATTAACGTTTTAATCTGAATTAAGGATGGCTTTCTACCATGAAACGATATGTGCACAAACTCGATCATATAATTGGAAAACTTTATTGACTTAGCTCATGTGTAATTTTTAAGGGTATGTGCTTCTCAACAAAGTTCAAGGAAACTTGATCAGGAATTTGATCGGTATGATGTGAATTGTGAAGTGTTTAGTTAATTTGTCAAACGAGCAAGATAAGATTACTACACATAAACCACTTATATTCATTTTATTTTCTAGCATAGTGTTTGTAAATGAGCTAATGATAGTTTGCACTTTTAGATTGAGCAACTTCATCCTTTTCACTCTTTAGTTTATCAAAACATGCACTTTACCCCTTAGAATTGCAATTGTTTTGTATTTTGCACCTCAATGCATGCTTTCAAGTAAAGTCAATAAGTTATGAAAGTAGTTTCGTATTCAAGTTTTATTTTGAATTATTGAAAGATTGCACTTCAAGAAAAGTAATTACTCTACTTTTTAGCTATTTTACATATTCGCTTGCCGTCTTTCTTTCTCACATTTTGTTTCAGTCAGTGGTCCTCGTTACTTTTCACTTTTCTTCATATCCGAAAAAAGTATTACTTGGTCAACATTGGTTTACGTTCTCTTTTTTCTCCTCTTCTAACTACTTGTTGTTTTTCTATGAAACCAACAATGAAAATTTGCATACATTAACTTAGATAGATATGCATGTAAGTCGTTAGAATGTTGTTTTACAGTTCATGGGTACTTGACTACTCGAGGATAATGTACGTATACTATGAGAAGCTGCAAGGTCAAAAATATTTTACAAAAATCAATCGTAAGCAAGAAGTCAGCGTCGTAAATCATATAAAATTTTTATTTGACAATAATAAAATTGATAGCCAACATCAAAAAGTTAACAGAAAAACAAAAAAAACAATGGAAATCTCAACAAATTTTGAAGCAATCCTAAAAGATATTAAAAACCATACATTGGTTTACGTTCTCTTTTTTCTCCTCTTCTAACTACTTGTTGTTTTTCTATGAAACCAACAATGAAAATTTGCATACATTAACTTAGATAGATATGCATGTAAGTCGTTAGAATGTTGTTTTACAGTTCATGGGTACTTGACTACTCGAGGATAATGTACGTATACCATGAGAAGCTGCAAGGTCAAAAATATTTTACAAAAATCAATCGTAAGCAAGAAGTCAGCGTCGTAAATCATATAAAATTTTCATTTGACAATAATAAAATTGATAGCCAACATCAAAAAGTTAACAGAAAAACAAAAAAAACAATGGAAATCTCAACAAATTTTGAAGCAATCCTAAAAGATATTAAAAACCATACATTGGTTTACGTTCTCTTTTTTCTCCTCTTCTAACTACTTGTTGTTTTTCTATGAAACCAACAATGAAAATTTGCATACATTAACTTATATAGATATGCATGTAAGTCGTTAGAATGTTGTTTTACAGTTCATGGGTACTTGACTACTCGAGGATAATGTACGTATACTATGAGAAGCTGCAAGGTCAAAAATATTTTACAAAAATCAATCGTAAGCAAGAAGTCAGCGTCGTAAATCATATAAAATTTTCATTTGACAATAATAAAATTGATAGCCAACATCAAAAAGTTAACAGAAAAACAAAAAAAACAATGGAAATCTCAACAAATTTTGAAGCAATCCTAAAAGATATTAAAAACCATACATTGGTTTACGTTCTCTTTTTTCTCCTCTTCTAACTACTTGTTGTTTTTCTATGAAACCAACAATGAAAATTTGCATACATTAACTTAGATAGATATGCATGTAAGTCGTTAGAATGTTGTTTTACAGTTCATGGGTACTTGACTACTCGAGGATAATGTACGTATACTATGAGAAGCTGCAAGGTCAAAAATATTTTACAAAAATCAATCGTAAGCAAGAAGTCAGCGTCGTAAATCATATAAAATTTTTATTTGACAATAATAAAATTGATAGCCAACATCAAAAAGTTAACAGAAAAACAAAAAAAACAATGGAAATCTCAACAAATTTTGAAGCAATCCTAAAAGATATTAAAAACCATACATTGGTTTACGTTCTCTTTTTTCTCCTCTTCTAACTACTTGTTGTTTTACTATGAAACCAACAATGAAAATTTGCATACATTAACTTAGATAGATATGCATGTAAGTCGTTAGAATGCTGTTTTACAGTTCATGGGTACTTGACTACTCGAGGATAATGTACGTATACTATGAGAAGCTGCAAGGTCAAAAATATTTTATAAAAATCAATCGTAGCAAGAAGTCAGCGTCGTAAATCATATAAAATTTTCATTTGACAATAATAAAATTGATAGCCAACATCAAAAAGTTAACAGAAAAACAAAAAAAACAATGGAAATCTCAACAAATTTTGAAGCAATCCTAAAAGATATTAAAAACCATACATTGGTTTACGTTCTCTTTTTTCTCCTCTTCTAACTACTTGTTGTTTTTCTATGAAACCAACAATGAAAATTTGCATACATTAACTTAGATAGATATGCATGTAAGTCGTTAGAATGTTGTTTTACAGTTCATGGGTACTTGACTACTCGAGGATAATGTACGTATACTATGAGAAGCTGCAAGGTCAAAAATATTTTACAAAAATCAATCGTAAGCAAGAAGTCAGCGTCGTAAATCATATAAAATTTTCATTTGACAATAATAAAATTGATAGCCAACATCAAAAAGTTAACAGAAAAACAAAAAAAACAATGGAAATCTCAACAAATTTTGAAGCAATCCTAAAAGATATTAAAAACCATACATTGGTTTACGTTCTCTTTTTTCTCCTCTTCTAACTACTTGTTGTTTTTCTATGAAACCAACAATGAAAATTTGCATACATTAACTTAGATAGATATGCATGTAAGTCGTTAGAATGTTGTTTTACAGTTCATGGGTACTTGACTACTCGAGGATAATGTACGTATACTATGAGAAGCTGCAAGGTCAAAAATATTTTACAAAAATCAATCGTAAGCAAGAAGTCAGCGTCGTAAATCATATAAAATTTTTATTTGACAATAATAAAATTGATAGCCAACATCAAAAAGTTAACAGAAAAACAAAAAAAACAATGGAAATCTCAACAAATTTTGAAGCAATCCTAAAAGATATTAAAAACCATACATTGGTTTACGTTCTCTTTTTTCTCCTCTTCTAACTACTTGTTGTTTTTCTATGAAACCAACAATGAAAATTTGCATACATTAACTTAGATAGATATGCATGTAAGTCGTTAGAATGTTGTTTTACAGTTCATGGGTACTTGACTACTCGAGGATAATGTACGTATACCATGAGAAGCTGCAAGGTCAAAAATATTTTACAAAAATCAATCGTAAGCAAGAAGTCAGCGTCGTAAATCATATAAAATTTTCATTTGACAATAATAAAATTGATAGCCAACATCAAAAAGTTAACAGAAAAACAAAAAAAACAATGGAAATCTCAACAAATTTTGAAGCAATCCTAAAAGATATTAAAAACCATACATTGGTTTACGTTCTCTTTTTTCTCCTCTTCTAACTACTTGTTGTTTTTCTATGAAACCAACAATGAAAATTTGCATACATTAACTTATATAGATATGCATGTAAGTCGTTAGAATGTTGTTTTACAGTTCATGGGTACTTGACTACTCGAGGATAATGTACGTATACTATGAGAAGCTGCAAGGTCAAAAATATTTTACAAAAATCAATCGTAAGCAAGAAGTCAGCGTCGTAAATCATATAAAATTTTCATTTGACAATAATAAAATTGATAGCCAACATCAAAAAGTTAACAGAAAAACAAAAAAAACAATGGAAATCTCAACAAATTTTGAAGCAATCCTAAAAGATATTAAAAACCATACATTGGTTTACGTTCTCTTTTTTCTCCTCTTCTAACTACTTGTTGTTTTTCTATGAAACCAACAATGAAAATTTGCATACATTAACTTAGATAGATATGCATGTAAGTCGTTAGAATGTTGTTTTACAGTTCATGGGTACTTGACTACTCGAGGATAATGTACGTATACTATGAGAAGCTGCAAGGTCAAAAATATTTTACAAAAATCAATCGTAAGCAAGAAGTCAGCGTCGTAAATCATATAAAATTTTTATTTGACAATAATAAAATTGATAGCCAACATCAAAAAGTTAACAGAAAAACAAAAAAAACAATGGAAATCTCAACAAATTTTGAAGCAATCCTAAAAGATATTAAAAACCATACATTGGTTTACGTTCTCTTTTTTCTCCTCTTCTAACTACTTGTTGTTTTACTATGAAACCAACAATGAAAATTTGCATACATTAACTTAGATAGATATGCATGTAAGTCGTTAGAATGCTGTTTTACAGTTCATGGGTACTTGACTACTCGAGGATAATGTACGTATACTATGAGAAGCTGCAAGGTCAAAAATATTTTATAAAAATCAATCGTAGCAAGAAGTCAGCGTCGTAAATCATATAAAATTTTCATTTGACAATAATAAAATTGATAGCCAACATCAAAAAGTTAACAGAAAAACAAAAAAAACAATGGAAATCTCAACAAATTTTGAAGCAATCCTAAAAGATATTAAAAACCATACATTGGTTTACGTTCTCTTTTTTCTCCTCTTCTAACTACTTGTTGTTTTTCTATGAAACCAACAATGAAAATTTGCATACATTAACTTAGATAGATATGCATGTAAGTCGTTAGAATGTTGTTTTACAGTTCATGGGTACTTGACTACTCGAGGATAATGTACGTATACTATGAGAAGCTGCAAGGTCAAAAATATTTTACAAAAATCAATCGTAAGCAAGAAGTCAGCGTCGTAAATCATATAAAATTTTCATTTGACAATAATAAAATTGATAGCCAACATCAAAAAGTTAACAGAAAAACAAAAAAAACAATGGAAATCTCAACAAATTTTGAAGCAATCCTAAAAGATATTAAAAACCATACATTGGTTTACGTTCTCTTTTTTCTCCTCTTCTAACTACTTGTTGTTTTTCTATGAAACCAACAATGAAAATTTGCATACATTAACTTAGATAGATATGCATGTAAGTCGTTAGAATGTTGTTTTACAGTTCATGGGTACTTGACTACTCGAGGATAATGTACGTATACTATGAGAAGCTGCAAGGTCAAAAATATTTTACAAAAATCAATCGTAAGCAAGAAGTCAGCGTCGTAAATCATATAAAATTTTTATTTGACAATAATAAAATTGATAGCCAACATCAAAAAGTTAACAGAAAAACAAAAAAAACAATGGAAATCTCAACAAATTTTGAAGCAATCCTAAAAGATATTAAAAACCATACATTGGTTTACGTTCTCTTTTTTCTCCTCTTCTAACTACTTGTTGTTTTACTATGAAACCAACAATGAAAATTTGCATACATTAACTTAGATAGATATGCATGTAAGTCGTTAGAATGCTGTTTTACAGTTCATGGGTACTTGACTACTCGAGGATAATGTACGTATACTATGAGAAGCTGCAAGGTCAAAAATATTTTATAAAAATCAATCGTAGCAAGAAGTCAGCGTCGTAAATCATATAAAATTTTCATTTGACAATAATAAAATTGATAGCCAACATCAAAAAGTTAACAGAAAAACAAAAAAAACAATGGAAATCTCAACAAATTTTGAAGCAATCCTAAAAGATATTAAAAACCATACATTGGTTTACGTTCTCTTTTTTCTCCTCTTCTAACTACTTGTTGTTTTTCTATGAAACCAACAATGAAAATTTGCATACATTAACTTAGATAGATATGCATGTAAGTCGTTAGAATGTTGTTTTACAGTTCATGGGTACTTGACTACTCGAGGATAATGTACGTATACTATGAGAAGCTGCAAGGTCAAAAATATTTTACAAAAATCAATCGTAAGCAAGAAGTCAGCGTCGTAAATCATATAAAATTTTCATTTGACAATAATAAAATTGATAGCCAACATCAAAAAGTTAACAGAAAAACAAAAAAAACAATGGAAATCTCAACAAATTTTGAAGCAATCCTAAAAGATATTAAAAACCATACATTGGTTTACGTTCTCTTTTTTCTCCTCTTCTAACTACTTGTTGTTTTTCTATGAAACCAACAATGAAAATTTGCATACATTAACTTAGATAGATATGCATGTAAGTCGTTAGAATGTTGTTTTACAGTTCATGGGTACTTGACTACTCGAGGATAATGTACGTATACCATGAGAAGCTGCAAGGTCAAAAATATTTTACAAAAATCAATCGTAAGCAAGAAGTCAGCGTCGTAAATCATATAAAATTTTCATTTGACAATAATAAAATTGATAGCCAACATCAAAAAGTTAACAGAAAAACAAAAAAAACAATGGAAATCTCAACAAATTTTGAAGCAATCCTAAAAGATATTAAAAACCATACATTGGTTTACGTTCTCTTTTTTCTCCTCTTCTAACTACTTGTTGTTTTTCTATGAAACCAACAATGAAAATTTGCATACATTAACTTAGATAGATATGCATGTAAGTCGTTAGAATGTTGTTTTACAGTTCATGGGTACTTGACTACTCGAGGATAATGTACGTATACTATGAGAAGCTGCAAGGTCAAAAATATTTTACAAAAATCAATCGTAAGCAAGAAGTCAGCGTCGTAAATCATATAAAATTTTTATTTGACAATAATAAAATTGATAGCCAACATCAAAAAGTTAACAGAAAAACAAAAAAAACAATGGAAATCTCAACAAATTTTGAAGCAATCCTAAAAGATATTAAAAACCATACATTGGTTTACGTTCTCTTTTTTCTCCTCTTCTAACTACTTGTTGTTTTACTATGAAACCAACAATGAAAATTTGCATACATTAACTTAGATAGATATGCATGTAAGTCGTTAGAATGCTGTTTTACAGTTCATGGGTACTTGACTACTCGAGGATAATGTACGTATACTATGAGAAGCTGCAAGGTCAAAAATATTTTATAAAAATCAATCGTAGCAAGAAGTCAGCGTCGTAAATCATATAAAATTTTCATTTGACAATAATAAAATTGATAGCCAACATCAAAAAGTTAACAGAAAAACAAAAAAAACAATGGAAATCTCAACAAATTTTGAAGCAATCCTAAAAGATATTAAAAACCATACATTGGTTTACGTTCTCTTTTTTCTCCTCTTCTAACTACTTGTTGTTTTTCTATGAAACCAACAATGAAAATTTGCATACATTAACTTAGATAGATATGCATGTAAGTCGTTAGAATGTTGTTTTACAGTTCATGGGTACTTGACTACTCGAGGATAATGTACGTATACTATGAGAAGCTGCAAGGTCAAAAATATTTTACAAAAATCAATCGTAAGCAAGAAGTCAGCGTCGTAAATCATATAAAATTTTCATTTGACAATAATAAAATTGATAGCCAACATCAAAAAGTTAACAGAAAAACAAAAAAAACAATGGAAATCTCAACAAATTTTGAAGCAATCCTAAAAGATATTAAAAACCATACATTGGTTTACGTTCTCTTTTTTCTCCTCTTCTAACTACTTGTTGTTTTTCTATGAAACCAACAATGAAAATTTGCATACATTAACTTAGATAGATATGCATGTAAGTCGTTAGAATGTTGTTTTACAGTTCATGGGTACTTGACTACTCGAGGATAATGTACGTATACCATGAGAAGCTGCAAGGTCAAAAATATTTTACAAAAATCAACGTAAGCAAGAAGTCAGCGTCGTAAATCATATAAAATTTTCATTTGACAATAATAAAATTGATAGCCAACATCAAAAAGTTAACAGAAAAACAAAAAAAACAATGGAAATCTCAAAAAATTTTGAAGCAATCCTAAAAGATATTAAAAATCATACATTGGTTTACGTTCTCTTTTTTCTCCTCTTCTAACTACTTGTTGTTTTTCTATGAAACCAACAATGAAAATTTGCATACATTAACTTATATAGATATGCATGTAAGTCGTTAGAATGTTGTTTTACAGTTCATGGGTACTTGACTACTCGAGGATAATGTACGTATACTATGAGAAGCTGCAAGGTCAAAAATATTTTACAAAAATCAATCGTAAGCAAGAAGTCAGCGTCGTAAATCATATAAAATTTTCATTTGACAATAATAAAATTGATAGCCAACATCAAAAAGTTAACAGAAAAACAAAAAAAACAATGGAAATCTCAACAAATTTTGAAGCAATCCTAAAAGATATTAAAAACCATACATTGGTTTACGTTCTCTTTTTTCTCCTCTTCTAACTACTTGTTGTTTTTCTATGAAACCAACAATGAAAATTTGCATACATTAACTAAGATAGATATGCATGTAAGTCGTTAGAATGTTGTTTTACAGTTCATGGGTACTTGACTACTCGAGGATAATGTACGTATACTATGAGAAGCTGCAAGGTCAAAAATATTTTACAAAAATCAATCGTAAGCAAGAAGTCAGCGTCGTAAATCATATAAAATTTTTATTTGACAATAATAAAATTGATAGCCAACATCAAAAAGTTAACAGAAAAACAAAAAAAACAATGGAAATCTCAACAAATTTTGAAGCAATCCTAAAAGATATTAAAAACCATACATTGGTTTACGTTCTCTTTTTTCTCCTCTTCTAACTACTTGTTGTTTTACTATGAAACCAACAATGAAAATTTGCATACATTAACTTAGATAGATATGCATGTAAGTCGTTAGAATGTTGTTTTACAGTTCATGGGTACTTCACTACTCGAGGATAATGTACGTATACTATGAGAAGCTGCAAGGTCAAAAATATTTTACAAAAATCAATCGTAAGCAAGAAGTCAGCGTCGTAAATCATATAAAATTTTCATTTGACAATAATAAAATTGATAGCCAACATCAAAAAGTTAACAGAAAAACAAAAAAAACAATGGAAATCTCAACAAATTTTGAAGCAATCCTAAAAGATATTAAAAACCATACATTGGTTTACGTTCTCTTTTTTCTCCTCTTCTAACTACTTGTTGTTTTTCTATGAAACCAACAATGAAAATTTGCATACATTAACTTAGATAGATATGCATGTAAGTCGTTAGAATGTTGTTTTACAGTTCATGGGTACTTGACTACTCGAGGATAATGTACGTATACCATGAGAAGCTGCAAGGTCAAAAATATTTTACAAAAATCAACGTAAGCAAGAAGTCAGCGTCGTAAATCATATAAAATTTTCATTTGACAATAATAAAATTGATAGCCAACATCAAAAAGTTAACAGAAAAACAAAAAAAACAATGGAAATCTCAACAAATTTTGAAGCAATCCTAAAAGATATTAAAAATCATACATTGGTTTACGTTCTCTTTTTTCTCCTCTTCTAACTACTTGTTGTTTTTCTATGAAACCAACAATGAAAATTTGCATACATTAACTTATATAGATATGCATGTAAGTCGTTAGAATGTTGTTTTACAGTTCATGGGTACTTGACTACTCGAGGATAATGTACGTATACTATGAGAAGCTGCAAGGTCAAAAATATTTTACAAAAATCAATCGTAAGCAAGAAGTCAGCGTCGTAAATCATATAAAATTTTCATTTGACAATAATAAAATTGATAGCCAACATCAAAAAGTTAACAGAAAAACAAAAAAAACAATGGAAATCTCAACAAATTTTGAAGCAATCCTAAAAGATATTAAAAACCATACATTGGTTTACGTTCTCTTTTTTCTCCTCTTCTAACTACTTGTTGTTTTTCTATGAAACCAACAATGAAAATTTGCATACATTAACTTAGATAGATATGCATGTAAGTCGTTAGAATGTTGTTTTACAGTTCATGGGTACTTGACTACTCGAGGATAATGTACGTATACTATGAGAAGCTGCAAGGTCAAAAATATTTTACAAAAATCAATCGTAAGCAAGAAGTCAGCGTCGTAAATCATATAAAATTTTTATTTGACAATAATAAAATTGATAGCCAACATCAAAAAGTTAACAGAAAAACAAAAAAAACAATGGAAATCTCAACAAATTTTGAAGCAATCCTAAAAGATATTAAAAACCATACATTGGTTTACGGTCTCTTTTTTCTCCTCTTCTAACTACTTGTTGTTTTACTATGAAACCAACAATGAAAATTTGCATACATTAACTTAGATAGATATGCATGTAAGTCGTTAGAATGCTGTTTTACAGTTCATGGGTACTTGACTACTCGAGGATAATGTACGTATACTATGAGAAGCTGCAAGGTCAAAAATATTTTATAAAAATCAATCGTAGCAAGAAGTCAGCGTCGTAAATCATATAAAATTTTCATTTGACAATAATAAAATTGATAGCCAACATCAAAAAGTTAACAGAAAAACAAAAAAAACAATGGAAATCTCAACAAATTTTGAAGCAATCCTAAAAGATATTAAAAACCATACATTGGTTTACGTTCTCTTTTTTCTCCTCTTCTAACTACTTGTTGTTTTTCTATGAAACCAACAATGAAAATTTGCATACATTAACTTAGATAGATATGCATGTAAGTCGTTAGAATGTTGTTTTACAGTTCATGGGTACTTGACTACTCGAGGATAATGTACGTATACTATGAGAAGCTGCAAGGTCAAAAATATTTTACAAAAATCAATCGTAAGCAAGAAGTCAGCGTCGTAAATCATATAAAATTTTCATTTGACAATAATAAAATTGATAGCCAACATCAAAAAGTTAACAGAAAAACAAAAAAAACAATGGAAATCTCAACAAATTTTGAAGCAATCCTAAAAGATATTAAAAACCATACATTGGTTTACGTTCTCTTTTTTCTCCTCTTCTAACTACTTGTTGTTTTTCTATGAAACCAACAATGAAAATTTGCATACATTAACTTAGATAGATATGCATGTAAGTCGTTAGAATGTTGTTTTACAGTTCATGGGTACTTGACTACTCGAGGATAATGTACGTATACCATGAGAAGCTGCAAGGTCAAAAATATTTTACAAAAATCAATCGTAAACAAGAAGTCAGCGTCGTAAATCATATAAAATTTTCATTTGACAATAATAAAATTGATAGCCAACATCAAAAAGTTAACAGAAAAACAAAAAAAACAATGGAAATCTCAACAAATTTTGAAGCAATCCTAAAAGATATTAAAAACCATACATTGGTTTACGTTCTCTTTTTTCTCCTCTTCTAACTACTTGTTGTTTTTCTATGAAACCAACAATGAAAATTTGCATACATTAACTTATATAGATATGCATGTAAGTCGTTAGAATGTTGTTTTACAGTTCATGGGTACTTGACTACTCGAGGATAATGTACGTATACTATGAGAAGCTGCAAGGTCAAAAATATTTTACAAAAATCAATCGTAAGCAAGAAGTCAGCGTCGTAAATCATATAAAATTTTCATTTGACAATAATAAAATTGATAGCCAACATCAAAAAGTTAACAGAAAAACAAAAAAAACAATGGAAATCTCAACAAATTTTGAAGCAATCCTAAAAGATATTAAAAACCATACATTGGTTTACGTTCTCTTTTTTCTCCTCTTCTAACTACTTGTTGTTTTTCTATGAAACCAACAATGAAAATTTGCATACATTAACTTAGATAGATATGCATGTAAGTCGTTAGAATGTTGTTTTACAGTTCATGGGTACTTGACTACTCGAGGATAATGTACGTATACTATGAGAAGCTGCAAGGTCAAAAATATTTTACAAAAATCAATCGTAAGCAAGAAGTCAGCGTCGTAAATCATATAAAATTTTTATTTGACAATAATAAAATTGATAGCCAACATCAAAAAGTTAACAGAAAAACAAAAAAAACAATGGAAATCTCAACAAATTTTGAAGCAATCCTAAAAGATATTAAAAACCATACATTGGTTTACGTTCTCTTTTTTCTCCTCTTCTAACTACTTGTTGTTTTACTATGAAACCAACAATGAAAATTTGCATACATTAACTTAGATAGATATGCATGTAAGTCGTTAGAATGCTGTTTTACAGTTCATGGGTACTTGACTACTCGAGGATAATGTACGTATACTATGAGAAGCTGCAAGGTCAAAAATATTTTATAAAAATCAATCGTAGCAAGAAGTCAGCGTCGTAAATCATATAAAATTTTCATTTGACAATAATAAAATTGATAGCCAACATCAAAAAGTTAACAGAAAAACAAAAAAAACAATGGAAATCTCAACAAATTTTGAAGCAATCCTAAAAGATATTAAAAACCATACATTGGTTTACGTTCTCTTTTTTCTCCTCTTCTAACTACTTGTTGTTTTTCTATGAAACCAACAATGAAAATTTGCATACATTAACTTAGATAGATATGCATGTAAGTCGTTAGAATGTTGTTTTACAGTTCATGGGTACTTGACTACTCGAGGATAATGTACGTATACTATGAGAAGCTGCAAGGTCAAAAATATTTTACAAAAATCAATCGTAAGCAAGAAGTCAGCGTCGTAAATCATATAAAATTTTCATTTGACAATAATAAAATTGATAGCCAACATCAAAAAGTTAACAGAAAAACAAAAAAAACAATGGAAATCTCAACAAATTTTGAAGCAATCCTAAAAGATATTAAAAACCATACATTGGTTTACGTTCTCTTTTTTCTCCTCTTCTAACTACTTGTTGTTTTACTATGAAACCAACAATGAAAATTTGCATACATTAACTTAGATAGATATGCATGTAAGTCGTTAGAATGCTGTTTTACAGTTCATGGGTACTTGACTACTCGAGGATAATGTACGTATACTATGAGACGCTGCAAGGTCAAAAATATTTTATAAAAATCAATCGTAGCAAGAAGTCAGCGTCGTAAATCATATAAAATTTTCATTTGACAATAATAAAATTGATAGCCAACATCAAAAAGTTAACAGAAAAACAAAAAAAACAATGGAAATCTCAACAAATTTTGAAGCAATCCTAAAAGATATTAAAAACCATACATTGGTTTACGTTCTCTTTTTTCTCCTCTTCTAACTACTTGTTGTTTTTCTATGAAACCAACAATGAAAATTTGCATACATTAACTTAGATAGATATGCATGTAAGTCGTTAGAATGTTGTTTTACAGTTCATGGGTACTTGACTACTCGAGGATAATGTACGTATACTATGAGAAGCTGCAAGGTCAAAAATATTTTACAAAAATCAATCGTAAGCAAGAAGTCAGCGTCGTAAATCATATAAAATTTTCATTTGACAATAATAAAATTGATAGCCAACATCAAAAAGTTAACAGAAAAACAAAAAAAACAATGGAAATCTCAACAAATTTTGAAGCAATCCTAAAAGATATTAAAAACCATACATTGGTTTACGTTCTCTTTTTTCTCCTCTTCTAACTACTTGTTGTTTTTCTATGAAACCAACAATGAAAATTTGCATACATTAACTTAGATAGATATGCATGTAAGTCGTTAGAATGTTGTTTTACAGTTCATGGGTACTTGACTACTCGAGGATAATGTACGTATACCATGAGAAGCTGCAAGGTCAAAAATATTTTACAAAAATCAATCGTAAGCAAGAAGTCAGCGTCGTAAATCATATAAAATTTTCATTTGACAATAATAAAATTGATAGCCAACATCAAAAAGTTAACAGAAAAACAAAAAAAACAATGGAAATCTCAACAAATTTTGAAGCAATCCTAAAAGATATTAAAAACCATACATTGGTTTACGTTCTCTTTTTTCTCCTCTTCTAACTACTTGTTGTTTTTCTATGAAACCAACAATGAAAATTTGCATACATTAACTTATATAGATATGCATGTAAGTCGTTAGAATGTTGTTTTACAGTTCATGGGTACTTGACTACTCGAGGATAATGTACGTATACTATGAGAAGCTGCAAGGTCAAAAATATTTTACAAAAATCAATCGTAAGCAAGAAGTCAGCGTCGTAAATCATATAAAATTTTCATTTGACAATAATAAAATTGATAGCCAACATCAAAAAGTTAACAGAAAAACAAAAAAAACAATGGAAATCTCAACAAATTTTGAAGCAATCCTAAAAGATATTAAAAACCATACATTGGTTTACGTTCTCTTTTTTCTCCTCTTCTAACTACTTGTTGTTTTTCTATGAAACCAACAATGAAAATTTGCATACATTAACTTAGATAGATATGCATGTAAGTCGTTAGAATGTTGTTTTACAGTTCATGGGTACTTGACTACTCGAGGATAATGTACGTATACTATGAGAAGCTGCAAGGTCAAAAATATTTTACAAAAATCAATCGTAAGCAAGAAGTCAGCGTCGTAAATCATATAAAATTTTTATTTGACAATAATAAAATTGATAGCCAACATCAAAAAGTTAACAGAAAAACAAAAAAAACAATGGAAATCTCAACAAATTTTGAAGCAATCCTAAAAGATATTAAAAACCATACATTGGTTTACGTTCTCTTTTTTCTCCTCTTCTAACTACTTGTTGTTTTACTATGAAACCAACAATGAAAATTTGCATACATTAACTTAGATAGATATGCATGTAAGTCGTTAGAATGCTGTTTTACAGTTCATGGGTACTTGACTACTCGAGGATAATGTACGTATACTATGAGAAGCTGCAAGGTCAAAAATATTTTATAAAAATCAATCGTAGCAAGAAGTCAGCGTCGTAAATCATATAAAATTTTCATTTGACAATAATAAAATTGATAGCCAACATCAAAAAGTTAACAGAAAAACAAAAAAAACAATGGAAATCTCAACAAATTTTGAAGCAATCCTAAAAGATATTAAAAACCATACATTGGTTTACGTTCTCTTTTTTCTCCTCTTCTAACTACTTGTTGTTTTTCTATGAAACCAACAATGAAAATTTGCATACATTAACTTAGATAGATATGCATGTAAGTCGTTAGAATGTTGTTTTACAGTTCATGGGTACTTGACTACTCGAGGATAATGTACGTATACTATGAGAAGCTGCAAGGTCAAAAATATTTTACAAAAATCAATCGTAAGCAAGAAGTCAGCGTCGTAAATCATATAAAATTTTCATTTGACAATAATAAAATTGATAGCCAACATCAAAAAGTTAACAGAAAAACAAAAAAAACAATGGAAATCTCAACAAATTTTGAAGCAATCCTAAAAGATATTAAAAACCATACATTGGTTTACGTTCTCTTTTTTCTCCTCTTCTAACTACTTGTTGTTTTTCTATGAAACCAACAATGAAAATTTGCATACATTAACTTAGATAGATATGCATGTAAGTCGTTAGAATGTTGTTTTACAGTTCATGGGTACTTGACTACTCGAGGATAATGTACGTATACCATGAGAAGCTGCAAGGTCAAAAATATTTTACAAAAATCAATCGTAAGCAAGAAGTCAGCGTCGTAAATCATATAAAATTTTCATTTGACAATAATAAAATTGATAGCCAACATCAAAAAGTTAACAGAAAAACAAAAAAAACAATGGAAATCTCAACAAATTTTGAAGCAATCCTAAAAGATATTAAAAACCATACATTGGTTTACGTTCTCTTTTTTCTCCTCTTCTAACTACTTGTTGTTTTTCTATGAAACCAACAATGAAAATTTGCATACATTAACTTATATAGATATGCATGTAAGTCGTTAGAATGTTGTTTTACAGTTCATGGGTACTTGACTACTCGAGGATAATGTACGTATACTATGAGAAGCTGCAAGGTCAAAAATATTTTACAAAAATCAATCGTAAGCAAGAAGTCAGCGTCGTAAATCATATAAAATTTTCATTTGACAATAATAAAATTGATAGCCAACATCAAAAAGTTAACAGAAAAACAAAAAAAACAATGGAAATCTCAACAAATTTTGAAGCAATCCTAAAAGATATTAAAAACCATACATTGGTTTACGTTCTCTTTTTTCTCCTCTTCTAACTACTTGTTGTTTTTCTATGAAACCAACAATGAAAATTTGCATACATTAACTTAGATAGATATGCATGTAAGTCGTTAGAATGTTGTTTTACAGTTCATGGGTACTTGACTACTCGAGGATAATGTACGTATACTATGAGAAGCTGCAAGGTCAAAAATATTTTACAAAAATCAATCGTAAGCAAGAAGTCAGCGTCGTAAATCATATAAAATTTTTATTTGACAATAATAAAATTGATAGCCAACATCAAAAAGTTAACAGAAAAACAAAAAAAACAATGGAAATCTCAACAAATTTTGAAGCAATCCTAAAAGATATTAAAAACCATACATTGGTTTACGTTCTCTTTTTTCTCCTCTTCTAACTACTTGTTGTTTTACTATGAAACCAACAATGAAAATTTGCATACATTAACTTAGATAGATATGCATGTAAGTCGTTAGAATGCTGTTTTACAGTTCATGGGTACTTGACTACTCGAGGATAATGTACGTATACTATGAGAAGCTGCAAGGTCAAAAATATTTTATAAAAATCAATCGTAGCAAGAAGTCAGCGTCGTAAATCATATAAAATTTTCATTTGACAATAATAAAATTGATAGCCAACATCAAAAAGTTAACAGAAAAACAAAAAAAACAATGGAAATCTCAACAAATTTTGAAGCAATCCTAAAAGATATTAAAAACCATACATTGGTTTACGTTCTCTTTTTTCTCCTCTTCTAACTACTTGTTGTTTTTCTATGAAACCAACAATGAAAATTTGCATACATTAACTTAGATAGATATGCATGTAAGTCGTTAGAATGTTGTTTTACAGTTCATGGGTACTTGACTACTCGAGGATAATGTACGTATACTATGAGAAGCTGCAAGGTCAAAAATATTTTACAAAAATCAATCGTAAGCAAGAAGTCAGCGTCGTAAATCATATAAAATTTTCATTTGACAATAATAAAATTGATAGCCAACATCAAAAAGTTAACAGAAAAACAAAAAAAACAATGGAAATCTCAACAAATTTTGAAGCAATCCTAAAAGATATTAAAAACCATACATTGGTTTACGTTCTCTTTTTTCTCCTCTTCTAACTACTTGTTGTTTTTCTATGAAACCAACAATGAAAATTTGCATACATTAACTTAGATAGATATGCATGTAAGTCGTTAGAATGTTGTTTTACAGTTCATGGGTACTTGACTACTCGAGGATAATGTACGTATACCATGAGAAGCTGCAAGGTCAAAAATATTTTACAAAAATCAATCGTAAGCAAGAAGTCAGCGTCGTAAATCATATAAAATTTTCATTTGACAATAATAAAATTGATAGCCAACATCAAAAAGTTAACAGAAAAACAAAAAAAACAATGGAAATCTCAACAAATTTTGAAGCAATCCTAAAAGATATTAAAAATCATATATTGGTTTACGTTCTCTTTTTTCTCCTCTTCTAACTACTTGTTGTTTTTCTATGAAACCAACAATGAAAATTTGCATACATTAACTTATATAGATATGCATGTAAGTCGTTAGAATGTTGTTTTACAGTTCATGGGTACTTGACTACTCGAGGATAATGTACGTATACTATGAGAAGCTGCAAGGTCAAAAATATTTTACAAAAATCAATCGTAAGCAAGAAGTCAGCGTCGTAAATCATATAAAATTTTCATTTGACAATAATAAAATTGATAGCCAACATCAAAAAGTTAACAGAAAAACAAAAAAAACAATGGAAATCTCAACAAATTTTGAAGCAATCCTAAAAGATATTAAAAACCATACATTGGTTTACGTTCTCTTTTTTCTCCTCTTCTAACTACTTGTTGTTTTTCTATGAAACCAACAATGAAAATTTGCATACATTAACTTATATAGATATGCATGTAAGTCGTTAGAATGTTGTTTTACAGTTCATGGGTACTTGACTACTCGAGGATAATGTACGTATACTATGAGAAGCTGCAAGGTCAAAAATATTTTACAAAAATCAATCGTAAGCAACAAATCATATAAAATTTTCATTTGACAATAATAAAATTGATAGCCAACATCAAAAAGTTAACAGAAAAACAAAAAAAAAACAATGGAAATCTCAACAAATTTTGAAGCAATCCTAAAAAGATATTAAAAACCATACATTGGTTTACGTTCTCTTTTTTCTCCTCTTCTAACTACTTGTTGTTTTTCTATGAAACCAACAATGAAAATTTGCATACATTAACTTATATAGATATGCATGTAAGTCGTTAGAATGTTGTTTTACAGTTAATGGGTACTTGACTACTCGAGGATAATGTACGTATACTATGAGAAGCTGCAAGGTCAAAAATATTTTACAAAAATCAATCGTAAGCAAGAAGTCAGCGTCACAAATCATATAAAATTTTCATTTGACAATAATAAAATTGATAGCCAACATCAAAAAGTTAACAGAAAAACAAAAAAAAAACAATGGAAATCTCAACAAATTTTGAAGCAATCCTAAAAAGATATATTAAAAAACCCCAACAATTTTAATGTTGCTGCCCGGGATCGAACCGGAGACCTTTTGCGTGTAAAGCAAACGTGATAACCACTACACCACAGCAACTGTTGAAAGATGAGCCTCAATTTATGCTATCTATTATATTCATGATTGATCCCTGTTTCTTCTTTCTTCTTTCCCTCCCATGAAGACTGGAACCCTAACTTTGATTAGGTCACTGGAAATTGTTTAGTATTCCATTAACACATACACACACACAATCAGCAAAAAGCATGGGTCGGGTGACCCGCATTTGCTTCCAATGTGTGCTGAAACTGGTGAACTCTGGTTTAGGAATGGCCGCCATTGCAATGATCTGTTACTCTCTTTGGATGCTTAGGGTTTGGCTTCATGACCTCCAATCTGATTCTGCCCCCATCCCTTGGTAACTAACTAACTGACTAACTAACTTTTATTCAATTCCGTTACCGTTATATATGTTAGTTGCAAATTAATGTGAAAGAAAATGTGATTTAAATTGGATTTCAGGTTCATATACACTATGCTTGGGCTAGGGGTCTCTTTGTGCTTGATTACGTGTTTCGGACACGTTGCCGCGGAGACTGCTAACGGTTGCTGCCTGTACATTGTATCCTCCTATCTTATCGTTGTTAGTAGGACACGCTAACTTTTTGAGATGCATGCATTTAATAATGCCTAAAGCTTATAGAAGAAGAAAATGTATTTAAGAGAGAACTATTAATGCTGCTGGTCATTACTTTGATGAAACGCAAGGTTGACTGACGAATGCAGCTCTGATAGTTATTCCGTTGGCTTCGTGAGGTTCCTTGTAGTTAGTTACTGTCATGAGGTTAACTATGGGAGATAACTAACTTATTGCCAGAGATTTTCTTGTGTCTCTGACATTGTCCATCTTGTGTAAATCGTCTTCCTTTGTTTTGTCTAGGTTGAGCTCTGGTAGGGTTATTGAGCCAAGCATAGTCAATTTGTGATTTATTTAACATATACAATGGCGTGTGGAAGCAAAAAGTGTAGTAGTCCTTTCAACTCGTCTTTAGACGTTGAATTTCTTCCTTGAACGTCTAGTTTTTTTTTCTTATAGACAAGAGCATGACTGATAGAGTTTTATACTTGCAGCTATGTACCCGTGGTACTATTTTGTTAGGTTTTTAAGAACGTTTACGGTTTATCTGATATGTAACATGGTCAGCATCTTCATGACAGCTCAATCTCTGAGTGCGTACAGAAACATCTCGTTACTATAAGTTTTTTTGTTTTACTTCAATATACGTCTCTCTCAATGTTCGTTTTCTCATACCATCTTTGATCTGTCAGTCCTTCCTACAATAATGTTATTTAGGTGGTCAGCTTTGTGGTTTAAAAAGGTTAGTATGCGTTATATTTGGCAAACCGGTCGTTGCAGAAGTTTGTGGTATAATACTCTTTTTAATGCAACAAGAAAGAAAAAGAGATGTCGCATTTTTCTGTCTTCTATCTTGTTTGAATAGTAAGTTGTGCACTATAATCAGGAAACATGTGTATGTCACTTCTTTGCTGAGCTTAACTACTGTAGTACATGATTTTCATTTCCCTGCTTTTTGTTCTGGAAGCTGCAGTTACAGCTGATATATTCTTAAACCATGATTGGGAGGAGGTATGTAGCTCATTTTGTGTACTATGGTTTCGTGTGGGTGGTAAGAATGGTTAAAAATCAAGTTACTCTTTATCAGGACTTCCCAGAAGATCCAACTGGATATTTTGATCAATTAAAGAGCTTTGTAAGAGAAAACTTTGACATCTGCAAATGGATCGGCATCACAGTGGTGGCTTTACAGGTGCAGGCCCTGCTCCAAGTCTCCGTCTCTCTGTGACGCATACATACGTACAAAAACATTCATATGCAATAATATCGTGCTTGTCATAACACAGACTAATTTCCAGTTATATATTGTTCTCATACCAGTTTCCCATTTATGATATTACATCATGATCTGTTATCATAATATCACTAGGATTTAATTTCGTGTCCATCATCAGTCTTCTATCTCTTTCACATCAACCCCTTTCCTTACCAGAAAATATATTTGTACATATAACATGTGTGTGTGTGTGTGTGTGTGTGTGTGCGTGAGTGAAAATATCGTCAGATGGAACAAAGGATTAAACTCTCTGTAGTGTAAAAACCGCAGAAAACAAAACTTTGGCAGTTACACTATTACGTCTCCCAGTCTTGCTCCTTTTATGTTATTTGTGTTGAAGGTCTTTGCAAAGCTCTTCCTTCTGGTGGTGGTAATGGTTTTTGTATGCAGGGAGTAAGTATGTTAACGGCAGTGATTCTTAAAGCTTTGGGACCACACCCGGAGAGATACTACGAAAGTGATGATGATTACCTGCCGGATAGAGTGCCCTTACTGAAACATTATGTCCCACCTCAAGCTTATGTTGTTGGTGAGCCATCCCACGGACTGAAAAGTGATTCTTGGAATGTAAGAATCAACAGTTAGGTAAGTTTGCAGTTAACATGTGAAAGTGTTTTGCCAGATCACAGCGGATATATTAGTACGTCTATCTTGCAAATAATGCTGAATGCATCAAGTTTTTGGCGTAATGCTGAATGTATTAAACTATCTTAGTGCAATTTATGGATCATATATCCTTTTCTCTGTTATTTAACTTCTAGATCTGAATTCTGTTCCTTATTGTCACTCTTGCTCCTTTTCTTGTGTTTCACTTTGTAACTGGAGTCACATACTTTGATTACAGAGTTTATTTTTGGTTCCTTTACAGACAAGCAGGTAATATATTTGACCTCAAAACGACAATGAAGTAATCACGGATCGATGAACTAGGCTGTTGCAACTTTTTTCACCTCAACGAGTATTGGCTGTCAATGAACGTTTATGTGCTTCATCGATTGTCCAAGCAATTCTTGTAGACTTGTGCATATAACCTAGGCTTTTTAGGTGTTTGTTTTTTTAATATGTATGCTTGGACTTATGTGCTAAGTGAACTTATAGTGTACTTTTATAGTTGTTAAGATGTGGAATTAAACAGTTAAAAAGATGTTGCAGAAGATGATAGGTTGCACTGGCGAACTTTTGTTCAAAAGTGGCATAAATTGTTTTTAAGGATGTACCAATTGTTCGAAAGTCGTTTATTTTCCAAGATACATGTGCTATGGTTAACGACTTAACGGATTCAATTATATATTGGCGAGTTTCACTCATTTAATCATGAGAGGCCGTTTAATATTTATGTGCAACGAATCTCCAATCTATACATCCCATTTCTCAACTTGTTCCAGGAATAAAAGGAAAAAAAAAAGTCAAACATTTGGCTCCCGTGTGGTCAACTTTTGTGAGTTGCTAAAAAAATTGTTTTCGCCATCGGGGTTGGGGCTTCATCTTATTTTAATTCCAATTTCATCAAAGATTCGTTTTTTTCTCGATCAATTTTTGAGTATTTTTCTTAATGACAAACTCTAATTTCGACAATGCATTTTTAAACCTTCGTATTCCGGGTTTGAGATATTTCAAAGAGAAAATATGGGTCTTTTTTGAAATTAAGGTTGAATCAACATGAAACTTCGTGTTTTTGATTCATATTTCAAGCGAACCTGAGGAAACTTGGACACATTTACAAAGGTTGGGGTTGATACTTCTGACATAATCTCTCCCTCATCGTGACAGATTCGATGATAGTAACGATATTATAAAATTCAAAACTGTTACACAGAAAATTTATTACTGAAAATACGAACACTTCGAATATATAATGAACTCTTTTTTCGGACAAAAATACCATTGCCAAAGCCAAAAGTGGGGTACTTTGCACAAAATTAATTTCATAATTTAGAAGGCGCTCCAGCAAAAAAAATTAGTTGTGGGGTATTTGACATGACCTAGAGTTTGGTGCATTTACCCCATGTATATTAGAAATAGTATAGATTTTGTTTTTTCTATGGATAGTGTTAATAATATCACAGCATTATTATATATGCAATTTGCCTATACTTATTTCCTTAGAAACATGATTATGGTAAGCTTCCATGATTATGTATTATGGTAAGATCGTGTACCATCATTAAGTGCGCAAATCTTAGCTGCATGTATAACTGATACAACTATATAGTTAACAGAAATTTCGGTATCTCTTATCTATATAAGTTAAACATATTCTTCAATGATCAGAAGATAATATAGAATATGACATAAAATATTAGTTTGATGTATGAGAGGAAACGTGTAACTCTTTTGTTCATGATTAAAAAGAGATGGAATGTGATCAGAAATAATTGGGAACATAATTTTGATCAACCCTGTTAACTGTTTATAGAGTTGGCAAACACATGAACTCCAAGAACTTCTTATCTCTACAACTAAATAATGTCAATAAGTATGATGGGGGTATTTTAGGACTGGGCCAGCAATAAAGATTGGGCCGGCCCATAAGCGTATCGAATTGGCCCAATTCGATACCTTCAGCGCATCGAATACTCATCATTCGATGCGTATTTTACAGTTGTCCTCGGGCCCCACATAGCGAGGTTGCTATATATATGACGGTTTTGAGCATTCAGAGGGAGATCGAACTTGAGTCCCAACCCGACCACATCGAATCCTGCTATTCGATACGTTCCCTTATTCGATACGCCTCTCGGTTCGATACACTCCACTATTCGATACGCTCCAACGTGTTATCAAGGCCATATCGAATTGACTCGGCATCGAACCTGCACCATTCGAGGCGCACATCGAACAACCACAATTCGATGCGTTACATATTTAGTGTTATCTTTGTATTTAGATCAGTGTAAGATCTGTAATAGATAGTAGGTATTTCGGACAAAGTTAGTCCGATTAATTCTATTGGATTAACATTATTTTGGTTATTTATATTCCCATTGTACTGTTTTACCGTATTCTATTACCGTGACGAAATAAGACCAAAATATTGGCGCCGTCTGTGGGAACACCGTAAACACTGTTCTTAGATAGGGTAGAAAGGATGACGAATAAGAGGCGCATAAATGTGGTTGAAAAACAGCAAACTGAGAAAAAGATCAAAACAAAGACAGATCTGAGTCAAGATAGGATTGAGCCTAAAAAACAGGGGCAAGATAAAATAGAAAGTCAGTTGTTGAAGCAATGGCAAGAATGTAAGGTGGAACCATTAGGAGGATTCAAAATCGTATAGCTTTTCAAAGAAAGTTCTGATAAAGTAATCAAGATTGGAGCCGAGATGGATTGGATGATAGAGGCTGTGTTGGTAGATTGCCTTCGCCGTAATTCAGATATATTTGCATGGTCCGATTCTGACCTTCTTGGGATAGACTCAAGAATCATTGTACATCATCTGAATGTAGACAAGAGTGCAAAACCGATACAGCAGAAGAAGCGAAATTTCAGCAAGGAAAAGAATGAAGCAGCTGAAAAAGAGGTGCAAGAACTCTTAGCAGCTCGGCATATCTATGCTATAAGATTCTCAGAATGGTTGAGCAATATTGTGTTGGTTTTAAAGAAAGAAGCTACATGGAGAATGTGTGTGGACTATACTGATTTAAATAAGCATTGCCCGAGAGATCATTTTCCTTTGCCGCGGATAGATCTACTTGTGGATTCTACAGCAGGATGTGCATTGTTGAGTATGATGGATGCAAAGAGTGGTTTTCATCAAATCTTCATAGCAGTGCAAGATCAGAGTAAAACGATATTTGTAACTGATACCGAAGTGTACTGTTATAGAGTAATGCCATTCGGATTGAAGAATGCGGGAGCAACATTTCAGAGGCTGGTGGCTAAAATGTTTTACCATCAGATTGGAAAATCGATGGAAGTATATATTGACGATATGCTTGTAAAGAGCCTCAAAGCTGATGAACATGTGCAACATCTGGATGAGGCATTCAACATAATGAGAACATATGGAATGAAATTAAACCCTAAAAAATGCACTTTTGGAGTAACGGCTGGAAAGTTTCAAGGATATGTGGTGAATGAGAGAGGAATCGAGGCCAATCCTGATAAAATAAAAGCAGTACTGGACTTACCCTCACCAAGGACGGTAAGGGATGTACAATGTTTGGTGGGCCGTCTGACGGCCTTGGGGAGATTTATATCAACATCTACCGAAAAGAACCTCCCTTTCTTTAAGGTGATGAAGCGGAACAAAGATTTTATTTGGACGCCAGAATGTGAAGAAGCTTTTAGACAAATGAAGAATTATTTGGTAAGCCCTCCGTTATTAGCAAAACCGGAGGAGAATGAAATGTTGTATCTCTATTTGGCAGTATCTGCAAATGCAATCAGTACGGTACTGCTCAAGTAAAAAGGAGCTCAACAATTACCCATACATTATGTGAGCAGAGAAAAATTACTTGGAAATAGAGTTGTTTGCGTTAGCAATTGTTGTTACAGCTCGGAAGTTGAAACCGTATTTTCAATCTCACCCAATTACTGTGGTAACAGATAAACCATTAAAGCAAGTGTTGGCAAAGCCAGAAACATCGGGCAGATTGGTGAAATGGGCAATTGAACTTAGTGAGTTCGGATTGGAGTTTAAGCCGCGGGTTGCAATCAAAGCCCAAGCTCTAGCAGATTTCATGGCCGAAACTCTCGGAAACAGTGTAGTTGAGACAGCAAGCTGTATTTTTTCTATATCCAGTCAAGTGGGCACCAGTAGGGCAACATCGACATGGATATTACACACAGATGGATCTGCCACAACTCACGGAGGGGGATTGGAATACATTTTTTTGTCCCCAGAGCGGAGGGAATTTGAATTTGCTATCAGCCTGAATTACATGGTAACGAATAACGAAGCTGAATACGAAGCAATAATTGCAGGGATCAAAATGGCACTCAGACTCAACATCGAACATCTAGACGTGTTCACCGATTCGCTCTTGGTGGCAAATCATTTCTCGGGAAGATATGAAACACGTGAGGGAACTATGAAGTTATATGCCGCTAAGGTTAAAGAGTTGGCAAAGAGGTTCAAATTTTTTGATATAACTCAAATCCCCAGGGACGACAATGCAAAAGCAGATGCGCTTTCTAAATTTGCAAGTTCTTCAGAGATTTTGGCAGAGAAACGAATCACACTTATGGTCGCTGATAAACCTTCGATTGGGATATCAAAATATATTACCACAGAAGTCAGAGTGGAATTTATAATGACAATACAAGAGGACCCGTCTTGGAAGGATGAAATTATGATCTATCTTCAATCTGGCATTTTACCAGCGGATCCGAATGCTCAACGCAGGATGCGTTACAAGGCTTACAGGTTCACTATCAGTAATGGAGAGTTATATAAAAGATCTTTCGAAGGCCCATTGTTAAGATGTTTGACTCCTACTCAAGCTGAATATGTCATGGAAGAGATCCACGCAGGTTGCTGCGGAAATCATTCCTGGGGACGAGCATTAGCTCAACGAATATTGCGTCAAGGATATTATTGGCCAACTTTACGTAAAGATGCAACAGCTTATTCGAGAAAATGTGACAGTTGCCAATACCATGCTCGCCTCATTCACAGACCGGCACGTCAACTGCAACCCATCGACGTGGCATGTCCGTTTGATCAATGGAGAATTGATATTGTGGGTCCGTTTCCACCTGGCAAAGGTCAAAAACGATATTTAATAGTAGCAGTGGAGTATTATACAAAATGGGTTGAGGCAGAAGCTATAACGTCGATCACAGAGAATAATATGATCGAGTTTATTTGGAAGTACATTATATGCCGATTCGGCATACCGAGGTCCATTGTGTGTGATAACGGTACGCAATTTACTGGGAAGCAGATTAAATCGTGGTTTGGGGAATTAAAGATATCACACAATCTCACGTCAGTATATCACCCACAATCCAATGGCCAAACAGAATCCACTAACAAAACATTGAAGGATTATCTCGAAATGAGAGTCAGAGCCACAGGAAAAACGTGGCCAGCAGAGCTTCAAGGAATATTATGGGCGTATAGAACGACCCCGAGGACATCCACAAGGGAAACCCCATTCGTTCTTGTCTATGGCACTGAAGCTGTATTGCCTGCGGAAATAGGTATGCCAACGCGCAGAATTACTGACTATGATCCAGAACAATCGGCCCGGTTGCGACAGATGGATCTGGATATGATAGGATCCACAAGAGAGGATGCTTATCAGCGTACTGTTGCTTATAAAGCTGCAATGGCCAAAAGCTATGATAAGAGAGTTCAATTCAGAAATTTTGAAGTAGGAGATTTGGTTCTTAGGAGCATTGCAGCTAAACAGCATATCGGAAAGCTTGAACCAAAATGGGAAGGGCCTTTTAGAGTCACACGAGCAAGTTCACGAGGATATTATTATTTGGAGACTCTAAGAGGAGTTCAACAGAAACGCCCATGGAATGTGCAACATCTCAGGCGTTATTACGCATAAATTGAAGAAATTTCATTAAATATATGTTTCTTACCCTTTAATTTATGTTGATTCTTTTAAAAATTATTAACTGAAAATTTTTATTCGTTGAATGATACAGGAAGAACATGACGGAGGGGTAAGAAGGCCCAAAGTGGTCCACCCCCGCATGCCAGAAGGAAGAACATGACGGAGGGGTAAGAAGGCCCAAAGTGGTCCACCCCCGCATGCCAGAAGGAAGAACATGACGGAGGGGTAAGAAGGCCCAAAGTGGTCCACCCCCGCATGCCAGAAGGAAGAACATGACGGAGGGGTAAGAAGGCCCAAAGTGGTCCACCCCCGCATGCCAGAAGGAAGAACATGACGGAGGGGTAAGAAGGCCCAAAGCGGTCTACCCCCGCATGCCAGAAGGAAGAACATGACGGAGGGGTAAGAAGGCCCAAAGTGGTCCACCCCCGCATGCCAGAAATAAAAATAAGACGTAGGGATAAGAAGGCCCAACGTGATCCATCCCCGCATGCCAAAACAACGACGTAAAGGGATCTAATTTCTCAAATAAAACATGAATGCCCTAAAGATAATAATAACAGCCCACAGTGCTCATATTTTTCATGGCAAGTAAAATCATAATATTAGACATGCACCATGACGTCAAACATCATTATTAAACGCCAGAAAAATATTCACTCAACAGTAAACAAATAAATTAAATGCTGTGTCTTGATATAATCGCAACGAAGCAATACATGAGTAAACCAAAATTACATAGCTAATGTTAAACGGTTGAGTCGTTATCATTACAGAGCAATTGATTAAAGTTACATGACTCTATACAAAACAAAAGGATGATATTCACAATTCAGTTTAGCAAAATATCACGACTCATTCGATGAATGGGGGGACTCCGGACGAAGAACCACACCCACTGAACGCGAAAATTTAGCACAGTTACTTTGAATTTGATCATCTGTGAGAATCAATTCATTCTCTTGTGCCCAATTATCGGGCAAAACAACTTCAGTTCTTTCAGAAGGATCATTAAGTTGATATTTACTAGGAGAAATAATATTTTGTGCACTTAATGATGGATCAGGTACACTACTAGCCAGCACAGAAACCTTGTCACCTGGAGTAGAACGCACTCCTCCTGGTAAAACTCCTTTAGGACCAGAAGTCTTAGGTGCGTTTAATGCCCTACTTCTTTTATCCAAGGCTGCAGGGGGAACATTTTCAAAACCCTTTCTCTTTGGAGGACTTTGGAGGAAGATTGTAGACCTAGAGGTTCTCGGAGGTAATTTTGGGTCATCATCGCTTGAACCAAAAGTATCGTGAAGAGCTTTTTTGATACTCTCTGAATCCTCCATAGTTGCGCTAGGACTGGTTTTCTCTTTTCCCTTATGGGATTGAGGTGAACTTGATTTTACGATACCTGAACCGCTCACATTTGGTTTATTACGGTCGCGCCACACAACATAAAATGGATCACCAGGCTTAGGAGTGTGTAAATCGTCATCATCATCACTGCTACACTCTAGGATCTCCATTTTAGAATTACGCGTTACATCTAGCATATCCTTCCGGAAACCATCTCCGAGATATCCAAGATGTCCAACTTGACCAACACCAACTTCCATGTCGTATTTCATATCAGCAGAACCGCGAAGTAGTTCCAAAAATTTATATACGTTACTTTGTGTAAAATCTCGAACGATTGCATATTTGTAATCTTCATATTCGAAATACTGGATTCGATGGCGCAAATTGGAAATGGCATTCTCAGCATCCGTATTTGAAGCCTGAAGAGAACAATTTTTCTGTTTCAGGGATTCATTATCCTTTTTTAGCGCAATAATTTCAGCACGCAGAGCATCAGCGTCCTCTTCTGTTTTCTTAGCCTTAACTTCGACATCATGTCTGTCGCGGATAGCTTTCGTTGTTTTCGCCTCCGTCTCCTTAGCGCGTTTCAGTGCATTTTGGCGACTATAATTCCCATTACGAATAGTAGTGCGAAGATTATCAACAACACTATTATGATGGTTCTGCACCTCGGCTAACCCGCTATAATCCCTGCATAGTCGATAAACCGCTAAGATGACGGCAACAAAGAATAAACGCCCGAAGCGCGCCAAATCCTGATACCCCAACCGATTTATTACGGTTCGTCGATCCAACTGAGGCTATAAACTCTGCATTATCTCTCCACCTTGCTCCTCTCTCAGTCTGTATCCACCCAATGTGGCACTTAATGATTACGAATTCTCATCATTGAGAAAATCGTAATTAACAAGACTTCCTGGAGGGGTAGGTCGAGGTCGTCTTGGGGGAGGTATATCCTGAGCGTCACGAGCAGATTCATCCTCAGCTAATTTTCTTTTAGCAGAAGTATACCAATCCTCATCAAATGAGCGGGAGGAGCTTGCTTCCTATGCACTTCGCTTTTGTCTGAATGTAGGGTTCGCTGCATTGAATCTGGCCAAGTTAGTAGCAATTCTATCATCTTCAGAATCAATATCTTCCATTATTCGGATTTGACGATTAGTCCCGACTTTTATCCGTCCACTAGTAACGGTAGGTGTTACCACCACTCTCCGCGTATCAACATTCTCGTTGCGTTCAAAATCGCTCACAATGGGCACCCGAGTGCCAGCACTAATACCACCAAGCCTTATGGTAGAATGATTTGGGGAAGATAAATTAGATGGGCCCGCGCCTGAGGGCTCATTTTGCTCATTTCCTTCGCTCCTTCCCTGGGCATCGTGAATATTCTCATGAGATAGCACAATTTTGCTGCGACTTCGAGATTTTATACGAGCCATATCAGCCTAATAATAAATTTTAATAATTTTTCTATAAAAATAAATAACCAGTAGTGTGTCGAATATCGGCAATTCGATACGGACCGTGTCGAACAGACTCCGTTTGATGCGGTTCAGAAGCAAACAAAAATTCCTTCTCCGAATAAAAACAAGAAATGTCAGACATGTGGTCCCTTATATATAGGCCCATGGGCCGCAACTGTTCTGAACGCATCGAATTTTCGTAATTCGATGCGCGCATCGAACTCATCAAAATTCAATGCCTGCAAACTGACGCATCGAATTGTTACAATTCGATGGCCATAATTTATTATGACGAATATGTTTTGAGTTTGGAAGTCGTCATCACTCTATTAACGTCTCACAAACTGGGGGGACTATGTGATGGGGGTATTTTAGGACTGGGCCAGCAATAAAGATTGGGCCGGCCCATAAGCGTATCGAATTGGCCCAATTCGATACCTTCAGCGCATTGAATACTCATCATTCGATGCGCGCATCGAATCGGAATGATTCGATGCGTATTTTACAGCTGTCCTCGGGCCCACATAGCGAGGTTGCTATATATATGACAGTTTTGAGCATTCAGAGGGAGATCGAACTTGAGTCCCAACCCGACCACATCGAATCCTGCTATTCGATACGTTCCCTTATTCGATACGCCTCTCGGTTCGATACACTCCACTATTCGATACGCTCCAACGTGTTATCAAGGCCATATCGAATTGACTCGGCATCGAACCTGCACCATTCGAGGCGCACATCGAACAACCACAATTCGATGCGTTACATATTTAGTGTTATCTTTGTATTTAGATCAGTGTAAGATCTGTAATAGATAGTAGGTGTTTCGGACAAAGTTAGTCCGATTAATTCTATTGGATTAACATTATTTTGGTTATTTATATTCCCATTGTACTGTTTTACCGTGTTCTATTACCGTGACGAAATAAAACCAAAATAAAGTAATTATGTATCAAAATATATCTGTAAGATCAGCCAAAAAGGACTTACCGATGCCCTACGTTGCACGGGTTCCGGTACGGCGGTACGGGTACGGTACGGTACGGATACGCCGATATGACATTTTTAAAAAATAGCCGATATTGGTACGGCAAGGATACGTCTATATATCAATAATTATTAATATTTATTATATGTATTTTTTATTTTTAACAAGCAATAAAATGTAAAACTTAAACAAGAAAAAAATATAAATACACAAAAATGTTATAACATTAAAAAGAGTCATGCATCAAATATGAAAAAAGACATATAAACGTGAATTATTTATGACTAATAAGTTAAACAACAACATAACAAGCTTGAAGATGGCGCATGGTGGTGGTGGTGATTATGAATAGAAAAAAAAAGTATAATTGTGGTGGCGCATGGTGGTGGGGTGAAGATGGCGCATGGTGGTGGTGGTGATTATGAATAGAAAAAGAAAAATATAATTATAAAAATAATGAGACCTGAATCGTGCCCTTGATAAAGGGATTTTCATTTATTTTATTTTATTTTATATTTGGTAGAATTTATTTTTAAATATTTAACCCATCAAATATTAAAAGTTTATAAAAAAAACCCATAGTTCGGATACGCCTAAAAAAACGTATAGGATACGTATCGAGATTTTTTTAATTTCAAAATTAAAGGATACACCAAGTGGCGTATCGGATACGTCAGAATCGGTATCTGAATCGATATCGATATGTATCGGGTACTGCATAGCCGTCTTGGTATCGGTATCGGTGCATCACAACCGATGCCATAGCAATTAGTAAACGGCAAGCACGTTATGACCTTTTTCTTTTTTGTGCATTTATGCGATTATATATATTTCCCAATCTCTAATTTGCGTATCGAAATAGATAAAGACAAAATGTCTTTTCATGCAACTCTTTTTCTGATTGCGAATGCGAGTTAAAATTTCAAGAATGGTGTAACTTTTATAAGTGGGTGAATGAGTGGTCTCATGTGATTTTAGTAAAAGTAACTTAATTACATAATCCTTGAAATTTGAAACCAAAAAATAGTTAATGTTATTCCCCTTTCTGCTTTTGGACTTGTTTGTGTGCAAACTAATTACTTGTTTTTGGCATGACCATAAAAGTCTCATGCTTTTACACAATCATTTGACTTAAGCTATCATTATTCTCATAAACCGTCCCATATTCCAAGCAAAATAATGTTAATTCAGCACAAAGTATCTAATACACGGATTATTACCACAACCTAAGTAGAATATGTGACCATTAAGTGCATTTGGTGCAAGTTATGATACTCTTTAATTGATAATAAGTTGTTTAGAAGTATGTATGATCCATTTACTCATTATTCTTAAACCGAATAGAGATTTTTCTTTAAATTTTTGTCCCCATTAATATTTACAACCTACCTTCATGAGAGAAATCAATCATTATCAGGAACCTGGTATTTATCGTAGAGAGGAGTGCTCTAGCATTTGTTGAAATTCCAACAAGGGTGAAGTTTAAAAGTCATCTGGTTAGTAAGAAGCACAATAAATTGTCAACCTATCATCTATACACAATATGTCAATGGAAGAAAGAGTCTGCCAGACTTCATAGCCAAATTTAATGCTAAGTTGTAGAAAGTACATAAAAATAAGGTTTGATTTCGTGACAAATACTTAGTTCTCAACACTTAATGACTGAAAAGGATTACTCAGACCTTGATAAAGAAAGAGCATGATAATAATGAGCGTACGAATGACTTTGTATGCGATGACATGTCATATGGCGACCACCTCCAAAAAAAATATAGAAATTATTCTCCCCTAAAGTGTTTGATACAATATGTGTTGCAATTTAGAACAAGATTGGTTGAAAATCCAAGAATGATCGAAGGAGTCGATGCAATTTATTGTTCATTGTGATACTGCAAGTACTATCAACAAACAAGGCATAACGCTAGAAATTATTTTGATCTATAAGATGAGATAGAAAGACTAATTTACGATAGACACTAGTGGAATATCAAGTGAATTGATGAGATAGAGGCTCCAACAACAATAAACAATGGATCCCAAGCCCGCTCTCTTGATGATGAGAGGCAAATAAGTCGGATTGCAACTCTATTTCTATACGCGACTCGGACAGAGAATTCGGGACACCTCTAGAATACTCGGACCCTATGACATTTCTAAACTGATTAGATTGAAATGAGATTGGTGACTTTGTGTAGCACTTCATCTATGATACTATATGGACATATACAAACACGCTTGAGTTGTAAAAATATTGTAGTTGTGTTTGGCCTATAATTATCACTTCTTTCTCAATGCTTCAACTTAACTTTTCGTGTTTCTATAAAACCACTTGGTGCCGACACTTATTATGCATATTATATACATAGATATTTGTAATTCATACAAATTTCGGTTAATGTAGATAACAAAAAATTGTGTTAACAATACTATCAAATCCTAACCGAAACCAAATAATTGTATGAATCCGACAAAGCCCACTTGGAAAAAATACACATTGTATTTTTTAGCTAGCTACTTCGCTCTTTGGCCTCGTCGATCAATGACCATTGTTGACCCCCTCTCTTCAATTCATAGTGTTCACATGACTCCAACCCCAACAAACAAAACAAACAAATATTAACGGCACAAACACACAACAATCCATTCCCCTCAAAATGACAACTCTACTCCTCTCAATCAACAAGACACGTGTACACTACCCCTGCTGATTTAACGCCTTAAATCTCGGTGGGCCCAATGGCACCTCCGTGAATAAAAGAAATACCAATGGGCCACATTGTCATTAAAAAACCTCCAAAAAGTTTCAATTTACATTTATATAAACACCTAAAAATAACTCCCACCAGATACAACAGAATTCCTCACTTGTAACTAAAATTGTCGGCAGGCAAACTCCCCCCAAATTCCTCAGTCCACGCGCCGCCGCAAAAACTGGTGGTGCACCGCCGCAAACATATTTTTGATTTTTTCCACCCACATTATGTCTTACCTCAACTTTTTCTCGTTTTTCTTGTTGCTTACCTGCGCCGCCGCCGTGATGGACACACATTGGCACCCGGCGACGGCGACATGGTACGGCAGCGCTGAGGGCGACGGCAGCGTGGGCGGCGCGTGCGGGTACGGTTCCTTAGTGGACGTGAAGCCCTTTCGTGCGAGGGTTGGCGCGGTGAGCCCTGTGCTGTTCAAGGGCGGCGAGGGGTGCGGCGCGTGTTATAAGGTGAAGTGTATGGACAGTTCGATATGTTCGAGGAGGGCGGCGACTGTTATTATCACCGACGAGTGTCCGGGGGGCTATTGTTCGAACGGCCGTACGCATTTTGACCTAAGTGGGGCGGCGTTCGGGCGGATGGCGGTGGCCGGTGAGGGCGGGCAGCTGCGCAACCGTGGAGAGCTTCCGATCATGTATCGAAGGTAATTAATTAATTAATTAGTGTGTAGTGTAGTGTTAGTGAGTGTGTGTTAATTCTGTTTTTTATTCTGTTATTTGTTTGGTATTAGCAACGGTATTGTTCTGTTTTGTCTTATTGTGATTAGGGTGTTAGTTGGAAAGTCAGTTATATTATTTCCAAATTCTTAGTTTATTGTTTTTCTTGTTCTAACATTAAAATAGAATCTCGGTAATAAAATTATTAGGTGTACTCAGTTGCACGATAAAGTTGTACATTCAGTTGATATGAGCGATTAATTCCTATAATTTGAGAAATTGTTTTAACCTCAGCCTTCGGTTGTATTACTGCTAGATCTTCTACCACAATTTTCGTGTCCACTCCTCTCTCCCATTCATTAACTGTTAACTTTGCATTATGTGTTCAACTCTGGTGTAGATCTCTTAAAATTAATACATGGAACGTAGATGGTTAGTGGGACAAGTAAAAGTGGAATAAAAGATTCTTTGTCGGATTTCTACTTAAAGAAATTTGTTTTTTTTTCTCATTTTCCATATTACTTGGTCTACCAACATTATAATTGTATAGTAACTCTTTTCCTTGTAATAATTATGTGATTAATAAAGTGTTACACAAATTGTCATTCCGTGTGTCTTATTCTGTACCATATAGTGTGTATGATTGAATAGATGGTGCCACTAAAGTACTATATGTCAATTGTTTGGGCTAAAGACTTTCGACCATATATTTTGACAAACTCGTGCATGTTTTTCACCGTCGCATGTATGTGTACATTAAATTGTATTCACCGCGACATAGTAATATTCATGGTAAACAAATAAATAATTCATAGTATATCATATTGTCACATTTGGCGCTAATTTACAGGAAATAATACATTACCCGACAACATCACTTTAATTCTTTTAAGACCTTTATCTGAAAAGAAAATTTATGCTAATGATACGATTCTTCCATGGTGTAAAGATTTGAGATCCGTTTCGTTTGTGAGTTAATCAAACACGTAATAAAGATTCCTTTTGAGGCACAACATGCATGGAATCTAATTGCATCTGCGCTTTAGATTTTCGTTGTAATTGATAATATTGTTAATTAATGTATGAAAAGCAAATGTTTTATTGACTTTTGTTACAATTATATATGCAGGACACCGTGCAAGTATCCAGGTAAAAATGTTGCTTTTCACGTGAATGAAGGATCAACAAACTATTGGCTCTCACTTTTAGTTGAATTTGAGGATGAAGACGGTGATGTTGGATCAATGCACATTAAAGAGGTAATTAAATTAACCCTCTTAATTTGGAATCTATTGTTCTTGGTTAATAGCTCATTCTGTTAAATCAATTTAATTTTGGTTATGAAAGTCCAATATAATTCTTAAACAAAGCACTTTATACTAGAGAGATTATGTCGTAAAGTGAAGATCTATTTGACTAGATTTTAACCCACCACACGATTAATCTTGACAATATTTTTGGTAAAGCAAATGCGACATTGGGACCATAAAAATGTTCTTTGTGGTTAAGTTTTTGTAGTCAAAAGAAGCCTTCTTTGTCTAATGGGTCCAATTTGCAAAACGTCACTACTTTCACACTAATCTAAAAGTGCCTCACTCTCTAATTGCTTTACAAGAACAAGAGAGAGACAGTAGGTAGTTAAGAAGTTAGACTTTCAATCACGTGTGCTGACAGTCGTATGTTTGCTTTGAAAAAGACATTTTATCAATTACTATTTTCATTTAGGTACCTAACTTTTTGCCACTTTCACTTGTTGCCACGCATAACCACCTCTCACATTCTCTTCTTTTCTAAGTGCATAAAGACGCAAATCCCACTTAATTAACTCATCTATGGTTACTAAAGGTTCATTGAACACAATTGGTACACTTTATATTTAGTATTTGACAATGTACATTTTGTCATATTGCCCTAAAAGCATATAACTTGTAGCGTTACTTTCCCTAAACAATACCCAATTTCATGATCTCATACAATATGCAGTATAACTCGAACGAATGGCTAGAGATGACACACGTGTGGGGCGCAAATTGGTGCATCATAGCTGGTCCGCTACGAGGGCCATTCTCCGTTCGCCTCACGACACCCGACACCCGCAAGACACTATCCGCGAGAGACGTGATTCCGAGGAGCTGGACACCCAAAGCTACTTACACTTCCCGCCTCAACTTCTAACATTTTTAAGTACCATAAAAGAGTCTTATATATATTTTAAGTATAAGCCTTCTTTAACTACGTCTAAAGTTGCATTTTCATGTCGGATGGTTTTTCAAAAGAAAAGTTGAAATATACTTTTCTTTTTACCCATCTTTAGCATAAATTTCGTTTGTTGCTTTTTGTGTGGTGTGGTGGTGTGGAGCGTATGTATGTGTACGTTACTTAATTTGTTTAAATGTAATCTGTAGCCCTCTCCAAAGGGAGAGAGTGCGCATGTTCGTGTGTTGTAATAATAGTACAATATATTATTATGTGGTTTGCTGTTGCGACTACTTTTATCAGTTACATTCTGTTGTTTGGTTGATACTTGGTAATGGGATTGGTAGTGATAATGTGGGACCTTCACCACGTTTCACCTCTTGATTCTGTTGCGTACCTTTTAAAATATCTATCATAATAATGTAAATCTTGTTTTCCCTCAACCGTTTGGACATTTTTACAAGATGCCCCTTGAAGTTTCAAAAAATGAAATTTTGTACGACAACTCCCTAAACCCTTATCAGCCATTCACTTTTGAAAATGTATGTATTTTATCCGTTAGATTTAATTTCATGGGATATTCGTATAAAATTGCAAACTTTGGTGGGACATTTCACTTTTTCAAATTTTAGGAGGCACTTTGTGAAAATCTCCAAACTTTTACCCTTATTTATATCGCACACCATTGTCCTAAAAAACACTAAGTAAGTATTAAATTCCCTTACTTATGGGGTGTTATATGTTGTTCTAAAGTTTTTTTCTAACTGTTTACCAAAAAAAAAAGTTTTTTTCTAACAATTTTCGTTCCACTGGATTGAAAACCGTCCAAATTGTCTCTTAGCTTGGTCAATTTTTCGACAAAATCTTTTAAAGTTTGGTTGTGTCGAAATTTAAACTGTAAACATAGCGCTCAGTTTCAATTTTACCCTAAAAGATCCCTTTTTCCCCTCTTTTATTTCATTTAAATACCCAGAAATCAAGATTTGATGATCCACATGGTTAGTTATAGAGATGAATATAACAAATATTTAAAGAAAAATATGGCTCTTCATTGACATTAAATTGAGATAAAGTCCTATGTTTAGCATTAAAAACTTCGTAACTTTTTGGCTAAAACACTCTCTCGATCCACGATGCTTTTTATTGATTTGGAGAACAAGTTGTAAAAAAACTAAATTAGGGCAATGTGTACAATTCCTCATATGATGAGATCGATTTTGTTTTCCGAACACCATATTTTTACATTTTCTCGAAGTGTCTACTGTTACTCAAATTTCTAATTTCAGAGATGTAGATGCAATTATCATTGCATATCGCAAATTGATTGTGTACTTGACTTTACAATTAGTGAAAAATGCGGCTGCTTTACTATTCCGAAATTGCAGGGAGCTTTTTTTTGATAATTAAATTGCAGGGGAACTTATATATAGACAAAATAAGCTATCTTGTATATTCTTTATGAGGCATGTGACACAGGTATTTGTCACAGTAACGGCCATGGTAGTGTTTTAACCTCATCCACCCACCGACACAACACAAGTGAAGTCGTTTCTGTTACACGTACGGCCATCATTGAATCTCTGCTCTGCTCCACACAAGCTAAATGTGCTGCATTTATATCTAACAAATGTATCACATCTTTACACATTATTTATTAATTATAAATATCAGATACTGGTAAGTGGTAAGTAACACCACGAGTAATTTATTGGGAGGGCTACAAAGGTAAAGGTCCTAAATTTGACATTTCTAAAAGAAGTTAAATACCCATAGCACACGAGTCAAAAATCTTTTATTAATAGTTGAACTTCAGCTATTTGCTATGGAGTATTACTCGCTTTACAATTTTCGATTATTGCTCTTATTATTGAAACCAACTCAAAAGTTGTGTTTGGCAGCCTGATTAGGATACGGGGCGGGGCATTACAACCTCGGCAGAGTCGCTAGGCTTGTTCCATAGGAAATTCTCACCCTGTTCATATCTCACATATATATAGAGAGCCGAACATGTTCGCGAACGTACTGGCACGGACGAGAACAGATCGGGCTTTGGAGAACTGCCCACTTCAACCACCCTTTTGCGCAGTTTAGCGAAAAATGATGTTAAGAACTAGCAAACATGAGAAATTAATATAAAAACCCCTTTGACGTTAAGAGAATCACTAGCAAAATAAACTTTTCAATTATTTATTCTTTTTATTTCTTGTTTATTGTTCTTTTAAAAAAATATATTAGCTCCAATATGCAAATTCGGTATACGCCATTGACAGACACATAATGCAGTCGGAGCAACTCAACAACATTGCATGCTTAGTTACTACTTTTTTTTTTTATGACTTAAGTGTTAAGTTGCTTAACTTAGTCATGCAGTCCTCTTATGCAAAAAAATTGTTTTAAGTGTTTTAGTGAGGAGGGCATTTGTGTGTGAATGACCCAAAGACGAATTGCCCTTTTTCATGTATAAACATGCCAAAATTCCCTAAATGTTCCCCTGGTCTCTAAGTAGACAAATTGCACCCATTAATTGTTCTTTATTCCATCCATTGAACGAAGCAAGACTTTATGGCTACTCCCACTCAGTGAAACAATAAAAGTAAAATAATGTGAAGTTCAGTAAAATATGAGGCTGTAAAGCAAAAGAATTAAAATGAGGACGTAGATTGCAGACAAGTATACCTGAAATAGGTTCAAAGAAGTATAGAGAATCATTTTAATTATAAATAAATTGACGCACAACATAACAATCGAAACATGGACAAACATGTCCGGATTTTATCGAAAATAGTCATATAATAATTTACTTTATCAATTTTAGTCCTATAATGATTCTAGTTTCAATTTTGGTACCATAATAAATTTCTTGTTTTCAATATTGGTACTTTCAGCGAAAATCAACAAATTTTCGCCGGAACTTAACACGTGCGTGTCACGTGTGCGAGTTTTTGAGGGCCTTTTCGTCACTTCAATTGTTTACATAAAACTCAATAAAAACATCTCCAAACACTCTTCTACATTAAACCCCCAAAATTATTAAATTTTTAAATCTTATTTCTTTCAATTTCGTTTATAAATTTCAATTTCTTGCTACAAAGTCATTAATTTTGTGTATATCCTCCTCATAACAACCATTTCGTTCTATTTTTAACCCAAATTATCTAGTAGGCGATTTTCTTTAACCCAAATTTGAGTGATTTTTGTCGAAAGTACCAATATTGAAAACGAAAAATTCATTATGGTACCAAAATTGAAACTAGAATCATTATAGGACTAAAATTGATAAAGCAAATCATTATGGGGTTACATTCGATAAAATCCCCAAACATGTCCATGGAAGAACTTTAGAAGCCACTAGGCTAGACATAAAATTCGAATATTGTTAATCAAATGTCAAAACTAATATATTTATAAGAGTCCAACACCATTGTACTTAGGCCTACATTTAATAAATGGTAAACCACTTGTAATCTCCTAAACTATAAGGTGTTTTACATGTTGGCTTCCAAATTAAACTATCATTTCTTACAGCTTGCTCTCATCTCTAATTATAAAGGGGAAACTTGACTCCAAAACTAATTAAACTAAATAGATGAAAGTGACTACAGGTGTTCAAACTGAAAGGCTGATTAACAATTTGAGGACAAATAGTACATTTTTCAATAAATTAGACTGTAACATGTAAAACACCCGACAAGTTGGGGATTTACTGTTTTTTACATTTTTATAAATTCTATTGTTATACCTTTTTTTCTTTGATTGAATAACTTTATGGTTACACGAAAGTTTTTTCATAGAATTCTGGACTAAGAAATGTGTATTTAAATAAACACATTTTTTTGAACAAGATGTATTTAAATATTTAATACACAACTACACACACATTGGGTGTGCGTTGACCAGAATGACACCATGGTTGATGAGGTGGGAATGCTCCACGCTGCCAAGAGATCTGCCAGTGAATATTGAATGCACAAAAAGCTGCACTGAGCTTCAGCTCTCACATGCAAAGGCAGGAGGAGACCTAATTAAGATTTGTTTTTGTTTTTTTTTTTTTTATTTTATGAAGAGAGTACTAATTGAGTGACAAATGGAAAATGCAAATTTAACTTTAAAAACAGCCAAAAAGAAGGTTGAGCAAAATTGCACGTGGAGATGGGTCCTTTATAAACTTGGCACAAGTGAATGCTTAGGCCTCTCCATGTGAATATCCAAAAGAGGGAAACTATAGGGCCACAAGTGTTCCTAGGGATCTTAATATCTCATGAGGCCATGTGTTGTTGGACTCCTTGTGATCCTAAATTTGTTTTTAAGTATATGAAGGTCCACTTTTTATTTATGAGATAATGACTTGATGAGATGAGGTCCTTCGTTCATTACTTTGCTTTGGTTCTATTCATAGGTCCACAAGTGTTGGCTTGAGTTGACATTTTTTTTTTTTTTTTGGAGAACTTTGAAAGTAAAAATATTAACTTGTTTACTATAATGTCTTTTAAATGTTACCGTATCTATTCAAGTTGTTTTTTAGTTATAAAACAACTCCAACAATTTGGTTTAGTTAAATTAAAGAGTAAGAAAGTAGAGCCATGTCAGATAACTCCGAGTGATTGATATCCGCAACACTTTTAAAAACTTGTATTACTTAATTCGTATACTTGTGAAATTGCTCAATCTGTAAGATGAGTGCGAAATAATAGTATGATATAGCATGATGTAGTTATTGAAGTCACTTGTGTTTCTGTACAAATGCAACAGCAGTGCTGAATGACATGTAATTATCTTATTTTGAATGCACTAGTATGATGCCTTGTTGGAGGGTAAAGTTGAATTAACATGATTGAGAAACTAGTTATTATTCAAAACTGAATCTTAAACTGAGGAGATTGGAGATAATCAAATTTATTAAAAACAATTCCCATGATTATTTATTTGGTGACTCTACCATACAGAATTGACCATATTACTAAATTATAAGTATCTTTACAAAACCAAAGCCAGCTGAAGTGTTGTAACATATCCATTTATATATTGATTGAGAGGTGGTGTTTGTGGTTGTTGAGAAAGGTAACGAGGAGTTGATTTACTTTATCAGGGTACTGCTCTTGAACAAAATGCGTTCCTCCAGGAACGAACACGGTTTCCAGATTCGGAACATAATTTTTCACGGTTCCACTCCTTATGTAATCGTCAAATCCGCCAAATTTTAAGGCGTAATCCTCCTCTCCCATGATCAACATTGACGGAGTTTCAACTTTCAGTTCCTCGACTCCATACTCCTCCGCCCATGCCCTGTATGGAACCTGCAGGGCCGTTTGGAAACCAGAATTCTCGTACAATTCTCCGTATGTTTGAAGATCATCTTCACTAAACCAGGTAGGGAGTGGAGTCGAGGGATCGACCAAATCCATTATTTCCTGGTCCTCTGCAGCCGAAGGGAGTTCGTTTCCTGAAAACATAGTGTAGATTTTCCTTACCACCGTCTTAGCATCGAACCTTCCAAAATCTTTCTCGGCTCTCCCTGGTTCCTGTGCCAGAAATCAGTAACATAATTGAATGTGGACTGTAAAAACTATTAGCATTAGGCAGAGTTAATTTTATAGGGAGTTGAGAAATAAAATTGCCTGCCATCTCAACGCGTAAAATCCTTTTGGGACAAGTTTTGAGAAGGTGTCGGGATCAGTAGTGAGGATGAATGGAACTCCCAGCGTTACGAGTGCTGCGACTCTTTCTGGATGGATTAGAGCAAAATGGTAAACTGAACGTGCTCCAAAATCCTTTCCGACCAGCAAAATCTGCATATGTTGAACAAAAATGTAGGTTTATAGCTTAAACATTATCCTTGTGTATGTCTTGTCTTCAATTGCGACCCTTGATTCTATTATCTAGTATATACCCCCCTGTGCCAATGAAGTCATCAACATTTACTTCATACTTCAAAATCATATGTTGAGGTTGTGATTGTTCGTGTTCAAAGTTATCATTGTTCGGGTTCAAAAACACTTACCTACCAGATTTCTAGACCTTGAGAAACATGTAATATAATTGTAACCACAAATTTGAAATTTGAATACGTGTTTAACTAGGTGTGTGTGGCCAAAAGGTATGCCGCATAGCATCGTGAGTAAGTAGGGGTGATAGATGGTTCTACTTAGTTGAATCTTGGTTGAGATAAAAAAGGATTGAATTGATATAAGATTGAGTTGATATTTGATAATGGATTCAAACAAAGTGGATTCATTATCAACTCTACTCAACCTCAATCCATTCTCAACACATGGAGGAACCATTAGATTGAAACAATCCAATCTCAACCTAAACGGCAATCTTTGAACTTTATCAATTACACAAAATTCCCGTAAATCAAATAAATGAACAAATACCCCAAAAGACTTCAAACACAAAATTTCCGTAAATCAAAAAAAATGAACAAATGCCCCAAAATACTTCAAAATTTGCGTTCTCTGATCTACTCCCGCTCTTCACCTCTTGGTGGAATACGTACACCATGTTCATTCTAAAGACTGCCCTCTCGGTTAGACGTTGGTCCAACTCAAAATTTATAAATTCCAGTAATCCACCCCTCCCCCCTCCACCGAAAAAAAATATAAATAAATTAAATAATTGCCAGCTGAATCCCATATTCTACTGCCTACTTATTGTAATTGAGCTTATACTCTATTGTACTTGCGAAATTAAATTTTCATTCTAGAGTAATTTATATCGATATTTAATTATTATCCGAATATCAACTATGCAGATCAAAATATGAGCTTTATATGAATTACTAAATTGAGTTTTTTTTAAGGTATATTTTCTAGAGGTTAAACAATCCACATCGTACTTTTAATTAGATTAAGTAGATAGTATCGATTTCAAAAAAAAATGGAGATAGTATATCCAGATTGTCACTTACTTACATACTAAGTTTACATAATGTGGTTTTATATTGAATACCATAAATAACTAAAATTAAAAGAGGCGAGATTTCTCTCATTGGTCTCAAGTTCAATTCTCACATGGAACGACTTAATTTTTTACACCTGGTTAGCCTAGTGTGTTATTTCATCCCGCGAATTTATCTAGTGCGCATTCGAAAGGAAGCGGTCTGGGTTTCCACGTTATAAAAAATTCTGGTAACACCAGGTGGAGAACTGTTGAACTGCCCATATTGCAGCTTTGGTGGTGCCAGTTTGACTTAGCTTCCACCTACAGCCATTCCGTTGGATTTTTTGAAAATATACGGGGTTGATCGATCGAGTGGATCTAGATCGGACCCGGGTTGATCCAGAGATCCAGATCTAGCTTGCCATTCCTATTAATAATTCAGAGTAAGTATGTGCTCTGCACACTAAGCAAAGCCAAACCTCTGTTGGGGCGGTGAAGTGGATGGTGATTTGATGGGGCGGCTCATCCTTTTTGCAGCACTAGGAGTATGGGGCGGTGGTGCAGCAAGCAAAAGTTTGGGTGGTTAATTATTTTAACAAATTCTTTATTTTGAAGTTTGCCTATAAATACCATGCCCATTCCCCATTTTTGATTCATCCCAAAATACAAACACTTACATAATTAAGTATATTTAATATATAAAAGAGTAGAGTAAAGTGTTGTAAGTGAGGTAAAAATAGAGAGTTTGTGCGACTTTACTACGGTAAAAGTCGGAGTATTGTAATTCCTATTTTACACTCATAGTGAAGTTCTTCTACCTTGCCCGTGGTTTTTCACCCTAAATTAATTTGGGGTTTTCCACGTAAAATCTGTGTGTCGTATTTTTCCGTCTTTTCAATTATTGCCGTATTTTTCGCTCTATCGAGAAGGGTCCAATTTACAACAAGTGGTATCAGAGCCTCGGTTCATATCCGGGGTCTCGGTGATATCTGTGGGTGTCGTACTGAAATTATTTTTTCAGTGACGGTGGTACGTGATAGAAGCAATGATGGCGAAATTCGAGATCGAAAAATTCAACGGGAGTAATTTCTCGTTGTGGAAGCTGAAGATCAAAGCCATCTTGCGGAAAGATGGGTGTCTCGCGGCGATCGGCGACAGGCCGGTGGAAATCACAGATGATACGAAGTGGAACGAAATGGACGGCAACGCTATCGCAAATATTCACCTGGCGTTAGGTGATGGTGTGTTGTCAAGCGTTGAGGAGAAGAGGACAGCTAAGGAGATATGGGATCATCTCAACAAGCTGTATGAGGCAAAATCCCTACACAACAAAATTTCCCTTAAACGGAAATTGTACACACTGAGGATGTCGGAATCTACCCCGGTAACTGAGCACCTCAATATTTTAAATACTCTATTTTCTCAACTGACGGCGTTGAGTCATAAAATAGAAGTGGTTGAACGTGCTGAAATTCTGCTGCAAAGTCTGCCCGATTCGTACGACCAGCTTGTCATCAACTTAACAAATAATGTCCTCACGGATTATTTGGTCTTCGACGAGATTGCAGGCGCTATTCTGGAAGAAGAGAGTCGGCGCAAAAACAGAGAAGACAGGGAGGCAAGTTCGCAACAAGCAGGTGCCTTGTCGGTGACAAGAGGGAGAACGACGGAACGCAAGAAACAGGGGAGATCCAAGTCAAGGACCAAGGGCAGTTGTTGGCACTGTGGCAAGAAAGGTCACTTGAAGAAGGACTGTTGGAATCTTAAGGATTCAAACCAGAAGAGTTCTAATCCTCAGGGGAACGTTGCTAGCACTTCAGATGATGGTGATGTACTATGCTGTGACGCAGCAACAACTATTCGAGGTATGCGTGGCTTCGATGATGTATGGCTTATTGATTCAGGAGCCAGTTTTCATATGACTCCCCGGAGGGAGTGGTTTCATGAGTATACACCGATCGCTGGAGGATCTGTGTATAGCTGTAAAAATGAACCCTTGAAAGTTGTTGCCATCGGTACGATCAAGCTGGAGATGCATGACGGGATTGTTCGGACCATTCGAGATGTCCGACACGTGGAGGGATTATGCAAGAATTTGTTGTCTCATGGACAACTGGATGATCTTGGTTGTGAGATTGGTTCGCGAAACAAGATCATGAAAGTTAAAAGGGGTGCGCTTGTACTGATGAAGGCGGACAAGATTGCCGGAAACTTATACAAGGTACAGGGGAGGGCTCTGCAAGTGGGAGAAGCGTCAGTGGCTTCATCCGAGTCGATTGAGAAATCATCAATGATTTGGCATCAGCGGCTCGGGCATATGTCGGAACAAGGCATGAAGGTTCTTGCAGAGAAGAAACTACTTCCGGGCCTCACAAAGGTATCTTTAGCTTTTTGTGAGCATTGTGTTGTTGGCAAGCAACATCGTATAAAGTTTCTTAGTTCAGATTCTAGAAGTAAAGTCATTCTAGAATTGATTCACTCTGACGTGTGGCAAGCACCAGTACTATCCCTGGGAGGTGCAAAGTATTTTGTGTCTTTTATAGATGATTATTCCAGGAGATGTTGGGTGTACATGATCAAGAGTAAGGCCGAGGTGTTCTCGATGTTCAAGACGTACAAAGCGCTGGTGGAACTTGAATCTGGGAAAAAGATCAAGTGCCTTAGATCTGACAATGGAGGGGAATATACTGGTAAGGAGTTTGACGACTTCTGTAAAGATGCTGGGATTAAGAGGCAGTTTACTACGGCATACACTCCGCAGCAGAATGGGGTGGCAGAGCGGATGAACAGGACCTTGTTGGATAAAACAAGAGCCATGATGCAGGGTGCAGGCTTAGAAAAGTCGTTCTGGGCAGAAGCAGTCAATACCGCCTGTTATGTGGTGAACCGATCTCCGTCAACAGCACTGGGGCTGAAAACACCGATGGAGGTGTGGACAGGTAAACCAGTTGATTATTCTAATCTCCATGTATTTGGGAGTCCCGCTTATGTTATGTTTAATACTCAAGAGAAAACGAAGCTGGACCCAAAATCCAGGAAGTGTTTGTTCTTAGGGTATGCTAAAGGCGTGAAGGGGTATCGCTTGTGGGACCCCACTGCCCACAAGATTGTTGTAAGCAGGGATGTTATCTTCACGGAAGATAAGAAAGGAAATGATAGTAGCACAGGGGAAGATCCAGGAACTACGACAGTAGTAGTCGAGAAGGATGTTGAGCAGGATGGTCCTGCTGAACCAGAGCATGAACCTGAGGAGACAACGGAGTCTGGAGTCCCGGGGATACGTCGATCGACACGTGTCAGGAGACCACCAGGCTGGCACTCAGACTATTCTATGGAGAACAATATTGCATACTGTCTTTTAACTGAGGACGGGGAGCCATCAGCTCTCCAGGAAGCAATGAGTAGTTCAGATGCAGCTTAGTGGATGGCAGCAATGCAGGAGGAAATCGAAGCGCTCCATAAGAATAAGACATGGGAACTTGTGTCTCTACCACAAGGGAGGAAACCCATTGGCAACAAATGGGTGTACAAAATCAAACGTAACAGTGATGACCAAGTGGAGAGGTATCGTGCACGATTGGTGGTGAAAGGATATGCTCAGAAGGAAGGGATTGATTTCAACGAAATATTTTCCCCGGTGGTCCGAATGACAACTGTTCGGGTGGTTCTGGCGATGTGCGCTACATTTGATTTACATCTTGAACAGTTAGATGTAAAGACGGTTTTTCTTCATGGTGATCTTGAAGAAGAGATTTATATGCTCCAACCGGAAGGATTTATAGAAGAAGGAAAAGAGAACTTGGTTTGCAGGTTGACCAAATCTTTGTACGGTCTCAAACAGGCGCCGAGGTGTTGGTACAAAAGATTTGATTCATTCATAATGAGCCTTGGATACAACAGGCTGAATGCAGATCCTTGTGCATATTTCAAGAGATCTGGTGATGACTTTGTTATTTTGCTGTTGTATGTTGATGACATGTTGGTTTCAGGCCCCAACAAAGCTCGTATTGTAGAACTGAAGGCTGAACTGGCTAGGGAATTTGAAATGAAGGACTTAGGACCAGCAAACAAGATTCTAGGGATGCAAATCCGCCGAGACATAAATGGCAGGAAAATTTGGCTTTCTCAGAGGAACTATTTGATGAAGATTTTGCGACGGTTTAGTATGCAAAATTGTAAGCCAATCTCTACCCCTCTTCCTGTTAATTTCAAGTTATCCTCAAGTATGTGTCCTAGCAGTGAAGAAGAGAAGAGGGAAATGTCTCGAGTATCGTATGCATCAGCAGTGGGAAGCTTAATGTTTGCTATGATTTGTACTAGACCAGACATTGCACATGCAGTGGGAGTGGTTAGTCGATACATGGCGAATCCGGGAAGAGAGCATTGGAACACAGTAAAGAGAGTTCTGAGATACATTCAGGGAACCTCAGATGTTGCATTATGTTATGGAGGATCGGATTTTTCAGTCAGGGGCTATGTTGATTCTGACTATGCAGGTGATCTTGACAAAAGCAAGTCCACGACAGGATATGTGTTTACTCTTGCTGGAGGTGCAGTGAGTTGGGCTTCAAAGTTACAGTCAGTTGTTGCGACATCAACAACGGAGGCTGAATATGTGGCAGCTACGCAGGCCAGTAAAGAGGCGATTTGGCTGAAAATGGTTCTGGAGGAACTCGGCCACAAACTAGAGAGTATTTCTCTATTCTGTGACAGTCAGAGTGCGTTGCATCTTGCAAGGAATCCAGCGTTTCATTCCAAGACAAAACATATTCGGGTCCAGTATCACTTTGTTCGTGAGAAAGTCGAGGAGGGTACTGTGGATGTGCAGAAGATTCACACTAAAGATAACATAGCTGATTTTATGACAAAAAGTGTTAATGCTGACAAGTTTGTTCAGTGTCGGTCCTCGTGTGGTCTGGTGAAAACGTAAGCAACATGAAGGGCGAGGTAGAAAGAATGGTGTGAAGATCTGATTACTCCCTAATCAAATCTTCAAGTGGGAGATTGTTGGGGCGGTGAAGTGGATGGTGATTTGATGGGGCGGCTCATCCTTTTTGCAGCACTAGGAGTATGGGGCGGTGGTGCAGCAAGCAAAAGTTTGGGTGGTTAATTATTTTAACAAATTCTTTATTTTGAAGTTTGCCTATAAATACCATGCCCATTCCCCATTTTTGATTCATCCCAAAATACAAACACTTACATAATTAAGTATATTTAATATATAAAAGAGTAGAGTAAAGTGTTGTAAGTGAGGTAAAAATAGAGAGTTTGTGTGACTTTACTACGGTAAAAGTCGGAGTATTGTAATTCCTATTTTACACTCATAGTGAAGTTCTTCTACCTTGCCCGTGGTTTTTCACCCTAAATTAATTTGGGGTTTTCCACGTAAAATCTGTGTGTCGTATTTTTCCGTCTTTTCAATTATTGCCGTATTTTTCGCTCTATCGAGAAGGGTCCAATTTACAACAACCTCTACACAGTCATTTATAACAAATCCACTCAGTTTTCAGTTCATTCAGACTCCTAGCTCCAAATAAATATACATTATTGATTATTCCCCCCACCCCCATGCATAATCTTAACTGTTGAAGACCAAATAAATCGAGGATATATTTATTATACCTTCGGGATATTGAGGACATCAAGTATGTCCCGAAGATCATCGACAAGCTAAGGTCCCTGAATGTCGTTTCATGTGGTTGTTTAGGCTGTTCCGACAGGCCATAGCCCCTGAAGTCTGGAGCTATGGCACGGAATCCAGCTTCCGCAACTGCTATCATCTGATGCCTCCATGAATACCATATCTCGGGGAACCCGTGAAGGAATACCACCGCCGGACTATCATATATATATATATATATATATATATATATAGCACTTGAAAGTAATGAATATAAAGAAAATATTTCTACTAGCACTGGAATAATAATGAATAGAATCTAACCTGTTCCAATCTCTGCAATATGAAGCTTTAGGCCTCTAACATCAATAAAACTGTGCTGTATCTTTTCCATTATATTGATTGATTAATGATTAATCCTACCTTAATGGCTTTCAATAACGAATGTGAAGATTATTTTGCTTTGTGAGTTGCTGTGTTTTCACTTAGCCAGTAGTGATTTTGTCATTTTCTTACCAATCGGTAGAGATAAGATAGTCCAAATTATTATTCAGAAGGATATATTACATTTTTTTATTATTATTATTATTACACCAGCTTATGTTAGCAATTTTGGATCCTTCCTATATTTTTGTCGGGTTCTTACCGATCGAAGAGAAACCAAAATCTAGTTTTTTCAAATTGAATTAAGCACTTTCATAAAGTTAAAAAATTTCCTTAGCTAGATGCATGTCACTAGTTTTAATAAAAAAATTCCTTACATTTGAATAAGGTAATGTACAATTCATGGATTTTATTATGGAACTTTGTTTCTGAAGCTATCCTTGCATTTTAGAAAGTTGCCTTTCTTACAATCTGTGGAAGTTTACTAATTTAACCAACTTCCTTGTTAACATGAATGTCAATAATCCGCGGTATAGAAGGATTTGCATGCATGATGTCTATTTATATATTCTTATATTCTGTATTGGCCTACAACTTGAATTCGATCAACCGCTTCCTCAACCAGTTATTCGAGCAATTGATCAGATAATTAAAACATGATGAAACTATTTGATAATCTATTTGCATGGAAAAAGGCTTCCAAATGGTAAAATTTGTCAATTAATGTCATTTTGTTTGTTTTTATTTTGATTTCTACTTGTACTTCAACATGTTCGGTAACTGGTAAAGATGGTTCTTGCATAGCTGAAGTAGCAAACAGTTGACTTAATATGCAGTGAAAAATTGTTACGAGGAGTTCAGTGCCGCCTTGAACTGCTGAAGAACAAGAGACGTTGCATTATTAAACAATTGCGCGGGGACGTGTCTCAACTTCTCAAACACGGCTATCATCAAACTGCATTGCAAAGGGTAACCACACCGAAACTTTGCCTTTCATAAATTTCTCTAATCAAATACTCTTATGTTGTGTGTCACTACAAGAAAAAGGGGTCAATAGGGACCAAAATTAGGTCCCTATTGACCCCTCCCGCGGTCCCTAAAGCTCAATAGCGACCGCACGTAGGTCGCTATTGTGCGGTCCCTATTGACCTCGGTCGCTTTCCATCAGGGACCGCAGTTAGGTCCCTGATGAGGGAAATAGCGACCGGAGTATCAGGGACCGCTTTCCGGTACCTGACACTTTAAACAATAGCGACCTAACGCCGGTCGCTATTGTGTTTTTGGGTCACTATTTTTTTCAAACAATAGGCACCGTCATTAAGTCCCTAATGTCGCAAAAACAATAGCGACTTGAGAGCGGTCGCTATTATAAATATTAGCGACCTACAGGCGGTCCCTAATAAGACTAATAGCGACGGCAATCAGGTCGCTACAAAATATTCATAGAATCTATGAATATTTTGTAGCGACCTAGTTGCGGTCCCTAATAAGAATAATAGCGACCGCAATCAGGTCGCTACAAAATATTCATAGATTCTATGAATATTGTGTAGCGACCTGATTGCGGTCGCTATTATTCTTATTAGGGACCGCAACTAGGTCGCTACAAAATATTCATAGAACTCTATGAATATTAGTAGCGACCTAGTTTCGGTCCCTAATAACGGAAATAGGGACCGCAGTTAGGTCCCTACTAATATTCAAAGGGTACTTTTTGAATATTAGTAGGGACCTAACCGCGGTCCCTATTACTTTTATTAGGGACCGCAATTAGGTCCCTAATAATATTCATAGAGTTCTATGAATATTATTAGGGACCTAACTGCGGTCCCTAATAGTCTGCGACAAAAATAAAAAAAACAATAATATTTCAGAAATATTCCGAAATATTATTTTTTTTTTGTTGAAATATGGTTATAATAAGATCAATACAATAAAATAATAAAGAAAAAATTAATATAATGACATTAAAGTATTAAAATGTAAAAAATGAATGAAATATGACTAATAATAGAATATAAAATATGAATAATATAAAAACAAAAAGATGAATGAATAAAAAAACAAGTGAAATAAAAGAAATTGTAGATCCAAAAAAATAGAAAAATAAGAAAAGAATGTGTAGATTCAAAATAATAGAAAAGTAAGAAAAAAAGTGTAGATCCAAAATAATAGAAAAGTAAGAAAAGAAAGTGTAGATCCAAAATAATAATAATGAAAGATTGAGTAGGTGATTTGTTTTTTATATTGTGTGATTTTTGTTTTGGATTTGTGTTGGTAAAAAGAAGATTTTTTTTTTGTGTTTGGAGAAAATAAGATAGTGTTTTGGTGTTGGAAAAGAAGATAGTGTTTTGGTGTTGGGTGTTTTATGAGATTAAGTAATTTTGATGTGTAAGAGTGGTGAGTATATATAGAGAATAGGGTGAAATTTTTAAATTTTCGTAAAATTCAAATTTCCCCCTCAATCCCGCCTAAAATTTTCGCCAAAATTTCAAATTTTTGTATATTAGTGACCTAAGTGCGGTCCCTAATTATTAATAGTGACCGCAGTTAGGTCACTAATTGTTAATAGTGACCGCACTGCGGTCCCTGTTTCCTTATTAGGGACCTAAGTGCGGTCCCTACTAATATTCATCCTTGAAACTTGATTTTTTTGTATTGATGTTGGTGTGTTTGTGATTCCTAGCAACCAAACTCATTGCAACATGTGAATTGAAGTAATAAATGATTGCAAAACCAATCTCATAATAGTTTAGTTGTGAAATAATAGATTGAATGAAATTGATCGAGTTATGAACGTTCAACACATATTTCATGTTCTACAACTAATCATCAATAGTTAATTATAGTTATTTGTAGTCATTAACTAATCAAGTTATCATGTTATTTGAAGTTGTTAAACAAAAAATTAAACTATGAATAACAACTATAACTAACTATATTGATGATTAGTTGTAGAACATGAAATATACGTTGAACGTTCATAACTCGATCAATTTCATTCAATCTATTATTTCACAACTAAACTATTATGAGGTTGGTTTTGCAATCATTTATTACTTCAATTCACATGTTGCAATGAGTTTGGTTGCTAGGAATCACAAACACACCAACATCAATACAAAAAAATCAAGTTTCAAGAATGAATATTAGTAGGGACCGCACTTAGGTCCCTAATAAGGAAACAGGGACCGCAGTGCGGTCACTATTAACAATTAGTGACCTAACTGCGGTCACTATTAATAATTAGGGACCGCACTTAGGTCACTAATATACAAAAATTTGAAATTTTGGCGAAAATTTTAGGCGGGATTGAGGGGGAAATTTGAATTTTACGAAAATTTAAAAATTTCAACGGTGTACTCAAATCATCATAATATAATGATTTTAAAGTTTGAATATTAGTAGGGACCGCAAATAGGTGCCTGTTGGGTCAATAGGGACCTGATCCGCGGTCACTATTGACATATCGGGGACCTACTTGCGGTCGCTATTGACAACGGCTATTGTCAATAGCGACCGCAGTTTGGTCGCTAATAACAACAGCTAATTAAATAGGGACCGCATTTTGGTCCCTATTGATAACGGCTATTGTTAATAGTGACCGCAGGTAGGTCGCTATTAACAACGGTTAGTATCAATAGGGACCTAACTGCGGTCGCTATTGACACTTACCGTTGGCAATAGTGACCTAAGTGCGGTCCCTATTGACTGTTAGTGGCCTATAAAAAGGCCACTCCATTCTCCTCTAAAATTCATTACATCCTTTACTAATCCTTAAGGTATGCACGTTTTTTTGCCTTACACTATCCCAAATGTTTATTTTCAATGTAATTTGTTATTTAATTATTCTAAATTAAATTTATTATATTTAATTGGTGTTAGGTAATATTACACACACCGAGAGTAATCGTGGTGTACAAAACATTCTTGTGTCGCGTTTTTTCACGCTTCAAGAAGTACGTTGATCATTCTATTTAGCTCTTTAAAATTCTTGTTATATTATTTGTAATTATATGTTTTATATTTTACAACTTATTAGATGAATAATGGATTATATAGTAGATAAATCTTGGATGTATGCTATGTATGATAGTGATGGTTGTTTAAGCGATAGATTTGTGTTTGGGGTTCGGGCTTTCATTGAATATGCTACGCAACAAGGTCCTAGATTCGTAGATCTACGGGGCGAAATTAGGTGTCCTTGCATGAAATGCAATAATATACGGTTTTTCGATAAAAAGGTTGTACGGGATCATCTTCATAAGTCGGGTTTTACAAATGGATATTTAGAGTGGATTTTTCATGGGGAAACGTTAATAGATACTACACCGTCGTATGTGCCCGATTCCCCCGGCTCGTCACACACCGATATTCCCGACAACCCAGTATATGTTGATGTGCCATTCGTAGACATGGTCGTGGATGCACGTGGAGGTCGATCATTTGAGGACGAGTCAACTAACGAGGAGCCCAACCCGGAAGCACATGCGTTCTACAAGTTGATGCACCTAGGAAATATACCCATGTATTCGGATTCCGACTCGGGTGAAGATATAAGTATCCTTCAGTGGATGTCGGAGTGGTTGGAGTACAAGACACAACACAAGGCTAGTACTATTTATTCTGATAAGGTTTTTAATTTAGCGAAGAGAGGTTTCACGCCTGAGGTGCGGATGTTATTACCTAAGGACACGAAAGGGATCCGTAAAATGCTGCAGTCCGAGTTAGGGTACGTTACGTATGATGTTTGTCCAAAACAATGTTTCTTGTTCTACGGAGAGGAGACGAAGGACTACGATAAGTGCCCGATATGCCTCGCAGGTAGATACGTGGATGGACTAAAATCTAAGGTTGGGAAGAAGAAATTGTGGTATTTTCCTATTGCTCCTCGACTTCAGAGGTTGTATTATACAATAGGCACTGCGAAACATATGACATGGCATACGAAGTGTAATGGGGTTCATGACCAAATCATTCACCCAGCTTCAGGGGAGGCATGGCGCCACTTCGACCGGACACACCCAGATTTCGCAGCGGAACCACGGAACATAAGACTTGGTTTGTCCACAGATGGTTTCACACCTTTTGGAATGTCTGGCAAGACGTACTCTTGTTGGCCGGTGTTTGTCACCCCTTATAACCTTCCACCGGATCTTTGCATGAAGAAAGAGTTCATCTTTTTGAGTCTACTCATTTCCGGGCCGTATAGTCCAACAAAGAACTTGGATCTTTTTCTTAGGCCACTTATTGATGATCTCAAGCTTTTATGGAGCACTGGCGTCGAGACGTACGACGTCTCGAGGAAGCAACACTTTATTTTACGTGCATCTCTTATGTGGACGATTAGTGATTTTCCCGCTTACGGGATGTTGTCGGGATGGAGTACGCACGGAAGGCTTTCGTGTCCTTATTGTATGGGTGACACTCAATCCTTTCCGTTGGTGAATGGGGGTAAGCCAAGTTGGTTCGATTGCCATCGCCGGTTCTTGCCTGAAGGTCATGACTTGAGATACGATGACTATAACTTTAAAAAAGGGGAAATTCGGGAGGAAGACGCGATTCGTAGAAAGACTGGTGCTGAAATGTTGGAAATTGTTAATGGCCTTGGGAATGTGGGGTTCGGTACCCAATGCAGACCACTCCCAGGTTTTGGCCAAAATCATAATTGGGTGCGGAAGAGTATATTTTGGGAACTGCCTTATTGGTCCACAAACTTGGTTCGTCACTGTCTAGATGTCATGCATTGTGAGAAAAACTTTTTCGATAACATCGTCAACACGATTTTGGATGACCCTAAGACAAAGGACAACATCAAATCACGAAAAGATTTGAGACTTTGGACCAACCGTAGTGAGCTATTTTTAGATTCAACATCCCGAGGGGGGGGAACGAAGAAGCCAAAGGCATTGTACTGTCTCTCAAAAGATCAAAGGAGAAATTTGTTAGAATGGTTGGGCACGCTAAAATTTCCAGATGGATACACTTCTAACTTGGGACGGTGTGTACATGTGCAACAACAAAGGTTGTCCGGAATGAAGAGTCACGATTGTCACGTCTTCATGCAGAGATTGATTCCAATTGCTTTTCGTGATTTCCTTAAGAAAGACATATGGGAAACACTTGTGGAGATTAGTTTGTTGTTCAAGGCAATTTGCGCATCAGAGGTATCGGTAGAGGCTATGGAGGGACTAGAAAAATCTATTATTGTCACCATGTGCAAGCTAGAGAGAATATTCCCTCCTTCTTTTTTCGATTCTATGGAGCATTTGGCCATTCACTTACCGTATGAGGCTAGAGTTTGCGGTCCAGTTCACTACAGATGGATGTATCCATTCGAGAGGTAAATCACTTTTGGTGTATATATTGATGATTGTCTTTAATTTATTTTATGTGTAATGTAAGATGGTTCCTTTTGTTGTGTATATCAGACAAATGTTTGATTTAAAGCAGTCAGTGGGGAACAAAGCGAGGCCCGAGGGATGCATGGCCAATGCCTATTTAAATTTGGAGATATCAAATTTGATTTCCCAGTATCTCGATGTAACCCCTGGTGCTACACACCGACGACTTAACAGGAACGAGACTTTGGAAAGCACGGATTGGGATGGAGAGCTCTTATTGTTCCGAAAGAAGGGACGACCGCTTGGCCCATCGGCGAAGATGAAGAAGTTAACGGGGGAAGAAATAGAACAGATTGAATTGTACACACTTCTTAACTGTGAAGAATTGGAGGGATGGGAAGAGTGAGTCTACTACAATTTTCTTCATTTAGTATCATCTTCTTTTATATGTGTTAGTACTAACTATTTTTTTGTAACATGCAGTTTGTTCATAGAAGAGGAGTGCGGTAGATTGAATGCCATGGAGGTGCAAACGAAAAGGAACGAGGAGTATGTGGCCTGGTTCAAGCAAGAGTACCGCAGTGGAAATTACATGATAGACGATAGGGTACTGCCGTTGCTCAACGGTCCACTGAACGATGCAATCACGTACGATGGATACATTGTGAATGGATTTAGGTTCCACATTGATACGAAATTGGGGCCCAAGAAGAGTGACTGCAGTGGGGTTTACGTGAAGGGTGACATGGGAGACACCGCTTCAACCAATTTCTACGGGACTTTAAAGGAGATATTGGAAGTGGAATATTGGGGAGGTAGAACTGGAAAACAACTGACCATTGTCTTCTTCAAGTGTTTGTGGTATGATATTGGACCGAGAGGCACAAATGTCCACGAGACATTCAAAATGGTGAAAATTAACCCTACTAAAAAACTGCAGACCAATGAACCATTTATTTGTGCTAATCAAGCAATGCAGGCGTATTACGCCCCATATCCGTCTCTACCAAATGGAAGGCCAGGGAGAAAAGGATGGTTGTCAGTATCACATATTCCAGCTAGACACATTATCGACATGTCATCACTCACAATTCAAGATTCTACCCCTGATGACCCAGAAATTCCGGAGACAGTATTTCAAGAGAACGAATCAGCAGGTCTTAATATGTTTGTAGACTTGAGTTCGTTCAACATGGATATTCAGTTGGGTGGAGGTGACTTCGAGGTCGTTGATGAACTAGGTGGTAACGAGGACGATGGTGGACAAGCAGAAGAAGGCGTAGATAGTGAGGCAAATGAATATGACTATGAGTTTCAATATTCAGAAGAAGACTAGTGCTTTCTTTCTTTTCTTTCTTTTTTTCAGTTTGACTATGACTATGTGATTTTTCAGTATGACTATGACAATGTGATTTTTTCAGTATGACCAACTATCAACACCATATAAACAACACCATATAAACAAAAACAACTACACCATAAATGACCAACCGTCAACACCATATAAACAACACCATATAAACAAAAACAACTACACCATAAATGACCAACCGTCAACACCATATAAACAACACCATATAAATTCAAAATAACCAAAATAAACAAAAAAATATAATCAAAACCATTCAATCCATATTCCATACCAACTACAAACCATACATACAAAACAACTAAAAATATCATAATCCATATTTACAAATAAAAACCCGCAACAAGATCACTGACCCCCCTCATCATCACTAGGCGGATACACGACCCCCTCATCACCAGAACTCTCCGCCAAATGATACATCTCATCCAAGGTCGCCAGTGGATCATCATCAACACCAACCCCACCCTCATCAACGCCAACACCCCCCTCACCCTCACCGAGGTCCTCTGCCTCAACATCCATCAGACCAAGATCATCATCACCCTCCGACTCATCAGTATCAATATCAAGATCATCGACATACTGGGTGGGGTTGGAAGTACCTGGAGCAAAAGGATCTGGTCTCTCACGTATCGGCCTCGGAACCCGAAATGCGCCTCCGCTCCTAATAGCGTTCCCCATGAACAAGTCTGACGGAAGCTCTCGCACTGGTCGACCTGTATCCCTCTGCATGTCCTCTCTAAAAGACTGGAGCCAAGACAACATGGAGTCGACTCTCGGGTCCTTTGTCGACCTCAACTCGTTGTTCTCCTCCTGGAGCTGCCTGAGCAACTCCCGCCTGTAGTCTGGCTCCCTCCCGACCTCCAAGTCGAAGTCTCGAGGATCAGCATAGCTCGGTAACCCCGATGCCTTCCCCTTCTTGATACTCCCTATCGCCTTCTTCCACGAATCGGCGTCCCATTCAGGCAAGTCATTATCTTCCACTGCATCCGGATTTTTACTCCTCAGTTCCCTCTTATAAGTCTTCTGTTGAATATTCAAATATCATTAAAAAAAAGAAATTAAATTAAAACAAAGATCATTAAAAAAGAGTAGAAAATTTAAAACACTTACGTAAATAAGTCTAGTAGTCTCAGACTTCCACTCCCGCCTCAATGGTACGCCTGTACCTCTGCCAGTCCCCGCCACCTTCTTCGTATGTCCTGCCTTATAAATCTCGTCGTGCCTGATAGGGTGGGTGCGGTTGGGCTGATTCCTCTCCTTCAAATTGTAAGTAATAGTTGGTTATAATTCTTTTCTTTTTAAATGTTAAAATTACATTGTTTTAAACTAATCAATAAACAATAATCTTAAAATTTAACTACAAATAAAATATATAATTTAACAAAACATACCAGGCGCCGCCGGATCTCCTCGTAGTCAATGGAACCACCGTAAAAGGTGGCGGGCGCATCGTCGTCCAACTTGCCGCCTCGTCGAGCCTTCTTTCCCTTCACGGACTTCGCCTTAAACTCCTCAGTGTCCCAGTGTTTTGCCGCCTGATCCTCCAAACTCTGACTCATCCACGGCGTCTTAGGCTTATCTTTAAACTCCTCTTTCTCCTTTTTCTTCATGTACTGCTCCTTCGCCTTGTTAAGCATACGCTTATAAATCCCTCTCGCCTTCAACTGGTATGTCCTATGTACCTGCTCCCTCTCTGACCGCCGAATCCCATAGACATTCTACAAAAAAGATAAATATTAAACAATAAATTAATACATTAAATTAATAAACTAAATTAAACAATATTTTGAACCTCGAGTAAATCAATAAATATTAATAATTCATTTAAAACTCACCGTAAATCTCGAGTACATCTCTCTTCGTACATCCTCAGGAACCTTCAAGTAGGAGGGCCAAAACTCACTCATAAACTGTCGAATGAGTGAAGTGATCGTCTTGGAAATCTCGCGACCGGGGGGTTTAGAAAAACAACCCCTCTTCAACTCAATAAGCTCCTTCTTCTTCCCTTTACGAAGCGCCGTAAGCCCTACATTGGGTCCCCTACCCGGTCGAGTATCGGTCGGTCGTGGAGTACCGGTCGATCTCTGGCTCGGTCCAGCTCCGGTGTCGACTGTAGGTGGTGGAGTCTGAAGTCTGCTAGACTCGACTGATGGGGGCACGTGAGTCCCAACTGAATCCGCAGTATGTGGTCGTGCCACCTGGGATGCGGTGGACTCTGATGATCGGACACCCGCTCCAGAGATGGCCGCCTCATCGTCTCCAAATAACTGCCGATGTAGTGGAGGTGTCGTCGATGCAGATCTGTCACCTGACCCAGGTAGCGGGACAGACGGCTCGGCTGGATGGTTCGACCCTGCACCACGTCCCGATCGAACAACCCGTATAGGTCGGCAACTACCTCGACCCCCGCTACCACTACCACCACCACGCCCAACGCTACCACTACCACTACCACTACCACCACCAATCCTGCCACCACTACCACCACCACGTCCAACGCTACCAGTACCACCACGCCCAACGCTACCAGTACCACCACCACGACCTCGACCTCCACTACCTCCAACACCTCCACGAGTAACACTACCACTACCTGAACTCGATACCCCACCACGACCTCGATCTCCAGTACCGCTAGGGGTCTTACGTGACGACATGCCGAATATATATATGTACTGTAAAAAAAATTTAAATATCAATTCAACATTTACAAATCTACACTAATTACAAAATGTACAAATTATAACCTAAAAAATATAATCTACACTAATTAATATAATCTTACAAATTAACACTAATTAACAAGTTTTACTAATTAAATTTTAATAATCCAATTTTCACAATCTAATTATAAACTAATCTAATCTAATCTAATTTCATTATTCACTAAATTTAACTAAATCTAATTTAATCATTCACTAAATTTAACTAAATCTAATTTAATCATTCACTAAATTTAACTAAATCTAATTTCATCATTCACTAAATTTTTATTTCATCATTCACTAATCTAATTTCACAAATAATTTTTTTTCCTTAATCATACACTAATCTATTCTAACAATCTAACATTATTCACTAATTAACTATCTAATTAACAATATTAACTAATAATTCTTCAAAAATTTAACAAATTAACAATAAAACACAAAATTTACACAAGATTAACACAAGATTAACACAATAATATTAACACAAAATTAACAATATAACATTTTCTTAAAATAATAACACAATTTTCGGATTTAATTCAAAAATGACAAAAACAAATAAAAAAAAATGAAAACCGAAGCTATACCTTAGCACCGGCGGCGGAAATGGACGGAAATTCAAAGGGTCGGCGATGGAAGCGGAGCACGACGGCGATTGAGGCGGAGCACGGCGGATTTGAGGCGGAAATCGGAAGAAACGAGCGGGGTTGGGTTTGGTTGGGTTAGTGACTCGATTTGGGTCGCAACTAAGCTTAATAGGTCGCTAATGGAGGATATCCGAATCGGGTCGGGGCACAAAACGGGTGAAGGAGAGGAATTTCGCGTTTTGTTAAAAATGGTTTTTTTTTTCAATTTATAGGAAGCAATCAGCGACCGCTTCTGAGTCGTTGATTGCTTCCATGGTAATTAGGGCTGACGCGGCCCACAATTTGGCCCAATTTTGGGCCGAATTGTGTGGCCCATGTAAAAAAAAGGTTTTCAGCGACCCAACCTGGGTCGCTGAACGTCGCGTATTTAGTTCAGTGACCCAACGTGGGTCGCTGAAAGTCGTGAGTTTAGTTCAGCGACCCAACGTGGGTCGCTGAAAGTCGTCTGTTTGTTTCAGCGACGCAACGTGGGTCGCTGTTGTTCTCGAAATGATTTGCGACTCAAGGTGAGTCGCTGTTGCCTTCAGAAGTCGCTGAAGGCGAGCGACTCACCTTGAGTCGCTAACTGGGCGGTCCCTATTGACCGCCCAGTCTTGTAGTGTGTGTTCTCACCATCTCAAATACATGCATGCTGTACTATGAATATTGCTACTGGTTACAAACTTTGATAAGTTTTCTTGTTTATTTTGATTATCAGATTGAGCAGTTGTTCGAAGATGAAACCATGGTCGAAGTGTATGATCATCTGCACAACTTCTGTGAATTTGTCGTAAACACAGGTATGCCTTTATTTTCCATACTAAAGATATAATTCATTTAATTTTAGGAGTACCAAATTCATGTTAGATGGTCCCTAATTTAGTTATTAAAATCATTCGTTTTTATCTCGATTTCAGGGACTGTCAGGACGATATTAATGAAGCAATATCAACACTGATCTTCTCATCAGCAAGACTATGTCATCTACCAGAACTCATATCCCTTGGGAGACTCTTTGGAGAGCGATATGGTCAGAAACTCGTAACCGCTGCACTTCAGTTATCACCGGGAAATCTTGTGAACCATCAGGTTAGCTAATAAAACCCGGACAGTGAAATAACGATGAATCACACTGGATATTAATTTGTTTGACTTTTTTCCAGATACAAGAGAGTCTTTACTTAAAAATTGTTCCTAACGATGTGAAGTGTCGAGTGTCGAACAGGACGTAACAGTATTTCCTAGTCTGTCTCAATACTTTTACACAAACGGAAATTCTGAATTAGTTCAACTCAGACTTCCAATATGGATGTTTCCAAGAAACTATGGGACTGAATCCCTTCGATTGCAGAATTTTGATGCGACCGAGGCAGAAGAGAAGATTGTGTACGTTGATTTGGCATCAGAGAGAATGAAATCTTCTAAAGATCATTACAATGGATTGACAAAAGAGCAAAATTTAACCCCTGGTGAAGGAGAGAAACTTGTGAAGCCTGGAGAGTACACTAAAATCAACGAACTTCTGTTTTCTCGAGATCCTGGCTCTCCCTATGCTGTTAGAAGCATAGCAGGGGACTCTTCTCCAGAAATTTGTGAAAAAGCGCCTGAAGAAACAATCTATCTTGATGACATTGTGGAGATAGCGTCGCACATGAGGACAAATGGAGACTTCCAGGACCAGAGAATATTCGTCTTCATCTCCCCTGTAGTCTCTCTAAAAGAGGAAACTGCACTAGCTTATTCGAGAGCCATTAGTATGCCCATTGAAAGGCCTCATGATGATGAGAGTCATTTGGACGACATTTACAGGTCCAACTTGTATCCAGTCGAAGAAAGTTGTAGCGACAGATACTCACCCTATCACCATATCCACCCGAAGCTTCCAGATTATGATGAGTTAGTGGCAAGTTTTGCGGCATTGAAAAGAGAACGTCTTCCTAACAAACAAGAGAGACAGTAGAAAATAAATTAGACGTAACACATAATTTTGTTGCAGAATTGTTTATTCATAAAGATATATGTATGTACAAAACTCACATCTGATGGCGAAAAGTCCAGGATTAATTATCATGAGTATATTACTTTTCTTTTAGTCTGCTCAAATAAATATGCAGAATTGTTTCCTGCCAATGCAAATTAAATGAAATTCTTGATTGTAAACATGATACAACTGTTTTGCAATCTGAGAATTGATATGAACTGATGTATACATCATTATGACATGAGTCTACATACAGTTCTTATTCTACAGAACAACAGATTCCACTTCAATCATCAATCATTCTTGATCTCCGCTGCCAGAGGTTTATTCGAGAAGTAAGCTTCTAAGTTGGTAATGATGAGTTCCTCAAGGGCTGCAAAGGATTCAGGAGTTAAAACAGCCTTATGCGGAGACAGGACAACATTGTCCAACGCCATTAGCTCTTGTGGAACATGAGGTTCATGCTCAAACACATCAAGACCAGCACCACCAATCTCACCCCGGACCAAGAACCCAACCAATTCCTTCTCATCAATGAGGGCTCCACGTCCAACATTAACAATGATACCCCTCGTCCCTAAAGCTGCCATAACATCCTTGTTGACTACATGGTATGTCTCGCCTGTCAACGCACAACAAACAATCAATATGTCCACATTTGATGCAAGGTCACCAACATTATCATAGTAAGGATATGGCAGATTGGGTTTTCTTTTCCTGGAGTTGTAGGCAATGCTACAACCAAATCCCTCAAATCTCTTAGCAACCCTCAAGCCAATGCTACCTACTCCCAATATCCCAACTCGTTTCCCGCTTACCTGAAATAAATCGACGATCAAAAGCTTAGTATTAATTGTGTTAAAAAAAATGACTCACCTCAGAAGTTTGATTTTCAAATAGTTTACAGCCAAGCCATTCAATTCAAATCACAATCGAGTCAAGCAATGTTATCAAAACAAGAATCTCGGGAGTTGAGGCATAACTCATATAATATCAATGTCATAAACATACCACAACCCTCTAATATCTTGGTGGTTTGTCTAAGACAGACACAGAGAGCATGTTTGAAAACCAGTATGATCCCATATTTAGAGGTGTTTGTGTAATGTTAATTTGTCCTAATAAATTGTTTGAAATCTTTATTATAATCCAGGGTCGGACCTATTCAAACTGTCCAACCGGTCTTAAGGGCCTTTAATAATCCTTCATAAGTGGATGGTTGCCATATTGTAATCCATTCTAATCCAAACTGGGATTTTCAAAAGTGCCCTAAAGGAAGGGGAAATAACTCTCGGGGTTCTATAATTGCGTCTCAAACGAGTAACGAAATATGTAAGAACATACTCTTTTCTAACAATGAGGTTCACCTGATGAATCAAAAACTGAATTCTGCGTAAAATGTTTGCGTATTCATACAACAACAACAACCAAACATGTAATCTCAATAAATTGGGGTAGGCTATATGAACCACGAGTGGATTCTGCGTAAATTGCTCGATTATTCATACCATCAATCAAAAACATATGCAACTTCAATTGATGAATGCAAAAAGACTTCACCTTTGACCCCATAGCGTATTCTTGGAGAGCAGGCCAGTTCCCCGCCCGAACTAAGCGGTCGGCGGCAGATACACGACGCGACACATCCAACGCGAGGGCCACGGCATAATCCGCCACGTCATCGGAGAAGGAGTCCCCGGCCCCAGTGACACGGATGCCTCTACGGCGGCAGGCGGCGAAGTCAAAGTGATCGGTGCCGGCGCTGGACCCTATAATACAGTCGATAGCGGGGTAAAGATCGAGGTCAGCGGCGGTGACAGGGGTGGGCCCCACGCAGAGCATGAGGGTGGCGGAGGTGGAGAGGGCGGAGAGAGCCGGGTGGGGCGGGTCGTCATGCTTGTCGAGGACGGTGTACTTGGAGCGGAGGTGAGGGAGGATTGAGAGCTTGAAATGTGGGTAGCGGTGGACAAGAAGTAGAGGCTTGTTAAGGTTGTTTTCTACTTCATCAGCCATTTGACTTCTTTTGGGGGGATTGCGTGTTATTGCTCTATGTCATCTGTGAGAGTTACAGTTACGTTAGCAACTTGATGTTGTGCTTGTGCCATGTCATCTATGTAGTGTAAAATCTACTATGCATTTCTGAAAGTTAAAATTTTTAAAATTGCACCCGTGAAACCTTTTTAATGAAGTCAATACTCTCAAATTACGGTCTATTGTCACTTTATATCCATTTTTTGATTTCAGACATTGACCAACGTTGTCTTAGGGGTAAACACGTCATTTTACTGTTCACTCCCTCACTCCCTCCAAATATCAATCGAAATTCATTTCCCCCAATTCCATTTCTAGGGTTTTTTTTCTCTTTAACTCAATTTTCTTCTCAATGTACTAAAATCAACAATGGTGTGGCAAATTCGAGAGATGAATCATACCGACTCGCTCTATGGTAAGTGTTAGCTTCACTTAGTACTAATTTGTGGACATGCATTTACTCCAGAATTTGGCACACGAATTATGCCCGATTCTTACATTTTGTTCATGATACTGTAGTTAATGTGTTTTTTGTCTAAATTTTGTAGGGGATGGGTCGAATTTGTTCACTATAATGCTTCGCCATTCCGGTCGATTTGAGGTTAGTAACAGCAAAAGGTGTTTTGTGGTTGGTGATTGCGCGTTTATTGATAATTGTGACGAGTATGCGTTGAAGATGCATGTATTGCATCTAATTGCTAGGCAAGTAGGGTTGTTATACTGGTTAAGATTTTCTTATAGCCCATTAGGACTTGATGATTCTAATGAGTTGCTGATGATAACAACTGATAAGGAAGCAATTGAAGTTTTGAAATGCATGAAATGTGATAGATTAGTGGGTATCTATGTTGAGGACATTGAAGATTTGCCAGTTGATTATCAAGGCTTGAGTCAAGTAGGGACTGAGGCTAGTTTCACCATGGAACCTCAATCTGATATTGCTGCTGATAATGATGCTGTTAGGCCTCCTACTAGTCCTGATTTAACTGATGAAGCCATGGGATATGATGCTGATGGGGATGGTGAATTAGTGAGAAGGCAAAGAAGAGGTAATGGAAGGATAAGGAGTAACAGTGATAGGCAAACGGCAACCACTGAAATAGTTATCAACCAAGATAAACTTCCTGATCCAACAAGGTATATAGATATGATACAACTTGATTCTGCAAATGAGTCTAGTAATGATGATGGGAGTGACAATGAAGAGGCTGATGATAGTGATTATGCAGATGGGGCTGATTTTGAAGAGTCTGATTTTGAGAAAGATGATGAGTTATATGCAGAAAATATTGATAAGGAAGTTGAATGGATTGAGGAAATTCATCAACCAAATAAAGAGGTAAGCTCCAATCAGAACAATGTGCTAATCCAGCCAACTGAGGCTACTAAAACTAAGAAGCAGAAACCAAAGTTTAGGGATTATGTTGTCTATGAAGGCAATGCATTAGACTCAGATTTTGAATTTGAGGTGGGGATGAAGTTCAAGAGCGCTGATGAATTTAGAAATGCAATGAGGAGATATTCAAATCATCAAGGCATACATGTCCACTTCAAGAAGAACAACAGTGATAAGATAAAGATGACTTGCAAATGTGACTGGATTTTATATGCATCATTTGTTTCCAAGATTGACCATACATTTCAAGTGAAGAATATTGATGGTAAACATACTTGTGAAAGAGAGTCTATTGCCAAACACTGCTCCTCCAGATTCATTGCACAAAAATACCTGCATCATTTGAGAAGCAATTCTGAGTGGCCAGCGTTAGCAATGCAAGAGGTAATGGAAAAGGAGAATATGACTTTACTCACAATTGGGAAGATGTATAGGACTAAAAGGTCTTGCGACAGAATTTTCCATGGACTGGAAATGCAGCAATATGATAAATTGTGGGACTATTGTGAAGAAATTAGAAGAACAAATCCAGATACTACAGTTAAGATCAAATGCAAACATGTGTTGGGTCTGGATTTATGTGTTTTCAAACAATTTTATTTGTGTTGGGGTGCATTGAAGAATGGATTTTTGGATGGGTGTAGGCCTCTAATTGGATTAGATGGTACTCACTTGAAGGCTGATAGAGGGGGTTTTTGTTAACTGTTGTTGGTATTGATGGTAACAACAATATGTTTCCAATTGCATATGCTGTTGTGAAGAAGGAAAATACTAAGACTTGGATTTGGTTTCTTGCGCTGTTGAAGGGTGACTTGAATATTACTAATTCATACCACCGGACTATTGTCTCTGATAGACAAAAGGGATTGATAAAGGCTGTTGAGGAGTTGTTACCAAACTCTGAGCATCGATTTTGTGTCAGACATACGTACCAGAACTTACAAAAGAAGCACAAAGGGCTAGAGTTGAAGGAAATGGTTTGGGCAGCTGCTAATGCAACAAGGGTTGTGGATTTTGATAAGGAAATGGAAAAAATTAAAAGTAAGGAACCTCTTGCATATCAGTGGTTAAGAGAAAGGCCCCCCAATCATTGGTCAAAATCAAACTTCAGTACATGGTCCAAGTGTGATATGCTTCTGAACAACTTTTGTGAAAGCTTCAACAAAGTCATTCTAAAAGCCTGAAACAAACCATCATCCAAATGCTTGAGACTATCATGCTTATATTATACAAGAGGCTGCCTGCTCAAAGGGACAGAGTGATGAAGTCTTTAGGTAATCTGTGTCCATCAGCACATAAGATATTAGATGGCCACCAGAAGCATTCACGTGATTATAGATTACAATGGAATGGTGAAGACAAGTTTGAGGTCACTGGATGGACATGAGAGGTATATACTGTTGATTTACCAAAGAGAACTTGTAGCTGCAACAAGTGGGACTTGACTGGCTTGCCATGTGTGCATGTTGCTTCCTGCATTACCTACAAAAGAGCCAAAGTTGAAGACTATGTAGAGCATTGGTACAAAAGGTCCACTTATATAAAGGCGTACAGTTATATGATGCAACCAATGAAGGGGAGAGATGAATGGCCCAAAACACAGTTGGTTTCATTAAGTCCTTGGCCTGAAAAGCCAAAAAAGAGAGACATGCCTAAGCTGCATGAAAGAAGAAAGGATTCAAGTGAGTTGATTGTGGAAACTAAGAATGGGAAGAAAATTAAAATGGGGGCCAGTAAATATATGTGTTCAAATTGTGGTGATCTTGGGCACAACAAGAAGAGTTGCAAGAATTAGCCTTTACCAAAAGTTGCAAAGCCCCCTGTAAGTGTCTTTAATACTTCTGAAATATAGTTTGTGAACCATTATTATTTTTTGGATTTAATCAAAAATCGAACTATATGCTTGAATTTCCTGCCCCTCCTGTTAATGCAACTCCAGTTACTGCATAATCTAGGCCATCAATATGTACCTATAATACTTCAGTTAGTTAATTAATTACATTATTTTTTTGTCATATGTATTTATGTTTTTAACTTTTGATCTATAACAGGCTAAGAAGAATAAAACAAAGAAATCTCAAGCATCAAGCTCAAGTCCATTACCATCTCAAGCATCATGCTCAAGTCCTTTACCTGCACCTCCAGTTAATGCACCTCCAAGGCTACCTGTTGCAACAAGATACTTTAGGAGGAGTAATGATAACATTGTCACTCAACTGAGTGATGGTGTTTCTTCTGTCACAAGGGTGTACAAGTGAGGGGTTTTATCTGGTGGTAAATCTGCATTTGTACCTGAATTTTATTCATGTTGATAATCACTTAATGCTGTGGTGTTTTGGTTATTCATGTTGCAAACAATTTACCTCATTTTGGTTTGGATATTTGGTATGTCTGTGTTGGTGTATTGGTGTTAGCATCATAATAGTGTTTTGCTTCAGGTTGTTGCTGCAAACATTGAAGAGGTGTCCCTTTTTTATTGTAATTGACATTAAGGTACTAATGTAATGTACTAGTCTTTCTTTTGATCAAAGTGCTGGTGTTTTTGTCATTTTTCATTTCATCAATGATTTCCAAATGTATACCTATATATTTATTGTATCTTGGATTTGTTGTTTTATAGAGCATAGACGGTCAAATGAGTTTACAAAGAGACTAAAATTATCACAAGTTAAGTTAAACCAACATTATGGAGAATTTTTCAAAATGAACTTAAAATCACAATCACATTGTCATTACATTCATTCTCAAACAAGACTACAACACCAACATTACCTAACAACACCAAAATTAACTTACAACACAATTCTGCCACAACAACACCATCAATAACACCAACACAATTCTGCCACAATAACACCATCAATTCTACCATCAACTCTGTTATAACAACACCATCAAAGCCACAAATGAAACAACACCTAGCACCATACATGTGAAACGATATTGCTATAGTTTCTTTTTAAGAATTTTTGCTTGCTGCTTATGAAGTCGAGCTTTCTCCCTAAGCATATCCCTTTCAACCTCCAACTTTGACAGTTTATCATCATTCTTTGCATAAGTGGATTGAAGCTTATATGCTTGAATTTCCTCTTTCATTTTTTCCAGGTTATCCTCATTCTTCACCACCAATTCTTCTTTCTTTCTTTGTTCTTTCTCACACAAATTAAGTTTGTTCAATAATCCAGGGATAAGTTTTTGGCTCGTTCACACATTTCGGAATCAAACCATTCGAAGTACCCACAATCCCCTGCGTTCTGCGAATTATAAACAAACCAAACACATTTAAAATCATATCAAAACATATAAAATCAGAATCAACTCACATTTGCAAAAAAAGTTCAATCATAAGAAGTGCAACCCGATAAAATTTCGACACATACACAATATAGTAGCCCAACCGTTGAATTATACTAATACTATAATTTGAGCGTCGATAATATCTTCGGCTCGGATTATCGTTCTTCCAATACGTTGTAAGCTCCAAACTCGTGCCACAATGACACTTAACAGCTGGAATTTGTTGTCCATAGTGCCACACACTCTCAGACGAGCTAGATGCTCTTGACATTAGGTGAATCGAAGAGGAATTTTTCAAATTACAAAATTAGGGTACACGAATTGGGGGGAAATTTCTGCATTAGGACACCAACGTTTTTCAGTTGGGTTTTTTTGGGGTGTAATTATATTATTTGGAGGGAGTGAACAGTACAATGACGCGTTTACCCTAAGACAACGTTGGTCAGTTTCTGAAATCAGAAAAGGGGTGCAAAGTGACAATTAACCGTAATTTGAGAGTGTTAACTTGATTAAAAAGGTTTTAGGGGTGCAATGCTGAAAAATTTTAACTTTCAGGGGTGCATAGTGGAATATACCCTTAATTTACTGTGGTTTGTCTGATAACGAGATTTACAGGCTATTACGTCAATCGCGTATTTGTTGAGTGCACTTCCAACATGGTAGGGGCTATAGATTACCGCGTCATAGGAAAAAGAATTCTACTCAAAAACTAAATGGATCAAAAGTCGTCGGAGTCATTTTCTTTGTTTGAATAAGAAGATAAGTGATCCATAAAAAACAAGACATGCCCTTGTCTATTCCTATGTGTTGTAACTTGTAAGTTCTACTATTATAACCTATGATGAGAGACACAGACAAGTCAATACAAAATTTTGAACATTTCTACACACACTACAAGATTTGAGGGGTTTTCGCGACCCCTCCCTGGTGACCGTCGGACGGTCCCCATAATTTTGGTGACCACCCGGAGCAACGGGGACCGCTGGGCGGTTGTTAGCCCAGCGGTCCCCAGCCCAAAAAAGGGACCGCCCAGCGGTCCCCAACCCCAAAACGGGTTTCAGGGACCGCCGGGCAGTCCCTAAAAGTAGTTATTATTATGGACCGTCGAGCAGTCCCTAAAAGTAGGAACTGCACAATCAAGAAGATAAGGTTCTTAGTTCAATTTGGCACTTGACCGCTCCACTCAAAATAAAGATATTTGCTTGGAGATTAATATTAAATAGGATACCTACCAAAACTAATCTCAAAGAAAAGACGTGTTAACCTTAATGATGGAGATGTGAAGTGTTTGTTTTGTAATTGCAGCGAGGAAAGCGCCGATCACTTGATTTGCTATTGTCCAATTCCTATCAAATATGGATGAACATTGTAAAATGGCTTGGTGGCCAGACATGTCTAAATGGGAAATGTATAGGCCAATACATTTAGTTTGGAGGTCTTTTTCAAGGAGCAAAATATAATTCTTGTCCGGACTGGTCTGACACCTGGTTATTCACAACTTGGTTTATTTGGTTGTCAAGAAACGACACACTCTTAAAAAATGTAAGAAAGTCGGTTGGTGAAGTCGTTGAGATGATAAAAGTTCGATTTTAGATTTAGTTCAAGGGTAGATTAAAACACTTTTTCTACTCGTTTAGCGATTGGTTGAAATTTCCATCTATTGTAATTGCTAGCATTGTTAATCGGAGTATTCCTTATACTCTTTTTCACGTAATAGAATTTCCTTGGCCAATCAAAAACTATATATATATATATATATATTGTATTCCTTATACTCTTTTTCACGTAATAGAATTTCCTTGGCCAATCAAAAACTATATATATATATATATATTAAGTACTTCTATTTTGATGCATTATTATATTAGTAAGGTACTGAGTGACATTGGAAGGATTTACATCTAAAACATGTCACTATAAGGAAATATTCACGTACACTCCACACCACCCAATGATTAAATTTGAAACTCCAGTGTCTATACTTCAAAAGTAATTAGCATAGAAAATTGACAACATTTTCGGACAATACTTACCTATATTTCGTGGAGAATACGACCCATGTTGGACATTTCGAACATTTTGGCGTCTCCTAATTAGCACCTTGGTTTCAGATTCAAAACTTGGGGGTCGGGGGTCGGGGGTTGGGGGCCGGGGGTGTTTGCAAATAAGAGAGTATAGTATATATAACAAAATTAATGCAAATTTTCAAACTAAAAATAAGGAAAGAACTTCGAACAAAGTAATAATCACATCATTCACTATCAAACCAGCCATTTTTCGTTTACTACCTATCAATGAGAAGGTCAGACTCTGCCATAACACACAAAAACCTTCCAATCTCGATCAGTTTTTATCCAACAGTTACACAACCACACCCAAATTATCCATAGAGAAACAGAAATATTGTCCATGTACGATAGGCCTGGCATCAAGCAGCAGAGCGACATGCTAAGATGGCGTACCAAGAGTAGATTGATCGTCCACTATCAGTGGGGTAAAGTTGTTGGCGTTGTCGTCTTCTTAAAGTCAATTTTGTCAACCTTCACCTCTCCATCTATCAGTTCATAAACATAGACCACAACACGCAGACCATCAATGTCCATCAGTACAAAGCTTGGGTTGACATCATAGGTGATACTGCTGAAGGCACCAGTAGCAGATCCTGGATTTATAACCACTCCAGCCTCGTGTTTGTAAGCTGTGAACTGGTGTGTATGTCCAGTAACAAGGATATCCACATCTAGCTGCCTCTGGAGCATGGCCAACGAGTCGAGGTCTCCCTATGGAATAACCTTCAGACAAGTTTTATATTAGGAAGTCAGGTACAAGTACTTCGTCACAATATTTTTTATCCTTCAGCTACTTTATTGTACTTTTTTTGATTTTTCTCATGGTTTCACAAAAGTCGCTCTTCTTATTTTTCAGCTACTTTTCACTATATTAATTTTATTTTTTTATGTTCATGATTTCACAAAAGTCGCACTTTCATGGAGGTATCATCCAGGAAGAGATGAAGGGGGCTGAACAGACCAATGCTATAAACCAGCTTACATCTCAGATACCATTCAGTTCAGCAATCTGCATAACAGAGTAAGAGAATATCACCTGATGTCCGTGGCATACACCAAGCTTAAACTGACCGATGGTCAACACTTTGGTCTCCGGATAACGTGAATCCTCATCATATTCAGTTATTCACCACGACTCCACGAGTGATGTGCAAGTCTGGGCAAAGAGTTTTCAAGTAGTCATGAACCTCCTGCAAACATATTTTGTTACGACGTTTCAACTACCATGCTGGTTATTAATGTGAAATATAATCACAGGATAATACCTAAATTTTTGAAAACTGATAATGCAATTGTAATTTGATTAATATTATATTACTTATCCAAATCCCATTAATGATTATAATACCCAACGAAACACAGGATCAATTTTGGTTTACATGGAAAGCAACGGGATCTCTATAATCTTCTGTGCATAAGGGAAGAGCGTGAAAATGCAAGGGGAAAGGGTGATTCATGCCCCCATAATTTTTTTAAAATCACACGAATTTCATGTAAAGAGACTAGAAATCTCAACATGAATTGGTAATGCTTCATATATTCCCAATGTGCAAAACGTCATTAAGCATGGTGACACTATGAGTTTAAGATGTAACAAGATTAAGACAACACATTTGAAAAGTGAAACAAAAATGCACAGTTTGAATGAAACTTCATGAATTAATTAAGAACGTGAAAACATGGACACCGGTCCTTTCCTAGGTACACGATTCCAAATAAAAAGGAGGCACTGAGGGAGAGAATATGTAATGTAAACATTATTTTCCAAAGGATAGTCTAAATTAATAGGGGACATGAGGTTGGATCTTGCATAGCCGATGACAAACCTCAGGGAGGTGTATCACATATACCCTATACTTGTTTCAATATTGTTGGGGTTGGAAAATTCTTCATTCAACGATACGAACGAATTACAATAGGAGGAGCAACTCTCACACTCGACTATTACAAAAAACCAACCCTCAAATCTCACATTTAGCTCTATGGGTTTTTCTTTCTATTTTCTCTCTTTTTGTGTTGGGTGTATTTTTCTGATGTCGTTCTTCATTTTCTGCAAGTTGTTTGTAGAAGAGAAAATTAGCAGGTGTTATGTCCAAATCAACAACAGGAGTTTGATAGCAATGTTTTGGGCATGAAATTGGAGATGTCGTGTGAAGAACGCTAGTCAGATGTAGGGGACTGGTACTACAAATCTCCCCTCTAGCCCAACTATGTTCGTACACATACCAAGTTTGTCTCGTGTCACCGCCTTTGTTAGCATATCTGCAGGATTCTTGCTTGTGTGAAGCTTAACCGGCTTCAACAGTTGTTGCTCCATCACTTCGCATATCCAGTGATACCGAATGTCGATATGTTTTGTACGGGAATGATACATTGCGTTCTTGCTCAGGTCTAAAGCACTTTGACTATCGCAATGAATAATGTACTCATTTTGTGTAAAATCCAGTTCTTGAAGAAAGCGCTTTATCCATAATAACTCTTTCTCTACTTCCGCTACAGCAATGTACTCGGCTTCAGTGGTGGATAAAGCAATGCACTTTTGCAGCTTGGACTGCCACGAAACAGCTCCCCCTGCGTAAGTGAATATGTAACTTGATGTAGATTTTCTACAATCAAGATCTCCTGCCATGTCGGCATCTGTGTAACCATTAAGAACTGGCTTTGCTCCCCCATAACACAAACATAGATTAGATGTACCTCTCAGGTACCGAAGAATCCACTTGACCGCCTCCCAGTGCTCTTTCCCTGGATTTGACAGATATCTGCTAACAATACCAACTGCATGAGCAATATCTGGCCTAGTACACACCATCACGTACATCAGACTTCCCACTGCCGAAGAATATGGTATCGCCTCCATTTCTTCTTTCTCTTTCATCGTAGAAGGACACTGTCTCTTGCTTAACTTGAAGTGATTTGCAAGCGGAGTCGAAACAGGATTTGCTTTACCCATGTTGAACCTTTTCAGAACCCGTTCAATGTAATCTTCTTGAGATAAGTATAACTTTCTCATTTTCATGTCTCGCGCGATCTTCATGCCTAGAATTTGTTGTGCTGCACCTAAGTCTTTCATATCAAAGAACTTGGACAAATCTTTCTTCAAGTTGTTGATTGGTGATGCATCCTGGCCAACTATCAATATATTATCGACATAGAGCAAAAGGATGATAAATTTACCATCAACGAACTTCTTCAAATACACACACTGGTCTGCCGCAGTCCTGTTATACTGGTGAATCGCCATGAAAGAGTCAAACTTCTTGTACCACTGCCTCAGAGCTTGTTTTAGACCATACAAACTTTTCTTCAATTTACAGACAAGATGCTCCTTGTCGCGGACTTGAAAACCTTCTGGCTGCTCCATGTATATCTCTTCTTCTAGATCACCATGAAGAAATGCAGTTTTCACGTCCATCTGTTCAAGCTCCAAATCCAAACTGGCAACTAACCCAAGTACACGGATTGATGTCATCTTCACCACTGGTGAGAATATCTCGTCAAAGTCAATGCCTTTCTTCTGTTGGAATCCTTTGACGACAAGCCTGGCCTTATATTTCACAATATTTCCACGACCATCTTTCTTGAGTTTGAACACCCATTTATTCTTCAGTGCTCTCTTTCCCTTCGGAAGTTTCACAAGCTCATAAGTCTGATTCTTCTACAAAGAATTCATTTCTTCTTTCATGGCTTGCCTCGAACTTTCTTTGTCACTATGAGATTGAATTTCTTTGAAACTTTCACTCGGCACTCGTAAGAAGGATATATGAGATTGAATTTCTATGAAACTTTCTTCTTTCATGGATCCCTTTCACTCGTAAGAAGGATATATTCTGATGCAGGATACCTTGTTGATGGTATCGGCACACGTCCAGATCGTCGAGGTTCACCATCTTCTTGTAAAGGAGGTGAGAGCTCCCCCTGCTCGGTACCTTCATCCTCGTCAACATCGTCTACATTATCTTGGGCATCCTCATTTTCAATATGAGGTTCTGATTGTGAAGTAACTTCTTCCGGAGCACTAGTACGTTGTTGAACTGGAGCAGCTGGAGTAAAGTCATAAAATTGATTTTCGTAGAAAATCACATCTCTACTGCGGATAACTTTCTTGGACTGTGGATCCCACAATCTGTAACCGAATTCTTGATCACCATATCCAATAAAGATGCATGGAGCTGACTTGAGATCAAGTTTCTGCCTGAGCTCCCTCGACACATGTGCAAAAGCCTTGCACCCGAACACCTTTAGGTGAGAATATGAAATATCCTTCCCTGTCCATATCTTCTCTGAAACTTCAAAGTTCAAAGGAACTGACGGTGTTCTATTTATCAGATAACAAGTTGTGAGGACTGCTTCGGCCCAATATGCTTTAGGCAGCTTAGCCATACTGAGCATGCAACGAACTTTCTCAACAATGGTGCGATTTGTTCGCTCAGTAACACCATTATGTTGTGGGGTCCTCGGCACTGTCTTCTCGTGCCTAATGCCATGTTCAGTGCAATACACTGCAAATTCTCGAGAAGTGTATTCGCCTCCATTATCTGAGCGAAGGCACTTCAACTTCTTCCCTGTCTGTCTTTCCACCAACGCATGAAATGCTTTGAAGCGATCAAAAACTTGATCTTTTGGTCTTAAACAGTAGGCCCATAATTTCCGTGAAGCATCGTCAATAAAGGTCACAAAATATTTGCTTCCACCGAGCGATTCTTCTTCTATCGGTCCACACACATCAGAGTGAACGAGACTTAGTAACTCGGAGCATTGCTTCCTGGTGGAACTGAAAGAAACTCTATGTTGTTTCCCGAACAAACAGTGCTCGCAAGGATCTAGTGCAACATCCTTCGCGAGATTGATAGCATCAATCTTGGCTAGTGTAGCCAAACCCTTCTCGCTCATATGCCCAAGTCTTTTGTGCCAAAGACTTGGTGACGCCTCTTCTTCAACGGCATTGAGGCTTAACTCGCACAATTTTGTATGAGTTTTGAATAGTGTACCACATATATAACCCCTCGCAACAACTATCACACCTTTCGACAACTTCTAAGTGCCATTTATAAAATTACTTTTATAACCCTGTCGGTCAAGGGCTAGTCCTGAGATCAGATTCAGCCTGAGATCCGAAACATGGCGCACATCCTTGAGGATAAGAGAACATCATGTGTTGGTTCTCGCGTGCACGTCACCAACACCAACTACACTGGAGTAACTGGTGTTACCCATCTTTACGGTACCAAAGTCCCCTGATTTGTATGTAGCAAACAAATCACGATGTGGAGTGGCGTGAAATGAAGCTGCAGAGTCAATTACCCACTCAATTTCTTGATTTCCTACATGTAGACATGTCTCGTCTCCATAAGAAACAAGAGCAATTTCTGATGATACTGTGACAATGGTTTCACCTTCATCCTTGTTGGAGCTTTGGCCGGTTTGGGGTTGATCCCTCAAAAGCTTTTGACAGTCCCTCTTCATATGACCGTAAATTCCACAATAATTACAGTTTCCGTTGAATCGACTCGAGTTGTCAACGGATTTACCTCTCTCCTAGTATCTACCTCGATCTTGAGATCGTCCACGATTTTGACCTCGACCTCTGTCTCTGCCTCTGCAACGACCTCTTCCTCTACCTCTACCCCTGCCTTTACTTTCCGACACAAGAGCATAAGATTGGTCGGCACTGGCTTCTTTTCTTCTGGCTTCTTCATTAAGTAAAGCATATGTCACCATTTGCATAGATACTTTACCATTGGGGGCAGAATTACTGAGGGTGACAACAAAAGTCTCCCAATTGTCCAGCAGGGAACTTAGAAGTAGTATTGTTTGTTCCTCATCTTTGAGGTTCCAATTGGCGGCAGCAAGCTGGTTCACGAGGTCCTCGAACTGACTCGTGTGTTCTGGTATAGACGTACCACTACGAAGCTTGTGGTTTACTAAACGTCTCATCAGCAAGGTCTTGTTACGTGTCGTCTTTGCATGGTACATGTTAGCAAGATTATCCCACAACGTGTGGGCACTCGTTGATGGAACACACTATTGTCAATCCACTGACGAATTTGAGCAACAGTCTTCTTGTTCAAGTTTTTCCAATCCTCATCACTCGTCTTCTCGGGTATGGCACCTTTATTCTCCATGCGAGGCTTCCACATGTTGTAATTAGTAGGCGTCAATCGCATCATCGTGTCCGACATTGAATTTTCTATGTTAAAATTCAACAAGCTTGCTTGTACCCAAATTTAGAGGCTGGATTTGGGGAAACGGAGCACGCGGTTGGATCCGAAACGGTCTAAAACCTTGAAACCGTTCTGACCTTGTTGAAAACGGATCAAAAATGAGTTGAACCGGGACGAAACAAGTTGAAAGGAATTGAACCGGATTGAATCCAATTTTGACCAGAGTTGACCGGCTGACCGGGGTTGACTGGACTAGCAGCTTTGACCGGGTCGGATCCTGGGTCGCGGATCCTTTCTTCTTCGCCCGGTTTTGTGAGTGGCTGAGTTAACTCGCCGTTAACTCCGTCGGCATGGAATGGAGGTTTTCGGGGAACGAAAAATTTCGAAAAATATATATTCAGAATCTTTGCAACACGAGCTACACAACGGTAGTAACAAAATGCAATTCCGGAACGAAAAAATTTTGACGGCGAATTGGGTCGACTTCGATCGTCACCTTCCGGCGATCGAAATAGCTCAAAAACTATATATTCGAAATCGTCGGACAGAGAGCTTCACAACCGTGATAAGAAATCACAGTTTCGGGACGAAAAATTTCGGACGAAAATTTACAGAGAACGGAGGAATGAAACTCGTGGCTCTTGATACCACTTTGTTGGGGTTGAAAAATTCTTCATTCAACGATACGAACGAATTACAATAGGAGGAGCAACTCTCACACTCGACTATTACAAAAAACCAACCCTCAAATCTCACATTTAGCTCTACGGGTTTTTCTTTCTATTTTTTCTCTTTTTGTATTGGGGTGTATTTTTCTGATGCCGTTCTTCATTTTCTGCAAGCTGTTTATAGAAGAGAAAATCAGCAGGTGTTATGTCCAAATCAACAGCTGGAGTTTGATAGCAATGTTTTGGGCATGAAATTGGAGATGTCGTGTGAAGAACGCTAGTCAAATGTGGGGGCTGGTACTACAAATATAACTACTGGATTCAATTAGAAAAGACCCTCTCACCTGATGACAGGTCCTGTAACCATTCAGTAATCCTTACAAGCCCATTTTTTCGAGCAAGAGCAGTTTAAGAGAAACCAGTGCAGTTCATCTATACTCAGTACTCCCAGAACTCCTACAGTTACTTATGCATATGACTTCATTTGTTCCATTTAGCAGAGTAATAACGAATATACAGCCCCCCCACCCCCCCCCCCCCCCTTCGGTTAGGCTCGCTTGACATCTCTAAACTCCATTCTTAAAAAAAAAAAAAGCCAAAAACACAGCTGTGGAGTTAGGAATCAATTTCCCGATCTATCATGCTCTCTCTTTTATTATTCCAATTACGTTCTCTAAAAAGCATAATACATGCTCTATTTTTCAAAGGATCCCACCAAGTCTAATCATCTCGATGTTTAAAGTACTCAAAGAGGACTATATATCGGCCTTCATGAACAATGCTCAAGTATTGTTTGTCAAGAGGAACGGGGTGGAGGAATAACATTGCATACTACGAGGGACATGGTATGATAACCAGGTTTTAGTAGGTAGGAGAAAAAACTGAAGCATCATATGAAAAATAACAATATTCAAATCAATACGAACCCAGAAATTCTGGCTAAAACAAAGTATAGATGCAGAGGTACAAACTGGATACTCATATCCTAATAACATGAGTAATTCTGTTGTATTGTTTCGTCTATCTTCAATTTCTCCACGGTCGGTTTTGTACATCCATATGCTTTTACAACCAAAGATGCATGCAACAAGCACCTACAATCTATCTTCTGAGAATCGACATAAGTAGCACATAAATCAAACTAAAAATGATATAGACCACTATAACTACATGGATGCATGCATGGTGAATAGAGGAAGGGCTACGGTAACGGTAAATGAAGCAAGTTCCGCTAAGCAGACGGAAGCAATATACATGATTCATGTTGGGACTGACTATAATTGAGAAAGTAGATAGATAACAAAACGAACTGATGCACATGACAGTATGATAGTTTTTCCAAGTAATAATACGGTAATAAAGTCGCTCCCTTTGATGCATGTGTTGCCAGTGCAAATGATATGCTGGATCTTTCCTGGAACAAGCATGGACTTGAATTTGGGAGGCAAATCTGGTGCCCTATGCGGCACGTGCATATCACCTAATGCTAGTACTAGCACCATTTCAAACTATTCGAATATTTTTGTCAGTTTACCCTTTTTTTCTTCGAATTGTCAGTACAGCCCACGCTCTGAAGTAACAAAACAAACGCACAATAATTAACTTATTAAACAAAACAAAATCAACTACTACGACGAGTTCTCACGCACAAAACTTAATACAAATATAATTACAGTCCTTTATCAAGGATCAGGCACAGGTTATGCGCTAACGGGCATGTAACATTCGATTTAAGAATTTTAGATCAGCAGCATAAGCTATGTCAATCGCATTTTAGATTTACGAATTGAGCTAAGAGCGTGTGAGATACCGATGATAATCACATTCACGAAAAACAGCTTATGAAGTAATGAGAATCTGAAGCGCTTCAGTTTTCAAAATCGTAATACTGAGAATGACCGGCGACAACCACATTGAAAGATTTTACCCGTTGAAGGTCCTAAATTTGTTTTTAAGTATATGAAGGTCCACTTTTTTATTTATGAGATAATGACTTGATGAGATGAGGTCCTTCGTTCATTACTTAGCTTTGGTTTTATTCATAAGTCCAGAAGTGTTGGCTTGAGTTGACAATGTTTTTTTTTCTTTTTGTAATTTTTGGAGAACTTTAAAAGTAAAAATATTAACTTGTTTACTATAATGTCTTTTAAATGTTACCGTATCTATTCAAGTTGTTTTTTAGTTATAAAACAACTTCAACAATTTGGTTTAGTTAAATTAAAGAGTAAGAAAGTAGAGCCATTTCAGATAACTCCGAGGGATCGATAACCGCAACACTCTTAAAAACTTGTATTACTTAATTCGTATACTTGTGAAATTGCTCAATCTGTAAGATGAGTACGAAATCATAGTACGATATAGCATGATGTAGTTATTGAAGTCACTTGTGTTTCTGTACAAATGCAACAGCAGTGCTGAATGACATGTAATTATCTTATTTTGAATGCACTAGTATGATGCCTTGTTGGAGGGTAAAGTTGAATTAACATGATTGAGAAACTAGTTATTATTCAAAACTGAATCTTAAACTGAGGAGATTGGAGATAATCAAATTTATTAAAAACAATTCCCATGATTATTTATTTGGTGACTCTACCATACAGAATTGACCATATTACTAAATTATAAGTATCTTTACAAAACCAAAGCCACCTGAAGTGTTGTAACATATCCATTTATATATTGATTGAGAGGTGGTGTTTGTGGTTGTTGAGAAAGGTAACGAGGAGTTGATTTACTTTATCAGGGTACTGCTCTTGAACAAAATGCGTTCCTCCAGGAACGAACACGGTTTCCAGATTCGGAACATAATTTTTCACGGTTCCACTCCTTATGTAATCGTCAAATCCGCCAAATTTTAAGGCGTAATCCTCCTCTCCCATGATCAACATTGACGGAGTTTCAACTTTCAGTTCCTTGACTCCATACTCCTCCGCCCACGCCCTGTATGGAACCTGCAGGGCCGTTTGGAAACCAGAATTCTCGTACAATTCTCCGTATGTTTGAAGATCATCTTCACTAAACCAGGTAGGGAGTGGAGTCGAGGGATCGACCAAATCCATTATTTCCTGGTCCTCTGCAGCCGAAGGGAGTTCGTTACCCGAAAACATAATGTAGATTTTTTTGATCACTGTCTTAGCATCGAACCTTCCAAAATCTTTCTCGGCTCTCCCTGGTTCCTGTGGTAGAAATCAATAACATGATGGACTATAGATTATAAAAACTACACTAAACAAAGTTAATATTGTGGGAAATTAAGTAGTAAAATTGCCTGCCATCTCAACATGTAAAATCCTTTTGGGAGCTGTTTTGATAAGGCGACGGGATCACTAATGAGAATGAATGGAACTCCCAGTGTTACAATTGCTGCTACTCTTTCCGGATGGAGTAGAGCGAAATGGTAAACTAAACGTGCCCCAAAATCCTTCCCGACCAGCAAAATCTGCATATGTTAAACAAAAGTGTAGTTTTACAGCATCAATACATTATCCTTGTGTCATGTCTTATCATCAATTGTAATCTTGTATTCTATTATTTGGTATTGCTAAATAAGCCAGTAATCTATTCTATACAACCATATATTGAAGTCGTGATTGTTCGTGTTCAAGGTGATGCTCTTACCTACAGACCTTAGAGACTTATAAGATTTTGTCGTTCATCCAAGAAATAATGATATGAAACACATAACACAATTATAATGACAAATTTGAATGCAAGTTTGAGTATTTAATTCTGTTATATCGAGTTGCATAAGTATTGGCCCTACTTCGTAAGCAACACCTCCAAGCAATAATTTTCGACTAATCTTCAATCATTAAACGGATTTCGAATCCTCTCAATTTCAGTTAATGTAAACTCTTTTCTCTAAAATCTATATATTTGTCTTATTTATAACAGTTAAAGGCCAATAATCGAGGATATCTTACCTTTGGAATATTGAGGATATCAAGTATGTCGCGAAGATCATCGACAAGGGCCTTGAATGTCGTCTCGTGGGGTTGTTCAGGCTGTTCGGACAGGCCATAGCCCCTGAAGTCGGGGGCTATGGCGCGGAATCCAGCTTCGGCAACTGCTATCATCTGATGCCTCCATGAATACCATATCTCGGGGAACCCGTGAAGGAATACCACCGCCGGACCTATCATATATTAGCGCTAGAAAGTAATGAATATAAAGCAAATATTTTTCTACTAGCACTTTGAATAATAATGAATAGAATCTAGCTAACCTGTTCCAATCTCTGCAATATGAAGCTTAAGGCCTCTAACATCAAGAAAACTGTGCTGTATCTTGTCCATTATATTGATTGATTAATCCTTCCTTCCTTCCTTCCTTAATGGCTTTCAGTAACGAATGTGAAGATTGTTTGGCTTAGTAGTGATTTTTGTCATTTTCTAACCAATCGGTAGAGATAAGACAGTCCAAAATTAGTATTCACATATAATTAATATAGCACGAGGGTATATTCCAATTTTTATTTTATTATTACACCAGCTTATGTTGACAATTTGGATACTTCCCATATTTTTGTCGGGTTTTACCGATCGAAGAGAATCCAAAATCTAGTTTTTTCAAATTGAATTAAGCACTTTCATAAAGTTAAAAAATTTCCTTAGAGTTCACTAGTTTTAATAAAGGGATAAAAGCATCAAACCCCCTGAACTATACACGTTTTTGCGCATTGCCCCTTAAACAAAGTTTATCATCACTTTTCTCTCTAAACTATGCACTTTTGTGCGATTTGCCCCCTCGCCTGATTCCGGCCAAGATTCCCCGGAATAATCCTTTTTCGTGCGTGGCACGTGATGGATGTAAGGGAATTTTCGGTAGTCCAAAAATTTTCGCCAAAAAAATAAAAAATTAAAGAAAAATAAAATTAAACACAACGTTCAGGGGGATATGAGAAGCCTAAACACTTAGCCAATTTTTCTGTCGAAAACAAAAAAAAAACTAGGGTTCTTGTTGCTAACTGTTCATCTCCAGAATTACTTCAAAATCGAATGCATTTCCAGCCACCCACTCGAAATTGCCACCTACCAAGTTATATCGACCATATTTCGACCACATTTCGAGCACATTACGCCATTTTGCGTGCTCCATTTTGCATGGGGTTTAAGTTCATTCCGTGCTCCATTTTGCGTCACGCAATGAGTTGGAAATTGAGGACTACCTTCGAATTCATACCGGAGGGGAAGAATACGCATATTTATGGTACGAATCATCTGTTTTCAAAAACTCTAGTTCTGTTATTTTGTGCGTTTTTCGATTATTTTGTATGTTAAGTATTGTTAACATGCAATGTTTATGTAAATTATGGATTTTTAATTGTTTTGGACCCGAAAAGGTTTCAATAATGTTTCTGTGTGTTTGTTGATTTGTGGACCACTATGTGGTTAGGGCAGAGTCGAAATCATATTCACATGTGGAAAAATTATTGATTCCTTAAGTTTGTGGCACACTTGTGTTTTGGGTTTCACTTAGTTACTTTATGCATTGTTCATATTTCCCTAACCCTAGTTTATTCTTATTCAAATGTGTTTTATACTAAGAGCAATGACTACACAATAAGGTTGCATTACTTTGGCAGATTATCAGTCATTGGGAAAAAACTGTGTGAGAGGATGGGCAGATTGCTCATTTTGATTGGTGCAATCTAGACACCATGAGTATGATTGAATTGGAGGAGATGGGAAAATCAGTGGGATTTAAGTCAAGTGCAACTTTCATTGTTTCCTGCAAAGATGTTGACAATATAGATGATGTTGATTACTTGATGACAGATGATGATGCTGCAAGAATGTCAAGGTATATGAATGATGATAGGATAGTTGGAGTGTTTGCTGTTGGGGGTGGACCACTTGGGACTGAAGGTTCTGAAGAAGAAAATTCCTTTGAAGCTGGTCCATCAAATGTCAAGGAAGATGACAAGGAAGCTGGACCCTCTTATGAGAGGATTGAAGATTGTGAAGCTGGTCCATCATATGAGAGACCAGAAGAACATAAAGAAGGGGCATGTGGTGTTGAGAATGAAGGTGATGAGATGCAAAATTGGGATGATTTCATTTATGATCAAGAAGTGTTTGACTTAGAAGATGAGCAATCTATTGGCACAGATTCAGATGTGTCAGAAGCAATTCTGGAGGATGGAGAAGATGTCACGGATGATGAAGGTTTTTATGAATATGTTGGTGAGGTAGGTGAATCAGAGGCACATTGGGCTGGTATAGCTATCTCAAGAGAAGCAAATAGAAGAGAGGTTGATTCTGATATGGGTAGGAAGCAGGCAAGACTGACATACCAAGGTTATCCAGTGTTCAACAAAGCACTTGATATGGATAATCCTAAACTGCAGCTAGAGCTTTGTTTTAAAGATGTAGCAACTTTGAGAGCTGCTGTCAGAGAGCTGGCAATAAAAGTGAAGAGGGACATCAAGTTTGTGAAGAATGATAGTGATAGGGTGAGGGTGAAGTGTAAGGCTGATGGTTGTCCATATCATATATATGCATCAAAGATTGGAGGTTGTGGGACTTCACAGTTAAATACATACAATGGGAAGTATACATGTACTACAGTTGACAAAGTTAACTCTGCTACCTCCACATGGCTTGCAAATAAATACAATCATATGATTAAAGGAAACCTTAAGTGGCCAGTAGAGGCAATGAAAGATAGTTTCAGACATGAAACTAAGTGTGCGTGGTCAATGGCAGATGTACAGGTGTAAGGCAAAGGTGAGGACCTTGTCAATTGGCACATAGACTAAGCAGTATGCATTATTATGGAGGTATGCAGCTGAAATAATGAAGAGTGACAGTGATAACACTGTCAGAATCAAGACTTTGGGTACTGATAAAGGAATGGTGTTTAAGAGGTTTTATGTTTGTTGGGGTTCACTTAAGAAAGGCTTCTTGGCAGGGTGTAGACCTATTATTTGCTTCGATGGCTGTCATTTGAAGTCAATTTGTGGTGGTATTTTATTGACTGCAATAGGGATAGATGCTAACAATAGCATGTATCCCATTGCTTATGTTGTGGTGGAAAATGAGAGAAAGGACAGTTGGGTATGGTTCATGCAGTTGCTGTGAATGACATACAAATAACCAGAGAAGATAGTAGTGGCTGGATTGTGATGTCAGACAAGCAGAAAGGCTTGATTGATGCAGTGGGAAGATTTATGTCAGATTGTGCTCACAAGTTTTGTGTTATGCACATGTACAGCAATTTCAAGCAACTCCACAGAGGACTGCCACTGAAATTCTTGGTTTGGAAGGCAGCTAGAGCCACAACCATTAGGGCAGTTGAATCTGCTCTTAAAGAAATCAAAAAAATGAAGTTGGAGGCATTTACTTGGTTGGCTAAGAGACCTGCTGCAATCTGGAGCAGAGCCTTCTTCAGAACAGATGTTAAGTGTGATGTTTTGCTAAATAATATGTGTGAAAGCTTCAATGCCCTGATCCTTGAAGCAAGACCAAAGGCCATAATTGATATGCTGGAACATATAAGGCTCATTTTGATGAAAATGATCTATGTGAAGAGGGATATGGCTAAGAAATGGTACAGAAAGATTGGGCCAAACATCATCAAGTTATTGAAAGCCAACATGGATGCTGCAACAAAGTGTAAGGCCCACTGTAATGGGCTTGAGGAGTTTGAGATTGATGGCCCATAATGTCATATGACAGTAGATTTGGGGAAAACATCATGTAGCTGCAAGAGATGGCAGCTGAATGGTATTCCATGTGCACATGCATGTGCTGCACTGAAGTATAAGGAAAGGGAACCTGAAGATTGGGTTGATAAATGTTACCTGAAGTCAACCTATATGAAGACATACAAAAATTGCATGCACATCATGGCTGGACCTGAAGATTGGCCACATTCAAGCCTTCCACCATTGCTGCCTCATGTGCCTGAGAGGTTACCTGGTAGGCCTAAAAAGGGTAAAAGGATTGTTAGTCAGGAAGAGGCCAAGGACATCAAAGATAAGAAAAAGAAGGAGAGTGCAGAGGGAATAACTCATAAGGTAACCAGGAAGGGGACCATCATTTCACGTAGACTATGTGGTGAGTTGGGCCACAATGTGAGGGTATGTCCCATTAGAAAGTGGGTTGAAGGAGAAGATGAGCCTGGTGTTGAGGTGCCCCCACAAAATCCAACACCACAGAACATGGTATTATACTCTATCAGATTTATGATAATTATGGATTGTTTGCTTTATTTAATTGAGCAATATTTTGTTTCAGGACCAACCAGGTGAAGGAGGTGTGGCTGAACCAAGTGAACCACCAGCAGACCAGAAGATGTCAAGGAAGAAAAAGAAGGGTAAAAGCAAACAAAAGAGGAATGGGAAAGAGAAAGAGGAGGATCTGGGGTCTGGGAATGGCTTGACTCCAGATAACACTCCCAGTACTGTGGAGATAAATAAGGTGAAAGGAAAAGGGAAGAAGATTGAGTCTGATATGGAGACTGGTTTAAGAGTTTCACCCAGGAGGAAGGGAAAATATGTGGAGGTAATCTTCTGAATTAATTTACTAATGTTCTATAGGGTATGCTGAATTAATTTACTAATGTTCTTTATTTTCTGTCATTGTGTTAGAGTAGACTAATAGCGATAAAGATAAAGGCAAGACTGAGGGTAAAGGGAAAAGAAAATTGGAAGAAGGGGATACTATTGAGATAAGTGATGCAACAGTGAAGAAGAAGGCAAGTATTAAAATGAAAGATAAGAAAGTGGTGGAGGAACAGTTGGAACCAAGACAAACAAGAAATAGGAATAAAGTGAGCAGACTGGTAGAGGAAGTTAGTGGAAAGAAGAAACATATCCCAAATGTGAAGGTGGTAATGAATGATCAAGAGTCACTGGTAGAGCCCATGGAAAAGGTAAAATTGAACTTATTTAATCCGAAAATTTAAAAGTCTTTATATTTTTCTCAACCATATGTGCAATAACTAATCTTTTGCTATTCCCGTATATAGCCCAAAGGAAGTGAAGAGGAAGATACATGAAGAGAAGCAGCAAGAAGTGAAGACCTTTAAGAACTGAAGACCTTTAAGATTTACCTAGTTGCTAGTGTTTTCATATTATGGACTATTTTGTACTAATTTGGTCACTTTGGCATGTCATTTTGGTTAATGTATGGGGCATTGTACAATATATGGTTATGGACAAATTTCTGGCATGTATGGTGCATTACAAATTGGTGCAATTTATGGTGCATTACAATTTATGACATGTATGGGGCAAGGCAAATTTCTGGCACCTTATGGTCAAATTTCAAATTTCTGGTACCTTATATACACAAGTTATTGCAAAAAATGATTTTAGGCACCTTATGATCAAATTTTTGTCAAAAACATAGTTCAGGGGGGCACAATTCTCTCGCGGCACAATAGTTTAGGGGGCAAATCGCAACAAAATAATTTAGGGGGCAAATCGCAACAAAATAGTTAAAGGGGTGCTTTGCATAGTTTAGGGGGGAACTCGCGACATAAAAAATAGTTTAAGGGGTAACATACTAAAAAATAACATCCCAAAATTGATACCGAAAATGCCCTTACAGCCCTCACGTGCCACGCACGAAAACAGAATATTCCAAGGAATATTCGCTGGAATCAGGCGAGGGGGCAAATCGCATAAAAGTGCATAGTTTAGGGGGGAAAGTGATGATAAATTTTGTTTAAGGGGCAAGGCGCAAAAACGTGTATAGTTCAGGGGGTTTGATGCTTTTATCCCTTTAATAAAATGTTTCCTTACATTTGAATAAGGTAATGTACAATTCATGGATTTTAATATGGAACTTTGTTTCTGAATCTATCTTTGCATTTTGGAAAGTTGCCCTTCTTACAATCAGTTGAAGTTTACTAATTTAACCAATCCATGGTATAGAAGGATTTGCATGATGTCTATATATATTCTTATATTCTGTATTGGCCTACAACTTGAATTCGATCAACTACTTCCTCAACCAGTTATTCGAGCAATTGATCAGATAATTAAAACATGATGAAACTATTTGATAATCTATTTGCATGGAGAAAGGCTTCCAAGTGGTAAGATTTGTCGGTTAATGTCGTTTGTTTCTACCTTGATTTCTACTTGTACTTCAACATGTTCAACAACAACAACCAAGCATGTAATCCCAATTAAATTGGGGTAGGCTATATGAACCATAAATGAATCACGTCGAGTTGTGAACATGAATCTTCTGCCTCCATATGTTTTGGTGGACGAGCATGTCTTCATTTAGATCTTTTAGCTTCATGTCGTTCCGTATGACCTCCATCCACGCCTTTTTCGGTCTCCCACGAGCTCTAGTCGTCTGTCCTAAGTCGAGATCTTCAACTCGTCGTACCGGTGCATCTATGGGTCTGCGTTTATCATTTTCAAACCATCTTAAACGATTTTCACGCATTTTCTCGTCGATGGCCGCCACACCCAATTTATGCCGAATATCTTCATTACGCCCCTTATCTCTCTTGGTGTTACCGCACATCCACCGAAGCATGCGCATCTCTGTAACGTTTATTTTCGATGCATGATGACTTTGCTTAATAGCCCAGCACTCGGAGCCATAAAGCAAAGCCGGTCTAATAGCCGTACGATAGAACTTTCTTTTAAGCTTTAAAGGAAAGTTACGATCGCACAAGATCCTTGTTGCACTCTTCCACTTTGTCCATCCAGCTTGGATGCGGTGGTTGACATCTCCGTCTAACTCTCCATTCATCTGTAGTATGGAGCCTAAATACCGAAAATGTGTATTCACTACAAGAAAACGGGGCTTTTCCCGACCGCAGCTCGGGTCGGGAAAAGCCCTCCTGCGGTCGGGAAAAGCCCATTCCCGACCGCAGGGCGGTCGCGAAGCTGCGGTCGGATAAAGTCTGGTCGGAAATACATTCCCGACCGCAATAGGTCGGCAATACTTTTCCCGACCACAAAATATCGACCGGAGCCTGGTCATAACATTCCCGACCGCAATTTGGTCGAGAAACAATTCCCGACCGCAGTTTGGTCGGGATAATACCCGTCCGCCACGCGGTCGGGAGATTATTCCCGACCAGAATCTGGTCGGGTTGTAGCCCGGTTGCAAAACCGGGCTACGGGCCAGCGTCCGACCACATGGCGGTCGGGAGTAATATTCCCGACTGCAATTTGGTCGAGAAACCATCCCGTATATATTTTAAATAATTTGCATTTCCCGGCCAACACGTGGTCGGGAACTACAAGAAATATCGACCGCCGATTGGTCAAAAATAATATTCAAAGATTCCCGACCACTTTGTGGTCGGAAGTAATATTCATACTTTCTCGACCGGTTTGCGGTCGGGAGTAATATTCATACTCTCCCGACCGGTGTGCGGTCGGGAGTAATATTCATACTTTCTCGACCGGTGTGCGGTCGGGAGTAATATTCATACTCTCCCGACCGGTGTGCGGTCGGGAGTAATATTCATAGAAATAAAAAAAATAATATTCCGGTAAAAATTACCGGAATATTATATTTTATATGTAGCCCAATCTATATGCTCAATATAATTTAATGTTTCTTTATTATATATATTGTTTCAAAGAAAAATAGAATAAAATTGTTTGAAAGAAAAATGAAATAAAAGTGTTTGAAAGAAAAATGAAATAAAAGTGTTTGAAGAAATGAAATAAAAGTGTTTGAAGAAAATGAAATAAAAGTGTTTTAATAAATGAAATAAAAGTTTATGAAGAAAAAGAAAGAAAGGAAAGAAAAGTGTTTGAAGAAAAAAAGAAAGAAAGGTGTTTGAAGGAAAAGAAAGAAAAAAGTGTTTGAAGAAAAAGAAAGAAAAGTGTTTGAAGAAATAAAAGATAAAAAGTGTTTGGAGAAAAAGAAAGATAGGTGTTTCAACAAATAAATGAAAAAGTGTTTAGTGAAAAAATTGTGTGGAGTGATGGCAATGGGGTATGGTTTATTTATAAGTTTTGTGGGATTGGTTTTGATTGGTGGGATGTGAGTGGCGCGGATCATGGTTTGAGTCGTTGGATTGTTTTGGTTAATGAACGGATGAGATTGGATTTTGTTTTGTTGAAAAATTTAAATTGTTGGCGGCCCCGCCAAAACTTTTAACGGTTCCGACCGGCCTGCGGTCGGGACAATTATTTTGCCCAGAAACACACCGATGAATATTATTCCCGACCGCAGGGTGGTCGAGAATCATATGAATATTACTCCCGACCGAACGCCGGTCGGGAATGATAAATTTTTTATTTTTTAAAAATTATTATTGAGCTATAATAATACTAGTTTAATGTTTATTTGAGTTAAAAAATTAATAATTATTTGTTAAATAATATTATGTCGGGGTAACTTTGAGTTTTACGTGTATATCTATGTATATATATCTATATATATTAATTAGTCGTGTGTATATCTATCTATCTATATATATCTATCTATCTATATATCTATCTACCTATATATAGGAATCAACAATTGTTGTAATCGTTAGTGATAAGTAAAGATAAGCCACTTGTGTTATTGAACACATTTGTTAATTAGAGGTATACACATATATATATAACTAAATTATGAGATGATGATTAGTTACGTTACTGAATTATTAGTGTTACGTAAATATATATGACAAGATCAATCGATTCATGATTCTTTGGATAACAAAATATAATATTTTTATTGCACTTATAAAATTTCACCAATGTTTAAAACACTAGATGAATACTAATCAAATAATAATTGAGAAAATATGAATATTAATCGTTACTGAATAGCGGTAAACCCTAAACCCTAAACCCTAAACCCTAAACCCTATACCCTAACATTCCCGACCGCAGTTTGGTCGGTAAGTTATTTTCCCGACCGCGACTACAAAGTTTCCCGACCGCAGTGCGGTCGGGAGATGTAACGGTAACAAAGTTTCCCGACCGCCCGGCGGTCGGGAGATGTAACGGCTAGTAACGGTAACAAAGTTTCCCGAACGCCTTGCGGTCGGGACTCTTTATTACCGTTGGTTTTTCCGACCACCGTGCGGTCGGGAATACTCTGCGAATCTCCTATAAATACCCTCTCCTATTCCCTTTAGAAATCATTCCAACATTCATCATTTTTTAAGGTATGCACGATTTTCCCTTGTTATATCCCAATTTTCCTATTTTATAACCATTAAGCTCATGTTTATTTAGAAACTAATGTTTTTATTGATTTGTTTTAGATATTGCGGTAATTAAATGCAACGAGGGGCGTATGTGTGTGCAACAAATACTTGATCTAAGTATTTTTCTACGCTACAACAAGTAAGCATTTTTTTCCTACGCTATTTAATTTTATAAGATCAAGCTAAATTCTTAGAAGTGTAACAAATTCTTTTTAATTTCCGTAGATTATAAATGGATTATCGTCCCGATAGATCTTGGATGTACGATAGGATAAATAGTAATACCGGTTATTTGAATGAACATTACGTGATTGGGGTTCGTGAATTCATAAAGTTTGCATTAGCACAAACAGATTACGTAGATGGAAAACGTATTAGGTGCCCGTGCAAGAAATGCACAAATTTAAAATATTGGGAACGAAACGTAGTACAAGATCATCTTCATAAGTCGGGGTTTGTGAATCAATATTGGATATGGGACTTGCATGGAGAGGAGGCGAACGAGGCATCCACATCGTATGTACCAGAATCACCGACCCCTAATTTTCACGTTGATAGTCCTGTTCATGCCGATACTTTGTTTAGGGATATGGTTGTGGATGCATATGGGGGTCGATTTGTTGAGGGAGAGGTGCACAACAAAGATCCGAGTCGCGATGCAAAGGAGTTCTACAAATTGATGAAGTTGGGCGACCATAAAATGCACCAGAAGAAGCCTAAGACTGTGCTCCAGTGGTTTGCCCAGTGGTTGACAGTTAAGACGGGTCATAAATCCTCAAATGTCGAGAGCGAAAAGTACTTAGCGTTGTCCAAGGATTGCATGGACCCAGAGATTGAGGAAATGCTACCGAGCACGATTCAAGGCATGAATAAGATGCTTGCGGGTTTGGGTTTAGGGTACGAAAAGATCGACGTATGTTGGAATCTGTGTTTCTTGTTGGCCCGTGTTTGTGACCCCTTATAACCTCCCGCCGGATTTATGCATGCGACCAGAGTTCCTTTTTTTGAGCCTTATTATACCTGGCCCGAAGAGTCCTGGAAAGAACTTGGATCTGTTGTTGAGGCCGTTGATTGATGAGTTGAAACAATTGTGGAGTGATGGTTTATGGACATATGACAGCTCACGAAAGGAAAACTTCCAGATGAGAGCGACCCTTATGTGGACTATTAGCGATTTTCCGGCTTATGGAATGTTGTCACAGTGGAGCACTCACGGGAAACTAGCATGTCCTTATTGCATGGGTGATATAGATTCTTTCACACTTGATAACGGTGGAAAACCTTCGTGGTTTGATTGTCATCGTCGATTTCTACCACCTGGTCATAAGTTTAGGTACAACAAGAAGGATTTCACCAAGAAGAAGGAGGTGCATGAGCCGCCTATTCGAAGGAAAACAGGGGAGGAGATGAAGGCAATTGTGGATAGGCTACGATCGGTTAGGTTTGGGTTAAATCCCCCTAAGCTCCCGGGTTTTAACACAACTCATAATTGGTGTCGACGAAGCATATTTTGGGAACTACCATATTGGTCCTCGAACTTGATTCGCCACAATCTAGATGTCATGCATTGTGAGAAGAACTTTTTTGAGAACATCATCAACACGGTGTTGGACAGTGCTAAGTCGAAGGACAACATTAAGTCGAGGCACGATCTTAGGCTTTACACAACACGTAAAGCATTGTTTTTGCAACCCGGTGGAAGAAGAGGTGGTGAGTATGCAAAGCCAGTGGCAAAATACTGTCTCACGAGGGAACAAAAGAACATGGTACTTGATTGGTTGACCAAACTCAAATTTCCTGATGGATATGCCTCTGATCTGGGAAGATGTGTGCAAAAACAACAAGGAAAACTGATTGGAATGAAGAGTCATGATTGTCACGTCTTCATGCAGAGATTGATCCCGATTGCTTTTCGAGACTTCTTGGACACCGAGATTTGGGGTACTTTAGTTGAGGTTAGCCTTTTCTTCAAGGCGATTTGCGCCTCAGAGGTGTCGGCTCAGGATATGAAGATTTTGGAGGACTCGTTTATTGTTACTATGTGCAAGATGGAAATGATATTCCCTCCTTCATTTTTTGACTCCATGGAGCATTTAGCCATACACCTCGCGTACGAGGCTAGAGTTGGGGGTCCAGTCCATTATAGATGGATGTATCCGTTCGAGAGGTACAATTTCATATTTTTAAAATTATTATATTTAAAAATATTTGTTGTTTTCTCTCATCTTTCTTTGATTTAATTGATATAGGCAAATGTTCGTCATGAAGGGTTTTGTACTTAACAAGGCGAGGGTGGAAGGATGTATAGCCAACCAGTACCTACTTTTGGAGTTGTCAAATTTGTGTGCTCAATATCTGGATGTCTCGGCTAAGACTACATTTAAGAAACTCAACAGGAACGAGACACTAGAGAGCACGGAGTGGGATAATGAGCTTTCAATATTTCGGAAGAGAGGCGGTACGCTAGGAAAAATTGACGATAGGCCCTTGACTACCAAGGAAATGAAGCAAATAGAGCTCTATGTGCTTCTAAATTGTCCAGAGCTTGACGATTGGGTCGAGTAAGTGCTCTCTAATTATTCTTAATAACGATATACTGAATTACTTTTAGAATAACTGACTAATGTAAATGTTTATGTGTAGATTGTTTGAAATGGAAGAGTGCAGTGGTCTTAGTCAAAGGGAGAAACAAGCAAAGAGGAACCGTGAGTACGTAGCATGGTTCAAACGGACATATGGCAGTGGTAAATACGAGACTGACGTACGAATAAATCCTCTACTTGATGGTCCGAATACTAAGGCAATAACCTCCGAGGGATACATTGTGAATGGGTTCAGATTTCACGTCGACTCGATATTGGGGCCCAAACATAGTGATTGCAGTGGTGTTTGTGTGAAGGGCGCCATGGGTGGTTCTGATGCTACAAACTGCTATGGAACGTTAAAAGAAGTTTTACAGGTTGTATATTGTAGCCACGAGAGACCCCTATACATTGTCATGTTCAAGTGTGTTTGGTATGATATTAATGCAGGTACAGTGGAACATGCGACGTACAAGTTGGTTGACATCGACCCCAAGCGTACAAGTTGGAGAGACGAACCGTTTGTATTTGCTAACCAAGCACAACAGGCGTACTATGTGCCATATCCAAACTTGACGACGGGGCGTCCAGGACAAGAAGGATGGTTGGCCGTAACAACTATTCCTGCCAGACACATAATCGATATGTCATCAGTTGCGGGAGCAAACGATGTCGAATCAGGGATGCCGAACCAAGTTCTACAAGAAAATGTATCAGAAGTGGTTAACTTATTCGTGGACCTTACCTCATTTGATATGAATATCCAGTTGGCCAATGACGAGTTTGAGATGGTTGATGAATATGCAGTAGAAGAGCCCGATGAACCGATTGTGGAGGTTGACGAAGACGAGGAGGAGGAGGACAACGAGGAAAAGGAAGAGGGAGAGATGATGAGTGACTATGATTCTGAGGAAGATTAATTTTCCGAATATTAAAATTTTTTATTGAAATGTGTTCTTTTTTATTGAAATATTGTCTACTTTTTTTATTGAAATATTGTCTACTTTTTTTCCAAATGTGTTCTTTTTTATTGAAATATTGTCTACTTTTTTCATTGAAATATTGTCTACTTTTTTTATTGAAATATTGTCTAATTTTTTTATTGAAATATTGTCTTACTTAATGTGTTTGTGTTTCGAGATGAATATTAAAAATTTAACAAAATTAATACAAGTCAAAATATAACCATCATCGTCACAATCAAATATAATACAAGACATACATCACAAACATCCCCAAGATAGTAGAAATACAAAACATAATACAAGCCAAAACATAATAGAAGTCAAAACATAATACAAGTCAAAACATAATACAAGTCAAACATAGTCACAATCGTAAAAACCGAAGGTATCCATGGTAGCGGGTCCAACATCACCATCAAGCCCAAGCTCGGCTCCATCGTCTAGATCATCGTCGTACAATGGAACATTCTCCACTCCGTGGGCAAATGGATCCTGAGTAGGGTTCGCTGCATCGGAACCCGTAAAGCTAGGTGTGGGTCGAGAAGGGGCACAACCTGTAGTCTGTGTGATGTGATCGGACAAGTATCCGATGTGACCAACAAGCTCGTCAATTTTCTTCGCCATAGTCTCCCTCTGCTGCTGGCTATCTGTCTGCAATACGCGAATGTACTCATCCTGCTCGGCATTGGGGTTCTGCGTGTCGAACCCAAACACATTGTGAGGTACATCCTGTGGAAAACCAGCAGCTAGCCCCTTCTTCAACCCTCCACTCGCAAGCTGCCACAACTCATTGTCCAAATGGACCCACTGTGAACGGTCCGCCTCGTACCTCCTTGTCATACGGGCTATGTAGTCATCCTGTTCAATAAGACAAAAATGAGTTAGTACATCATTAATTTCATCACGTATGTTATTAGAATGCTTTACAAGTAAAATACTTACATATATAGCCTTGTAGTCGGAATGAATCCACTCTCGGCGACGTGGAGCTCCCTCTGGCACCTCGACCTCATGTGTGTGCTGATAACGATATATCTCATCGTGTCGAGGCTTAGGGGCACCGGGACCTCTAGCAGCAGCCTGCATATTGATATAATGTAAGAATTTAAATTTAAGACAATAAGTATTATATTCGTATAATAAGTTTTAATAAGACATACCATCTTTTGAGAAATCTTCGTGTAGCCCGTTTTTCCAGTAGCATGCGTCCCTTTTGCTTTCTTTCCTGGGACTGGCTCCTCTCCTCCTCGCCTGTTCTTCTTTCCAGTGACGGCCCTCTTCTGATGCTTCTCCGACTCCCAATGCTCTATGTACATCTTCTCTAACGCGTCGCTCATCCATTCATTCTTCGGACGGTTCGCCCACCTCGGATCATTGAGCCTCTCATAATAGTAATGCTTCGCAGCGTGGTTAACTTCCTTGTAACACTTTTGGGCCTTTTTTAGGAACACTTTATGAACTTCATTGAATATAGTGGGATCAATAATATACTTATCCTGCATTTAATTAAAGTTTATTATTAGTTTTTCGATATATAAAATTGATGAATATGTATATATATATATATATTGTAAACTTTTAAAGTCTTACCCGAAAACTAGCCCACCACTTCCCTTTTGTGGCTGCAGGAACCTTGTCAAATCGGTGACAAACGACCCTCATATGCTCTCGAATACTCGTGGTAATGGATTTGGCCACCGCGTTGCTATCCTCAAATTCGCCCAGAGGCGTCAAACGGATCGTCGGACGCCTGGTGCGATCCTGTGGAACCTCTGGAGCTCTCGCTGGGCCTCGTCCGGGTCGGCGCTGTGTCGAAGATGATCCTGCCTGGGCCCCGTCTGGTCGGGAAGAAGTAGTGGGCCCCACAGGTGCCGTAGGCCTCGATCCACCAGATGTCGAGGGCGTCGCAGCTACGTGATCATCAAGTAAACCTGGTGGAGTCTCGGCGACGAGGGAATCACGGGAATCGTCCGTATCAGATGGTGCAGCCTGATCACGTAAGGCGAGACGAATAGGTATCCTCGGTGGTGGGGCAGTAGTCCCGACGTCAGTAGGAGGAGCAGTCGACGGAGCAACGGGAGGAGCAGTCGACCGAGCAACGGAAGGAAGACGCGGTGAAGGACCAGATACAGTACCAAAAGTACTACTACGACGGAAGGGCTCGTCACGATCACAGGAAGACATCTAAATAAAAGAAAACGCTAATTGTAATCAAACACTAAGTTATATAGTTTTTTCCTAAAGGCATTAAACAGTTTTCATAAAAGCACTAATATTTTCCTAATATTTCCTAAAAGCACTAATATTTTCCTAATATTTCCTAAAAGCACTAATATTTTTCTAATATTTCCTAAAAGCACTAATATTTTCCTAATATTTCCTAAAAGCACTATTATTTTCCTAATATTAATTAAATCCACTAATATTAAGTCTAACAATATTCTTAAAACAATTTCTACTAAAATCCTAAAAAATTTAACGATATCTAACAATTAAACATTAAAAATTAAACAAATAAAACATTAAACATTAAAAATTAAACATTATAAATTAAACATTAAACAGTTTTCATAAAAGCACTAATATTTTCCTAATATTTCCTAAAAGCACTAATATTTTCCTAATATTTCCTAAAAGCACTAATATTTTTCTAATATTTCCTAAAAGCACTAATATTTTCCTAATATTTCCTAAAAGCACTATTATTTTCCTAATATTAATTAAATCCACTAATATTAAGTCTAACAATATTCTTAAAACAATTTCTACTAAAATCCTAAAAAATTTAACGATATCTAACAATTAAACATTAAAAATTAAACAAATAAAACATTAAACATTAAAAATTAAACATTATAAATTAAACATTAAACAATAAACAAATTAACATTAAACAAATAAAAAAATACAAGATTAGTCGAAAACTTACCGGATCGGGGTCGCCAAATAAATTTCGGTGTAGAAAAGTGGCGTTCGGTCGGGAGAAGGCGCGGGTATCTAATTAATAATTAAATTTTAAACATAAGTATATATAAAAACATTTTAAACATAATTAATTAAATTCTAAACATAAGTAATTAAATTTTAAACATAATTAATTAACTTTTAAACATAACTAATTAATTAAATTTTACCGGATCGAGAAAGTGACGCGGTGGTGGAGAGGCGGGAAAGGTGGCGGCGCGGCGGTGGACAGGCGGTGGACAGGCAGGGGTGGTTGCAGATGAGAGGGGCGGTGGAGAGGGGCGGTGCGCGGTGGTGGAGAGGGGCGGTGGAGAGGCGGAGGAGAGGGGCGGTGCGCGGTGGTGGAGAGGGGCGGTGGAGACGCGGAGAGAGATAGAGGGGCGGTGCGCGGTGGTGGCGGAGAGAGAGAGAGATTGGAGGTGGAGAGGCGGAGCGCGGTGGTGGAGAGGGGCGGTGGAGAGGCGGAGGAGAGGGGCGGTGCGCGGTGGTGGAGAGGGGCGGTGGAGACGCGGAGAGAGATAGAGGGGCGGTGCGCGGTGGTGGCGGAGAGAGAGAGAGATTGGAGGTGGAGAGGCGGAGCGCGGTGGTGGCGGAGAGAGAGAGAGTGGAGGTGGAGAGGCGGCGCTGGAGGTGGAGAGACGACTGGAACGCGGTCGAGATTAGGGAGAGAGGAAGGCGTCGACCGAACTGCGGTCGAGAGAGGGGCGGCGCACAGGCGGTGGACGTCGGTTAGGGTTTTTGTGGTGAGAGAGGCGAAAATGGAGAGAAAGGGGGAGGAAGACGACTAAATCGTCTGTCTTCCTCCCGACTGCCGTGCGGTCGGGACCCTAAGGCCCAGCTGCGCGGCCCAGCCGGGCCAAAAATTCGGGCTGATAATATCCGGCCCAATACACTCCCGACCGCCCTGCAGTCGGGAGATGTTTTCCTGACTACAGCGCGGTCGAGAATAGTCCTGGAACGTTTCGTAACCACGCTGCAGTCGGGAATGTTTGTATCGACTATTGCGCGGTCGGGAATGCTCACGACCAAATGGCGGTCGGGAGATTGCGGTCGGGAAAAGCCCCGAAATCTTGTAGTGATTTCTCGGTATCTCTTGGCCATCCAACTGAACCCTGCCATCGTTGTTTCTTTGTTGTTTGCTAAAATCGCATTCGAGGTACTCTGTTTTTGTACTTCAACATGTTCGGTAACTGGTAATTGGTAATGATGGTTCTTTCATAGCTGAAGTAGCTAACAGTTGACTTAATATGCAGTGAAAAATTGTTACGAGGAGTTCAGTGCCACCTTGAACTGCTGAAGAACAGGAGACGTTGCATTATTAAACAATTGCGGGGGGACGTAAAGGGATAACAATGCAATGCAAAGGGTAACAACACCGAAACTTTGCCTTTCATAAATTTCTCTGATCAAATACTCTTATGTTGTGTGTGTTCTTGCCATCCAAATACATGCATGCTGTATTATAATATTGCTACCGTACGTTTACAAACTTTGATAAGTTTTCTTGTTTATGTTTGCTCATCTTTTGTATGTTTTGATTATCAGATTGAGCAGCTGTTCGAAGATGAAACCATGGTCGAAGTGTATGGTCATCTGCACAACTTTTATGAATTTGTCGCACTCAACTTTCCTTACATTCGCAAACACAAGTATGTATTTGTTGTCCATACTAAAGATATAATTCCTTTAAGTTTAGGAGTACCAAATTCATGTTAGATGGTCCCTAATTTAGTTATTAAACTATTTTGCTTTTATCTCGATTTCAGGGACTGTCCGGACGACATTAATGAAGCAGTATCAACACTGATCTTCTCACCAGCAAAACTATGTGATCTACCAGAACTCATATCCCTTCGGAGACTCTTTGGAGAGCGATATGGTCAGAAACTCGTAACCACTGGGGAAATCTTGTGAACGATCAGTTAGCTAATAAAACCCGGACAGTGAAATAACGATGAATCACACAGGATATTAATTTGTTTGATTTTTCCAGATACAAGAGAGTCTTTGCTTAAAGAATGTTCCTGGCGACGTGAAGTGTCGAATGTTGAAAGAAATAGCCAGTAGCTTGGTTGAGCCAGGACCTTGTTGCTCGAACATAAAATTGGAACGATACAGAGAAGATTAGCATGGCCCCTACACGCCGTTGTTGCTCGAACATGAGGTAACAATATTTTCTAGCCTTTCTCAATACTTTTACACAAACGTAATTTCTTAAGTAATTCAACTGAGACTTCCAATATGGATGTTTCCAAGAGATAATGGAACTGAATCCCTTCGATTGCAGAAATTTGATGCGACCTAGGCAGAAGGGAATATTGTGTACGTTGATTCGGCATCAGAGAGAATGAAATCTTTTAAAGATCATTGCAATGGGTTGACGAAAGAGCAAACTTTAACCCCTGGTGAAGGAGAGAAACTTGTGAAGCCTGGATCAGAGTACACTAAAATCGACGAACTTCTGTTTTCTCGAGATCCTGGCTCTCCCTATTCTGTTAGAAGCTTAGCAGTGGAGTCTTCTCCAGAAATTTGTGCACAAGCGCCTGAAGAAACAATCTATCTTGATGACATTGTGGAGATAGCGTCGCCCATGAGGACAAATGGAGACATCCAGGACCAGAGAATATTCATCTTCATATCACCTGTAGTCTTTCTAAAAGAGGAAACTGCACTAGCTTATTCGAGAGCCATTAGTATGCCCATTGAAAGGCCTCATGATGATGAGAGTCATTTGAACGACATTTACAGGTCCAACTCATATCCAGTCGAAGAATCTTGTAGCGATGGATACTCGCCCTATCGCCATATCCACCCGAAGCTTCCAGATTATGATGAGTTAGTGACGGCATTGAAAAGAGAACGTCTTCCTAACGAACAAGAGAGACAGTACCAGATAATTTTGTTGCAGAGTTGTTTATTCATAATGATATATGTATGTACAAAACTCACATCTGATGGCAAAAAGTTCAGGATTAATTATCATGAATATATTTTTTTTCTTTTAGTCTGTTCAGATAAATTATGCAGAATTGTTTCTTGTCAATGCAAATTAAATGAAATTCTTGATTGTAAACATGATACAACTGTTTTCCAATCTGAGAATTGATATGAACTGATGTATACATCATTATGACATGAGTCTACATACAGTCCTTATTCTACACAACAACAGATTCCACTTCAATCATCAATCATTCTTGATCTCTGCTGCCAGAGGTTTATTTGAGAAGTAAGCTTCTAAGTTGCTAATGATGAGTTCCTCAAGGGCTGCAAAGGATTCAGGAGTTAAAAAAGCCTTATGCGGAGACAGGACAACATTGTCCAACATCATTAGCTCTTGCGGAACATGAGGTTCATGCTCAAACACATCAAGACCAGCACCACCAATCTCACCCCGGACCAAGAACCCAACCAATTCCTTCTCATCAATGAGCGCTCCACGTCCAACATTAACAATGATACCCCTCTTTCCTAAAGCTCCCATAACATCCTTGTTGACCACATGGTATGTCTCGTCAGTCAACGCACAACAAACAATCAATATGTCCACATTCGATGCAAGGTCACCAACATTATCATAGTAAGGATATGGCAGACTGGGTTTTCTTTTCCTGGAGTTATAGGCAATGCTACAACCAAATCCCTCAAATCTCTTAGCAACCCTCAAGCCGATGCTACCTACTCCCAATATCCCAACTCGTTTCCCGCTTACCTGATATACATAGATGATACCAAGCTTAGTATTAATTTTACTCAACAAAATGACTCACCTCAGAAGTCAGATATCAAATAGTTTACAGCCAAGCCATTCAATTCAAATCACAATCGAGTCAAGCAATGTTATCAAAACAAGAATCTCGGGAGTTGAGGCATAACTCATATAATATCAATGTCATAAACATACCACAACCCTCTAATATCTTGGTGGTTTGTCTAAGACAGACACAGAGAGCATGTTTGAAAACCAGTATGATCCCATATTTAGAGGTGTTTGTGTAATGTTAATTTGTCCTAATAAATTGTTTGAAATCTTTATTATAATCCAGGGCCTTTAATAATCTTTTATAAATGGATGGTTGCCATATTGTAATCCATTCTAATCCAAACTGGGATTTTCAAAAGTGCCCTAAAGGAAGGGGAAATAACTTGCGGGGTTCTATAATTGCGTCTCTAACGAGTAACAAAATATGTAAGAACATACTCTTTTCTAACAATGAGGTTCACCTGACGAATCAAAACTGAATTCTGCGTAAAATGTTTGCGTATTCATACAACAACAACAACCAAACATGTAATCTCAATAAATTGGAGTAGGCTATATGAACCACGAGTGGATTCTGCGTAAATTGCTCGATTATTCATACCATCAATCAAAAACATATGCAACTTCAATTGATGAATGCAAAAAGACTGCACCTTTGACCCCATAGTGTACTCTTGGAGAGCAGGCCAGTTCCCCGCCCGAACGAAGCGGTTGGCGGCGGAGACACGCCGCGACAAATCCAAGGCGAGGGCCACAGCGTAATCCGCCACGTCATCGGAGAAGGAGTCCCCCGCCCCAGTGACACGGATGCCTCTACGGCGGCAGGCAGCGAAGTCAAAGTGATCGGTGCCGGCGCTGGACCCTATAATACAGTCGATAGCGGGGTAAAGATCGAGGTCAGCGGCGGTGACGGGGGTGGGCCCCACGCAGAGCATGAGGGTGGCGGAGGTGGAGAGGGCGGAGAGAGCCGGGTGGGGCGGGTCGTCGTGCTTGTCGAGGACGGTGTACTTGGAGCGGAGAAAAGGGAGGATTGAGAGCTTGAAATGCGGGTAGCGGTGGACCAGAAGTAGAGGCTTGTTACGGTTGTTTTCTTGTTCATCAGCCATTTGACTTATATTTTTTAGGATTGCTTGTTGTTGCTCTATGTTATGTTCTCTGAGAGTTATAGTTACGTTAGTGACTTGATATGTACCATTCTTCTATGTCCGTGTCTGTCACACATTATTAGTTTACTGTAGTTTGTATGAAATATTACTAAACGACTGTAGTTTGCATGTGATAAGATTTACAGGCTACTACGTTTATTTGCGAGTTTACAGAGTGCGCTCCAAAAAAGGTAGCGGCTATGAGTCTCGATATCATTAAAAAAAAAAAAAAAAAAACTACTCAAAAACTTAATGGATCAAAAGTCGTCGGAGTCATTTTCTAAGAAGACATGTGAGTGATCCATCAAAAACAATAAAAATAAACAAGACATGTCTCTCTCTCTATTGCTATCTGTTGTAACTTGTAAGTTCTACTATTAAACTTGTAAGTTCTACTATTAAAACGCATGATGTACGGATACGAATGCAGCAACGCATATTTTTAACCATTTTCACACACCTACCACAAGGGTAAAGTTGTACAGCTCTTTATGAAGGAAAAGTTCACTTGCAATATTATTTCTCATTTAGTATAATTTATTTTCAGTTGACAAATTTGCAAACATGACATGCACTGTGAAATCTGCTTACCGAACCATTTCGAAAGAATTGCACAATCAAGATGATAGGCTTCTTAGTTCAATTTGGCACTTGATCGCTCCACTCAAAATAAAGACATTTGCTTAGAGAATAATAGGATACCTACCAAAACTAATCTCAAGCAAAGGGGTGTTGACCTTAATGATGGAGATTTGAAGTTTTTGTTTTGTAATTACTGCAAGGAAAGCGTCGATCACCATTTGTTATTGTCCCAACTCCTATGAAATATGGATGAACATTGTAAAATGGCTTGGTGGTCAAACATGTCCAAATTTGAAATGTAAAGGACTATATATTCAGTTTGGAGGTCTTTTTTGAGGAGCAAAAAAGAATTCTTGTCCCGATTGACCCAACATATGGTTATTCACAACTTGGTTTATTTGGCTACAAGAAACGATGCACTCTTCAAGAATGAAAAAGTCGGTTGGTGAAGTCATTGAGATGATAAAAGTCCGGTCTTAAATTTGGTTCAAGGGTAGATTATAACTCTTTTTTTACTCGTTTAGCCAATTGTCAAAATTTTTCATCTATAGCATTGTTCTTCGTAGTATCCCTTGTACTCTTTTTCACGTAATAAAATTTCATTTGGCAATAAAAAAAAATTTAGTTAGTACTTCTATTTTGATGCATTATTATATTAGTAAGGTACTGAGATGGCATTGGAAGGATTTACATCTAAAACATGTTGTCACTCACGATACGGAAATATTCATGTACACTCCACACCACCAAATGATTAAATTTGAAACTCCAGTGTCCATACTTTAAAAGTAATTAGCTTAGAAAATTGACAACATTTTCGGACAATAGTTGCCTATATTTGGTGGAGAATATGACCCATGTTGGAAATTTCGAACATTTTGGCGTCTCCTAATTGGCTAATTAGCACCTTGGTTTCAGATCTCAAACTTGGGGGTCGGGGGGCGGGGGTATATGCAAATAGAGTATAGCACTTTTACAAATAATCTCTCATGGATTTATTGGTGCTGCACTTTTTTTCTTGGCTGAAACAATTTTTAAGGAATTGAATAGAGAGATATATCTTAAATGTATCTATAATGGTGTTCCATTATCAGAAACAAAATTGCCAAAAAATTGGTTAATAGATGGAATTCAAATAACATTCTTATTTCATTTCTATCTAAAACCTTGGCACAAATCAAAACTACGATTTTCTCAGAAATATCTAATAAAAAATAAAAAAAAATAAAAAATAAAGAGATGATTTCGGGTTTTTAACAATTTTGGGAAGAAAAACGGAATTTCCTTTCAGTCCACCTAAAAAACGACCTTCCTTTTTAAAACCTGTTTTTAAGAAACTCAAAAAAAAATTTGAAAAATTAAGAAAGAAGTATTTTCGAGTTCATATAACAGAATTAACGCAAATTTTCAAACTAAAAATAAGGAAAGAACTTGGAACAAATTAATAATCACATCATTCACTATCAAACCAGTCATTTTTCGTTTACCGCCTATCAATGAGAAGGTCAGACTCTACCATAACACACAGAAACCTTCTAGTCTCAGTTTTGTCCAATAGTTACACAACCACACCCAAATTATCCATAGAGAAACAGAAATATTGCCAATGCACGATAGGCTGGCCATCAAGCAGCAGAGCGACATGCTAAGATGAGCGTACCAAGAGTTGATCGATCGTTCACTATCAGTGGGGTAAAGTTGTTGGTGTTGTAGTCTTCTTAAAGTCAATTTTGTCAACCTTCACCTCTCCATCTATCAGTTCATAAACATAGACCACAACACGCAGACCATCAATGTCCATGAGTACAAAGCTTGGGTTGACATCATAGGTGATACTGCTGAAGGCACCAGTGGCAGATCCTGGATTTATAACCACTCCAGCCTCGTGTTTGTAAGCTGTGAACTGGTGTGTATGTCCAGTAACAAGGATATCCACATCTAGCTGCCTCTGGAGCATGGCCAACGAGTCGAGGTCTCCCCATGGAATAACCTTCAGACGAGTTTTATATTAGGAAGTCAGGTACAAGTACTTCGAACCAATATTTCTTACCCTTCAGCTACTTTTACAACTTTTTTTTTTGTTTGTTTTTGATTTTTCTCATGATTTCACGAAAGTCGCTCTTTCTTATTTTTCAGGTACTTTTTACTGTAGTACTTTTATATTCATGATTTCACAAAAGTCGCACTTTCATGGAGGTATCATCCAGTAAGAGATGGGGGGGGGGGGGTGAACAGACCAATGCTATAAAACAGTTACATCTCAGATACCATTCAGTTCAGCAATCTGCATAACAGAGCAAGAGAATCTCACCTGATGTCCGTGGCATACACCAAGCTTAAACTGACCGATGGTCAAAACTTTGGTTTCCGGATAACGTGAATCCTCATCATATTCCCCACGAGTGATGTGCAAGTCTGGGCAAAGAGTTTTCAAGTAGTCATGAACCTCCTGCAAATATACTTAGTTACGTATGACATTTCCACTATCGTGCTGGTTATTTTAATAGGCCAGTGAATAAAACATGTGAAATATAATCATAGCATGGTACATAAAATTTGTGAAAACTGATAATGCAATTGTAATTCGATTAATATTATATTATTCATCCAACTCCCCCTGCTGAAGCTAAATCACTTCAATGCTTTCTGGGCCACCATGAATGAATCATGAGTTTAGTTCCATGATATTAATAAGGGGCCAACGAATGGTCATAACTAACCCCACAACTGACATAATAACGTATGCATGGCTATCAAGAGAAGGAATTCATGTAAAGAGACTAGAAATTTCAAGATGAATTGGTAGTGATTCATATATTCCCAATGTGCAAAAAGTCATTAAGCATGCTGACACTATGAGTTTAAGATGTAACAAGATTAAGACAGCACATTTGAAAAGTGAAACAAAAATGCACAATTTGAATGAAACTTCATGAATTAATTAAGAACGTGAAAACATGGACACCTGTCCTTTCCTTGGTACACGATTTCAAATAAAAAGGAGGCATTGAGGTAGAGAATCTGTAATGTAAATATTATTTTCTAAAGGATAGTCTAAATTAGTAGGAAACATGAGGTTGTATCTTGCGTAGTTGATGACAACCCTCAGGGAGGTGTATCTCATATACCCTATACTTGTTTCAATAGAACTACTGGATTCATATAGAAAAGACCCTCTCACCTGATGATGCAATTAAGGTCCTGTAACCATTCAGCAATTCTCACAAGCCTATCTTTTCGAGCAAGACCAGTTTAAGAGAAACCAGTGCAGTTCATCTATACTCAGTACTCCCAGAACTCCTACAATTACTTAATGCATATAACTTCATTCGTTCCATTTAGCAGAGTAATAACGAATATACAGCCCCTTTTTCGTTAGGCTCGCTTGACATCCCTAAACTCCATTCTTAAAAAATTAAGCCAAAAACACAGCTGTGGAGTTAGGAATCAATTTCCCGATCTATAACACTCTTTCTTTAACTATTCCAATCACATTCTCTACAAAGCATAATACATGCTCTATTTTTCAAAGGATCCCACCAAGTCTAATCATCTCGATGTTTAAAGTACTCAAAGAGGACTACCGGCCTTCATGAACCATGCTCAAGTATTTGTTTGTCAAGAGGGACGGGGGTCGAATAACCAGGTTGTTAAGTACATTGCATACTACGAGGGACATGGTATGATAAACCAGGTTTTAGTTGGTACGAGGAAAAACTCAAGCATCATATGAAAAGTAACAATATTCAAGTCAACACAAGCCCCAGAAATTCCACCTAAAACTAAGTACAGCGCCAGAGGTACAAAATGGATACTCATATCCTAATAACATGAGTAATTCTGTTGTATTATTTCGTCTAACATCAATTTCTCCACGGTCGGTTTTGTACATCCATATGCTTTTACAACCAAAAGATGCATGCAACAAGCAAGTAAAATCTATCTTCTGAGAATCGACATAAGTAGCACATAAATCAAACTAAAAATGATATAGAGCACTATAACTACATGGATGCATGGTGAATAGAGGAAGGGCTACGGTAACGGTAAATGAAGCAAGTTCCGCTAAGCAGACGGAAGCAATATACATGATTCATGTTGGGACTGACTATAATTGAGAAAGTAGATAGATAACGAAATGAACTGAGGCACATGACAGTACGATATGTTTTTCCAAGTAATAATACGGTAATAAAGTCAGTCGCTCACTTTGATGCATGTGTTGCCAGTGCAAATGATATGCTGGATCTTTCCTGGAACAAGCATGGACTTGAATTTGGGAGGCAAATCTGGTGCCCTATGCGGCACGTGCATATCACCTAATGCTAGTACTAGCACCATTTCAAACTATTTGAATATTCTTGTCAGTACAGCCCTGAAGTAACAAAACAAATGCAAGATAAGTAACAAAATGAAGTGAGCTTCAAACCTACTACTACTCCGATAAGTTCAAGATCACGCAGAAAAAAACTAATGCTAATGAAGTTACACAGTCCTTTTATCAAGGATCAGACACACACAGGTTACATATGTGCTAAAATCAATCACAAGTCACAACCAAGAGCAGCATTTTAGATTTAAGAACTAAGCATGTAAAACAACATTCGAGATACCGCTGATAACGACATTCACGAAAACCAGCTTATGAACTAACACCACAACTCAGGTTGATTCTTTGGGTGTAAGATTTTACCCGTTTGACTTTGAAATAGCAAAGGTACAAACAAACATAGTTGGATTAATTCATTGATTCGCAAAATATGCAGCAAACAATTTTGATATATACATAATATATATATATATATATATATATGTATAAATTAGGTATGATTAACAGTAAATTGATTAGTACTAACTAGGGCTTTAAACAAATGTTAGAGACAAATAAATACAAAGTAGTATGAATTGTGTATACCGATGGGAGTGATCGGGGGAGGCAATTGATCTCAAGGCTGATCGCTCAAAATTAAAATTAAATCTCGATCCCTTTTTCGTACTCACAAAAAGCATTAAATTAAATCAAACTAAAAACCCCGGAATGAAAAAAATAAAATATAAAAATAAAAACAAATGAAGTATATATATAATTGGGCTTTGAAAATACTTTACTTCTCTAATTAACTTAGTGGGTAGGGGGAACAAAACAAGCCCACCAACGAATTTCAATTTCCTAGGTTCGTTTGCAGCTTACCTATAACTTCGTTTTTTGACAACTTGTCTTCCAACATTTTTTATATTCATATTTTAACCATCCAAATTGTCGATAAGTCAATATTTTGACCACTAAATTTACAAAGTTGCAAACATTGTGGGCAACATACAAAAAAATAACCAAATTAGGGGGTGAAATTAGATGCTAGGGACGAGACTTGTGCTCTCGCCCCGTTGAGATCTTGCCATGTGTACAAACACCCACCCACTTTGTATATGTGGCAAGATCTCAACGGGGCGAGAGCACAAGTCTCGCCCCTAGCATCTAATGTCCCAATTAGGGGATAAGTTGCAAATGACCCTATACGTTGGGAGATTAGATTTGATGTTTTTGTCCTATATATTTTTTAAATAATTACTATGAGGTAAGATAAGATGTGTTTTTTTTATTTAAGTGTAAATATGTCTAAAAGAACTTTATAATTTAAATATTCTCCTTTATTTTTGTAAATCTAATGTAAAACTCGAGCAACTTTGCACTAAAGAAAAAGTGACTCGAAAATGTTATCGTATTTGTAGTGCATAAATTTAGTTTCTTAATTAGCCAAGTAATTTAGTCGGCAAATTTACTATGCTATCATTTAAAAGCGCTGAAATGTTAATTAATTGTGATTGAACATGATTATGCAATCTTTTTAGTAGCTATGTTTCGAAATAAATTAGGTTTGTTATCTTTTGTTATTTGTCAAGAAAACAATATAAATGTGAAAAAAAATATTTGGTACAAAAAAATACCGTGTCCGTGTCTAGTTTAACTAGATAAAATTTCATTTATTGATCTAAGAAACATATTAAAATAAAATATTGTTCTTATATGTCAAGAAAGAAAGTTGCACGCGATCACCTTCTTTTTATCCCGAAATAATAAATTGCGTTCGTATAGACATTTTGGATGCTGCTATTATAATAACTCTTCTAGCTATATTTTTGGTTACTTCACTCGTTTCATATAGTATTCGCTATAGGTTAATATAGTTTACCCAATATTCAGGGGATCCTTTACCCGAATCCATACGTGTTTCAACAGCTCTTACTGTAATTGATTTGTCTGAAAATATCCGCACCCATATTTTCCTATCGAGGCGTGCATTTCTTGTCGATGCTCATCGACTTGCTTCGATTTGTCTAGATGTGATCCAAGCAGGTTCAAGTGCCTGAAGACCATATTTACCGAAACAAATATTATTACCTCGATAAGACATTTCCTTAATTCTTCCTATATATTGTTTACGGAATCCAGTTCTAGTTCTTTTTGAGTTATAGTTGATGGTTGTTTTAGAATTCCATCTCTATTACAGAACTAGACGTGATAATTTTTTCTCATCAAGCTCCCGAAAATAAAAGAATTAAAAATAGAATATCAACTCAAATTATTGGAATTGATATTATATGGCAAATTGATCTAATTTTAGAAACAAATAAACGACATATGGATCAGAAAATCACTCCACATCATATTCAATAGGGTTTCATCAAACATTGAAATGTAAAAATCCACTCCTAATAAATTAATCATTTCTAATTTAAAATTACAAAGCAGTCGATTCAGTTTCTTAGAAAAGAATAAAAGAAACAACAGCTGTTACATTGAAAATTCATTTTTAACAAACAAAAAAAAGGTAACTAGTCATGAAGGCAATTGTGATTCCTTGACTTTCCAACGAAGCATCATCGTACCTTACCCAAGGACAAAAACATGTCCCGGAAAAATAACAATAAGATCTGACACTATTACAAAAAGTCCTCCTGATTTCAGATCTGAAAACCAAATTCCAAAACCCAAATATTTTCTTTTAAATATTAATATATTATTGGGGTTCGGACATTGGCATTGGGTGTCCGAATTTGAAAATGGTTTTGTCGGGAGTCCAAGAAAATGGGAATCTTGAAATGGGTTCGAAGAATAAATACAGGAGAATGGATTCTGCATCACTGAGAGATTATGATGATGGAGTTGATGTTGATACGGAACGACACCGTATTCAGCTTGAGAGGATCAAGACTATAAGGAAATATGTTTTTGCTTGTTCTGTTTTTGCATCTCTCAACAGTGTCCTCCTTGGATATGGTACACAACACAACTGACTGCTTTATTTCTAATTTTACTTGCTAAAGTATAAGCATTTGGGATTGTATTTTGTTTATTTGTTGTATTTGGGTTCAGTTTCTTGATTAAGGGATTGAAAAATTTGTTCTGTTTATGACAAATAGTCGAAAAAATCGAAACTTGGGCCTTATTTCAGTTTAGAACTGTGTAAAAAGAGATTTGATTCTTGAAACTGAAGCTTCATCATAGGTGATCTACATATGATCTAGTAGAGGTACCTAATGCAACAAGTTTCTGATACTCCATCAGATGTAAGTACATTTTAGAAAATAAGTTTTGATCTTTGAGTATAGTTACTCGCTCTTGATTAGTACACTGCTCGGCCATCGTATTTAATTTCAAGGATTTGAAGTACCCTGCATTCTGTTCTGTTTAGCGTAGAAGATTAGGTCTTGAACGGGTCTTACGCTGCTAAATGCACTGTGTAGAAGTGCGCAGGCAATAAAACGTTTGAAGATGATACTTCTGAGATTATATGGATTTGCTTAGTTGTTGAAACAGCCGAACAAGCAATATACGTGTTTAGTAGCTTATAAACTACCAGCATTGTGGATGATGTTTGTGATGTATACTCAATGTTATTTAAAGATGGAAAACTAACAAAGAACAGAATTTGTTATTTTGGCTTGGCTCATAATTGATAACTGATACGTGTTATGTCTCTCTCTAAATTTGTTTGTCTGTGCTAGCTCGGTGAATAGGGTTAACTTTCAATTTACAGATGTGGGAGTTATGAGTGGTGCAATTCTATTTATCCAAGAAGACCTACAAATATCGGAGGTTCAAGAAGAAATTCTTGTTGGGATATTGAGTGTGATGTCACTTATAGGCAGTTTAATTGGCGGCCGAACATCAGATGCCATTGGTCGAAAATGGACAATGGGTTTGGCTGCTGTCGTGTTTCAAAGTGGTGCAGCTATAATGACATTTGCTCCGTCGTTTGAAGTACTTATGATAGGAAGAATTCTTGCTGGCGTCGGAATTGGATTCGGTGTCATGATAGCTCCAGTATACATTGCTGAGATATCTCCAACTATTGACAGAGGCTCACTCACCTCTTTTCCTGAAATCTTTATAAATCTTGGGATTCTACTTGGTTACGTCTCAAACTATGTATTTAAAGGCTTTCCCGTGCACACAAGCTGGAGAATAATGCTTGCTGTTGGAATATTACCGTCAGTCTTTATTGCATTTGCCTTGTGTGTAATTCCCGAGTCACCACGGTGGTTAGTGATGCAAAATAGAGTCGGGGAAGCAAGGGAAGTGCTTTTGAATGTCAACGAAAATGAGTCGGAGGTGGAGGAGAAGCTCGCAGAAATTCAAGTTGCAGCTGGGAATAATAACGCTGAGAAAAATACCGTATGGCAGGAAATCTTGCATCCTTCTCCAGCACTTTTCAGAATGCTGGTCACGGGTTTTGGGATCCAGTGCTTCCAGCAAATATCGGGTATTGATGCGACTGTATACTACAGTCCTGAGATCTTCAAAGCCGCTGGTATCAAGGATAACTCGAGTGTTCTTGCAGCCACGGTTGCGGTCGGGGTAACAAAGACTATTTTTGTTCTAGTGGCAATTCTTCTCATAGACAAAGTGGGGAGAAAGCCTCTCCTCTACGTGAGCTCAATCGGCATGACTATAAGCTTGTTTTGCTTGGGGGTCAGTCTGAATTTCCTTGGAGAAGGATCGGTTGGAGTTGCATTCTCTATTTTGGCAGTTTGTGGGGACGTGGCTTTCTTTTCCATCGGGGTTGGTCCTGTTTGTTGGGTTTTGACGTCGGAGATCTTCCCTTTAAGGGTTCGTGCTCAGGCGTCCGCACTTGGAGCAGTGGGTAACAGAGTCTGCAGTGGCATCGTGGCCATGTCGTTTCTCTCTGTTTCTCGTGCTATCTCTGTAGGTGGAACTTTTTTCATTTTCTCGACTATTTCTGCACTTGCAGTGTTGTTTGTTTACAAATGTGTCCCGGAAACAAAAGGTAAGTCACTAGAGGAGATTGAAATGCTGTATCAAGATGAGTACGGGATACAACGCGGTGAAGTTCAGCTCGGGGATGTTGAACATTTGGTGCCGAAAGAATGAACAATCTTTCGGACATTCATAGAAGAGTCGAGAGAGGTGTCGTGATTAGGATAAAGATGCTTAGCAGTATCTCAAGTGAGTTTGTATTATTTGCACACACACATTGATTATACAGGTTATTCTTTTAATTAGCGAAGATCCATTCTCCGGCTTGTGATTCGATCCCATACGAACGACCTTGAAGGAAAGCAGCATTAGATAGGAAAGAATATATATAACTATAGAAGCACAGTTGAAAGAATGCTTGCCGCTGAGAGAAGTAATTGGTATCACATTTATGTATCCCTTGTATTAAGGGGTTCTATACACTTATATATATATATACTGCTGCAGATGATGTATTACATATTAGTTGAAATCATTTTCTGGTTTTGATTCTATGATTGTCTTGTGTCCATATATACTCATGATCATAAATTCAAATGAATGAACGACTCTGCTCAAGCAAAATTTATTTCACTCCCCCGTTGTTTATTTAGAAGATGTTTTTTCTTCAGTGCCGTGAACCTTGCCGCTAACTCATCATAATCCGGAAGCTTCGGGTGGATATGATAGGGTGAACAACCGTCGCTATAAGGTTGTTCGACTGGAAACAAATTGGACCTATAATTGTCGTCCAAATGACTCTCATCCTCATGATGCTTTTCAATGGCTCTTGAATAAGCTAGTGCAGTTTCCTCTTTTAGAGAGACTACAGGGCACAGGCTATATGAAGACGAATGCCCTCTGGTCCTGGAATTCACCATTGTTCCTCATGGGCGACGCTATCTCCACAATGTCATCAAGATAGATTATTTCTTCAGTCTCTTGTGCACAAATTTCTGGAGAAGAGTCCCCTGCTATGCTTCTTACACGAAAGGGAGAGCCAGGATCTCGAGAAAACAGAAATTCGTCGATTTTATTATACTCTCCAGGCTTCACAAGTTTCTCTCCTTCACCAGGGGTTGAATTTTGCTCTCTCATCAGTCCACTGCAATGATCTTTAGAAGGTTTCATTCTCCCTGATGCCAGATCAACGTACACAGTTTTCCCTTCCACCTCAGTCGCATCAAAAATCTACAAACGAAGGAATAGCCATATTGGAAGCTTAGTTGAGTTAATTAAAAATTAAGTTTGTATAAATGTATTGAGACAGATTAGAAAATATGTTACCTCCTGTTCGAGCAACAGCGATCCTGGCTCAACCAAACTACTCCATATTTCGTTCAACAAACGGTACTTCACATCGTTAGGAACGATTTTTAAGCAAAGACTCTCTTGTATCTGGAAAATCAAATAAGTTAACATCCGGTGTGATTTCATAGTTATTTGACTGTCCAGACTTTAGTATAACTAACCTGTTCGTTCACAAGATTTCCTGGTAATAACTGAAGTGCAGCGGTCACGAATTTCTGACCATATCGTTCTCCAAAGAGTCTCCGAAGGGACATGAGTTCTGGTAGATCACCAAATCTCGCTGACGAGAAAATCAGAGTTGATATTGCTTCATTAATATCGCCTGGACAGTCCCTGAAATCGAGATAAAAACGGAGTTGTTTAATAACTATATATAGGACGATCTAAGATGAATTTGGTACTCCTAAGATTAAAGGAATCTGGAATTATATATATGTAGTACGGAAAAAGAAGACAAACTTGTGTTTGCGAATGTAAGGAAGGTTGAGTACGACAAATTTGCAGAAGTTATCCAGATGATCATACACTTCGACCATGGTTTCATATTCGAACAGCTGCTCGATCTGATTATTAAATAAACATAGCCAAAGATGAGAAAACATAAACTAAAAAACATAATCAGAGTTTGTAAACGGTAGCAAGATTCATAATACAACGTACGAGTATTGTATCAGAGAAATTTACAATCAGAAAAGTTTCGGTGTTAATACCATTTGACATGCAGTTTGATGATAGCCGTGTTTGAGAAGTTGAGCTACATCGCGACGCAACTGTTTAACAATGCCACGCCTCGTGTTCTTCAGCAGTTTGAGGCGGCACTGAACCACTCGTAATAACTTTTCACTGCATCAGTAAGTTAATATTAGTAAGTCACTTCACCTATGAAAGAACCATCATTACCAGTTACTGAACATGTTGAAGTACAAGTAGAAACAAACGTTAAATTGACAGATCTTACCAATTGGAAGCCTTTCTCCATGCAAATAGATTATCAAATAGTTTCATCATGATTTAATTATCTGATCAGTTGCTCTATTTAGTGGTTGAGGAAGCACTTGATTGAATTCCAATTGTAGGCCAATACATATCATAAGAATATATATAGTTAACATGTTATACCATGGATTATTCAATATCATGTTAACAAGGAAGCTGGTGAAATTAGTAAACGTCAACCAATTGTAAGAAGAAAATCCCAAGATGCATGAGATAGCTTCATTCAAGTACATTACTAGGATTCTTACCAAAAAAAAAAAAAGTACATTACTAGGATTTTACCAAAATATTAATTTCCACAATTGACAAGGATAATTTATTTGGAACTTGGTATAAAACATTATTTCTCCAGGTAATTTACTATTTCCATATTTTGAAGATACAGACATTTCATCTTTGTGCTGGTTCTAATTTAGTTTTTGCATTCAGCTCACGAAAAAGTGTTGATCGTAACGGGTGTAAATCAGAATACAAAACAGTATTAAAGTCGAGGCAAGAGTTGAACTCTTTCTCTTTAAAACGATATTTGCCCCGCTCGGTGCTTACGGTTTGATCGGCAATTCGTTTCCCAAGATAACTCGACTATCTCTTAATATAGCAACACTTCAAATATTAAGAACGGCGAACTAAAGTATTGTTTTGAACTCTCGGAATAAAACAAATATAAAGAAAGAATGTTTGTGATTGAATGAAAAATGAAGAAGTAGGGGGGCTATTTATAGTTTACGAAAGTTGGGTGGCACTTATTCTGCTGACGGTGTGTGTATGTGGCTATTCGCTGACTGGATTTAGGGGTGGGTAAACTGCAATTCGGGTAGGGTACCCGTATTTTCGGGTAGGGTAAAACCCCTACCCGATACCCTATTGTATTTGGGGGTACCCGGATGGAATCGGGTACCCCAATTTTTCGGGTACCCCAAACTTCGGGTTTGGGGTACCCGAATGGTTTCCAGTGGCCTAAATTGGCCACTGGAAATGCGGGTTACCCGAACCTAGGGAGTTCGGGTATCACAATACCCGATCGGGTATTATGGTACCCGATCGGGTATTAAGGTCGGGTATCCCAACCTTCGGGTATGGGGTACCCGAAAATTGTCCAGTGGCCAATTTCGGCCACTGGACAATTTTCTGCCATATATATCCCATGTTTTCGTTTTTTACGAAAACAGGGGATTTTGTCGTTAGCACCTGTTTTCAATTCGTTGCCCCTTTTTTTGGGGGAAATTTAATAAAAAAACATACGCATTCCATCTAAGAAAAAACCAATCGCATTCAACTAAAAACAAAGAGCAATCAATCCAAAAAAACGACCAATTCAAAAATATCCCCCCAATCTTACAAATGCAAACAACATCATCAACAAATCAACATAAATATTGTTCATTCGGCATCGTCACGGCGACACCTAACTTCCCCAACAAGTGTTCACTCGTCATCATTCAAGGATCAAGAATCGAAGCGTCTTTATCCAAATCGTTAAATTCTACAATAACAATTAAAGAAATCATTAGTATTTCCAAATAAGTCAAATCAAGAGTATATACATATCAATTTTACAATTTGAATTAAAGAACAATAAGAAAATGATATTACCTTCGTCCCATTTCTCCACCTCGTACAAATTCTCTTCCACGTTCAAAGGCACATAATCTTCGCGAAGCCAATCTTGGGCACAAATGAGTGCTTGTACCATCTTGGTAGACAACACACTCCTAAATGCATCTAGCACACGCCCTCCCGTGCTAAATGTCGCCTCAGAAGCTACCGTCGAGACCGGAACCGCTAGAATGTCACGAGCCATCTTGGAAAGGATTGGATATCGATGGCTTTCCACTTTCCACCATCCCAAGATATCAAAATGTTCAGATGTATTCCTCGTGACCTCTTCTGCCATATATCTCTCAAGCTCAGACTTCTCTTGTGTGTTTATTTGTGCCAACATTGCCTCAAAACCGATTTGCACCGAATCATAAGCTTGTTGGCCATCCTCCGATAAAGAAAAGTCATCCACACTTGTGCTAGACATGCAATGGCTTTGACCTTGAGTGGAAGGAGTAGAACTCTCATAAACTCGGTTGTACTCATTGAATAAAGATTCGAAGCCATCACGAATTGAACTCGTAAGATCGGTTACTTTTTGTGGAGGCGGCTTTGAAAGATCTTCAGAATACATTTGCTCCAAAGCATAATTCAAGTACACCCATTTGGAGCGTGGATCAAGAAGCACGGCATAATAAAGGGTCTTGTTCATCTTCAATGTATCCCCCCAATATTTGTCAATTTTTTCTCTCATTGCATTTGCCATTAGAGTCAATTGCTTCCAAGGGTCCCCTTTCGCGTACATGTTAATAAGAGTATAGATTGCACAAATCTCCTTGAAGACGGTGTTAGATGTAACATACAAAGTTCCCGAGACACGGTTGGTCAAGATATAGAATGGCTTCAAAAATAACATGAAGTTAGTTGCCCGTTCCCAATCCATTGCAACTGGAACTCCACCATCAATCAACAAATAATCGGTTTCAATCCACTCGTAAGCACTAAATGCCTCCTTAAGAGATATTGCCGTATCCAACATTTGGTAAGTTGAATTCCACCTAGTAGGGACATCCAAGCACACCAACCTCTTACTTTCAAGCCCTTGTCGATCAACCGCATTTTTAAACTTCTTAAACCTACCCGGTGAACTCCTCACGTATCTTATGGCATTTCTTATTCGTGAAATACAACTCATCTCTTCGGTGCTCTTCAAGCCATCTTGCACAATAAGATTGATGATATGTGCCACACACCGAACATGAACATTCGCCCCCTCAAGCATGGTTCCATTTTTCCTCGCCGTATATCTCTCCCTCAAGTAAGTCACCGCCCCATCATTCGACGAAGCATTGTCGACTGTGACCGTATTTATCTTGTCAATACCCCAATCCACCAAGCATTTCTCAACATCAACCCCAATAGCCTCACCTTTGTGACTAGAAATTGTAACAAAGTTGATGATTCTTTTGTTCAAAGTCCAAGAATCATCAATGAAATGCACGGTAATCACCATGTAGTTGACTCTTTGAATTGAAGTCCAAGTATCCGTAGTAATGCTAACCCTTTGAGCATTTGCCTTTATGAAAGACATTAGCTTAGTCCTCTCTTTCAAATACATCGACATAATGTTCTTCGACAACGTCTTCCTTGTAGGGATTTGCCACATAGGACATGCATCTGCCATGAAAATCCGGAACCCCCTCTTTTCTACGGTCTTAAATGCCATATCATCAATGATAACCATCTTGCAAAAGCTTTCTGTGACCGTATCCTGCTCAAAACGCCAATTCAATAGGCCACCCTTGCGAGTCCCTCTTGGTGGCTGAAAGCTTATACGTTGTTGATTAGTTTCAACTTCGTCTGGCTTCAATTTGCAATTCTTGTGGTGAGTGTACAAACTAGATATACCATGTTGGGCAGAATCGGCCGCCAAAGTTCTTTTACAATATCTACAAGTCGCCTTATTTTCTTTCTCTTTTTTGCAGTACCACGGTTTAAAATGGTCCCAAACTTCGGCTCTTTTCCCAATAGCCTTCCTCCTCATAAGTCTCATCTCTTCCGTGACTTTACTCCAATCACGACAACTATCACTTGTCTCACTCCACCATCTTTCATCATCAACAACCTCAATGTTGTCTGGATTTTCCAACCTGTCGGCAACATCGCTATCGGAAGAATCATCATAATCTTGATTGAAAATAGAATGTGAAGATCGCACCTCTTCATCGTTGATAGATATTGAAGAGTTTGGATTCTTTTTAGGAATTTTCCTCGCACTCTCATCCATTACTCGCTTCCCCTTGGCTTTGGCACTCAAGCGTTTTGTTTTTGCAATTGGACGAACAACTTCTTTTCCATTATTTTTTGAAGATACGACTTGTTTTCCCTTCGAATTTGAAGGTGCCATGAACTATATGAATTAAGAATAGGACTTAGTTACAAGTTACCCAAATCATATAACACATAAACACACTTCACTTCATATCAATTATCAATAATCAATTTATCATATAACAATAACACACTTCACTAACCAACTTCATTAACAAAATGCCCAAATCAACTCATTACATCATATGATCATAACACAATTCATAGTTCATACTTCATGGAAAATTCCCAAATTAATTAACAAATTACAAATCTAACAAAATGCCCAAATCAACTCATTACATCATAACACAATTCATAGTTCATACTTCATACAAAATGCCCAAATTCATTAACAAATCTAACAAAATGCCCAAATCAACTCATTACATCATAACACAATTCATAGTTCATACTTCATACAAAATGCCCAAATTAATTAACAAATCTAACAAAATGCCCAAATCCATTAACCCTAACTAATCTAATATAAGAATAACACAATACACACAAATTTATAAGAATAACACAATACCACGTTTTCGATTTTGAGAGGGAGAGGAAGTTGAGTACCGTCGGACTCGGTTGAGAGGGAGAGGGAGAGAGAGGAAGCTTTCGGGCGCGGCGCGGCGCGACGCGGAGGCCGAATCGAAAGGGCTGGCTCGGGGACGGCGGCGGACGGGCGGCGCGGAGGCGGACGGAGGCGCGGTGACAGAGAGACGAGAGTGAACTGAGAGAGAGAGAAAGAGAGAGAGAGAGAGAGAGAGAGAGAGAGAGAGAGAGAGAGAGAGAGAGAGAGGCGCGGTGAGATTTGGAAAAAAAAATAAAGAGTGAAAGTGAACTGAGAGAGAGAGAGGCGCGCTGTCAGTAGGAAGAGAAGGAAAAAGAAAAGGAAAGAGAAAAGGAAAGAGAAAGAAAAGAAAGGGAAAAAAAAAAGAAAAAAAGGGGGGGAAAATCGTGTTTTTTATTCGGGTACCCGGATACCCGAATTTTTTAAGAATTGCTACCCGAACCCGTACCCGAAATACCCTATTCGGTTAGGGTACCCAAATTTTCGGGTACGGGTCGGGTATTAATACCCGAAATTCGGGTAAAACCCGACCGGGGCGGTTAGGGTACCCGAATTTCGGGTACGATTACCCACCCCTAACTGGATTTTCCCTCCAATTTTCGCAGCCACTAGACACACTTATTCGACCAGATTCTGACACCTAATCACGTTTAATTAATTATTAAATTCGTTGCTTATTATTTTCTGAACATTTATTTAATTACTTAATTAAACTTTGTCCAAAAAGATAAGTATTTGATAGGGAAGCCCAAGCCTTAGCCCAAGCTCAAGCCCAAGCCCAAGCCCACGGCCCACAACCCGTGACCCCCGACCCCGACCCCGGCCCAGGCCCGGGTCCGGTCCGGACGGACGGCGGCGGCGGCGCGCGCTCGCGCTTGTGGGCTTGAATTGAAGCATAACCCATCTAAGTCTTCTCCCCTTCAAAGACTAGTGGTACCCCTTGGGGCCCAAACCCTTATCACAAACAAACAACTTATTATGTGTACTAGTTTAGCTCAAACTTTCCATGTGGGATGGTGACTTTTCACCTTCCCACCTATTTCCTTTCATTTCTTCAAGATAACTTATTTCAACTAGCTTATTTGTTCATTTAATTTCTCATTCATCCCACAATGGTTTTGAATAATTAAATATACTAGATTCATCTACACGAAACGTAGATTTCATTAAGCTAAAGGTTCGCCATGATTTTTGCCTAAGTGTAGACTCAAGTCCACTGGCGTCTTAGCCGGAGGACCGTCATATGCATTGTACTTCTTAAGTACAATCTCAATATAATGAGATTGTGACAACACGGTCCCATTTGACGTCTTAGTGATTTTAATCCCTAATATGACATCGGCGACCCCTAAGTCTTTCATGTCAAAATGTTTGGTCAACATTTTCTTGGTATTCATGACTAGGTCATGATTACTTCCCATGATTAACATGTCCTCTACGTATAGACAGACGATCACATAATCTTTAGGTGTGCCTTTTACGTATACGCATTTATCACACTCATTAATTCTGAAACCATTTGACAACATCGTTCTGTCAAATTTTTCGTGCCACTACTTTGGCGCTTGTTTAAGCCCATACAATGACTTAATGAGTCTACACACCTTTTTCTCCTTTCCTGGAGCAACAAACCCTTCAGGTTGTTCCATGTAAATCTCTTCATCTAATTCACCATTTAGAAATGCCGTCTTGACATCCATTTGATGTATTTCCAGAACTTTCAATGCAACAATAACAATGAGCACTCTAATTGATGTGATCCTAGTCACATGTGAATATGTGTCGAAGAAGTCAAGGCCTTCAATTTGTCTAAACCCTTTAGCTACCAATCTGGCCGTGTACTTATCAATAGATCCATCTGCTTTATACTTTCTCTTCAGTATCCATTTGCAGCCCAAAGGTTTGCTACCCGCTGGGAGATCAACCAACTCCCATGTGTGGTTGTGCAAAATAGACTCTATTTCACTATTGATAGCTTCTTTCCAAAAGGGAGCTTCTGGAGAGGACAAGGCTTCACTTATTGTCCTTGGTTCGTTTTCTAACATATAAGACAGAAAATCAGGACCATAGCTTTTACCTGTTTTAGCCCTTTTACTGCGTCTAGGTTCTTCATCTTCCTGGTGATTATTTTGCAGTTTCATAGGTTCTTTTAAGGGAACCAGATTCTTTCCTTTCTTTGCAAGGATATATGTTTTCAAAGAATACTGCATTCCTTGATTCAATGATCATGTTTTCATTAATATCAGGAATTGAAGACTTATGTACTAAGAAGCGATAGGCACTACTGTTGTGCGCATATCCAATGAATATACAGTCAACGGTCTTAGGTCCTATCTTTACTTGTTTAGCTTTAGGTACTTCTATCTTTGCTAAACACCCCCACACTTTTAAGTATTTGTAGGAAGGCTTTCGACCTTTCCATAACTCACAAGGGGTTTCGTTTCTACTTTTGTGAGGTAGCTTGTTTAGTATATGATTTGCTGAGAGGATTGCATCCCCCCACAAATTTTGTGGTAAACCAGAACTGATCAACATGGCATTCATCATCTCCTTAAGAGTAATTTTTTGCGTTCAACAATTCCATTTGATTGTGGTGAATAAGGGGCTGTAGTTTGATGAATGATGCCTGAAGAAGCACAAAATTCGTCAAATGGAGCTCCATATTCTCCACCTCTATCACTTCGGATAGTTTTTATTTGTTTGCCAAGTTGATTTTCAACCTCAAGTTTGTAGATTTTAAAAGCTTGCAAAGCTTCATCTTTACTTCTTAATAAGTATACTATGCAGTATTTTGTGCAGTCATCAATAAAAGTAATGAAGTACTTTTTACCACCTCTAGTTTGCACAAACTTTAAATCACATATATCGGTGTGAATTAAGTCTAGAGGTTCAGTGTTTCTTTCTACAGAAGGAAATGGTAGTTTGGTTAATTTGGCCTCTACACAAATCTCACATTTATTTTGAGATTCGATATTGAATGAAGGCAATAATTCTAAGCTTACTATTTTTCGTAGAGTATTAAAGTTAACATGTCCTAATCTAACATGCCATAAATCTGAACACTCAACTAAGTAATCAGAAGTAATAGTTTTATTATTCTTTTCGAGGTCACGTTTTACAGTCATTACATTCATCTTGTACATGCGGTTGACCGCGTAACCTTTACCAACAAATTGCCCATTCTTAGTGAGCACCAATTTACCAGACTCAAACACTAGTCTAAGACCATTTACATCAAGTGCATAACCAGATATTAAATTCTTTCGAATATTTGGAACATGCAGTACATCAATCAAGGTTATCTCTCTGTCCGAAGTCATCTTTAGCACCACTCTTCCACTTCCGATGATGTCAGACATTGCAGAGTTCCCCATGTACAACTTCCGGTTGTTGAATGAGTAGTATGTGGAGAACATGTCTCGGTCAGAACAGACGTGGCGGGTGGCACCAGTGTCGACAAACCACTCATTTGGATGGTCCACCATGTTAGCCTCGAAGACAACTGCAGTAAGCATCAAGTCACTCATGTCGACCGGAACGCCTTTGTCCTGAACCACAGCAACCTGGTTGGACTGGTTCGGGTTCTGGTTGTCTTTCTTCGGGAGTCGGCAGTCTTTAGCCATGTGGTTCGGCTTTCCACAGTTGTGGCAGTTCCCTTTGAACTTCTTTTTCTTCTTTTGTTGCCCTCCACCATTGCTCTGATTCTTTCTCTTCTTAGAGTTGGGCTTGTGTTCCACTACGTTGGCTCTAGCCTCCATCTGCATCTGCTTTGGCTTGGCCTCAGACATTCGATTATCTTCTTCAATCCGAAGTCTGACTATCAAGTCTTCAAGATTCATCTCCTTGCGCTTGTGCTTGAGATAGTTCTTGAACTCCTTCCAGGACGGCGACAACTTCTCTATCATAGCAGCAACTTGGAAGGATTCATTGAGTTTCATGTCCTCTGCATCAAGGTCATGTAGGATCAGTTGCAACTCTTGAACCTGACTCGTCACCGTCTTTGAGTCGGTCATTTTGAAGTCTAGAAACTTGCCAACGATGAACTTCTTCAACCCAGCATCTTCTGTTCCGTACTTCTTGTCAAGGGACATCCAAAGCTCATTTGACGTCTTGATAGTGGAATAGACGTTGTACAGTGAATTGTCCAATCCATTCAAGATGTAGTTCCTGCACAGAAAGTCACTTTGACTCCAAGCGTCTAAGGCAGCCCTTGGACGAGGATCAGTCACGTCTTCTGCCACCACATGAGCATCTCCAGTCAGCATCCTTGACATGTTCAAGGTCGTAAGGTAGAACAACATCTTCTGTTGCCACCTTTTGAAATCAGTGCCGGAAAACTTTTTCGGCTTCTCGCCTCTACTGTGGACAGGCGATATGGTCACCATTTTTCTGAAATACAACAAGCAGAATATCGTTTTAAAATTGTTGATCGTAACGGGTGTAAATTAGAATACAAAATATTATTGAAGTCGAGGCAAGAATTGAACTCTTTCTCTTTAAAACGATATTTGCCCCGCTTGGTGCTTACGGTTTGATCGGCAATTCGTTTCCTAAGATAACTCGACTATCTCTTAATATAACAGCACTTCAAATATTAAGAACGGCGAACTAAAGTATTGTTTTGAACTCTCGGAACAAAACAGATATAAAGAAAGAATATTTTTGATTGAATGAAAAATGAAGAAGTAGGGGGCTATTTATAGTTTAACACCAGATTTAACACCATTTCGGCTGACTGTGCACCTATTCGGATGAAATGTGACACTTATTCTGCTGACGGGGTGTGTATGTGGCTATTTGCTGACTGGATTTTCCATCCAATAGGGAAGCCCATCTAAGTCTTCTCCCCTTCAAAGACTAGTGATACCCCTTGGGGCCCAAACCCTTATCACAAACAAACAACTTATTAGGTGTACTAGTTTAGCTCAAACTTTCCATGTGGGATGGTGACTTTTCACCTTCCCACCTATTTTCTTTCATTTCTTCAAGATAACTTATTTCAACTAGCTTACTTGTTCATTTAATTTCTCATTCATCCCACAATGGTTTTGAATAATTAAATATACTAGATTCATCTACACGAAACGTAGATTTCATTAAGCTAAAGAAGTTCCACTTTTATAAAGAGGAACCTACTCAAATAAATTATCAAAAACATGGAAAAGTCATAATTTTCCAACAAAAAGTTCCATAATAAAGAGAAAAATATATTCCATGAATCACCACATTACCTTTATGAATTCTTAAGACACATTCTCAAAAACTAGTTAATGTCATCAGAAAAGTTTATATATTAGAAATTAAAGGAAAAAAAAAAACCTTCCAACATGTTATAGATTTAAGTGATGCGACGAGAAAGTCAATGTGGAAGAAATAGCAAAATTAAACGAGATTACTGAATCGATACATTAAGTCCGAATGAAAACTAAATTCAAAAGTAGTCCTGTTTTTGAACATATGTCATCACGTCTGGTCTCAAACTTAATTCTTGTAATCGTAATTTGACATTGTACTCTTACCACTCTAAATACAATCTTTCTGCACTTTGGCGCCACCCGTTGCGCTGAGCCTCATGTGCAGCAAATCGTTCGTCTAAATTCATGATTCGTCCCCCAAGTTGCACCGAATTTGCACCAACTGCTATCATCTGATACAATGGAGGAGATTGAAATGCTGTATCAAGGTGAGTATGGGACATAATTGGGTGAAGTTCAGCTCGGGAATGTTGAACATTTGGTGCCGAAAGAATGAATGATCTTTCGCACATTCGTAGGAGTCAAGCGAGGTATTGTCATTAGGACAAAGGTGTTTAGCAGTGTCTCCAGTGCGTATTTATTCTTTGCATGCACACACACATACAGGTATACGGAAGATCCATTCGTTTGCCTGTTGTTCCCCGACAGACTTACCTCGTACCAGAAACACAGATAAGGAAAATACTTGTAGTGGATATATCAAGCACAACTAAATGAATGCTTGCTATTGAGAGAAGTACTTGGTATAACGTTTTACGTATCCCTTTACGTTAATATCCCTTTTAGTTAATATAAAACAATTTCACAAAATATATTGTAATGAACTACAAGAAAAATATGGTAGTAATAACTAACCCTGGACTTTTCCCATCATATGTGAACTTTGGACACACAAACATCTCTATGAATGAACTATTTTGATTCATACAAAAAATTATCTATACCTTACAGTTTCCTTCTCACTTCGCCTCATGTTTCATTAGAAGACGTTCTTTCTTCAATTCCGCAAACCTTGCTGCTAACTCATCATAATCCGGAAGCTTCGGGTGGATATGGTGACAGGGCGAGTATCCATCGCTACGAGGTTGTTCAACTGGATACGAATTGGACCTATCAATGTTCTCCAAATGACTTTCGTCATGAGGCCTTACAATGGGCATACTCATTGCTCTTGAATAAGCTGGTGTAGTTTCCTCGTCTCTAGTCCCATTGTTTTCTGGCTCGCCTCGGCAGCATAACTCCAATCCTTGTCCAATCTTTCCTATATCTAGTTTATCTCCATCATTCACAGAATCTTCATCTCTGCCTTCTACGGTAATTAAGCTGTGATTCTGCCCCTTTGGCGAACCAAATGAGAGTAGGCTTTTCTCGATCAAACTGTTGTTGTTTGTGCACCGCTTTTGATAATAGGATTCATTTATGTTATCAGACATCTCATCATCTGCTTGACTATAGCATGTTATTCCCTCCATGTTTCTTACGTTTCCCTTTTCTTGGGATACCAATCTTCTTATCGGTCTTTTTTGCCTTGATTTCCTCGTGTTCCTGGATCTTCTTGACTTGTCGTTCGGGGAAAGTTTTTGTTCTTCCTCAGGAGTGTATTCTGCTTTTGTTCTGTAATCTATTTCATCTTTTAGAGAGACTAAAGGTGATTCGAACAGGAAAATTCTCTGGTCCTCAAAGTCTCCATTTTTCATCACGGGCGATACTGTCTCCTCTATGTCATCAAGATAGATCGTTTCTAGAGGTGCTTGTGCACAATTTTCTGGAGTAGAGTCCCCTGTAATGCTTCCAACACCAACGGGAGAATCAGAATCTTGAGAAAACAGAAAGTCGTCTATTTCGGTATACTCTCCAGGCTTCACAAGTTTCTCTCCTTCACCAGGGCTTAAATTTTGCTTTGCATTCGCGTAAATTTGCTCTTTTGCTGGTTCAGTGCTATGATGTTTAGGAAATCTCATTCTCTCTGATGCCAAATCAACGTACACGATCTTCCCTTCTGCCTCTGTCCCATCAAGAATCTGCACTTGAAGGGTTTAGTGAAATATCCAGGAACATCCAATCTTGAAATCAGAATTGCCTTTATTCGCATGATCATTTAAGACATGTTACAAAAAAGTTGTTACCTTCTGTTGAAGCAACAAGCCTTCTTGCTCAACAAAACTACTGGCTATTTCATTCAACATTCGGTACTTCACATCATTAGGAACGAGTTTCAAGCAAAGACTCTCTTGTATCTGCAATGTCAAAAGAACTTAGTATCTGGTGTGATTTCATCGTTATTTGATTGTCCGGATTTTCAATAGCAAACCTGATTGTTCACAAGATTTCCAGGCGATAGTTCAAGTGCTGCGGTTACGAACTTCTGACCATATCGTTCTCCAAAGAGTCTCCGAAGACCTATGAGTTCTGGTAGATCACCAAGTCTTGCTGATGAGAAAATAAGAGTTGATATAGCTTCATTAACATCTTCTGGAATTTTCCTGAAATCGAATGAATTTGGTACTATGAAACATGAATTCGGTACTCCAAACATCAAACGGAATATGATCAAATGGGATGAGGATCCATCTTTAGTATGGGAAAAGAAGACATACTTGTGTTTGGGGATATAAGAACAATTGAGTATGAGAAATTCACAGAAGTTGTCCAGATGATCATACACTTCGACCATGGTTTCATCTTTGAACAGCTGCTCAATCTGATAATTAGAGAAAAAACATGACGAAAGATTAGAAAAAAAGCGATAACCAGAATAGTTACTTTCATGTTCTTTGAAAGCCTTCTCTGAAAACACTGATGTTAATATGTGACAAATACCAAACAGTTCAATTATCCTACTTAGAAACTTAGTAGAGTTCGTAAACTGGCAGCATAGCAAGATTCATAGTACGATATACATATTTGAGAACACACATAACATGTGAGTGTTCGATTAGAGAAACTTATGAAAGGAAGACTTTTTGTTTTACCCTCTGCAATGCAGTTTGATGATTGCCATGTTTGAGAAGTCGAGCCACGTCTCCCCGCAACTGTTTAACAATGCCACGTCTCTTGTTCTTCAACAGTTTGAGGCGGCACTGAGCCCCTCGTAACAATTTTTCACTGCATCGGAAAGTCTTTAGTAACTTACTTCAGCTTTGAGATCAACCATCATGACAAGTTAATGATTGAAAACTACAAGAAGAAACAACATAAATTGATATATAAAAAGTTTACCATTTGGAAGGTTTTCTCTGTCCACAAAGATTAGCAAACAATTTCATCATAATTTAATTAGCTGATTAATTGTTTGGATTCCAATTTGCAGGCCACTGAATGCAAGAAAAATGGTCATGCATATGGTGAAATTAAAACAACGGAGGAAATAAATTCTTATATACTTGGAACTCTTTAAGATCATTTTAACAAAGGAAAGTTGTGAAATTAAGAATTGTGCTTATTCCAAAATTCATTAGATAGCTTAATGTTAAGATTCATCCAAGATCTCATAATGCATAGGGCATATATGATATCTCTTCAAAGCCTTCATTTAGTAAATGATTTTATAAAACTATTAATTTCCAAAACAAGGACAACTTTGTTGGATTTCATAAATGATTTTGTTATGGTTCTAATTTACATTTTCCATCTTCTCACAAACAAACTTCCATAACAAAGAGAGAGAAAAATAGATTCCATCAATCGTCATTACCTTTTAAAAAGTATACATTCATGGCAACAATTATGAGATTGGCCTTAGCTGTGAACATCAAATCTTAAGTCTGAAGTTCTTAACCCTCTACACCTTTTCTAGCATTCTATGATGTACAAAATTTATTTATTTTAGCATTTTTTCTCTGTCTTTCACAATAAGTTAAATACTTAAGCCTCTTGAATATTCTAAGAGAGGTCAAAAATTTAAATAAATAAATCAATTATCCAACCGCGTTCATGAAACAGTTTTTCGACTAATACAAAAAGATTTACATTAAGAATGAAGTTATGTATAAGTAGACTTTAGACATATACTTCTCTATGAATAAAGAATTGGAGTAGTAACAAATAAAAGATCTATACCCTTTCCAACCTTAAAGTTAATTATTGATTGCTTTCCTGCTTTTTGTTGAGAAGATTTTGTCTCTTCAAAGCCATGAACTTTTCTGCTAACTCATCATAGTCAGGAAGCTTTGGGTGGATATGGCGACACGAAGGTGATCGATCACCACGATGTTGTTCAAACGGGAAAGAGTTGAACCTACAAATGTTGTCAGAATTAGGCCTTTCGTTGGGCATACTCATTGCTCTTGTATAAGGTACATTGCTCCCTTTGTCTTTTGGCTCATCTTTGAAAGGATACCGACATAATTCCAGTCCGTATTGAATCTTTTCTTTCTCTAGAATATGCACCATAGAATCTTTCACGATGTCTTCGATTAAACTGAAGCTGCCCGTCCTGTCTTTAGCAACGCGACTCTGTCTCTTGTGTGCACCAAATGTATTTCGGCCTTTTACCATCGGGATCATATTCCCGTACTGTTTTTGATGATGGGAGTTGTGTTTGCCGTTGAATGATTCATCATCTGATTCGCCATAGTATATAGCGCACTCAACGTCTGTTACATTTGTATTTTCTTGGGATATGGATCTTCTTCTTAATCTTTTCCTGCTTGAATTCCTCATCTTTCTCGAACTTCTTGACACGGATCTCTCGTTTGCAGCAAGCCCTTCCTCCTCCACCTTCTTGTATCCATTTTTCTCTTGTCGAGGGATTCTGACTGATTTAAACACGAATAACCTCTGGTCCTGGAACTCTCCATTTTTGCAAACAGGAGTAATAAACTCCTCAATGTCATCTAAATATATCACCTCGTCTGGCGGTTGAGCTAAAGCTTCCGAAGAAGAATCCTCTCCTACGCTGCCAACGCCATAAGCTGAGTTTTGTTTCACAATCCGGAAATTTTCCTCTGTCATCGGTTGAAGAGATCTCTTGCTTTCTGATGCTAAATCATCGCGGACAACTTTCCCTTTGGCGTCTGTTGCATCAATACTCTGCCCTTGAAGGACTTCACTTAGGTTGTTTCGTTGAACGTCCCTATTCATAATCTGAATTCTGCTAGTATTTGTTGCCTACATTTGGTTTATAATGATATTTCAAATCTCGCTAAAAATGTTTTTGCAAAAGACAGATAACAAAAATGCAAATTTACCTCCACTGGTTGAAAATATGGTCTATATTCAAGCAACAATGGTCCTGGCTCAACCAAACTACTCGCTATCTCGTCCAGCAACCGGTACTTCGCGTCATCAGGCACGGTTTTTATGTAAAGACTCTCCTCTATCTGCAATGTTTTAAGGAAATTTAGTAATTCTAGATGTGAATCTTATCCCTTTGATTCATAACAAAGTCGTAATTGCTAACCTGATGATTGACAAGATTGGCGGGAGATGATTGAAGTGCAGCGGCTACGAATTTCTTACCATACCGCTCTTTAAAGAGTTTCCGCAGAATGACAAGTTCAGGTAGATTTCCAATTCTTGCTGATGAGAAAATCAGAGCCGATACAGCTTCCATAATATCTTCCGCGCAGGTCCTGGATTCGAGATAAAACGAAACAAAAATTTAGGAACTAACAAACATGAGGTGGTACTTGATACTCCTATAAATGAATGAAATGAATTGCAATCAATTTGGGACGCGTATTGTATTTAGTTTAACGTACTTGTGCTTGCGAATGTAATGAAGATTGATTATTATGAATTCACAATAGTTCATGAGAAGATCGTACACTTGGACCGTACTTTGATCTTTGAACAGCTGCTCAACCTGACAAATCAAAATGATAAAAGCACATGATAAGAAAACATATCAATTAAACATTAATCTTTGTTTTCTTAGTGTAACAAATATGGCTTAGTTAGTTACCCTTTGAAGGGCAGTTTGATGGTGGCCATGTTTGATGAGTTGAGCCACGTCGTGCCGCGACTGTTTAACAATGCAACATCTTTTGTTCATCAGTAGCTTGAGTCGACACTGAACTTTTCTTATCGCTTTCTTGCTGTATCAATCAAAATATAGTTAGTAAACTTTAGTATCATGCAATAACAAGTTCAAATGCATGAATGAAAGAAACAACATAACTAAAAAGTGAGAAATTATTCACCATTTGGAAGCTTTTCTCCATCCAAATAGAATGTCAAGCATTTTGACAAATTCAGTGGGGAAAATGAGAATGGTTTTCTTTTCTATTTTTCTTCCAGTAGCTGCAAAAATGAAGAAAAAAAAAACAAGGAGTGGTGTCGTGTGTTAGTGATGATAGGACTTTGAGGGTTAAGGTGAACTGTCTTAACCACCCAATACCGACTGTTGAAGTTTGATTTTACTTTTTCTTTTCTTTTTTTCTTTTTTAGTAGTGTAGTGGCAGATCTTCTATCCCACGATTTATCCCACTTTTGTGTCCCACTTTTTTTTTAATAGTTAATTTAGTATTTATTAAATACTAACAAGAAGTTTTTTTGATGAAATATCGTACGTGGTATTACAAATTTTCTTTCAAATGGTTTCGAGACCGGTTCGATCAAGAATTGAGACGATGTGAGTATTACTATTTAATAATCTTATGGAAAGATGAAAAACAAGGTTTTTAATGACCATGAGTCCGGGACTGGTTTTATGATTTTGTGAAAATTCAAATAGAATTGAGTCACAAAATTCTCCAATAATATCAGTCATATGCTCGCTAACTTAAGTAAGAAAACTGGGGTGAAGGAGTTTCAAATCAGATTTGGTGAGACTCAATTTTATACATGATTTCATATAAAAACCTAAGTTATTATGAGTGGGCAAAAATTGTTACGAAAAAAGTTGTACATTAGTTCATTGTGATTAACTTAAGAAATTAAATGACCCAAATAAAATATCAAATGAAAGTGGGAGAGAGCATGAGAGAGGAGACAGGTGGACGGAAAGAGAAAGAGAGTGGGGAGAGAGTTAATATATTATGTGACCATGTATTAAAACAAGAGAAAAACTAATTAGAATTTAGTAAGTATAAAATTAATTATTAATAAAAAGCGGGACAAAAAATAAATTATGGGATAAAAGATCATCTCCCGTGTAGCGGGTAAATAAGGCTTTTCGTAAATAAGGACTAAAGAGTGTTTTTTTTCTTTTCTTTTCTTTGAGTACGACTAAGGAGTGGGTTTGCGAAAGATGAGAAAAAGTGTGTATTACCTAAAAATTGAAAAAAAATAACTGCTCCCACTACGTTCTCGCCCCATGCCGAATGTTTTAGGTATCAATGATTATTTTTACATTTAATTTTTAAAATTTTGTGAATTAATTCCATGGCACGTGACATTAAAATACATTACAGGTTAGATGGAGTATGTTTATGCATTATAAATAGGGAGAATTACACAAAGTACCCCTCAACTATAGGTAAATTACACAAAGTACCCCTCCTCTTTGGGAAATTACACAAACTACCCTTATGGTCAAAAAAATTAAAATAATTAAGACAACCTTTCAAATTCAAATCATAGCAGAGACTAAAATTCGTAGATAATTTATTTTTTCTTAGAAGAAATTATTTGTTATCAATATTTTTTGTCTTTTTAAACGAGATATATGAGGTTTAATGCAATAATTTTGACTTATTTTTTATTTTTTGTGCAAAATAATTGAAGAGCATGAATTTACATTCAATAGTTTGAAATAAAAAAATTACGAAAAATCGGTCATAAGGGTAGTTTGTGTAATTTCCCAAAGAGGAGGGGTACTTTGTGTAATTTACACATAGTTGAGGGGTACTTTGTGTAATTCTCCCTTATAAATATGATCTATCTAACTTATATACACATAAGAACTATTATTGTTTTTATTACATCAATTTTTAACATAAGAATATCATGAACTCTTTTTTTCTTTTTATTCTTCTTATTGGTATTTCTGAGAATTAAATAATAACTATGGGGCTTACGCCTAATAGCTTTTAAACGCTGATAATTAGTAAGTCAATGTATACATGGCAATTGAAATGGTTCACAATCCTATTTATTTTTGTTTTAGAAAAATTCCTATAGCCCGTGAAAGCGCGGCTCATTAGGCTAAACCTTTACATAATTTAGCATACTAGTAAAATATCATGCTTCTCAGTAATTTTTTGTTGATGTACTAAATAGAGTTCACCAATCATACATACAACATGTGATCTTTGGACAGTTAACCCAGGTCTAATTAGCTTGGATGAGAAAATAATACTATGGCAGCAAAAAACGCAAATACTAGGCTCTGCTGCGGCAGAGGCAAGAATATAGCTGTGAGAGCGGCGGAAATATTATAAATAGTTTTTTATATTATATTAATTACTTTTTATTTTTTTGCAAATCATTAATTTATCGTCACGTGATACTTTTTGATAATCGAATGGCGGTGGGGTTCGAACCCAGGACCTCCTCTTTGGCCTGAGCTCTGATACCATATTGAATTGTCATCTCATCTAAAAGCTTAAGCTGTTAGAGAGGGTAAACATTTAATATTTATATATTATCTCCAACATCTAGTAGTTTCACATAATTTTTTCTTTTTCTTTTTTCACATGGACATTTTCACGTTGGACGATGATCATCTTTGTTGTTATATATATTACACTATAAGATCAAATAAAACTTACAAATACGTTAGAACTAAAATTAAGTAATTGAAAAAGAGGTCTTGATTAAAACAGTTATGCAGACGATTCCGATGTTTGCTATGAGTTGTTTTTGTTTGTCGAACATGACTTTAATTGGGGAGATCCAAAATGATCAGTAATTATTGGTGGAGAAACGGGACTCACGATAATATTCATTGGCTTGCATGGCACAAATTGAACCGTAGTAAAAGAGATGGAGGGATGGGATTGAGGGATCTTAAAGCGTTTAATTGGTGCTTTTGGCTAAACAGGCTTGGAGAATGTTTACGTATTCGAAGCGTTTGGTGGCACGAGTCTTAAAGGCTAAGTATTTTTCCTCATCCTCGATTCTTGGCACACAATGAGGATCCGTACCTTCGTTTTTATGCTGGTGTATTCATGAGCGTATCGAATTTGTTAAGGCAGGGCTGTGGTGGAGAGTTGGCGACGACAATGATATCCGTATATGAGGGGACGTATGGATACCTCGGGAACATACTTCCCGTATTCTTACGCCACCAATTGAGGGGTCTTAATTACATAGTTTATGGTATTTGGGATGAAGATACGGGTGCGTGGAATGTGAGTTTGGTACGAGCAATTTTTTGAGAGGAGGGTCGGTAATCTTGGCCATAGCATTGGGGGATATGGAGCATCGCGAGAAGCAAATTTGACACTACTCTAGTTCGTTAGTGTTCACGATCAAAAACGCGTATCACCTTATCATGTCGCTGGGTTTGCACAAGAGTGATGGTAGCGGGGCGGGAACTAGTAATATGACGCACGATTAGAGTTTCTTGTGGAAGGCGAAATACCCAAGCAAGATCAATATTTTTAGTTGGAGATTATGTCATAATATTCTCTCAACTCGCTATCTGTTATCTCCGCGATTCATTTATGTTGATACAATATGCCCCATGTGTAATGGCGGGGAGGAGGATTTGCGACATTGCTTGATTTCATGCCATGTGGCTCAACAAGTGTGGGCTCTTTTGTTTGTGCGAGAGTCGAAGCTTATGAAGGCATGGGAGGATGACGAAACTTGGTCGTGCCGAGTGTTTGTGCAATTTGGGGTGGTTCGGATGGCTGTGATTGTAATTACGTGATGGGCTTTATGGGGCAATCGTAATAAGATTGTGGTTGGCGAACATGCAATGAACTTGCTGCAAATTGTCGAGTTCGTGAAACTGTACGTGGAGTTTTAGAAGGTAGGGTCTGGTCGTGACTGGGGGGGGGGGGGGGGGGGGGGGGTACCAGCATCCGATGTTGAGCAGGCCTTGGCTTCTCTTCCTCATCCATGGTTTCGGGTTCAGGTGGACGCAGCGGTGGACATGCCGGGGAATGTGACGGGAATTGGGGTGATTGCTCATAATCATAACGGGGAGGTGGCAATCCGTTCGGTGGTTCGATTGGTGAAAGACCGACGATGGGATAATGCCATGTTTGAGAGCGACTATCTTAACCTCGTGCATGATGTTTGGTTTCCTCGTGGTGTGGAAGGGGATCACTCGAATATTATAAGAGACATTGCTCAAAGTTGGCATCATTTTCGTCGTGTTTTGTTAGATAAGTAGGGATCTGAATACTCAGGCGCATAATTTGGCTAAGCTCGCGTTGGGATTGACCGTTTTGGCGAACGTTGCATTTGCGTTGCATCTTGAAGACGTGATTGCATTTTTTAGAGTTTATGGGTCTTATGTTTTTTGCATATTTTAGCTACAACTTTGCATGAATATTTGTTTTTGAGTTAATCTATTTAGTTTAATTTTTTTTTTTAAAAAGTAATTAAACTGTCAAAAAGAACCAAACAAAAACTGATATATAAAATTAAATCAAATGGATGTATATGTTGAAATGTAGGTAATATATGTATACAAGGCCGGATTTAGAATGATGAGTTTACTAATTATTGGTTTTGGGATAATTACACAAACTACCCTCAACTATGAGGTAATTACACAAACCACCCCTCCTGTTTGGGAAATTATACAAACTACCTTTATGGCCGATTTTTTGTATAAATTTTTTTATATTTTATTTAATGTAAATTCATGCTCTTCATTTATTTTATAAAAGAAATAAAAATTAAATCAAAATTATTGCATTAAACCTCATTTATCTAGTTCAAAAAGAAAAAAAAAATTAAAAACAAATAATATCCTCAAAGAAAAAATAAAATATCTACGGATTCTAGTCTCTGCTATGATTTGAAGTTGAAAGGTTGTCTTAATTATTTAAATTTTTTGGCTATAAGGGTAGTTTGTGTAATTTCTCAAACATGAGGGATAGTTTATGTAATTACCCCATTGTTGAGGGGTAGTTTGTGTAATTCACCCGTTTGGTTTTACAAGTTCAAAAGTCGAATAACTAGACGGACCGATATGAATCATTATATTATAAGTAGGGACATGAATCATTTTACAAGGTTGACCTGCTCTATGTGTTTATGTCGATGACATAATTTTAATTGGCAATAGCATGTCTGAAATTTCTTCTCTCAAGCACCAACTAGATGTTGTTTTTACAATTAAAGATCTAGGTCCCATTAAGTACGTATTAGGCATTGAGGTTGCACGTTCGCATAAGGGCATTTCCCTATGCCAAAGAAAATACGCCCTGGATATCCTTACGGATTCAGGGTACATTGGTTGCAAACCTGCCACCACACCTATGGACCATACTACTAAATTGCAATCTTCTGATTCTGTGCTTTTGCCCGATGCTACTATTTACAGAAGGTTGATTGGACGTTTACTATACCTAACTATTACTCGCCGTGACATATCCTATAATGTTCAGTGTTTGTCTCAACACATGGCTTCCCCCTCTGCCACGCATTTAGCCGCGGCTCACCGCATTTTACGGTTCATCAAATCCAGTCCAGGTAAGGGCCTTTTTTATTCTGCTACTAGCGTGCCTAACTTGACTTCTTTATGTGACAACGACTGGGCCGGTTGCCCTGAGACTCGCCGAAGTGTCACAGCATATGCCGTTTACCTTGGTCGTTCCCTTGTTTCGTGGAAGGCGAAGAAACAAGCCACTGTCAGCCGCTCCTCAACTAAAGCTGAGTATCGGGCAGTGGACTCCACCACCTACGAGCTTCTTTGGATCAAGCAACTCCTCCTCGACCTTTCCATCCCGATTCGAAAGGTCCCACTTCTATTTACAGATAGCCGTAGCGTTGTGTGTATTGCCTCCAACCCGGTGCATCACGAGCGCACTAAGCACTTGCAAATTGATTGTCATTTCGTGCGCTAGAAGATCAACCTTGGCTTAGTGAAGATTGTTCGTATAAGCAACACCCATCATGTGGCGGACATTTTAACCAAACCACTTTCGCTGTTACCCTTTTCTACGATGACCTCCAAGATGAGCCTTCTTGATATCCATGCTCATCTTGAGGGGGGGTCTCAAGTATAATCTTCAATTGGGCTTGTACATTAATATTTTTATTCATTAGGCCCATAGTTAGTTGGCCCATGTCTGTAGAGTTGGGCTGACTCGAGTTGTGTAAATATATAAACGAACATTGTAATATTTTTAATTCAATTAATTCAGTTTTTACTTTTCTCAAACCCTAATATCACATCTCTCTCTCTAAAATCTCTCTCTCTAAAGGCGATTCCGCCGCCACCACAACTCCGCCGTGGGTTTGACCTAATTCATAGTTTCACAAATACTGATGCTCATGACTTGGCTAAGCTCGAGTTGAGATTGACCGTATTGGCAAACGCTGCACGGTTGCAGTTACATCGCATCTTTAGGACGGCGTGGCGGTAGCTGAGACCTAAGTGATTGCATTTGTTGAGCGAATACTGCTTATGGGTTCTATGTTTTTACATATTTTATCTACATCTTTGTATGAACAGTTGTGTTTTTGAGTTTACATGATATATATGTATATATTTACCAGCACTTCAAGTCGGATAATCAAACTTCAGTGTTCAGTTTACATGATTTTCATTGATTCATCAGGGGCCCTGTTACCAAAACAATATTTTCGTTTCTCACAAATAGCAGGACAGAAATTGATCATATTGCACATTTTGCAAATTGAAACAGAGAAATATACAAAAACAATTAACTAACTAAAAACTGATCCTAAATAATAATATACAACTTGCACTAGAAATGCAGTTACAGTTTTCTGTCAATCATGCGCCAGAAATCTGATATACACATGCATGAAATGCAAGAACTTCTCATACATATATATTATATTCACTCCGTCTTGTAACGTATTTCTCTTGAACATCAAAACTGGAAATCAAACGTTGTTTTACTCGAAACGATACCTATTTTCTTGTCCGGAGCCAAGTTGTCCACCACGAGAGAACAATTGACAAATACCTTGAATTGCCTCAAAGGGAATTTTCCCACGACGACTCTTACCGGTACCTTAACCCTCACAAGCAATGGAATCTTGTTGGCTCTTTGATTTTCCATTAAAGACTGTTGAAGCCCCCCTGATGATGGTCCCATATTGGTCTTCCCTTTCATGTCGACTTTAATGAATGACGTGTTTTTGTGGCCCTGATGGAAGAATGGCAGATTACCTGAACAAATGTTTGTATCAGAGTATATAATCTCGACATAGCTATCGTTGCCTCCATATGTAAATCCAATATTGCTGTTGGGATTATCAGCTTTCACGGTGACCTGAATATCCGTGTTGAGGCTGAGATCTGTAGGCTGAAAATCGAGGGATTTAACCTGGAGGCTGTCGATGTTGTACGAAGGGATTTTGGGCTTGTAAACGGTGTATGAATAGAAGGCGAGGATTGTTAGTATTACGACAAGGAGGAAGAGGCAGCAATAGCATCCGCAGATGAATCGGAAACAGAAATGTCCGCCTGATCTCTTTTTGTGGTTGTGAAGGTTATAGTGAGGGGTAGGTTGATAGTAAGGCGGCGGTGGGACGGTGATCCCGTGCTGGGCTCCCGGAGCCTGTAGTATGACATATTGAGGCGGAGGTGCGCTCATTTCAGAAGATGCATGGTTGTTGGAATACAAACATGAAAGAAGAAGCCATGATGGATTGGTTGTGAGATGAGGAACACCGGAAAATTAGGAAAATGTAATAATGCTCGGAGGGAAGTAGTATTGATTGTATTGCTGACGTGGTGTAATCAAAGATTAATATATCTATTGTTTTGCGTAACAACTATGTCGTCCTTGGACATGTACGTAGTCGTAGAGCAAATATTTGTTTTTGGATTTGTATTATATGATTCCTACTAATTACTTAATTACTATTTCATAGTGAGTTATACTTAATTCCCTGTTATTGCATTACTTAGCTTATTTTGGTGGCTGCTCCGCTATATAAGGATTGTGTTACATATGTGTGGTCATAGATGCAAATTGCTATGTAATGTCAGATTGCACACCACAACGCCTATTACGATTTTAAACAAGCATACATTTGAATAAAATGAGTTGTATAAACTATAAAGTATGTCACTTTAGAAACAAAAAGTGAAAGATTTGATGTCCTTTCTCAGGATCAGTACCCCTTGACCTTACATTATAGTAAATTAAGCAAGAAATCAAAAGAATTAGCCTATAGAACAAGTATGATGATTCCTAGCTAGCTCAGAATTGTCAACAAAACTTAAGTACCCTCGGAGACGACGCACGAATGGACGATCGGCTACTACAAGACTTCAACGCCCCACCGCGCATGAACGCTAAAATCGAAACAACCCCTGATTTAACCTCCAAACCAATTTTCTCCAGCTTTCCGGTTCTCGAACCCAATCTTGAATTATTTACACTGGACCCGAGTTTGTATGTCTGCAAGAAAACCAGCCTCTTTCTAGCTCGCTCGCGCCTATAGCTAAAAGAACTCCTCATCATATTCATATGTTGCTCGTTCCCATGCTGCGACGGAAAAACTCGCCGTCCTTGATTATTATGGTATAAAGCACCTCTTGTTCTTGCTCCATGATGATCACCATCATAACTCTCATGTTCACTTGTGAGGTTTGATGATGAAACTAGGTTTGTCATACTCATCATGGCTTACAAAAAAAAAAAAGAGTAAGGATTAATGAACTTTCGATTTTGTGTGGTGTGGAAAAAGTATTAAAGTTGCATTGGTATTTATACAAGTTTCATGAATAAGTCGAGGAATATGTTTGAATGGATGTAATTCGTGAACTGTGACTTTAGGCTGCTGTATTTGACTAGTACATGTATTTACAATTTAGACTATATATAATTAAGTTTCTAAAGAAAATGGCGGGTGTCACGAAGTTTACATTCGAGTAAGATTAATTAATTAACTAACTGTACACCAGTCAAACCGTAGACACAACTTATGAACACGTGGCAGACAATAAGTGGTTTGTGGTTTTCAGTCGTAGAAAAAGTCAATAATTTTGTCCATCCTCTAGAGAAATAATTAATTCTAGTGCACAATATTATTCATCGCTATGATAATTATAGAAACAGCTCCTAAATTAGATGACTCGATCTCTTACAGAAAATTATACAACATTCTATGGATCATCATAGTGAAATAATATGATAAATGTAACATTAAAATGCACCACGCGTGAACTAATATAATACTATAAGACAAGCACGAAAGTAATCATCAAAAAAAGACAAACATGAAAGCACTATAGTGACGCTCAATTATCAAAAGAAAATAAAAAATAGCAGTGACGCTTAAAAGTGCCGACATCAAAAGATTTTCGACCTGGGCCTCGCTGGATGTATTTGGATTTTATTTTTGTTAGTTTCGATCGGATGAGTTTATTGATTGTGAACTGAAGCGAGACTTATGTTATAAATCGAATACGAATTGGTACATATAGTTCGAATGCGAGAAAGATAGAAAACACCGCCAAGTTGTGCCTAAACTCGTAACGAAAGATACAACACTTTTTCGAGTCAAGCGTAAAACTCCATGTAATCCAAAATAGAAAACATGAACTCTATTTATATTTATACTTCTTTATTTAATCAAAGCCCTTTGTGTTTCGGCCTTTGGGCCTCTGCTTTTTTCTTTACTTAAATAAGTTTAATGTTTAAGTCAGCCCACACCCACGTATTAACTTATCTGTGAAATTTCTCAATTGAAATATTTTAAAGTTCGATAGTCCTTTTATTATCGCATTCTAAATACAAGTTATGACATGATATTTTAGATAGAGTATATGTTTCTTGACCCACAGAAATATTTCTTTATACATCTATGGAGCTAACTTTATAAGAGAGCATGTAAGATGACCTATAAGGTAACCTACACAAGACTTCCCATTAGACGTCATATAGGCATTACGTAAGATGTCCTTTAAGAAGTGTTGACCACAAACTATAAGACGGCGTGTAAGATGTCCAATAAGACGGTGTTTTAAGACAACATTTTGTGATTGATTTCGAAAGTCATCTTGACACGTTATGACAATGGCTCAATCAAGTAGTGCTAAGTCGCACCGATATGTGGTGTATCCTAATTAAGTAAGTTTCCTGGTTCCTAGTATTTGTTGAAGGTACAATGCACTACAAATTTTTAGTAAAAAGTGTTTAACACAAGATCGCATGCATGGTAATTTGTAGGTCATGTTGAGCTTAAGTTGGCTGGATATAGTTACTTTCACAACCAACCCAAAGCACACATCGAGATCACCTCTTTAAGTGTCCTTTATAGAATATATTTCGAGGATCACCCTTGTGAGTGTCAATTATAAAAGAAATCTTTTAAGATCACCTCTCTAGGTATCATTTGTAATAGTGGTTGTTTAATCATTTTATTCAACTCAATATGGTGCCTCTATGAGTTGAGGATTTGTACGGTGTTACGTTGTCGTATCATGTGGACTATTCACTATTGGTCAACATTCTTATAAGTAGGAATCTCCAAAGTACAAGTGACTTTGAGGCGGTTTATTTAGCTTGCTTCTAAGTAGCAAATAGACTCTTGAATATTAAACGATTCAATAGTTTTATCAGGAATGCTAGAGAACCATTCATATGTTATACTTGGCAGAGACAACGCAAATAATTTGATTGAATCATAAAGCAAGGAGTTGTATATATATGTACATATGTAACTTGAGGAACAAAACTAAGCTTCTAAGCAACTTTTAGCGAGGGGCGGGGCCATGTACAATTACACATGGGCTTCAGCCCAGGTGGGATTTTTGCAAGGTAAGTACCCCTATTATACTAGTTTTTAATTTTATCAGCAAAAATGTATTTTATGCCTTTTTAGCCCATTATTCTTAATTATAAATCAAAGTTTGTATCATTTTGAGTCCAAAACAAATAAGAACCTTATAAAATTATTGTTCGGTTTATATTTTATCTACGAATTAAGAAATATGTAAGATTTTAAAATAAATTCAAAGAATAAAAATGCGGCTCTAACCAGGGGCGAAGGCATGGGAGGTGTGGGTGCACATGCACCCCCAACATTTTTAAAAAAAAAATTTATATATATATATATTAAGTATATTAAGTATATATTATTATGTAATTAGGGCTCATATATTATTTGCCCCCCCCCCCCCCCCCCCCCCAATTAGATTTGGGCTTCCAGAATAGGCTTTGATTGATTAAAGAAAGGTCAACCCACATCTATACAAAATAACTAAAGAAAAAAAATAAAGGTCAACCCACATTAATACAAAATAGGCTTGGATTGATTAAAAAATGAAAAAAAAAATCAAAATGTCTCCCTCTTTCTCAGCCGGCTGAAAGGTGAAAGGCTTAGAGACAGAGTGCATGGCTGCGCATCTTCTTTTTTTGAATCAAAAAGATAACAAATGGCTATTATTTTGAGATTCGTTGATTAAAGTAGAGTTGTGCAAGAAAGATTCTTTGAAATAGTTCATGTTGAGGATACTAAGTCACCTACATTAAAGAAAAAAATATGTGACGTTATTTCCTTTCATAATCTCAATGTACAAAATATCCGAGGGCAAGGGTATGACGGTGCTAGTAACATGCGTGGGGAATGGAATGGACTGCAAGCTTTATTTTTGAGTGAATGTCCTTATGCATACTACATCCATTGCTTTGCTCATCGTTTGCAGTTGATATTAGTGGCAACAACTCATGGCGTGATCCCTGTTGAACACTATTATTAATGCGGTTGGTTCTTCTTCAAAACGTCATGATCAATTGCATCTTACACAGTCTCTTCGAATAGCATAATTGATTTCATCTGATGAGCTTGAAATTGGAATAGGAAAAAATCAAGTTGGCAACATACAACGTGCATGTGATTCTAGATGGAGCTCTCATTTGAATTTTCTTCATAGTTTACTCAAGATGTTTGATTCTACTCTTGTAGTTCTAAGTGAGATTATAAATGATAAATGTGACGTATCCTCAAAAGCAGCAGCTGATGGAGCTTATGATGTAATGATGTCATATGAATTTGTGTGTATCTTGATTCTTACATTTTCTAATAGAGTTATTGGGAAAGACAAATTTGCTTTGTCGAATTTTACAGGATAAGTCTCTAGATATTTTGCATGCAATTGATATAGTAACAAACACAAAAGAAATTGTTCAAAAATTCAGAGAAGGTGGATGGGCTCAGTTGTGTGAAAAGGTGAAGACTTTTTGTGAGAAACACAAGATTGATGTACTTGATATGAGTGGTCCTCTTCGATCTAGTAAATGGCGTGCTAAGAAAGGTAATCCTATTACATTGGAACATCATTATCGAGTTGATATCTTTAACGAGACGATTGATAACATCTTACAAGAGATGAGGTATAGGTTCAATGAAGATGCTATGAAGTTACTTCAGTTGAGTTCAACTTTAGATCCCAGAGATGGCTTTAAAAACTGTGATATAAATAAAGTTTGCAGGCTAGTTGAGAAGTTCTATTCTCGTGATTTTACAGATCAAGAAAAGTTACATATTAGGTACCAATTTGAGCTTTTTGAAGTGGATGTCCGAAAGAAATACTAGTTTTCAACATGCCGCAATAATTTCACAATTGTGTGAAGTGTTATCAACAACCGAAAACTCGAAGATTTACTTTCTTGTTGATAGGTTGATTCGACTTATATTGGTTCTTTCGGTTTCTACGACAACATCTGAACGTGCATTTTCGGCAATGAAGATTGTGAAGACAAGATTGCGATATAAACTGGAAGACGATTTCTTATAGTAGTCTCATTATGCATATTGAAAAAGAAATTACTCTGATTTTTGATGATGATTCAATTATTAACGAGTTTGATTGTATGAAGCATCGTAAATCAAAATTTAAAGTGCCTAGGTGATTTTTGATTACTTAATATTTATGTAAAACAGTGTTTGACATTACTTATTTTCATCTTCATATATTTGTTTTGACGAGATTGGGTGCTTTTTCGAGATTGAAAAAGTTATGTTTATTATTTTGGTGATATGCTTAATAAATTTGCTTTGACTTTGACGAGATTGGATGCTTCAACAACTTTGTAAACATGTACAATTTAAATATTATTGGTTAGTTAATGATCAAGTACATGACTATTCTAAAGCAAATTTATTATCGTTAACAAAATTTATTTTATATTTACATTATTATTTTAATTAAATAAAAAATTATTTGTCATAATCTCCCCCCCCCCTCTTGTAAATGTTAGAAAATTATGACTTTTCCATGATTTTGATAATTTATTTGAGTACGTTCCTCTTTATAAAAGTGAAATTTCTTTAGCTTAATGAAATCTATGTTTCGTATAGATGAATCTAGTATATTTAATTATTCAAAACCATTGTGGGATGAATGAGAAATTAAATGAACAAGTAAGCTAGTTGAAATAAGTTATCTTGAAGAAATGAAAGGAAATAGGTGGGAAGGTGAAAAGTCACCATCCTACATAGAAAGTTTGAGCTAAACTAGTACACTTAATAAGTTGCTTGTTTGTGATAGGGGTTTGGGCCACAAGGGGTACCACAAGTCTTTGAAGGAGAGAAGACTTAGATGAGATATGCTTCAATTCAAGCCTACACACGCGCGCCCCGCCGCCGCCGTTCGTTTGGACCGAACCCGGAACCGAGCCAGGGTCGGGGCCAGGGTCGTGGGTCACGGGTCACGGGCCGTAGGCCGTGGGCTTGAGCTTGGGCTTGGGCTTGAGATTGAGATTGGGCTTCCCTATCAATTGCTTATCTTTTTAGACAAAGTTTAATTAAGTAATTAATTAATTGCCTTAAAGCAACAAATTAAATAATTAATTAAATCGTGATTAGGTGTAAGAATCTGGCCGATTCAGTGTGCCCAGTGGCTGAAAAATCTGGCGGAAAAGTCCAGTCAGCGAACAGTCACTAACGCACCAAGTCAGCAAAAACAATGCCACATTTCATCCGAATAGGTGTACAGTCAGCCGAAGTGGTGCAGATTCTGGCGGGAAAGCTGCGACGTGGAAAGGATGTGTCCGTCCAGTCACCCCCTAGGCCCACTTTGATATCTATAAAAGGCAGGCTCCTCCTCTTCCAAAATCATTCAATCACAAACATGCTTTCTTTTTGTCTGTTTTGTTCCGAGAGTTCAAAACAATTTTTTAGTTCGCTGTTTCTTAATATTTGAAGTCCTGCTATATTAAGAGATAGTCGAGTCATCTTGGGAAACGAATTACCGACCAAACCGTAAGCATCGAGCGGGGCAAATATCGTTTTAAAGAGAAAGAGTTCAACCCTTGCCTCGACTTTAAATACTGGTTTGTTTTCAGATATACACCCATTACGATCAACAATTTTAAAACGATATTTTGTTTGTTGTATTTCAGTAAAATGGTGACCATATCGCCTGTCCACAGTAACGGTGAAAAGCCAGAAAAGTTTTCCGGTACTGATTTCAAAAGGTGGCAACAGAAGATGTTGTTTTACCTTACAACCTTGAACCTGTCAAGGATGCTGACCGAAGAGGCTCATGTGGTGGCAGAAGACGTGATTGATCCTCGTCCAAGGGCTGCCTTCAACGCTTGGAGTCAAAGTGACTTTCTGTGTAGGAACTACATCCTGAATGGATTAGACAACTCACTGTACAACGTCTATTCCACCATCAAGACGTCAAAGAAACTCTGGACGTCCCTTGACAATAAGTACAGAACAGAAGATGCTGGGTTGAAAAAGTTCATCGTCGACAAATTTCTGGACTTCAAAATGACCGACTCGAAGATGGTGATGAGTCAAGTTCAAGAGTTGCAACTGATCCTACATGACCTAGAGAAGTGAATCCTTCCGAGTTGCTGCTATGATAGAGAAGTTGTCGTCGTCGTGGAAGGACTTCAAGAACTATCTCAAGCACAAGCGCAAGGAGATGAATCTTGAAGACTTGATAGTCAGACTCCGAATTGAAGAAGATAATCGAATGTCTGAAGCCAAGCCAAAGAAGATGCAGATGGAGGCTAGAGCCAACGTGGTGGAACACAAGCCCAACTCTAAGAAGAGAAAGAATCAGGGCAATGGTGGAGGGCAACAAAAGAAGAAAAAGAAGTTCAAATGGAACTGCCACAACTGTGGAAATCCGAACCACATGGCTAAAGACTGTCGACTCCCGAAGAAAGACAACCAGAACTCGAACCAGTCCAACCAGGTTGATGTGGTTCAAGACAAGAGCGTTCCGGTCGACATGAATGACCTGATGCTTACTGTGGTTGTCTTCGAGGCCAACATGGTGGACCATCCAAAGGAGTGGTTTGTCGACACCGGTGCCAGCCGCCACGTCTGTTCCGACCGAGACATGTTCTCCACATACTACTCGGTCAACAACCGGAAGTTGTACATGGGGAACTCTGCAACGTCTGACATCATCGGAAGTGGAAGAGTGGTGCTAAAGATGACGTCGGGCAGAGAGATAACTCTGGTTGATGTATTGCATGTTCCAGATATTCGAAAGTATTTAATATCTGGTTATGCACTTGATGCAAGTGGTCTTAGACTAGTGTTTGAGTCTGGTAAATTGGTGCTCACTAAGAATGGGCAATTTGTTGGTAAAGGTTACGCGGTCAACCGCATGTACAAGATGAATGTAATGACTGTAAAACGTGACCTTGAAAAGAATAATAAAACTATTACTTCTGCTTACTTGGTTGAGTGTTCAGATTTATAGCATGTTAGATTAGGACATGTTAACTTTAATACTCTACGAAAACTAGTAAGCTTAGAGTTATTGCCTTCATTCAATATCGAATCTCAAAATAAATGTGAGATTTTTGTAGAGGCTAAATTAACCAAAGTACCGTGTCCTTCTGTAGAAAGAAACACTGGACCTCTAGACTTATTTCACACAGATATATGTGACTTAAAATTTGTGCAAACTAGAGGTAGTAAAAATTACTTCATTACTTTTATTGATGACTGCACAAGATACTACACAGTCTACTTACTTAGAAGTAAAGATGAAGCTCTTCAAGCTTTTAAAATCTACAAACTTGAGGTTGAAAATCAACTTGGCAAACAAATAAAAACTATCTGAAGTGATAGAGGTGGAGAATATAGAGCTCCATTTGACGAATTTTGTGCTTCTTCAGGCATCATTCATCAAACAACAACTCCTTATTCACCAAAATCAAATGGAATTGCTGAACGTAAAAATCGTACTCTTAAGGAGATGATGAATGCCATGTTGATCAGTTCTGGTTTACCACAGAATTTGTGGGGGGATGCAATCCTCTCGGCAAATCATATATTAAACAAGTTACCTCATAAAAGTGGAAATGAAACCCCTTTTGAGTTATGGAAAGGTCGAAAGCCTTCCTACAAATACCTAAAAGTGTGGGGGTGTTTAGGAAAAGTAGAAGTACTTAAACCTAAACAAGTAAAGACAAGACCTAAGATCATTGACTGTATATTCATTGGATATGCGCACAATAGTAGTGCCTATCGCTTCTTAGTACATAAGTATTGAATTCCTGATATTAGTGAAAATATGATCATTGAATCAAGGAATGCAGTATTCTTTGAAAATATATATCCTTGCAAAGAAAGGAAAGAATCTGGTTCTCTTAAAAGAACATATGAAGCCGCAAAGGATAATCATCAGGAAGATGAAGAACCTAGAAGCAGTAAAAGGGCTAAAACAGCTAAAAGCTATGGTCCTGATTTTCTGACTTATATGTTAGAAAATGAACCAAGGATAATAAGTGAAGCCTTGTCCTCTTCAGAAGCTCCCTTTTGGAAAGAAGCTATCAATAGCGAAATAGAGTCTATTTTGCACAACCACACGTGGGAGTTGGTTGATCTCCTAGCGGGTAGCAAACCTTTGGGCTGCAAATGGATACTGAAGAGAAAGTATAAATCAGATGGATCTATTGCCAAGTACAAGGTTAGATTGGTGGCTAAAGGGTTTAGACATATAGAAGGCCTTGATTTTTTTGACACATATTCACCTGTGACCAGGATCACATCTATCAGAGTTCTCATTGCTATTGCTGCATTGAAAGGTCTAGAAATACATCAAATGGATGTCAAGACAACATTTCTAAACGGTGAATTAGAAGAAGAAATCTATATGGAGCAACCTAAAGGGTTTTTCGCTCCAGGAAAGGAGAAAAATGTTTGTAGACTTATTAAGTCACTGTATGGGCTTAAACAAGCACCAAAGCAGTGGCATGAAAAATTTGACAGAACGATGTTGTCAAATGGTTTTAGAATTAATGAATGTGATAAATGCGTATACGTAAAAGGCACACCTAATGATTACGTGATCGTCTGCCTATACGTAGACGATATGTTAACCATGGGAAGTAATCATGACTTAGTCATGAATACCAAGAAAATGTTGACCAAACATTTCGACATGAAAGACTTAGGGGTCGCCGATGTCATATTAGAGATTAAAATCACAAAGACGTCAAATAGGATCGTGTTGTCACAATCTCATTATATTGAGACTATACTTAAGAAGTACAATGCGTATGACGGTCCTCTGGCTAAGACGCCAGTGGACTTGAGTCTACACTTAGGCAAAAATCATGGCGAACCTGTCTCTCAAGTAGAATATGCCAGGATAATAGGATGTCTCATGTATATCATGAATTGCACTCGTCCAAATATTGCTTACTCAGTTAATAAATTGAGTAGATTTACGAGTAATCCAAACAAAGATAATTGGAAGGCGTTAATTAGAATATTTAGGTATTTAAAACACACCTTAGATTATGGATTACATTACGGTAGATATCCAGCTATATTAGAAGGATATAGTGATGCGAACTGGATATCAGACTCTAACGATACTAAATCCACCAGCGGTTACGTCTTTACCATTGAAGGTGGAGTTGTGTCGTGGAAGTCCTCAAAACAAACTTGTATAGCTCGCTCCACGATGGAATCCGAGTTTATTGCCTTAGATAAGGCTGGTGAAGAAGCATAATGGCTTCGTAACTTTCTTGAGGACATTCCTTGTTGGAATAAGCCAGTGCCTGCTATTTTAATACACTGCGACAACCAAGCAGCTATTGAAAGGGCACAAAGTGGCATGTACAATGGTAAGTCTAGACATATTCGTCGCAGACATAATACCATAAGACAGTTGATCTCTAATGGTGTCACTTCCATTGATTATGTAAAATCAAAGGAAAACTTATCGGATCCGTTGACTAAAGGCCTACCAAGAGATCAAATTGAGGGGAATGGGTTTAAAATTTAACACTAAAGAATCTTTATGATGGAACCCAACCATGTAGAATGGAGATCCCAAGATCTTGGTTCAATGGGACAACAAAATTGTAAGGATTCAGAAACAACACTTTGGAGTAAAACTCCAACTCATTCCCGTGTACGATAAATGTGCTACATGTAGAAAGGGTAAGGGTAAGTTTGACTTTTAATGACTCATAAGCTTAAATAAGCAGAGTAAGACATGATACTCTTTGAAGGAGATCACCTATATAAGGGTGAAGTTTCGCCGCTTCATAAGAAAAATACTTATGAACCCAAGAGTTGTCCAGGGCCAAAACGGGCACAACCATGAGAACTAAAATTTATTAGGGGAGTTACTGTGTGGATACAGTTGTCTAGGTTTACATCAACAGCTGAACGGTTCAAGACATCACGTTCATTGATCAACTAAGTAAATACGATGTATTTCACTAAGGAAGGTTCAAAGCCAAAAGCTACCTATCCTGATGCAGTAAGCTTTCCGCCTGAACTCTCTCGAATGTACACATTGGATTTTCATTCATGTGGTGGATTTTTGGAAAATTATGACTTTTCCATGATTTTGATAATTTATTTGAGTAGGTTCCTCTTTATAAAAGTGGAATTTATTTAGCTTAATGAAACATACGTTTCGTGTAGATGAATCTCGTATATTTAATTATTTGAAACCATTGTGGGTTGAATGAGAAATTAAATGAACAAGTAAGCTAGTTGAAATAAGTTATCTTGAAGAAATGAAAGGAAATAGGTGGGAAGGTGAAAAGTCACCATCCCACATAGAAAGTTTGAGCTAAACTAGTACAGCTAATAAGTTGCTTGTTTGTGATAGGGGTTTGGGCCCCAAGGGGTACCACAAGTCTTTGAAGGGGAGAAGACTTAGATGAGCTATGCTTCAATTCAAGCCCACATGCGCGCGCGTGCCGCCGTCGCCGTCCGTCTAGAACGGACTCGAACCCAGACCCGGGCCATGACCGGGGTCGTGGGTCACGGGCCGTGGGCCTGGGCTTGGGCTTGAGATTGAGATTGAGCTTCTTTATCAATTACTTATCTTTTTAGACAAAGTTTAATTAAGTAATTAATTAATTGTCTTAAATCAACAAATTAAATAATTAATTAAATCGTGATTAGGTGTAAGAATCTGGTCGATTTAGTGTGTCCAGTGGCTGAAAAATTTGGCGAGAAAGTCCAGTCAGCAAACAGTCACTTACGCACCCAGTCAGCAGAAACAATGCCACATTTCATCCGAATAGGTGTACAGTCAGCCGAAGTGGTGCAGATTCTGGCCAGAAAAGCTGTGACGTGGAAAGGATGTGTCCGTCCAGTCACCGCCTAGGCCCACTTTCGACATCTATAAAAAGCAGGTTCCTCCTCTTCCAAAATCATTCAATCACAAACATTCTTTCTTTATGTCTGTCTTGTTCCGAGAGTTCAATTTTTTTAGTTCGTCATTTCTTAATATTTGAAGTGTTGTTATATTAAGAGATAGTCGAGTCATCTTGGGAAAAGAATTGCCGATCAAACCGTAAGCACCGAGCGGGCAAAATATCATTTTAAAGAGAAAGAGTTTAACTCTTGCCTCGACTTTAAATACTAGTTTGTTTTCTGTTATACACCCGTTACGATCAACAGTAAATGTTGGGGCGGTGAAGTGGATGGTGATTTGATGGGGCAACTCATCCTTTTTGCAGCACTAGGAGTATGTGGCGGTTTAGTGCAGCCTTTAAAATTACATGGATGGGGCGGCTGAAATTAATTAAAGAAAGGTGCAACAATTCTTTCCTATAAATACGGCCTCCTTCTAGCAGTTGTGTATCATCCCAAAACAAAATACAACAAAACATATATAATTCTTCTCTTATAAAATAGAAGTGTTATTAGTGTGTTGTGAGTGTGAGGTAAAATTAGAGAGTTTGTGCGACTTTACTACGGTAAAAGTCGGAGAGTTGTAATTCCTATTTTACACTCATAGTGAAGTTCTTCTACCTTGCCCGTGGTTTTTCACCCTAAATTAGTTTTGGGTTTTCCACGTAAAATCTGTGTGTCGTATTTTTTCCGTCTTTCAATTATTGCTGTGTTTTCGCTCTATCGAGAAGGGTCCAATTTACAACAGTAAATTCCTGCCTTCACCCCTGGCTCTAACAACAATTTTTCATCTTCATGTCATAGCCCGGGTAAAAATAATTTCCTGGCTCCGCTCCTGCTTTTAGCCAAGCCATTGAAAGTTTTTGTATCGATCATATGAACCTTACATTATTGTAACAAACAAATGAACTAATTAATGAAGCATGTATTGGTGTTACTATGATTAGTTCTTGGTAGCTCTCAAAAATGTCAAGCAAACTTAAGTACCCTCCTAGGAGGCGATGCATGAACAGACGACCTGTTACTACACGATTTGAAGGCGCCACCAGTCATGAACGTTAAAACTGAAACCACCGCCGATTTAACCTTCACACCAACTTTTTTCAGCTTTCCGGTACTTCTGGGCTTCCCTTCGGAACTATTTAGGTTGGACCCCAGTTTGTACGTCTGCAAGAAAATCAGCCTTTTTTTAGCTCGTTCACGCCTATAGGTAAAAGAACTCTTCATCATATTCATATGTTGATGATGCTTCTCCATATCTTGTTGACTGCCCGACGGAAAAACTTTCCGTCCTTGATTAATATTATATATACTACCTCTTGTTCTTGCTTCATGATGATGAGTACCATATTCAATACTCTCGTCAACATGACCCTCTTCGTTTCTGTTGGTTATACTCATCATGGCTTTCACAAGAAAGAATAGAAAGAAATATCTTATATATGATGAACCTTAGCTTCAATATTGAGTGGATGATTGAAGTAGAGAAATTGCTTTAGTATTTATACAACCAACATCAGTGTGTTTCATGAATACGTGGATCAGCATAAGTTTGAATGGATGTAATTCGTCGACTGGACTTTCGGCTGTGGTATTTGACTTAGTATATTTTTCAGTTTAGAGCATAAGTTTCTAGGATGGCGGGCGTCGGGAAGGTTACACTCGAGAACTAAGGGTCCAAATAATAACACTAATATTAAACTAAGTACATAACAGTCAAATGGTAGAGACAACTTAGGGACACGTGGCTGACAACGAGTGGCTAGTACCTTTCCAGTCATAATAACGTTAAAAATAAAAATTAAACTTTATTCATCTTTTCGAGAATTAAATAGAATCAGTTATTATAAAGTTTGATAATTACATTAAAATAGGGAAACATTTGTATTATGCTAGTAAAATTAAATATGTCTAGTACGTAGTACTGTTGTACAGTTAATTAAACAAGATGGCATAGCAATGTAATCTCTCTACGTATACATATGATAATTGTATAGAGATTCAATTGCGCTACACTTATTAATAGTATAATATATAACTTATAAGACGAGCAACAAAGTACAGTTGTCATGAGGCTTCGTAAATCTTGAGAATGATTGACATAATTAGTTTTACTATATTTTATGAGGAGGTTAATTTTGACCTGGTCCTCCCTGACTGGACTTACTTGAATTTTAGTTTAGTGTTTTTGATTGGTTCGGTTTATTGACTGTGAAGTGTGAACTAAAGCAAGAATTATCAGTGAAAATCCTCAAATTTTAATAAATGAATATTCTATAGTAAGATAGCCGCTCCACACATAGAACAAATAAGTAGGAAAAGAGAGGATCACTTTGTCTAAGTCCGCATGAATGAGAAATCGGTTCTAACGGCGTTTCATTCCAAAATATTTTCGTGGACGTATTTCGGACACAAAACATAATAAGCTCCACTAATTCTTTGGGAAAACTGAAAGCATGCAGCGTTTCTTCCAAGAAATCCCAACGAACTTTGTCATAGGCCTTCTTGAGGTCGAGTTTCATGATCATGCATCCTACTTTGTTCTTCTTTTTGGATCGCACAAAATGTAACAATTCTTGTGGCATGAATATGTTGTCCTGCGTACTCCTCCCTCGCATGAAATTCTACTATGTGAGAGCGATGATACGCGGCATCAAGTTCCGGAGCCTCGAGGTTATGCACTTAGTCACCACTTTGTACAGGACATTGCAAAGGGATATTGGCCTATATTGAAAATAAGCTCCGGATTCTTAGTTTTGGGGATAAGACACATAAACGCTTCACATATTTTCTTATCAAAACACCTCGTCCTGAAGACCTCCTTAGCGAATTCGAGGAGTGAATCTTGAACCCAGTCCCAACTTCTTTGGTAGAAACCTGCCTAGAGACTATCCGGGCCCGGAGCCTTCAACGGATGCATGTAAAAAACAATCGACTTGAGCTCTACCTGATCTATAAACTCGCACAACTGAATCTTCTCCTCCGCGCTAAATTATGCTTGGAAATTGGAAATCGGCAGGCAGTGGTTGTTACCCCCGTGGCTGAGAGTTGGTCGTTCCCGAGAATAAATTAAGGTAGTACCCACGCACGTGTTCCTTAAGGCTGATTTTATCCTCGAGCCAACAATTATTTATTTTTAATTGGTCGATTCTATTCCTTTTTTGCCTCACAATCGTTGATTTATGAAAGAAACTCGTATTTCTTTCGTCATCCTTAATCCACCTGACGAGCGACTTTTGATACCAAAAGAGCTCTTCAAGTCTCAAAATCTCGTTGTACTCTTTTACCAAATCAGACTCAAGATTTTTTAAATAATTGGAGGCTTTCATGCTCGAGGATTTTTGTATACCATTCAGCCGCGCCGCAAGGTTCTTTTTCTTAATGAAAATATTGCTGAAGCGGTCCCTGTTCCATGGTACAAGAACTTTTGGAACCTCCGAGATCGTATCAAGAATATTCACCTTTTCTTCCCATATTTTTTTCAAGAGTTCCTTGCACTCCTTATTTTGGAACCATATTGCTTCAAAACGAAACGAATGCGGCCCCTTATTTCGGATTGAACCATTGCAGTAGGTGAGGATAGGGTGCTGGTCGGAATGCATTTTCGAGAGGTGAACAACCTTGTTCCTCTGGAATTTTATATCCATGTTTGATTGGCTACGACTCGGTTTATTCTCTCGCAGATTATAGCTCCTCCTTCTCGGTTGTTTTCCCACGTAAAACGCGGCCCCGAGAAACCCAAATCTATCAACCCGCAATTCTTTAAATAATTGTTAAAGAATTGGAGTCTTTCGAAGGGTACGGTTCTACCTTCTTGTTTCTCATTCACATACTTCATCTCATTGAAGTCGCCTGTGACGAGCCATAGAAGTCTCGATGCTTGGGCTATACTTTCTAGACTGTTGAAGACCCGAATCTTACCGGTTCTTCGTGGTTGAGCATATATACCTATCACTCTCCATAAGTCCACCGAATTCTGCCTAATGATGGCAAGAATGGCCTGTTCTTCAACACCCGTAATTTCAACATCCACATCTGCTTCGTTCCAAAGCAGCCAAACACCACCAGTCATCCCGGATGTTGGTGCAAGTTCATAATTTGTAAATCATAGAAACGGTGCAATTTCTAACGCGTGTTCTTCGCTGACTCTTGTCTCCAAAATAAACACCACGCTTGGTCCATGGGATCGAACAAGTTCTCTAAAATTTCTTCTAAACTCTTCGTGTGGCCCCCCTTGACAATTCCATGATAAAATTTTCATATTGGAATTCATGATGTGGGGGTGTATGACTAGATACTCAGACCGTATCCCTATCCATGTCGCATAGATCTGTCGAATGCACTCCATTGCCAATGATATTTGTCGTTTCCTCTCCCATATCGTTGTCTTCATCTTGTGCCACCACAATGGCTGATTTTTCTCAATCTCCAGTAGGTACTTGAGGTTTCGACTTCCCATGTAGTAGCCGAGACTTCGAGGATGTGAATGAGCCTCTCCTAGCTGCCGGTTCGTGATATCTGTAAGTGGCCATTGAAACGATGGTTTTGGGTCTCGAATCTTCCCCCGCTACGCATTGAACCATTAACATCCCATTCACAAAATTTGTCTCCATCGTTATTAGCCTGAGTTCCCTCGGACGGTTGTGTAATACTAGGAGTTTGCACGGCTGTTTCTTATCGCGCAAGGATTGTAAATCTGTTCGTTACTTTCTTTGCATTGCTCGTGGTCACGTGATCACTCTCCAATTGTTTTTGACCACTGGTGCCCAACCCAACTTTATTACTTCCTTTGGTACCTTTCCTAACCTTAGGATTCAACGAATTTGATAAAATTCGTTTCCCTCAATTTTCTTTCCTTTGCGCAACAAACTGATGGGTAGAATATTCCTTTTGGGCCTCTACTTCCCTTTAATTGCTGCTCCTCTCCATGTGAGTTTGGTTCTTTTTATTTATTCCAACGTTCATCTGTTTCTGCCCGCTTCCCACTCTAGTCTGATTAGAGTTCTTACATCGACTCGACATCGTCATCCATACTACATATTCATTGTTTTTCGCCTTCTCTTTCAGCCAACTCGAATTATCTTTTTGCAACCTCGTTTCAGTTTGCTTCTCCACAGGCTGGTCATGTTCCTTGTTCGACTCTTGTTTCTTCTTATGCATGCCAACCGATTCTAGATGCCCAACTCTCCCACACGCATGACATAGACAAAGGATTTTCATAGATAACTTGATATATCTTTCTGCGGATGCAAACTCCAAGTTCCAACAGTTTATCGGTACTAACTTGGACGCAAAATCGTATGTACTTCCCCCTTGTGGCATTGTAGGTGTTTTCGTCGATTTTAATTAGATATCCAATGTAACTCGCTAAAGCTTTGATAATTGATTCATGTAGGAGTTCCATGGGGAGATTAGCAATCCTAACCCACGTGATCGTGCTCTCAAGTTTGTCCATATCCGCACGGAAATCCGGGGACCATTGGTGAATCGATAGAAAGTTTCCCACCAATCTCCACGGCCCCTCGGTGAGGATCATCTCATTTTTCATCGAATTTAGTCCCTTGAGGCAGTAGCAACCGTGCCCTAAATCCATCAACTCAAACTCATTGTGCAACGACCCCATGAGATCGAGACGCGTTTGTAGTGCTGAAAAGAATCAAGGGCGTCCCATAACACGAATTATTACATCAATATACCATTGGCTTGCTAGGAGGATCTCCCAATCATTTGATAAGTCAATCGTTTTGAACGACATCTCAATGTTTGGTGGGAGAATCCGAATATTTTCGCTTTCCACCTTGTTCAGTTTTGTCTCAACCCTAACATCCGTGCGCTTTGGCTTTGGCTTGGCCATAGCAGCGTAGGAGGGCTTAGAAAAATTAGGGTTCCCCGTTTCTGTGGGTTGCTCCATTTGAACGTCTCTCATTTCAACGTTCTCCTCCATTTGCCTTGATCTCTTGAGATTTCTAGTTTCCGGCGAAATCCAGTTGGGTTGTATGAATTTCGTTGACGAGACGATGGTGTTCTCTGATAGTGGTTCTAGCGTAGGGCTATCCATTGCCTTCGTTGGTTTCAATTTTTTTTTACAATTTGAGGATTGTTTCTTCACATAAAAGAATTATAGGATTTGCTAACTGTCGTAATTTACTATTTATAGAGTATTCCATCAAGACAAAACTTAAAATAACATTATCTACAGTTAATGGGTATGGGAAAGTCAACAAGACCACATGCTTGTATTTTATAAAAAATATATAAAATCAGACAGCGCAATATTTCTTGATCCACAGCAACTAATTAATTTTAATTACCGTAGTAACTCCACGATAAATAATCTTCTCATTGTGCAGCTTTAATTTATTCCCTCTCAATTTACGTCCAAATCATTATAGGTTGGCTTTTAATTTGCTTCCATTTAACTGTTAAGAAAGGAGAGCATTATCGTCGAATTGTCATGTACTATATATATAATTTATACATCCTAGATAATTGCATATAAGAAAATAAAATTTACAAAACGAAAAGTCAATCGTTTTAAGAAAATCATGGACCGTTCACATTCATATACTACTATCACAAGAAATATAATTAGCATATGTTAGAATGTAATTACATTACAAAAACGAAGTGCAGATATGTATGACATGAAGTCATGAATTATCTAATCCGAGAAACCGTAAAATCAAATCTCAACCATCACTTATAGCTCCCCATCCAAACTATTGATAATGAAGCATGCAAAAAAAAAAAAAGTTTGTAACGATCACTACAAGATTTGGGGGTCAATAGTGACCCTCACGGTTGTGACTCAAGTTGAGTCACTTGTCTTCAGTGACTCGTGAAGACAATTGCGACTCACCCTGAGTCGCAGTTTTGTACGAGGCAAACAGCGACTCAAATTGAGTCGCTGTTGACCTCAGGAAATATCAGCGACTCAAATTGAGTCGCTGTTGACCTCAGGAAATATCAGCGACTCAATATGAGTCGCTGAACTCAAAAATATGACTTGGGCCATTCATTTTGGCCCGATTGGGCCAAAATGTGTGGCCCAAGTCTGGGCTCGTCCAATATCTGAAGCAATCAGCGACTCACGTTGAGTCGCTGATTCCTTCTATAAATAAATAAAAAAAAAATCTTACCAAATCGCAAAACCCATTTCAGCCGCCTTCTCCGCCCGTTTCAGCCGCATGTGACCCGACCCGCCACCATTAGCGACCTATTGTCCGGATTTGCGACCCAAAGTGAGTCCCAACCCAACCAAACACACAAAACACACCGATTTCGCTCCGATTTCGCTCCGATTTTGCTCGCGATTCTCCCGATTTGGCTCGCGGTTTTTTATGATTTGGCTCGCGATTTCGTCAATTAACACTTTAAGGTACATCCATCTAGCTTTTAACTTGTTTTTTACCCATTAATTTTGAATTTCGATTCGATTTTGGGCATTATATATATATGTGTATTTTGGGCTCGCGATTTCGATTTGATTTTGAAGTTCGATTCGATTGGGCATTATATGTGTATTTTGGGCTCGCGATTTCGATTCGATTTTGAAGTTCGATTCGATTTTGTCAATTATATGTGTATTTAATTAGTTCTTACTTTTGTATATTTCGAATGTTGCATTGTATATTTTGAAGTTTGATTCAATTTAGTGATGGATTGAAGTTAATTTGATGATTTGGAGGTGAATTGTAGGTTGAATTTGGAGAAAATGAAATTTTAGGATAGTGTATGGCTTTTAGTGGTGAATTGTAGCTTAAATTTGGAGGAAATGGAATTGAGGATAGTTCATGGATAATTAGTGCATTTTTTGTTTAATTATGTATAATTGCATGTTGAACTTGATGTGAAATGGAAGTATAGTGATAAAAGTGTAATTGTTTAGGGTATAAAGTATAATCTTACTAACTTTTTAGAGATAATATAAGATTAGATTAAAATTTGGGCAATAGTAGAATATTTTGAAACTTTTTTGGTATAGAATGTTAGATTGTGAAAATTGGAATTGATTAGTTTATAATTAAATTGTGAAAATTAGATTATTAAATTTTAATAAGTATGATTGTTAGATTATATAGATGTTGAATGTTAGATTAAATGTAATATTGTTATTTAAATGTTGATTTGATATTTAAATGTGTTTTTTTTTCACAGTATATACATATATTCGGTATGTCGTCACGTAAGACCACTAGCGATACTGGAGGTCGAGGTCGAGGTCGAGGTCGTGGAGTTGGAGGTCGTAGTGGGGTATCTGCTACTGGTAGTGGTGGGCGAGTTAGTGATAGTGGTAGTGTTGGTCGTGGAGGTGTTGGTGGTCGTGGAGGTGTTGGTGGTAGTGATAGCGTTGGTCGTGGAGGTGTTGGTGGTAGTGATAGCGTTGGTCGTGGAGGTGTAGGGCGTGGTGGTGGTACTGGTAGCGTTAGTCGTGATGGTGTTAGTGGTAGTGGCGGGGTCGGTGGAGATGTCGGCCGTGGAGGTTTTGGTCGTGGTGGTGGTAGTGGTAGCGGGGTTCGAGGTAATTGCCGACCTATACGGATTGTCGTATCGGGTCGTCGTTCACAGCCTAGCGATCCAGCCGAGCCATCTGTCCCGCCACTAGGGCCAGGCAACGGATCTACATCGAGGACACCTGCTTTGCAGCGGCAGTTATTTGTAGACGATGAGGTGGCGGTCCCCAGAGCGGGAGATAGACCCCGATCATCAGAGTCCACCGCATCCCAGCCGTCACGACCACATACTTCAGCATCAGTTGGGACTCACGTGCCCCCATCAGGCGAGTCTGCTCCAGCACATGTAGATGACACTGTAGATGTACCGAGCCAGAGGTTGATCGAGAGTACAGGACCGAGCCAGACTCGACCCCCGAGGGGACCAAATATAGGGATTACAGCGGTCCCGACTGGGAAGCAGAAGCAGATTATAGAATTGAAGCGGGGTTGTTTTTCTAAACCCCCTAGTCGTGAGATCGCGAAGACGATCACAGCACTCATTCGACAGTTTATGACTGATTTTTGGCCCTCATACTTGAAGGTTCCTCTAGAAGTACGAAAAGCGATGTACGCGAGATTTACGGTGAGTTTTTAATTTATTGTTTAATATTTATTAATTTAATGTATTAAATATAGTGTTTTTCAAATATTGTTGAATTTAGTTTATTAATTTAGTGTCTTAATTTATTGTTTAATATTTCTTATTTTTGTAGAATACCTTTGGGATCCGGTACTCAGAAAGGGGTCAAGTACATAGGGCATACCAGCAGAAGGCGAGGGAGCTTTACAAGCATATGATGAACAGGGCAAAGGAAAATTACATGAAGAGGAAGGACATGGAAAAGTATCAGAACAAAAAAAAGACGACGTTGACGAGCGATAAATTGGAAAAGCAGGTGGCAGCATACTGGGACACGGAAGAGCATAAGAAGAAGTCCTTAAAGGGAAAGAAAGCTCGGCGAGGCGGCAAGGAGGATGGGCCGGCGCCCGCCACCTTTTACGGTGGTTCCATTGACTACGAGGAGATCCGGCGGCGCCTGGTATGTTTTTTAAAATTTATATATTGCAATTGTAGTTAAAATGTTAATTTTTAGGAGTATTGTTTTTTTTTAAAAAAACAAAATGATTGATTAGTGAAAAAAAAGAATTTTAACCTTACTATTACTTTAAATTTGGAGAGGAATCAGCCCAACCGCACCCACCCTATCAGGCACGACGAGATTTACAAGGCAGGACATACGAGGAAGGTGACGGGGACTGGCAGAGGTACAGGCGTACCCTTGAGGCGGGAGTGGAAATCTGAGGCGACGAGACTTATTTACGTAAGTGTTTTAATTTTTGTACTTGTTTACCGCTTATGAATTCTAATTTAATTGAATAAATTATTTTCGAACTAATTTATCTTTTTGATTACATTTGAAAATTCAACAGAAGACATACAAGAAGGAGTTGAGGAAGAAAAATCCTCACGTCGTAGAAGACAAGGACTTGCCCGAATGGGACCCTGATTCGTGGAAGAAGGCCATAGGGTCGATCAAGAAGGGGAAGGTGAAGGGTTTACCGACCTATGCCGATCCACGGGAGTTCGACATGGAGCTAGGTAGGGAGCCAAACTTCGATCGGGCGTTGCTTAGGCATGTACATGAGGAGAACCTAGAGTTGAGGACGACACAAGACCCGAGAGTCGACTCAGGCGGAGGGCCGAACAGTGCGAGAGCTTCCACCAGACTTGTTCATGGGGAACGATATTAGGCACGGAGGCGCATTCAGGGTTCCGAGGCCGGTACGTCAGAGACCATATCCTTTTGCTCCAGGTACTTCTACCCAGTATGTTGATGATTTGGATGCTAATGATCGAGATATGATGGATGATGAGTGCGAGGACCTTGGTGTATGCTATGAGGGTGATGGAGTTGACGAGGGTGGTGATGGAGTTGATGATGATCCACTGGCGACCCTTGATGAGATGTATGATTTGGCTGAGAGTTCGGGTGATGAGGGGGTCGTGTATCCCCCTAGTGATGTTGAGGGGGGTGATGATGTTGAGTTGGGTGATGATGTTGAGGGGGGTGATGATGTTGAGTTGGGTGATGATGAGGGGGGTGATGATGTTGAGTTGGGTGATGATGACATGGGTGATTGATCAGGTGGATGGTAGTTGTTTGTGTTATTTCTGTTGAATTATGATAATAGTGACCGCAAACGTCAATAGTGACCGCTTTGCAGTCACTACAAAAGATTAGTGACCGCAAAGTGGTCACTACTGACATTTCCGATCACTATTGACAACGGCTATTGTCAATAGTGACTGTAAATGTCCATAGTGACCGCTTTGCGGTCACTATTGACAACGGCCATTACCACAATATAATATCCGTTGTCAATAGTAATAGCCGTTTTCAATAGTGACCACAAAGCGGTCACTATTGACGTATGCGGTCACTATTGACAATAGCCATTGTCAATAGTGACCGGAAATGTCAGTAGTGACCGCTTTGCGGTCACTAATATTTTGTAGTGACTGCAAAGCGGTCACTAGTGACATTTGCAGTCACTATTGACAACGGCTATTGTCAATAGCGACTCAACGTGAGTCGCTATTGAGTTGGCCGTTATCAATAGTGACCGCTTTGCAGTAACTATTGACATTGGGCGTTATCAATAGTGACCGCTTTTCGGTCACTATTGACATTGGGCGTTATCAATAGTGACCGCTTTTCGGTCACTATTGACATTGGGGAGTCAATAGTGACCGATAAGCGTCCCTAATGACATAACAGTGACTGCGTTGCGGTCCCTATTGAATCAACAGGGACCGAATAGCAGTCCCTACTAATATTCATACTTTAAACCCTAAACCCTAAACCCTAAACCCTAAACTTTAAAATCGATATTTTAAGATGGTTCGAGGTGCCGCGTTGTTTTTTTAGTTCATAATAACCATTATAAGAGTTAAAACAACAATAATTTCAATGACGCATTGTAAATCCAAACATTAAGTAAAGAGAACGGATCACTTTGACGATGCTCTTATTATTTTGTATGACGAATGTCATAATGACAAATTAATTGTATATACATGTAAGTATAATGATTACTTGATGTGATGATATATACCTCATAATCATATATATGCTAACATTAGTGAAGTAAAGCATAAAAACGAATAACAACTACAACTAACTAGTGATGATTAGTTGTAGAACATGAAATAGATCTCCAACGTTAATAACTCGTTCAATCTCAATCAATCTATTAATCCACAACTAAACTACTATGAGGTTGGTTTTGCAATCATTTATTACTTCTATTTACATGTTACAATGAGTTTTGTTACTAAGAATCATAAACACACCAAAATCAATTAAAAAAAATCGATTGTAAAGTATGGGAGACAATAGTGACTGCGACGCAGTCACTATTGAGTCAATTGGGACCGCAAAGCAGTCATTGTTGACTCAACAGGGACTGCATTGCGGTCCCTATTGACTCAACAGTGACCAAATTGCGGTCCCTACTAATATTCATACTTTAAAATGGATGAATATTATTAGGGACCTAATTGCGGTCACTGATATGGCAACAGTGACCGCATTGCAGTCACTAAAAAATATTAGTGACCTAATAGCGGTCCAAAATATGTATTAGTGACCTAAATGCGGTCCCTATTGACTAAACAGTGACCAAATTGCGGTCACTACTTATATTCATACTTTAAAATGGATGAATATTAGTAGGGACCTAATTGCGGTCACTGATATGGCAACAGTGACCGCATTGCAGTCATTGAAATCCAAAAAAATTGAAATTGGGCGAAAATTTTAGGCGGGATTGAGAGAGAAATTGAATTTGACGAAAATTTGAAATTTTCAACCTCCCCTCTATATATACTCACCACTATTACACATCTAAATTTCATTATCTCCAAAAATCACCAACATAATTAACAACACTCTCTTCTTTTCTCCAACACACCAACACACCAACACACCAACACACCAACACAACAACATAAATCCAAAAAATCACTTTCTTTTCTTTCACTTTTTTTATTTTAGTTTTGATCTACACTTTATTATCTTTCTTTCTTTATTTTGGATCTACACTTTATTATCTTTCTCTATTAATTTTGGATCTACACTTTAGTTTCTTTCTTTCTTTCACTTTTTTTTTTGTTTTGGATCTACACTTTATTTTCTTACTTTTCTTTCACTTGTTGTTTTATTCATTAATCTTTTTGTTTTCATTAATCTTTTTGCTTTCATTGATCTTTTTAATCCTTCATTTTTTTGTTTTCATTCATATTATAGTTTCTATTATTAGACATTTTTTTTAATCTTTTTACATTCATGTCATTATATTAACATTTTCTTCATTATTTTATGGTTTTGATCTTGTTAAAATCATAATTTTACAAAAAAAAAAACAATAATATTCTGGATTAAATCCGGAATATTAGTATTTTTTTTTTCGTACAGGTAATTAGTGACCGCAATTCGGTCCCTACTAATATTCATAGATATCTATGAATATTAGTAGGGACCGAATTGCGGTCACTGTTTTTAAAATTAGTGACCGCAATGCGGTCCCTAATAATATTCATAAATATTAGTAGGGGCCGAATTGCGGTCACTGTTTTTAAAATTAGTGACCGCAATGCGGTCCCTAATAATATTCATAAATATTAGTAGGGACCGAATTGCGGTCACTGTTTTTAAAATTAGTGACCGCAATGCGGTCCCTAATAATATTCATAAATATTAGTAGGGACCGAATTGCGGTCACTGTTTTTAAAATTAGTGACCGCAATGCGGTCCCTAATAATATTCATAAATATTAGTATGGACCGAATTGCGGTCACTATTGACTTTATTAGGGATCGCAATTCGGTCCCTACTAATATTCATAGATACTCTGTGAATATTAAATAGGGACCGAATTACGGTCCCTATTGTTTTCAGTGACTGCTTTTAGGTCCCTAATTCTCAATCAATAGGGACTTGAAAGCAGTCACTACTGACATTTTCGATAAACAGGGACCGGAAGGCGGTCACTAAATTTCCGGTCACTATTGACCCTCATCAGCGACCTAATTGCGGTCACTGATGGAAAGTGACAGAGGTCAATAGTGACCGGTCATCTGCGACCCAAACGCGGTCACTATTGACCATCAGGGACCCCAAGGGGGGTCAATAGTGACTGCATTTCGGTCACTATTGACCCCCAAATCTTGTAGTGGATTTAATAGTATAAAACTATTGAATTGATATCTTATCTAAAAGTTTAAGCTGTTAAAGAGAATAAGTATTTATTTATAAATGATCTCCAACATGCCCCCTTACGTCCAAGATGTAATTTTTTTGTTATGTCTGTCACGTGACACTTTTTGATAATCGGGTAGCGGTGGGATTCGAACCTATCACCTCTTTTGTCTTGGGCGCTAATCACCTCTTTTGTCTTGGACTCTAATATCATATAGAATTGACATCTGATCCAACTAAAAGCTTAAGCAGTTAGAGAAGGTATGTATTTATTCATATATAATCTCCAACAAAAACAACAAATTAAGAACCGTGAAATTTTATTTCAAAAGACCTTCACAATGCTTTGACGGATAAATACTATTAAAGAGAGCGACTTTTATAAAGACAATATATTTGCATGCAGTGGCTGAGAGAGTGGGTGCAGAGGGGAGTGTCGTGGCTGCACTTAACTGTTCGTGCAGCCACCCTCCAAAAATTTATAAATTTCTACTTCAAAAGCCCAATATTTATCTATTTCTACAAACAAGACCCTATATATAAAAATTTATAAATTCCTACTTCAAAAGCCCAATATTTGTCTATTTCTACAAACAAGACCCTATATATAAATATTTGTAGTATGCTAGTAATATTTAAAATAGCGTACGCATGGAAAAATCTCAATTTAAAATTAACTCACATTTTTTTTTTAAATCCCTGGAATAAAGGCCCATGGTTATCCACCCTAAATAAAAGCCTTTGTACTATGCTATTTTTTTTAAAATAAAATAAAACAACAACTATACGTTAATATTATTTATCAACGCCCCAATTTAAATTAAATTAAATATAAACAATAATTATGCCTTTTTTTCTTTTTAAATAGTTTGTTTCACAATTCATTTGTTTCTCAACTCCTCCTGGTGAAAATTATTTTAAAGGTTAAACCATATTAAATATTTTTTTCACAATTATTTTAATGCTATAGAGCTGTAATAAAACTCTACTAGCTGATCCAAAAAATATATCATGTATTTTGAAATTAACTATTTCGTATGTTATTATTATAAAAGAACTAGCATCATAAAAATAATTATATTTAGGGTCTTATTTGTAGAAATAGATAAATATTAGGCCTTTGAAGTAGGAATTTAAAAAATTTGGAGGGTGGCTGCACGAACAGTTAAGTGCAGCCACGACACTCCCGGTGCAGAGGATACTACTGCACCCCGTCAATTTTTTTGATTTTTCTATTTATTACTAGTATGTAATATTATATTAGTAAAAAATAGTAGGACATGCTAGTTTTGCACCCCTCAAAATAATTTTGGCCCATTACCCCATTCGGTCCATACACTTAACTAAATTACTATTAAAATATAATTTACTAGCATGCCACAACCCAAAACCCAATATGTGCTATGTTTATGAGTTTGTCTTTGAACATATGTTTCAGTATATTTTTTTAAATATGTTGAATGCTTTGTTAAAATGTATAATTTAAATATTGTAGGTTAGTTATTGAACATGTACATGTTTTTTTTTTAAAACTAGTTTTTAATCGTTGATAATTTTTTTTTTCGTATATTGAATTATTATTTTAATCAAATAAAAAACTATTTAGGATACTCTCGCCCCCTCTTTCCAAATCCTGCCTCCGCCCCTGTTTGCATGTTTATTGTGGTTCTGAAACCACTTATTCTCTTTTATGATAGTTTCAAAATATGACACTTATCACCATAATCGAGTGTTTCTTGCTCAAATTGGCACCACTAGTCAAACAAAAACTAATTTCTCGAACTTTATAAAATTAATTATTGCCCCCGTTAGGATCAAATTCCTTCTACATAATATCTAGGATACATGAAAGAATTTCAAGATCTTTTTTTTGAATTTTAAAATATTTTTTACACAAACTAACATGAGCCCATGGTCTTACTTGAACAAGTTCCCTTGGCACATCAATTTCAATACAAACCCAATCCAAAAGTTATGAAGGCGCAAATAGCCCAATGGGCTACAAATTAAAGCTTACAAATAAGGACGGCACTCACCAGATTTGTTCGGCCCAACTTTGAAAACATTAATATCAATCACATTAAATTGAGTCCAGAATTAACTGCTCATTTGTTCTCCTTCTGTAATTGTTATACATAGGTTATCAAAACAAAACAAATGAAACATGGTTCCCCACGAGTTGCATTTAATGCCACAGTTGCAATAGAGCCTCTCAATTAAATTACAGTCACGTAAAAAAGGTAATAGTGTGCCTTTATTCCAGTGAATTCATTTTAATTCATTACCACAAAAGTGTGATTGTAGCTAGTGTTTGAGGGGGGCTTGTGAATTACGTGTTTCATTTCATGTGATCTTTCACGTCTAACACTCAATCGCCTGTGACTTGCTTCAATACACACAGTTGCACCCTTTTGTATATATATATATATACACCACAACACTTATCTGTCCTTTTTATCTAACAACAAAAGCTTACTCCAAGGACATATATATAACCGAAGAAAGGAAATTATTAGTTCAAAATAGAAAAAGGATAATGATGAAGAGTTGTATTTGCATATTTCAAGTTTTGCTCCTAGTTCTGATTTTGCTTCTGCCACTCATGCATGCAAGGCACATTGGCAAGATACATCCTCGTACGATTCTTCGTTTTCTCTTCTCTTTCGTTATTTTTTCGTGCAGAGTGGTACATATATGCTTATATACTTGATCGAACAAGTGAAACCACCGATTAAGTTAATAAGATAAGTTTGTTTGTTATGTTAACAATTCATCAAGATGTAAATAGATATATCTTCGATTAAAAATTATTTTTGTGCAACTGCTACACGATGCGGTAGCACAAGGCGGTTATTTTCACCAGTGCATGATGGATTAGAGATATGGTTATAGAGTGGTTATTTTCTATAATTTAGAAAAAAGTTATTTTAAGCTTGAGTCCTTGATTTCACTAGGGCATCAATAACGCTTGTATAAAGTTGCAAAATTTGCACCTAGATTTGTTTAGCATCCCTTTTTTTCTTTTCCTACTAAGTTTAATTACAAGAATAAGCTTTTCTAAGGACCGAAAATGTTAGTTTACAAGAATGTATTTGATCAAGAGCTAGATTTTATACGAGTAATGACAGTATATTATATATGTTTGTGTGTGTGTGTGCACCGATTGAATTATTTACTTTATTATTCACCAAAAAAAAAGATTTAATTTATTTGTAATTTGACAGATCATGATCATAATCGCCAACCACATCCTAGTAGAAAGGATCCATCAGTTGAACCCGAGTTGTACCGGTTAAAGCGAAGGCACGTAGTGCGAAAAGGGGCAGACCCACAACTGGTTGCCGGGTCTAGGTTACCTGATTGTACCCACGCCTGTGGATCTTGTACCCCATGCCGGTTGGTGATGGTTAGCTTCGTTTGTTCATCTATTGAAGAAGCTGAGACATGCCCTATGGCTTACAAATGCATGTGTAACAACAAGTCATATCCTGTTCCATGAATATTATATTGGAGTACTTAATTATGGATTCTTTTTTGCCTACATAAATTTTATGCATAATGTCCAATTTTAATTTTTTATTTCGTTATCTATTTAGCATAACTTTAGAATTTTTAAAATGTTTTGACAAAGTTATGGCTACAGATTATTTTTAAATTTGAATAAGGTTTATTGATAGGCAAAAATGCTTAGTTTCTTGTATGTCTAGACCAGGTCTATGTATATAATGTCTAAAGTTGAGTCTATACAATATCGTGTCTTATTAGACTCTTAGGTAGTTAGTAATTTAATTGGAACTTCGTCAATCTTAAATTATTATACTTAGGTATTCCACATTACAAAGATACTTCGGCTCTATGATTTTATTATTTAACTAGAACAAATATTTTTTAGTTCTTCTTATTTTTTGTCTTACTTATAAGTTTGAATAAAGTTAATTAAATTAAAACCCTCAGGTATACTTTATCAAGGCATACTTCCGAAAAATAAAATATAATGATCCAGTAAAATAAATATTATCATGGTGTAAATTATAAAATATAGAATTTTATTATCTTACATGTTATAAATATTTTATTAAGTAAATTATATTACATCACATCCCTGGGCTGATTACAATAAAACTAGAATTTGATGCTTGGTATATACAATTATCGTTGTAAATATCTCTCTCTCTCTCTCTCTCTATATATATATATATATATATATATATATATTTTTTATCCAAAGATGCTTGGTATCAAAAAGTACTTCATTACAATAAATGGATTCGTGTGTTACGTAATTGCACGTTAAACAAGTACAATTAGAAAACTTACAACTCTAAAACAATTCGTGATTTTATAACAAAACTCAGATTATTCTTCGCAAATATATGTGGTTGGTGATCGTCCCTTTTCACAAATATTAACAGAATCCTAATTCGTGTCCATCCATCCATTGTCGCATAAGCAGAGTGGATAATATGATCAATATTCGAAGTGCGACAACCATACAATAAGTTGACAAAATGTTGCAATGCATGTGCCCCCTGTTCTTTATTAAAGATGTTGATTGTTGGCAGTTGCACTAATATATATGATAGCGGCCAGATTATTATTTATGCAACATTCTAATTATATCCCTTAGCAATATGGTTAGTGGTTGCACTTTTGCGATTAATGTAAGGTTATGTTTATGGATAAGCAGAAGTTAAAAGCATCATTGTCTTCTGTGGACCAATTTTAGGGGAAGGGCCTGACTTTTGTGCATGAAATGTCAACTGAATGTGGGGTTGAGGATTTGCACAGCCAGTAGTGACTTGTTATAGTGATATTTACCCCTTTTCGTTTAAGGAAATGGTTGAAATTTGGAAAAGAAAAGTAAATTTTGTAACCCGAATGCAAAAGTTGAGTTAGTTTTCTAAAGTTGGTGAAAAGTTAGAATAGATTGGTGAATAATATTATCACATTTGGTGTGAAAATAGCGTACTTTAAAGTACTTTGGATATTTCAATTTTCTGCTTGGTACTATATACCCGAAAATGATTCGTTAAATACTTAAATACATGAGAGGGAGTTCTATAATTTTGTCTTGCCTATTAATGACATACTTTCATTAGTTATGAGCCAGAGTCCAGTTTACGCAATAATATTTCGTTGGTGAAAATATAGATGGGTAAGTTCTAACAGTAAAAAGTGGTATTCTGTGTTTACGGGTCAATATGTTAGAGATAGGTTCTCCCTACCTATTGTGAAGGCAGGGACAGTCAATCCTTGTTGAAACTAATTCCTTATCTTCAGCACAAAGTCCGGAAAGTGAAAGAGAAGATAAGAGAGGAAGATCCGTTCCTAACTTAGAGATTTCTGCTGTGTAACTTTGTATTTTAAATTTGAATTAGATGCTTATCTTATCTTACATTTAGGAGTCAGTTGTACGTAGCACATTATAAATACTCTCCATGTATATGTTAATGCAATTAAGTTTTCTTCATATAGCCTCTCTGTTTCTTTACATGGTATCAGAGCCAACCCAAGACGTATGTTGGGCTCTGCGACTTACCCACGTGATGGCACCGAAGATAATTACCGGGTCACACGTGAGGGGGCGTGTTGAGAATATATTATCCCACATCGCTTGAGTATGGTCTTGACACATGTACTGTCATATGTACAAAATATACTCAAGTTTTTTTATATATTTTTTTCATTTAAGTCAAGCATTTATATATATATATATATATTCACTCAGTATAATTGTAGCATATTTTTCTATAAAAGAAAAAGATTGTAGCATATTTAGTTAATAACTATTATAGTAAGGACAAAATAATTTTGCATTAAAAATAATCTTAAGGCACACAAATATAATATATGCATATTTAAATCATTATTTTTGCATTACCAATCTTTTCAAAAAAGTGTCTAGAAGTGTATATATATTCTGAGCATTAAACTCGCTTTTAAAAATTAAACTAAAAAATAACCGTTAAAAATCCCATACTTTCTTATGGATTGGTTTAAACTCCAAAGTAAAATATATACATCATTCGTTATCAATATATACGTGTATATATATATATATATTATCATCAAAATTTATATGTATAACTTGTTGGAAAAATGTGATAATGCAACTAATCTCTACAATAACTATGACATTAATGATTAATAGAATGGCCACCTGAAACAAATTATAAACAAAATAAAATAAACTTGATCTAATAAGCATTTGATGGTACTAATAATTAATAAACATACAACTGCATATATTATATACTGACGACCATAGGATGCCTAGACTTAAAAAAAATAAAAAAATAACTAGTAATTAAATAAAGTAGTTAATCACTTCATTAAGTTCTTTTTGCTTTTTGGTATGATTTGTCACCCAGAACTTAATCCTTGTAATATTTTGTATATAATTTTTTTATTTTTTTTATCCGTTGTATGTTTAAGAACTTTTTCAAATGACGTTATCCATTTGGACTTGAAGCAGCTGTCTCATTTGTGTTTTTTTATAAGAAAAAAAAGTTCTCCTCAATCAGTGTTTATGGAATAGCATTCTCGTACATTTTAATTTTTCTTTTTTTCTTCTTTTTAGCTTGAAAATGAAGAAAATAACTACTAAACGTTTTTGGTTATAGAAAAAAATTAAAAGAAACTCTGCTATCATCACAAGAGACAATATCCCAAGATTTTAAATTCCTATAGTTAAGGCGAAATAATTTATCTTGTAGAAGTTTTAAAAAGATCACTCTTGGTCGGGACCACAATTAAATGGTGAATTTTTTATTTTTTTAGTATTTGCAAATATTTTTTAAATGTAAACCTTTTGAAAGAAAAAAAATTGTACATATGGCAGTACATGTGTCTAAGATGATGCTATTTTGACAAATTATTTTACTAAGAGTGTTATTTTAATAAATTGTTTTGTGCACATGTGGCAAGAGAGTATTATTTTAACAAATACTTTTGTGAGAGTGTTATTTTAATAAATAGTTTTGTAGATAGTGTTATTTTGACAATTTACTCGTGATAATCTTCTATCTCACTTTTGATGTCTCATTATTCAGATGCAATAATGCGACCTTATTTTCACCGTCCCGAACAATTTGAGACCTTATTTTCACCGTCCCGAATAATTTGAGACGTAATAATGCGACCTTATTTTCATGGACAAAAGTTTCCTCCATTAAGAGCATTCGTCTGGTTTAATTTTATTCTTTTGGGCACTAAGTTTTTTTTTACAAAATAGATTAACTACTTGGAATTTGTTCCCTGGGGTTAAATTGTTCCTCCCTAGGCAGAGTTAAGTTGCCCTTCCAAAAACTAAGTTCGCTTATGATCCATTAGGGAGAAAAGTATTTATAAACAAATTTTGCGTCTACAATATTTGTTCCTGAAGAGCGAAATTTTGAAGAGAATCTGAGTTTTCCATTTGACGCTCTTATTAATCTTTCATTAAACATATTTAGAAAGAAGATTATACATCATTGTGATATCATTAATCCGGGACCAAAATTTTTCCAGGGGTCATGTCATATGTCCAAATTCCAATGACAAATAATCAATAGAAATGATTATTTTGCTGTGTGTCAGATAATAAAATGTGAACACGCACATGAAGTCAAAATATAATGGGCCAGTATTATGATAAAGTTCGATATTGCGCCTAACTAGAAAACATATATTATAGAGGGACATATGAATGTGGTAATCATGAGTTTTCCCACGTTAGGAGATTGTGGCAACCCCATTAGTGTATAACAACCTCAAGTTTGGAAGAAAGCTAGATGCAATCTATTCATATAGATTATCATACAAAGTACAAATAAACTTTGGGATAGGGGATTACAAAAAATGTCCGCCACCCCAAACTCACCAGACCCGACCGCATCCACCGGAATCTGGAACCCAACATGATTTTTCTTTTTACGTTAATAAAAAATATCATAACACATACCAATATTAGGATCAAACTTACATAGACCTGGTTCATAGTGAGAACTATGGACCCTGTGGTCTTAATTGGTCAAGGTCCCACCTCAAAGTCACCGTCATGCTTTAATAATTAAGAAATTGAATAAATAACTTTTTAGAATTAGAATTTGACCCCATAAGTAATCTAAATTTTCATTATCGGGACCCCAATCTGGGAATAGTCCATTACGACCATATCAGGCCCAGCATGCTTCCGTACAAACAATTAAAACATAACCGTAAAAGATACCTCCTTTTGACCGTATCACCGTCGGGTATTCAGCCAGGTTTAGACGTGTTCCACTTGCACCTAGACGTGTTCCACTTGCACCTGTGGTCCCTCCCTAGTGGTGGAGGTTGTCCTGTCTTGATCACATGGCTGCTTCCTTATCTTCTGAGTCACGTGGTCCCTCCATTATGTTAGTGGAGGTTGTCTCGTTCGTTCACGTGGGTGACCCTGGTTGTTCAGCTGTCCCAGTCCCTCACATGGCCTCTTGTTCTTTTTCAGCAAAAGTGGTCCCTTTACCAGCACGCGGTATCTTTCCCTTTTTTGAGGGGCCCCCTTTGTCAAATCCTGCTTTGTCCCGTTTCATCGGGAATCCTTTTCCGAAAAGTGGCTCCTTTTGATCGGGACACTTGTCGCAAATCCGTTCATTCCATCGTCCGGCGTGAATCATGTTACAAACCTTCCGACGTGTTTCGGCGGTTGCCGGGATCTCGTTTCTCCACAACATTTGCCGCTTCTTCTCGAACGCGGTTTCCGCAAAATCTGTGGTGTGGTTGGTCATGCTGTTAAGCATGAATGATCCGTTCTCATTATTGTGAAATAATTTGAACGAATACTTGACTTTGTCCATCTCTGTGAGACAGACCCAGAATCCCCACGCCCTTCTTGTTGAGATTTCGTCTTCGTTGATTGGGGAAATCAGACAAAGTTCCTTGGGTGGCGGTTTGATGAATTCCATAGCTTTCGTATTTGGTCTTTGTATTTTGACGAAGTGAAAGCTTGGTTGGAATCCTTTTCCTGCAATCTCCGGTGCAGCTGAGATGAATTTTATTTCCAAAGTATCTCCTCTTGCAAGAGTATTATTCATACTCCACGTTTCGTAAACGTTCCTGTAGATCCATCCTGGTAATTTTGAAATCTCCAGGAAACTTGGTGATGTGGTAAATACTGAGGCTAGACAGCCAAAGTCAAACCACTCTTGTACGCTTTCCGGTTTTGATCCTGGCAGTGCCCAGATCCTTGGGTATTTTCCGGACCAGTCGGCCACGGACTTTCCAGGAATTAATCCTGTTCTCGTGTACAGTTTTTCCCAGGTTCTCTGATATTCCATCAGGGGTACTCTAGGCTCGTTTCTTATCTTAGATGATCCCGAATGGGGTCTAAGACTAATCTCGTCCTCTTTCCTAGAAGAGGTATTCCGGGATTCAATTGGGTTTTTCCCTCTTGAATCAGGCTTGTCTTCTTTCTTTGAAGAAGTATTCTGGGATTCCGTCGGGTTTTTCCCTCTTGAATCAGACTTGTCTTCTTTCTTTGAAGAAGTATTCTGGGATTCCGTCGGGTTTTCCCCTCTTGAATCAGACTTGTCTTCTTTCTTTGAAGAAGTATTCTGGGATTCCGTCGGGTTTTCCCCTCTTGAATCAGCTCGTTTATCAGTGTTATCCTCGAAAGGATCACTGCTTGGTCCGATTTTACTCGGATCCTCAAACTCGTAGGTATTTGCCTGTATTTCCACATTAAGTTTAGATGTGGAGGCATCTCGTGATAGGGGTACCGTAAGGCCATCCCATAAACTCGTGCTACCCAATAAAGTTGCCTTCATCGAGCTTTGAACCCTGATAAGGTCCCTTTCCTGAACATGACCCGAGGCCCGAGCATTGATTGTCAGGCCGTCAATTGCTTTTCGGAGTTCCTCCAGGTTATCCCTGTGGTGTCTCCATCTCGTAAGGATGGTGTTGGCTTCACTTGCCTCCATCCCTAGTCAGGAAATCTGCAAGAACATTCTCCTGAGATTTAATAATTTGAACATCAAAATTATAATATTGACATTCAGCTTGCCATCTTAATAACCTAGCTTTTTCAGGTTTGCTTTCTATCTTATTTTTTAAGAAAGCCTTGACGCTAGTGTTATCTATCTTAAGAGTGAATTTTTTAGCTAGTAAGAATAAAGGCCATTTTTTGAAGGCCCTTCGAACTGCAAAGAATTCCTTCTCGTTGATGTGCCATCTTGCTGCCTCGTCTTTCGAAAAGAGACCACTGCAGTATCTGCATGGCACTTCTCCTTTTGGCTCGACTTTGGTAAGAACCGCCGCCCACCAGTGGTCGCTTGCATCCGTATAGAGTATCAAATCATCTTCGTCATTGGGGATTGCAAGCTTGGGGAGATCTTGACAGATAGCTTTAAGCTTCTGTACTGTCTCCTTGTGTTCATTCGTCCATCTGAACTCAGCATCCTTCTTCAGTAATGGACTAAATGTTTTCCTGTAACTTGCCAGATTGTTAATAAACATTCCAGCGAAATTAACCAACCCCATAAAACTTTGGAGTTGTTTAACTGTCTTGAGGTCGTCGGGAAAGTCACGTACCTTTTCCACCAAATGATTTTGGAGGATAATACCTGATTCGTCAATCTCGACTCCAAGGAATTCGATCTTCCTTGTAAGAATTACTGCCTTCTTCTGTGATAGCACTAATCCTTCTTTGTGGCAAACATCTGAGAAGATCTCCAAATGTTTGATGTGGTCTTGAACGTTCTTTGAGGCGATGAGGATATCATCGACGTAGACGAACATGAACTTGAAATAATCTTTGAAGAGATTATCCATTTTCCTCTGATATATCTGGGGTGCATTAGCCAATCCCATTGGCATAACATTCCAAATATAGTGACCTTGCGGTGTGGAGAAGGCTGTAAACTTCTTACTATCTTCATCCATCTTGATTTGGTAAAAACCTGACTTGCAATCAAACTTGGAGAAGACTCTCGCATTTTGAACGCAGTTGATCAGGTGCTCTCGGTTCGGGATGTAATACCCGTCGAATTCCAAGATCTTGTTGATCCCTTGGTAGTTGATCACCAATCTCGGCTTTCCTCTCTTGATTTCTCCATGGTTCCTGACTAAGAACCCTGGACTGCTGTAGGGGGAAACTCCTGGTGAGATGAGCTTCAGATTCAGATGTTCTTTGAGAATCATCTGCATATCCTTACGATCCTCCTGATTCATGAGGATGGGTCTATATCTGACCAGCTCGTTTTCCTTTCCCTTTTGAACTCTTAGAGTAGCTTTGAGTTCATTCTTGTTCCACCATGCCAGAGGATCTTCTTCGTAGTTCCTCTGAATCTTGGCCTTGACATCTTCTATTGAAATCTGCTCTTCAGTAGTGATGTCAATATGAGGACTTGGTTCAAGGCTGGCCTTAAGGATCTCGATTGTTTCATTCCTGATCCTTTTGGTCTTTTGTCCGCCCAAGCTTTCATTTCTAAGCTGTAGGATTGCCTTACCATATTTCCTATGGTCCTGCATTTTTGGGTGTAGAAGTCGTCCTTCATCACCACGCTTGCTGCGAAATTGAATCGGCAGTTTGCGGTGAAACGCCTGCGTCAATCGCTGCCCCAAGATCTTATGATCACAATTCGTTGTGAGAATAAGACGCCTTGTTTCATTATCCTGCGTAAATCTTTTGAAAGTCTGCAGGAAATTGTTGTCGAGTAAGATATCGGCGCCGGTGTCGTGGAAATAAATTGGGGGCGTCTTTACTTTGTACCATGGGGTACCTCCTGCTCCGCCAATTAATATTTCTGCCTGTTTTATTCCTCGTTTGAAGATGATGATCTTCTTCGAGAAATCTCTTCCAGCAATAGCTGGCAAATCCTCTCCGAGTTCCTCTGGAAAGATTCCTGGTTTTGCTGCGCAAATCCCTGCTCCAGAGTCGATGTACGTTGCAAAGTATTCGGCTCGATATTTCTCGTATAACATCCCAACCGATATGTAAATTGAGAATGGACTGGTGGTCATTTGAGTCGGTATCTTTTCCCCTCCACCGTGAACTCCATTCCTTCCGGCACCCTTTCCCATGGTTTGTGCTCCTCGAGAAATTCGATTCCAAGAACAAGTTGTTCTGGGATCTTTCCTGCTCGTCCGTTGATAATAAAATCAAGTCCACCTAGTTTTAGGTTTCCCTGATATCTACCAACAAATGGCTGCTTGAGATAATACAATGCGTCGCATGGTAACGTATTATCTTTCTGGGTATTGTCGAAGATAATTTCGACTTCTCCCCATCCTCCTGGACATTGGAGTTCGCCTCTTGTTGTGAACCTCTTTGGTTCAAACACAACCTCCATGATTGGTTTCTTTCCCCAGGTAAGGCTTTGCATCCTGTTCTCCCGGAAAGAGACTGTTCTGGGCTCAAATCTCTGGCTTGTCTCCTTGCCAAAAACTGGTTGGTCGCGGATGATTAGATCCATCTCATGAATATGTGGCAGGCTGGAAATCTCTGGCCTGACTGCATGTGCGATCTTCTCGAAGATCTCCGGTATCTCAACAAACTCATTCCTCTGGAAGAGATCTGAATGGTGAGTATTTGAGAGTGCGTAGGAGATACTGTATGTAATGGAGTAAGGACGGTTTCCTTCCTTCATTAATTCCTTGTTTTTGAAATCCTGATGTAGAGTTAGGACTCTACTGAAATCTTTATCGGCAAGGTTAAAGGCAATCTTCGGATAAATGAATGTTGCCACCTTTCCCGCAAATAGATTACCTGAAATACCTCCAAGACATGCATCTCGCAGATTCTGGATCCTTCGATCAAAGACGGCAATGTCAATTGGGGAATTGATTCCTTCTTTGAACGTGGCCTTGAGCAGAATTCTTATGGCTCCGATATGGATCCATGACATTTTCTGCGCGATCTCCGGCCTGAGTCTTTTTAGTTCCTCCTTGATTCCGTTCATAGGAACTAGCTGCATCTCCATCACATTACTGGTTAGCTCCATTGGGATAGCAATTTCTCCCGCTGTCACCTTGTAGATGATGTGATGTTTCCTCCTTCTGAAGCTTAGCTGGGCTAAGGCTCTCTCCATTTTTCCGATGGTGAAACCATCGTAAACTCTCAACTTTGGATCTTCTCGCATAATTCTCATCAAGGCTTTGTGAGAAATGCTTGTTTGTGAGAAAAATCCTGTCCTATCTTCTTGAACTTCCTGATGGAAGATCTCCTCGTCTTCAGTCTGATTCTGATTCCGATTCTGAAGACTCATCTGGTCCTTCGTCTTCTTCATATATGCTTTCGTCTGAAGGGATATCTTCAAACCGGTATACCTGAACAAGGTCCTGAAAGTAGACAGCTTCTTCGAACTCTGGCGTAGCTTCGAACTGTCTAACACCTCTCTCTTGGTTCCTAGGACAATCCGTTGAGATGTGTCCTTTGGCACCACATGTCCAACAGTTGCAATCTTTGAAGCTTTCATTAGCACGTGTTTGTGCCCTTCTGAAAGTTCGCCTAACTGGTGGTCTGCTGGTACTTCCTTGGCTGGACGACGTCCTTCCACGACTGGGTCCTGGTCGCTGCCCTGATTTGTAACTTCGGGCCTTTTGTTTTGACCAGAATCTTCTTGGTTTCCACGAAGACCTTCTGGTGAACTTGCTCCTAGGCTCATAGGGATGATCCCTATGCTTCTTCCTCTTCTGATGTCTCTCTGGTGCTCCAATGACTGTTGGAACGTCATTATCGTCGCAGCAAAGTCGGGCTGATTTATTGATACGTTTCAGCCTCTTGAAATTCTTCTGAATTGCTGCTTTCTGACACCATTCACTCAATTTGGCTTTGAGGAAAGACATCCTTTGAGCCACCGTGTCTATCCCCAGAGGGATATACTCACGTAGTAACATTTCTCGCCATGGGCTTGGAATTTTGGCGAAGAAAAGGGGAAGCGCCGTGTCTTCTGCAATCCGGCTCTTCCATCTGTACTCGGTGAACAGCTTGATGTATAGATCTACTTGACATATGTCATGTAGCTCCAGGCTATACAACGCTTGTTCGTACCTCTTGACTTTCTCCTGATCACCTCCTCCGGTCTGGGGATCCACAAAGTATCCTTCTCCGATGAAGTAAATCTTGAAAAGTCTCGCCATTCTATCAACGATGTCTTTGAGAGACTCGCCGGATAGGACTCCACCTCTAACTTCTGGAGTTCCATGTTCCCATCCAACCTTGACCGAACCTTCGAGACTCATCTGTAACATCATGATGAATCCTTCTTTGTCGAGTTCAAGCGTTGCCGCCGCAATTCTCATTGCTGCTGCCCATTCATCGATCAGGGCTTCTCGGTTTTTGAAATCCAGAATATCCAAGTTGAGCATGAGCCCATACGGGTGGATATGATCGAGTTGAGATCTTCCGTATGGTGTTCCATGAACATCTGGCCTTCTGGCTCTTGCTCTGGTTGGAATACGATTGTACATATTCCCCGCAACAAAATCATGCTGGTGTGGCATGGCTTCTTCTCGAACTGGCTCTTCCCGAATCGGGTCTGGATTAGGGATGGAAGATCCGGCACCTTCGGTAATTGTTGATTGTCCCGGTGGAGGACCTTGACTTGATTGTCCTGGTGGAGGACCTTGACTGGGTACAATTGCACCAAACGTCTGCACGTTTTCCAGGCTGAGGCCTGAAAGTGATTCTGCCAGATCGGCAAGGTCTCGCCCAATCTCGAAGTTGAAATCGTCAATTCTGAATCTGGACATGATCTCACTTCGTGCTAGGTTCTCCCCTTATCCGGGCTTCCAGCTTCTCGTTCGTGGTCATCTCCCTTTTGACCTGGACCGCTTTGCCCTTTTGATGTAGCAAAGGCTCCTTCCCGAAAGATGGTGGTAACCATCCAACTCTTCTTCTTTCGGATGATCTTGGCATGGATTCCAAGCTCTTGACTCGTTGCTGGATATCTTGTAAAATCCCCAAGATCTCCTTCTGTCGTTGAGACATGGCAACACGCTTGTCTCTGATTTCCTGTATACGTTCGGGCACATGGTGCTGGCGATTGCCATATGCTTGCACCGTCTTCTGGACTTCCCTGAGGTCCTGGGATAGCTTGGAGCTATCTGGCACGAGCTCGTGGAAATCTGGCAAAACTAGATTACTCATGATGGACGGTTATTTCGTTCAGTGATTAATCTATTGATTCTCGAAATGCTAGCCAATATGCCATTAACTCTAATAAATTTGACTCTAATGGCATGAAGATTGTCAGGTCTATAACTAGCTAGTTCATCTAACTTAGTTATCAAGATCTGAAGTTCTTGTTCAAGTGTAATACCAGGCATACTAGAGGCTTAGTATAGAACTCTGCTTGTGTGCCTTTCTGAGGCTTTCTTTTAAAAGCTTGATTCCATCGAGTCTAGCTTTATTCCAGGGGCAATTCTCTTGTTCGAGGTCGCAACAAAGAACCTCATGAAACTCGACATAGGTTTCGTGTGTATTAATACTCTCAATTAAAGTTTTGATAAAGTATTTAATACTACTCGTTTTTGGTCCTTTGAAATGGACCTGAATCGGGGTGTCCCAAATGTCCTCCATTGCTGGATTACTCATGTTTAGAAAAACTCCTCTCATAAGGTAATAAAGAGTAGAAGCAAATAAATAAATAACCACATAAAATAAATAAACCATGCTCTGATACCATTTTGGATGGCCGAGATAATTAGAAAATTTAACGAAAACTTATCGGGGATCTTATTATAATTATTACCAAGTGAAATATCCGATTCATTATCCTTAAAACTTTAGGGACTAATAGGCAGATATCCTGACAAATATGGACCGCATGGTTCATACTATTCATATGGACCTGGTCCATATAAGTTTTTTCGCCAATATTATTATATCATTTAGGAGGGAGGTATGCTAACTTGCTCTATTTTTACACTATGGTGCGGCGGAATTTTAACGACCAAAAAGCACATTTTAGTATATTAGAAAAGACTAAGTTGCGGTATACTCTTCAATTTCACTATCAAGAAATCCTTTTTTACCTAAGCATGACACAAATGATTCATTCTTATAAAAGACGAGGCAATGGTTCAATTAAAATTAGGAAAAAATATTGGAAGTTATTGAATGCATGGTTAACTGGCATAATCAAAACAACTTATTACCATAAACTATAAAGATTAAGCAAATAGAGTCGTTTGTTTTTCAACGATTGAAAAAAGTATCTAATCCCCGTACGTATTTCCCTAAAAATGTGTCTCTTAAAATTAGTTGATTCGATGGTTGACCGAATACTTCGACTGTATAGATACAGATATTAGCACTAAAAGCAAGAAAAAAAAAATAGGTTTGAATTTAACGGTTACCATAGGGAAAAAAATATAAGGAAAAAGGCAATAATATCCCAAGTTTCTTTTGCATCAATAAAGGATAACTTCACCACATTAAGAGGAAAATCATGCCATGTACGTTATCATCAAACGAGTAAAGCATGTGCCCAACTACATATCAACAACTTCAATCCTTCATTTCTGGTGCACAACTTGTTAAGTTAGCTCTAGTTTACATTGAAAATTATTTATTAAAAATTAATTCTATGAACAAACTAAAGTATGTGAAACATTCGAATTACACAGATAAAACGCGATGGACTTCTTAATTTATCTCACATATAATAAGCGACGAACATTGTTTCTGTACAACCCCTTCAAATATACTCGATGGTAGCGGAGTACATCATTCAACTCCCTAAGGAGCAAACAAAACAAACTCTTGCAGAACTCAAAAGTAAACGGAGACCGAAGACCGTTTGTTAGTTTTAATTTACATGTGCTAAACTATCAACAAAAACGCACATTTAGAAACCACATCTCTACACCTCTTAAAGAAAGGCGCTCGGTTCTACAAACCAGATACGATGGGGGAAAAAAAAAGTTTAGTCACTCACCCTTGCTATGAAAAGATTGGTTTCAACCATGCCGCATCCCCATAAAGTAGTTGAAGTCATGATGCTGGACCTCTAGTTGCTTTAGCCACGAATCTGCCACACTCAAAAGTGACTCGAGCATCTCTTGGTCCCGGCCCTCCTTTTCTGAGATCCAAACATCACCTTGCATCTTATGTGTGGCCAAACCAAATGGTGGGACAGAGATGCTCTCCTCTTCTTTTCCCTTCACCTCAACAGTATCAACTTCATCTTTGCAATGCGTTAATCAAAATTTGCACAAGTTCAGTAAAATGAATCACTCCGAAATTGAAAAGGATGAAACACGAGCAAGTTTAATCCATATACCTTGAAACGAAGACGAAAGGGTATGGTACGTGAGGAAGCACGTTTGTAGGTCTTTTACGGTTTTTCCCATTGGAATGTGATAAATCGGGTACCTAGCAAGTTTTAACTTATTAACATAATTGTCAAATCTTATCTCATTTTGCTTCTAAATGAAAGTCAAATAGTGTTTATTAAAGAATAACAACTACATAAAGGACTAACCAGGCAACTGACATCCAACTGGCAGGTGAAAGATCTACACTCCGCAGTGAAAACAAGCCAGGGTACCTTTCGGCTAAACTACTAATCTGAGGAAAGAGATTAAATAAACATATGGCATTAGCACACAGTTTGGAACCATCAAATGTAAACAAAGAAACGCCATCATGTTTCACGTTGTAATCACCACGAAAAAAGAAATACTAACATATAAAGCAAGAATATATGCTATTTTTAAGAGTTAATGCAAATCTCAGAAGAAAGGAGCACCTTGTACTTGAATCACTATAGGAGAAAGTAGAATAAATAACCAATAATGGACAGAACAGATATTCCCACACTAAGAAAAATGGAAAGAAAGAAGAACATTCAAAAATACAAAATTTTAACAAGATTCATACTAGGACAACTTATTTATCCCTTATTCTCCATGGTTTACGGTTATAATTCGCAAACAAACACTTAAAGAAACAAAAGATACAATCGGAAAATTTTGACTAGAAACTTAAAACGTAGAGAAGAAACAAGATCACCTTGTCTGTAAGCGGAACTCTTCCGTACGGCGATGATCTCTCAAAGTACTGAAAGTAAAGATTCCCCAATCTATCATTCGGATGCCATAAGCTATCTTGTTCAGACAGTCCTTCCTCAGAAGAAAACCCATCCCACCTTGACAGCTTTTCGCTCTCGCTCTCATCACTGAATGAATCGCTAAACGAATCCCGAGTCTCACTTACAGAATCACTCTCGTCCCTATTTACATTTCCAACCAAAAGAGAATGATGTTCAATATAGAACTGAGAACATTACACAAAGTAAATCAGAGCAACAAAGAGTCGCATTCACACAATTCCAGGTTTATGGGTTCGTTGAAACGGATAATAACATTTCTTCCCACAGATCGAGGTACAATTTTAAAGGAATGAGTAAAGTAAAGCAAAATCCAACAAACAAATAAAGACTCAATTATAATTTGACCAAATGAATTTGAGAATCAGATTACCAGTCAAAAAGACAATACCATGTAAGAAAATGACAAGAATACATACAGCCAACAAAAACGAGAAAGAGCTCCGTTTACTCTCGGAATAAAGAACCGATAAAATTTGCAAATGATTATACCTTAAACAGGTCATAGATGAATTGCTGGTGAAGATTTGGATAGCAGAGAGATAAGGGACAAAATATTGAATCACATTCTGCCCATCGTCGGAAACTACCGGAACTCCGGCACCATACACACTCCATTCATTGAAACTATTCCACAGATCACCCAAAGTAAAGTACTCAACTTTTTCCCTCTCCCATGGATGCCAAAGCCTATTGAGCTTCCTCATCTCACACTTCACAACCACAACAACAAAATGACAAACAAATCATCAAAATTCATTAAAACAAACAAGAATTCAAACAAAAATGTAACATTTATGATAAAAATTGAATCTTTTTGGGAAAATTCAAACAACCTTTGACAGGGATTGAGATGGGACCATTGGTGTGGTGCAATCCAGGAAGGACTCAAGATTTGTTTGCATTGGTGCTACCTTATCAAAGATCAACATAATTACAATATATTTTATTGAAAAATACACACACACACAGAGAGAGAGAGAGAGAGAGAGAGAGAGAGAGAGAGAGAGAGAGAGAGAGAAAATTGCAGTGATTCTCTCTCCTAACTCTTTTTGACAAAACAGAAAGAAAGAAGAAAGAAGAACACAACAGAGGAAGGGAAGAAAATTTATATAAGGGAGAGGAAGAGAGAAATCAACGGGATTCTCTTTCCCTTTGTATGGAGTACAAACAAATGAAAAAAATTAACTGCTTTATATAACAAAATTAAATAAATAAATAAATAAGATTACTACCCTTTGACGCTTTGACAAACTACAAGTCTTTTTCCAACTCCATTTTTTCTTTTTCTATTATCCCAATTTCCAATTCAACCAGATTCCTGATCACCGGAAATCAGCCAAGATTTTCTCTAAAAAAACACAAATTTAAAAAAAAATATTGTAAATTAAAGACTCAATTTTTATTCCTACCCATCAATTCCAACAAGAATCAAAAGTCACCCAAGTAATAAAAATCCAATCTTTAATCTTTAAGACAAAAGAACAAACAACTTGCACGCACAATTTTAACTCCCTTTTACGCCTCCTCTACTGAAAAAGACAAGCCTTACTTAATTCACGCAATATCGAAATTTCAAAAGCAATTTAGTTATGGTGCGTGAATCAATTTTCTGTTTTTTCTTCTTTAAAAATAAAAACAAACGGCCATTGTACGATGATGTAATAATGATTTATGTTTTTATGCGACTTTAAAAACCAGAATTCAGTGAGTGATGAAATTGGGTTGTGTCTGTTAGTGAGTGAGCGAGAAATGAATGATTAATAATTTAGTTATTAATATATTTGCTAATATTAGTAATAATACAAAAGTCGAAGGGTTTCGTTTCTGTGCAGAACATTACATGTGTTTGTGTCTTGTCGATTAAACCTTTTGTCAATTGAAAGATACGTGTCGAATATTCTTGTATTTAGTTATTGTTTTCTTGTTTTAGTATTATTAACTTCTTTTGGCAATTTTGCATTTCGAAACACTCAACCGCGTTGTGTTTGTTTGGGACATATTTATTTTGCAACCAAAAAGATAGTGAATAAATAATATTAGGCATGAATTGATTGTAGCTACACACCCCTAAGTTTGGTGTAATTATATAAACCTCTTATATGGGTTGAAAATTTGATATGCAAACCTCTTAGAAAAGTGGGGTCTAGTATAATTAAATAAACCTATTGTCTCTTTATTGACCTCACTTTTCTAGTTAATTTAATTGATATGTATTTCGATTGTAAAATGTTGATTATTTAATCCTGTAAATTTACATGTAATTTGAAATTTGAAAAAACTAGGTTATTTAGGTATGGGTAAATGTGTACAAACTCTTCATAGTTAATATTTGTTCTACCAACCTTCGTAACTACTGATATCAGGTAAATAAATCTCATATGTACCTAAATTTAATTACAGATAATCAAGGTACCTAATTTTAGGTACATATAATATGTACTTAAATTTTAGTACAGATTCAAGTGTGTACCTAAACTTAGATATGGCTACGCATGTACGTAAATTTTGTTACAAATGTTCCCTCCATATAAAATTTTTACTTTAAAGAAAACGAAAGATCATAAACTCGGTGAATGGAGAACTGTCAAATTTGCTTTATAACTCTTGAACTTTGATGAGCCGATATTTACCCCATAATTTTTCGAAAATTCTTGTAAAATGCCCGCTTGGCCACTATTTTTGTCATGCGTGGCTGTGAAATGAAGGAGAAGCTTTCTTAGTTGAATATTAAAAAAGCAACCTCAATATTATTTTAATTAGCAAAACCATCACTATGTTCTATTTAATTAACATATTGCATCCAAAATTATTTTTAGGTATCCTTAAATTGAGTTAATAGCAAAAACTACCAATGTATTATGTCTAATTGAAAACCATCATGTGTTATTTTCATCAGCAAAAACCCTCATGTGTTAGTCTATAATTGGCATATTGTGCTCTAATTTTTTTTTTATTACTTTAACTTGATATAAAATGTTATTTTTACCATTGTGTACATAGAAGGTTTTTATTTCAGATTTAAAATCTCCTTATTAACTATGAAGATTAATATATTTTTCAATAGCTATCATATAAACAATTTATTTTCAATATCTGTTATATTAATAATTTATTTTCAATGACTAAAAAATACAAAAACTTCGAATCGGAACTTCAAGTTTGGAAAAAAGTAGGTTATATAACTTTTACCACTTAAATGTTCAATTAACTATTTAAACAAAGTACAAACAAGTTTTGTGCGGCCGACGACGGAAAGGATGAGATTTGATAGTGTTGTTGCTTCTTCACATTTTTTATTCTGAAAAAATAATAAATTTTGTTCACTCTTTGCATTAAAATCAAAAATATATATATTGTAATACTACTGTTGTTATGTTGTGTTCATTTTTTATTTAAAATAATTCATTACAAAAGGAGATTTTTCTAAAAAAATACCAAAACACGATTTTAGCTAATTATATATGTCAAGTTCAAGAGTTATAGGGCAAATTCTGAGCCAAAAAGTTTTTAGATATATATGTCAAGTTCAAGAGTTATAGGGCAAATTTGACAATTTTTCAGAACAAAAATCATACATAAAGAACATACATGATATAACCGTGTGGTTTTTATAGATAAAGAAACAAAAATTTACTATCACATGGCACCTTTTAACTTTTTTTGAAGCATAATATGTGACTAGGGAAATGGTGCTTCCCCACACAAATATTGTGGTTAACCAGAACTAAACAGTACAGCATACCATATTATCTTTGTTAAGAGTATGGATTTTGTGGCCAGTCATATACCACCATATGATAACAAGAAATAAGGAGTAGTGGTGTGATAAATAACGTGCGAGGAAGTAAAAAACTCATCAAATGGAGAGTCGTGTTTTCACCATCTTTATTATGGTCTATGAATACTTTTTCTTTTCTTTTTCTTTTGCGTAAGTTGACTTTTAACCTTAAGTATGTGTACTTTATGGGGGAAAAATCGTCCTTTACTATGGCGCTTATGCAAAATTTGTCCTTTATTGTCGCGTGTATCACTGTCGTTCACCAATTATGACGAAAATCTATTCCAATCTTCAGACCATCTTAAGTTAATTTCTCACTAGAATGATCGTTAATTTCTAATTAGAATGATCGCGTACCGCATGTGATACTTTTCAAGGCAATTGTATGGCACACGTGGTTAGTGAAGTTTTGTGGTCTGAGAAAACAACGGTAATGCGTTTTAGAAGTAAGCATGTGGTGTGCGTGAGGAGGGTCGTTGGTTGGGTTGGATTAGGGATAACGAATAAGAGTTGATAGATTTATATGTCGCTTAAATGGTATCACGTTTTCTTAGTTAAGCGCATGACATGCAAATTCGTAAATGTCATACAATTACCTCAATTTATGAGTATCCTGACACCACATGACCATTTCAGTGAGATTGAAATTTAAACGGTTAGAGGACAAAAGTTGGACTTTCACCATAATAAAAAGCTAAAACTAATCCAAGTCACAATCAAGGACTAAAATTAATCCAAGTTACAAGCAAGGACTAAAATTAACCAAGTTACAAGCAAAGACTGATTTTCTATAAACGCCAAAATAGATGGCGAGAATTTAAATTTCCCCTCAAATAACGAGTGTGACGTACAAAACGTGACTATTCTGACGAGAAATTAAAATTAAAGTCCAGAGAAATGAATACAGATTCTACGTCACAATAAAGGACTAAAATTAATACAAATCACAATAGAAGACTATGTCTACATTAGATGCCACAACAAAGGACGAAGATTGATGTTACTTGACTTTAAAAGTTAAAATACCTTGAGCAATCATTAGTACAGATAAACATCTTGATTGCATATATTAGTTATATCTGATATATTCATTACACCAAAACCCCTCTTTGTCGATGGCACAACGATCGACAAGCCATCGAAAAATGGAAAAAGTTTTTTCTGACAACACTAAGCCATCGAAAAAGGTATTTTCCAATGGCACCAAGCCGTTGGAAAATACCCAAAAATAGTTATAAAAAGAAAAAGGAAAGCCGTCGAAAAAATATCTTTTCCAACAATACCAAGCCGTCGGAAAATGTATTTTCTAACGATATCAAGCCGTTGGAAATGACCCCAAATATTTAAAAGAAAATTAAAAAATCATACCGCCTACATTGGCGGCTATGATCATTAACAACGGCATGGAGCCGTTGGTATTGATAGAGGGGGCATTTTAAAATGCCTCCTCAATTCTCTCATTTCTAAGTCAACACTCTCAATATAAAATACTTTCATTACTCCCAGCATTAAATATAATATTTTCTTTTGAATTCTTGTTTTTCGATGACATGTTAAAGTAATCGAAAAGATAAAGGAAAAGGAAAAATAAAAGTAGATACAACGAGCGCAGGTCTCCAGCAAACATTCCGAAATATGTTTGGATTAAGAGCGGAGTTTGCTGGGGAAGTAGAAGACACAAATATTGCCATAAAAATTGATGTTGACGAGGTCACCCAAACGATGGAACCTCCACATCCAACTCAAAAAACTCTCGTCGTTCTAGGTAGCTGGAGTTTGGTTGCCAAAAATTTCAAATCAACGCAAATTCCTCATTCAACAATGGTTCAACACATTCGACTTTTGCAGGAAGAAATCAACATGGGTTTTATTTTCATATCCCGACAAGCACACAACTTTGTCCTACTTCAGTAGTTGTCGAAGCAAAAGCCACCAATGAGGCATGCATTTTTGCAACCCGAAAGGAAAATGATTATTGTCTTTTTTCGAGTACAATTGCCTAACACTTTATCAACTTAATTCACAACTACCTTTGTTGTGTTGATTAGAGTACAACCAATGATTGAAGAAATTCGTCGCACTTGGGCATGTTAGCCAAAGCAGAGAGTTAAATACTAACTGAAACTCAAGTTTTGTAGCTGATTCTATGGCAAATTGGGGCAGAATCCTCAAAATGGGAGGTGATTATTCTTATGGATCTTATTCCCCTCTCTTATTTGTGTGGGTGTAGGATTCCTTCTCTTTGTTATATAAACTCTTTTCCCTTTAATCCAATTCATTTACCTATGTTACAGAGATACGTGAAGGACACCGACACCCCTTAGACACACCTTGGATATGTGTTCGATACGCCACGTGGCGTATTCGTAATTAATATAAAAAGGAAAAATTAGAACATGCGTCTCGGACACTTTTCATGTGCATATTGGACACATTTGTGAGACGTTTGAGTTTATTTTAATAACGATAAAATCGAACATTAAAAATATAATTTGTTAGTTATTGAGTTAAAAAAAAAACCTTACTCAACAAGCTCCTTTATTTGGGTGCTTGTTTTCACTCATTGAAGATTCTATCTACAAAAGAAGGTCAGCGGAGGATACTCACATTGCTCTCACTCACCATTTACGAGAAGTTAAAAAACCCCCACCTTCTTCTAATGTAGCGCGTTAACCATTTCTTCCTCAACTCCAAGTGAGAATCAAAATTGAAATTCATTTTCTTCTTTTTTGTTTCCTTTCTTTAATTATATTTCTCGTACATAAATTTGTCAAACTAAGTTAATTACTTTGTTTTTATTTAATTGTAATTGCTTTTAATTCCCGCAATTCTAGATCTAGGAATTTAAAACAAAATTTTCTAGAAGTGTACCACACTATTTTAGTTTGCCAATTTATTTCGTATGGTTCAAATTCAATCAATTTTCTCATATTTGATATTAATTTGTGAATTAATCTAAAAATATAATTCAAATGTTCTACTTTGATTTTGTTGCTAGAAGTATATCAATATAAAATATTAAAATTTTAGACGTGTCCATGCCGTATCGTATCCTGTAATTTTTGCAAATCCGTGTAGCCGTATCCATGTCCCGTTATCCGTATCCGTGCAACGGAAGCGCGTGAGATACATCACATTACAATGACAAAATGCAAAAAGGTGACAAATGAGAAAACTAGAGAAGAAAGATATATATATATATATATATATATATATATATATATATATATATCATATGCAATAGCGTATATATGTAGGGGCTGGGCGGGGGTTGTAGCTCCCCCCCCCCCCCCCCCCCCCCCTCTCCCCCAAATTTTTTTTAGAAAAAAAAATCGAATATATATAGCCTATTAACGGCAATAAAAGAAATTAAGGAGCAGAGTAAGGAGGAGATTAGTTACTAGAATTAAGGAGCAGATTAAAAAGATAACAACAAATAAGATATTGTAACAATAAATAAATCTTGATATGCTTAATCTTATAATATTTCCATTTAAAAGTTCAATCAAATAGTAAATGGCAAAAACTCCCCTTTTGTTATATGTAGTAAGAAAATAAACTCATTTGTTATTTTAATTAGCAAAAAGTTCTTTCTGGTGTTTTATTTTAATGCGTATTTGTTGAATTTGATCATATCTTAACGTATTTCTTCGATACGCTGATTTTTCTTTGTTTTTATCTCATTCAAATATATGTCTAAAGTATGTTCATAGTTTATGATATTTAGTTTGATAAAAAAAATATTTGTTTGGTTATCGTTGGTTATCGTAACACTACAAGAATAAGGGTTTTTGGCTAGGATTAAATCCGTAGCCAAAAACCCCATTTTCCGTAGCCAATAGTCATTGGCTACGGGTATCCGTAGCCAATGTCCGTAGGGGAAACCCTCGTAGGGGATAGTCATTGGCTACGGATGGCTGTAGCAAATGACTATTGGCTACGGAATATTCCGTAGCCAATAACAGAAGACCAAAATGCCCTTTCACTATTGGCTACGAAACTTTCCGTAGCCAATGATTATTGGCTACGGATACGGTCCGTAGCCAATGGGCATTGGCTAAGGAAAGTTCCGTAGCCAATAATTTGGCTACGGAACTTTCCTTAGCCAATACCATTAATATTTTTTTTTTATTTTTTTCAGCAAATTATGGGCGACGGAATATTCCGTCGCCAATACTTTTTTTTAAAAAAAATATTATTGGCGACGGATACATCCGTCGCCAATAATATTCGAAAATATAAAAAAAAAAACAATTTTTAATACATTTTAATTATATTTTTTAATTATATATGAAATATTCGTAATATTTTTAATTTTATATGTAATATTCGTAATATTTTTAATTATATATGTAATATTCGTAATATTTTTAATTATTTATGTAATATTCGTAGTATTTTTATTTATAATGGTAATATTTGTAATATTTAAAATTATATAAGTAAAATTCGTAATATTTAATATTCATAATATTATATGGAATGTAGTAAATATATTTTTTTTAAAATAAAGATGGTTAAATATCTTGGAAATTATATGAATTGAAGACTTAATTTAAATATTGAATGGTAGAAATTGTAGAGAAAAATTATGGTGGAAGGTAGGATTTATGAAAGAGTTGTAGGAATGAGATTATGAATAGAAGAGTTGGAGTATTTATAGAATAGACCATGACTATTGGCTACGGAGTAATCCTTAGGCAATAGTCATTGGCTAAGAAACAATTCGTAGCCAATACTCATTGGCTACGGAATATTCTGTAGCCAATAAAATAGTTATTGGCTACGGAATAATCCTTAGCTAAAATTCATTGCCTACAGAAAATTCTGTAGGTATTGCATATTACATTTTTTTTTCTTTTTTAGTATCTAATGTGTATTTTTATTCAACTTTTGAATAATTACATTTTTTTCCTCGAAAGTTCGTTTATGGTCTTTTGAAATTTTTATTTTTATGAAATTCTTGGAAACATACTAATAAATAGTTTAGACACCTTTTGGTGAAAGAAGAAATGGAATCGAGTTTGTTCTACAACTTTTAAATAATTACATTTTTTCCCCGAAAGTTCGTTTATGGTCTTTTGAAACTTTATTTTTTATGAAATTCGTGGAAACATACTAATAAATCGTTTAGAAGTGTTTGGTGAAAGAAGAAATGGAATCGGGTTTGTTTTACGACTTTTGAATAATTACATTTTTTTCCCCGAAAGTTCGTTTATGGTCTTTTGAAACTTTATTTTTTATGAAATTCGTGGAAACAAACTAATAAATAGTTTAGAAGTATTTGGTGAAAGAAGAAATGGAATCGAGTTTGTTTTACGACTTTTGAATAATTTTATTTTTTCCCCGAAAGTTCGTCAACCTCATCATCGACATCATCTTCATCACTGCTCTGTGCAACGGGTTCTTTCTCAATTGTAACTGGGTCATATTGACCATCCACGGCTAACTCATTCAAGTTAAAAGAGTTCAAGTCAACGAACAATCCCGTCACAGGGACATGTACTTCTTGGTATACTATATCTGGAGCGCCAGGAACATCATCCACTTTACTCATAGAACTCATATCAACGACGTGTCTCGCATGAGTGTGAATGACAGCCCACCACCCCTTTTTCTGTCGATTCTTTTGACAAGCGTACGGAGTACAATACACTTGTTGCCCTTGGCTCGCTAAATGAGCAATTGAAAGGAAAATATAGCAATTGAAAGGAAATATTTCGTAGGAAAGAAGTAAATGAATCAAAAAAATTCAATGCAAAGAGAACTTGGTGGGAAAATATTCCATGCAATGACCAATTGAAAAGAAAATATGGCAATTAAAAGGAAAATATTCCATGCAGTGACCAATTGCAATTTTCTACGAGCTTACACGATCTTACATTGTAATCGGACCACGCTTTTTTAAAAAAAAAATCGTAAAATTTTGTAGCTACACTTGAATGGCTTTTGATTTTTATTTCAAACCTTAGATACTTATTAAAAAGAATAACATGCGATAGTTAGAATAATAAAAAAACGACAATATAAAAAGAAAACGATTAGACCAGACAATATACGAGTCTCGAACCCATACAAATCTCAGTCGTAATAGAATCTATGAGGTGTATAATTGTGGATTGGCTTTTCTAACAAGAGTCATCATAGACATATTAAATCAATATGTTTTTCCCACTCAACTTTGCATCAAATTATTTTATATTATTATTAATTAATAATATTTGGAGAAATCTTCTGGCATAAGACATGCAAAGTGAGATATGATGCTGCTAAAAGACATATTAAGATTCTTTGGTTAAAATACAAAAGTTGGATAAAATCATACAAAATACTAAAAAAGTTCAAGTCTTTTTCTTCAATTATGATGCGACTTTTACATTTATCTTATAGTAATGGTATCATGCATTGACAACCACACTTTTTTTCTCAAACAATATATTGAATGAGGTTTGTGTATCCGCTAATCCGGTCCCCGCACTAAAAATATATTGGAATCGGGTTTGTTTTACGACTTTTGAATAATTACACTTTTTCCCCAAAAGTTCGTTTATGGTCTTTTGAAACTTTATTTTTTATGAAATTCGTGGAAACATACTAATAAATAGTTTAGAAGTGTTTGGCGAATGAAGAAATGGAATCATGTTTGTTTTACGACTTTTGAATAATTATATTTTTTCACCGAATAATTGTATGTTGAGTATGTCAAAAAGGGGTTGCATTATTAACAACTCGATTCCATTTCTTCTTTCACCAAACACTTCTACACTATTTATTAGTATATTTTCTCGAATTTCATAAAAAATAAAATTAATCAAAAGTCGTAAACCAAACTCGATTCCATTTCTTCTTTCACCAAAGACGATCTAAACTATTTATTAGTTTGTTTCCTCGAATTTCATTAAAAATAAATTTACAAAAGACGATAAACGAACTTTCGGGGAAAAAATGTAATTAATCGAAAATCGTAAAACAAACTCGATTCCATTTCTTCTTTCACCAAAGACGATCTAAACTATTTATTAGTTTGTTTCCTCGAATTTCATTAAAAATGAATTTACAAAAGACGATAAACGAACTTTCGGAGAAAAAATGTAATTAATCGAAAGTCGTAAAACAAACTCGATTCCATTTTTTCTTCCACCAAACACTTCTAAACTATTTATTAGTACATATCATCGAATTTCATAAAAAATAAAATTTCAAAAGACAATAAACAAACTTTTGGGGGAAAATGTAATTAATCACAAATTGAATAAAAATACACACAAAATACTAAAAAAGAAAAAAAAATGGAATACGCATTACCTACGGATTTTCCGTAGGCAAAGACTATTGGCTACGGAATATTACGTAGGGAAAGATTATTGGCTACGGAATTATTCCGTAGCCAATGACTATTGTATTGGCTACGGAATATTCCCTATCCAAAGACTATTGGCTACGGAATATTTCGTAGTCAAAGACTATTGGCTACGGCTTCTAGCCGTAGCCAATAGTTTTTTTCTTTTTTCTTTTTTTCTTAAATATTAGTGGACTATGGGCGACGGATGCCCGTCGCCTTTGACCAATGGCTACGGATTTTCCCGTCGCCAATGGTCAAGAGCGACGGGATATTTCCGTAGCCAATGCATTTTTTTTAAAAAAAAAAAAAAATCCGAAAAATGACTAAGGGCTACGGATTTTTCGTGGCCAATGGCAAAACCACCATTGCCTACACCATCTGTAGCCAATAGTCCTAGCTAATAATCAAATTTCTTGTAGTGTAAATATTATGAGTGAATTTTTCGGTTAAAATCTAAAAGTTAATACAAAAAGTTTCTGGTACGCATTCATCTTCTCTAAAACCTTCAAAAAAAAATCTGTTCAAAATCTGTTTCTTTACTTAGTATTTTCGATGTTTTTTTTCCTCTTATTTCTTTCCTATTGTTCTCTCAAATTTATTTTAGCCCCCTATATACGATTCCTGAATACGTCCCTCGTCATATGTGTAGTAATGTTCTGTTACTCATTCACTATCAAAACATCAATCAAATCAACTACGCCCTTTGCTTTCTTTGTTTCATACCTGCTTCACATTTATGTTACCATACAAATCCAACTAACTGTAACCGCACTCACACACACAAAAGAGCAGGCAGTTATCACGCATTTACAATCAATGCAATCTTTATACTCCTCTGCTTTCTTTCTCTCCCAAACTATAACATTAATTACTTGTTGGCCTCACTTTTTTCAAGAACTTGACATCACAAACTTTGCTAAAGGTTCGATCTTTTCTTGTATTTACAAATTTATGAAACTTGCACTTGATCCCAGTTGCTATTTTGTTTCATTTGTTTCATGGTATTCCCCTTTTTGTATCTTGGATTTCAATTCCACAAATTTACAGTGCATCATCACATTGAGTTTCTGTTTAACTTGTATGATAGTTATCCTTTTATTTGTAGTATTTCACTTTATGCCTGTAGAAACTTTTTTTTTTTCCTTAATGTATTTGGAAATGAAGAGTTTGTTAGAAGTTTATTAGTATACATTCTTGTTTTATTGTTGGACTTTGTTAGATGGAGCCATGCATTTGCTTAAGTTTAGTATTCAGTTGATATAAATAGATAATTTAATAAAAACTCAGTTTATTGATTTGTTCCCTCTCTTTATAGATGGATTTATTTTCAGCCACTGCCTGCATCAGCAAAATTCAGATTTGAGCAAGGGAGGAGCCCAGTTTCCACATTTACTCAAAAAAACTCTTCGTTCGCAGTGTAGAGTCTTCTGAGTTTCATGTTTTCAGTCGTCGTTTATTCGATGTACTATACAATCTGATCTGTGCTTTTGAGATCACTGTGTACGGATTTCCAGTCGTCATTATTGATTTTAGCCAGAGGTAATAGCATCTCTCTGAGTCTGAGCAAAATGGGAGGTTGTATCTCGATTAGTAGTCAGAGTTCTTGTAGTAGCAGAACCAATGGAGAGAAAGTATCTCCTTTGTTTCTAGGGATAGATAAGTTTCAGCCCAAGAGAAGTACGAGAACCATTTCTGACAATGTTACTACGGCTCAACATCAGTCATCGGTTCCTAGTCGTGTGTGCACCAACGGAAGGAGCCGCAGTTCTTGTGTATTCACTCAACAGGGTCGTAAAGGCGTAAATCAAGATGCCATGATCGTATGGGAGGCAAGTGCATTTCTTCTTGTTCAGAATGTCTTTGGCTGTTTTACAGAATAACATAATTAGTCATATGTTTGTGCAGGATTTTATGCAGGAGGACGTGACCTTCTGTGGTGTCTTTGATGGCCATGGTCCCCATGGACATGTCATTTCTCACAAAGTGAGGGATATGCTGCCATTGAAACTATCCAGTTTTTTGAATTCCTCTAAATTCAACTGTTATGCGCCTACTGCGGTTTGCTGCAATAGAAATATAGAATCAGACGTAGTATCTGCCGAGGAAAAAGCCGAATCCTTGTGGAGAGATGCGTTTCTCAAATCATTTAAAGCCATGGATAAAGAATTAAGGTCATATCCTAATTTAGATTGCTGGTGCAGTGGTAGCACCGCCGTGACTGTAGTAAAACAGGTACAGGCAGGAACCCGTTCGTCTTGACTTTACATTTGGTTTTAACTTTTAACATATGTATATATGCTAAGTTTTCTTCATTTGATGATTTGCTTGAAGGGAAACAATCTTTTTCTGGGTAATATTGGTGATTCTAGAGCTATCTTGGGTTCAAAAGATGGCAATGATTCAATGGTGGCAACACAGTTGACAGTTGATCTGAAACCGGATCTCCCTAGTATGTGATAGTCATGTACTTGTCGTTCTGCGATTCTCTGTTCATTTTTGCTTTATGTTGTACAGTTGTAGTAACCATTAGGCTTATTTCTAAGTGTTTGATTTGCAAACTAGCTTGATCGATGCACTATAATCTGAAACAGGAGAGGCAGAAAGAATTAAACGGTGTAAGGGCCGAGTGTTTGCTTTGCAAGATGAGCCTGAAGTTCCAAGAGTTTGGCTTCCTTCTGAGAATGCTCCTGGATTAGCTATGGCTCGAGCATTCGGGGATTTCTGCTTGAAGGAATATGGGGTGATCTCGGTTCCTGAATTCTCTCACCGCACCCTCAGTGAAAAAGATATATTTGTAGTTCTTGCTTCAGATGGGGTATACATTCAACTTTTGAATCGTCATGTGGTTTGAAATCTTCGTTAATTTTCTTCCATTTCAAACATTACAAAGACAGCTTCTGCATTACGAGAAAGTTTTTGGTACACAAAGTACATTTTATATGATTCAAGAAATGTAATTTTACCTGTAAAATGGAGTCTGGGCAAAATTTTCTTTGACTATTGTGCAAACATCTTTAGTGAATATGACTGACTATTTTGGTAAACACATTGTGCAGGTTTGGGACGTATTGAGCAATAAAGAGGTAGTCGAGATAGTCTCATCAGCTCGGACAAGAGCATCAGCCGCTAAGATGGTGGTCAAGTCTGCTGCTCATGAATGGAAAGCCAAATATCCAAAGTCAAGAGTGGATGACTGCGCCGTAGTTTGCTTATATCTAGATGGGAAAATGGACAGTGAGTCTGTTTATGAGGAACAATGTCTTTCCTCTGCTAGCACCCGAGAACCAGATGATGGTCCAAACTCTGAACCTTGTCTTACGAGAAACTTTACTGTCAGGTCATCTGAAGAGAATGAACAAGATGATACGGAAAATTGGTCGGGTCTGGAAGGCATTACGAGAGTGAATTCTTTGGTTCAACTTCCCAGATTCTCTGAAGAAAGAACTAGGCCTTGAACTATTATATTTGTTTTAAACTCTAAGGCCGATTCGTTTGCTTATCTGGAAATGTTGTCAACCACTTTGATTGTGATTATATTGCATTACATATTGCTTTGTCGATTCAAATGCTACCTCCCAGCCAGTAATACTCTTAACCCCCAACAAATTTTTCGTGCATTTAAACTTATGATCATAGCGTAAACGAAAATTTACAACTCACTTTTTCCAAATTCCAGTGTACCACATAATTCAAGGACTAGATACCAGATGAAAGCACAGCACAAGGTAATGTGCTAGGAATCTTTTAGGAAAGGTTAATCTCATAGTTCCCTCAAGGTGGAACCAGATAAAGATCAACCCAGTTAGCTACAAAGAACACCAGATATCTCTGACTTTCGCACGTCTTTCATTGATACAGGCACCATGGCCAATAAAATAGCATAGAGTTCTTATACTACACAAAGTAATGAACAACCCTTTATTCTTGATTTCCGAACACAGCAAAGGTCGTTCTTGCAAATGATAAACAGGTCAGGGTGGCTTCTGTAGTTCAGTCGCAAACTTGAACAAAGATGGAATTCCCAGCAAAAAGCATGGCCACAGTAATGGGGAGGAAAGGCCAATATAGTACAGCAGAATAGCGAATCAAGAAATGTACAAAGAATTCAGTCAATGACGTTGTAGAGGTCGCAGCTGAAAATGTAGATTGAGTCTTACACGAACAAAATACCACCAAGTATCGACATAAAGACATGAGCTTTATCGTCCACATAGTGCATCGATATACATTTACAAGAATGACTCGTCGTTGCAAGACGAGAAAGTCTCAACTTTCTAATAACGATTCTTCTAGTTCAATTCAGTTAATGTTGTGAACAAAACAACAAAGAGAGTGTTTGCACAACTCTATAGGTGCTATTTGAACCACAAGGAAGTTAAGCACCCACAATCATCACATTGAGTTATACACACATATTCTTCTCCTCAAGTCATTTCCTCGATTTTGTTAACAAAATCGACACTTCCCTATTTGCGAATTAGTCGAATCAACGTAATTATCCAAAGGCATTTCCATCACAGTATGTGGAAATTGGAATCAATCACACAAAATAAATTGCACAAGAAGCCAATAAATAAACAGCAAGATTAAGAGATCAACATGATAAATATACGCAATCATGAAACAAAAACTAACAGCAAAAATAAATAAATAAATGGCGAACAAGCAAAAACAGAAATGAAATAAAATAAAATAAAATCAATTACATTGTGGAATAATAATTAAAATCCGGCGATTTTGAAGAGAAAGAAGCAGAGGAAACAGAAGAAGATGCAGAGGAACAAATAATCTACAAATACAAAGAATGTTGGAGATCCGCGCTTTTTTTTCTTCAATGTTTGCTGCTGCTGCTGCTTTAGAATTGGTTCTCCTTCCGCCTGCAATTCCACTTTCGCCATTTTTATTTCTTTTTTATTTTCGACTAAGAGTAAAATTGGGAGATTTGAATGTGGTGAGATCTGTTTGTTTGCTATTTGAAGTTTGTGTTTCTAATGTTTTTTGCACTTTCTGCCCTCTTGGTTTCTCTAATATTTTATGTCAGGGTAGAGTTTGTTTATAATTCCAAAATTACCCTAACCAAAATTTTAAAACAACATGACGACACTGTTTTGGTCTTATTTCGTTACGGTAATAGAACACAATAAATAATACAAAATGAGATCAAACAATGCTATCCAATATTATTAACGGACTAGCTTGGTCCGGAACACTTAATACAAGTTTTCTAGATAGAATAACTAAATTACAATGTTAATAAAACGTATCGAATTTCAAGTATTCGATGTTCACGTGTCGAACGAGGGTCTGTTCGATGCGTAATAGTTAACACTGAGTGAAAATCAATCTGGAAGGTATCGAATTCGATACGTGTTGTAGATGTCGAATTCGATGCGTACCTATGTATCGAATAGAGATAAGGTATTTAGTGCGTGTCGAATTGGAGTTGATTCGATACGGGTCGTGTCGAATGAGGTATGTTCGATGCTGACTGTACTGAGCTGGTTCAGATCTCGAAAAGTCCCTTCAGAATACAAGGGGGACGGCTATTTATAGAACCCGTCCCGTGGAGCCCACATTCCAATATAGAAAGGCGCCTCGAATCATCGTTGTTCGATGCGCGCATCGAATCAAGTGTATTCGATGCGCTAATGGGCTGGCCCAATAAAGAAAGATTATACTGTTGATTCGATGCGTGCATCGAATTCTCTGTATTCGATGCGCTTATGGGTCGGCCCAATAAAGTTATATTGGGCCAATCCTAAATCACACCCATCATATAGTCCCCCCAGTTTGGGAGACGATATCGATTTAGAGATTGTATTCCAAACTTTAAAATATATTTGTACTGATTTGGGATATTCCTATTCATATTAAAATCGGTGCAGTTCATATTACGTGCATTAGAAAGATGATTTTTTGACGCATCGAATTGTGCACCATTCGATGCGTGAAATATTACGCATCGAATTGGAGTTGTTCGATGCGACACCGAAGATGGGCCTGATGGGCCTCGCGTCCCCTATATAAGGGGGGCGCTGCGACGAGGAAGTCATTCTTCTGCCAACAGACTTTGCGCTTCAGGTGAGGCGCATCGAATTTGCGACATTCGATGCGAATCGCATCGAACGTTCAGGGATTTGATGCGATCAGCATCGAATTTTCTGAATTCGATGCGTTAAAATCTTTGTTTCTCCTCGTTTCATCCGTTCCACTGCGTATTTCTAATTTGCTGTTATTTTTTGTAGGATATAAACAACCAAGCAAGAATTGTTAACAGGATGATAATTCACCTGCTTGAAATAAACAATAAATCAATTACAGGAATTACCAGGTATATTATTATATGATTATGCGACCTGCATTCACGATACAGGTATCACGCCTCAAGTATCCCTCGGAGCACATCTCCAAAACATCAAATACTAGAGCAAAGTCAACAGGAGGAATACGAGACCAAGGCAGGCACCTATCGGATACACTTCCAAAGAGTCTCACAGACTAACCGCTATCGGAACTACTTCAGCATTGGGCAAGCACTCCGCCCCACTCATTCCGCCTCTCCAAGAGATATGAACTCTCGGAAGGGATGAGCTAAAAGAACCAATTTATCAAAGCCCACTGGAGCTATCGGAAACCAACAAAGTCCCAGAACCTTGACAAAAACACTTCCTTGCTATGCACTCCCAACTCACACGCTCTCGGAACACTACCACAGTACTTCCCTGCTACACACTCCCAGCACAAATGCTCTCGGAACATTACTCATGTCGACCAACCCATAGGTCGGAACTTCACAGTAACGCAACAACTACAGAACAACACTCTCCGGGCACTCGGAGAAAGAAAACACCTACCCACGATAGCTAAAATTTCTCGGAGATCAACCCATGAACAAACACCCCCTCGGAGAATACCCTGAAGCAAACACTCCAGAATACACACCTCTCGGAGAAGCACTGTCACTAAGAGAACACTCAGACTCGGCCCTCGAGTCACCATTTGAAGTAATGAGCTCTCGGAAGCAAAGAAGGCAATCTACCCCTTATCATAAAGAAGACCAAAACCCTCGGGAAAAGAAATAATACAGTCAGCACTTCAGATAAACACGTTATCTTATTGGTTAAATGAACATTGTAACACGTGTAGAACACCACCACATGCATAGCGACATCTGTAAGAACATGCATAACGACACATGTCCCTGAAAACTCTATATAAACAGAGGAAGAAGGGAGAGGTGGGAGAGGTCGGAGAATGAAGGAAAAACATACATAGACTCGGAAATACGCATATTGACTCGGAAAAGAGAGTGGATCATAGTGAATAAAAGGAAGGAATGTTTTTGTCAGTTTTCTCTCCCGTTAAATGGCATTTAGTTTTTGAACCACGGACAAAGGCGTTCCAACCCAAATAAATAATTCAGTTCATTAGGTCGTAATTCCAAACCCGTTAACAAAATGGCGCCGTCTTTGGGAACGCCATAATATTCGCCATCAAGAGCATTCAAAAGCGATGTCAACCAAGGAGAATTTACTCTCGCGGTCATTAAACCCTTACGCAGGTTCGTGGGATCGTTGCCACAGCCAAAAGGGAAAGTAGGTGTTACTGCAATGGAACGATACGCACCAAAGATAAGTATCCTTCTTTCACTAATTGTGGTTCGAGTCAGATTTTGGTTATCTTCGTGAGAAACCATAAGATTCTATAATTTATTATGTAAATACTTGAGGGGAGGGGGGAAGACATGGTCCAGTGACCTAGGAGAATATTTCCGAGAGCAGTTACTCTGGGAAGCTTCACTCGTACTCTCTCATTAAAGGCTTTTCGAAAGTCTAAATAAGTAAAAGAGACCAGGATATAAACAATTCTATTGGAATGATTCTTTGAAAGGACGTGAAAATATTCACTAAACTCTAAGCATCTATACATACTTAGGACCCTTTCCTCGAATAACTGAATTAAGTTGAGCTACCCAAAGCATACTATAAAAGGCTACGAGGGCGTGTCAGAGGATACTCCTATTTAGGAAAGTATATTTCTCCAAACTTGCACTGCAAATGGACACGCTATGCTAAAAAAGTTGTTTGGCCAGTAAGAGTGAGATGCTCTCTCATTTCTGTAAACTCAATCTTAAATTTCTACAATTGAAGGAAAGGAACCAAGTATCCATAATATGCTGAAAAGTTATGTGACTATTAACACGAGAAAAAAGCTTCGTTCCAAATGAGAAATGTTTCATTCCAAATAAAAGTTAAAAGTACCATTACACATAAATATAAAAAGTACAATAGTCCTTAAAAAAAACGAACTAAAAAACCCCTAAGGCTGGGGGAGTAGAGCACTCGAGGGGACAGGAGTTGGCTCAGTGGTGGAAGGAAGAACCGGAGCACTTGCAGGAGGAGAAACGCCAGAAGAGACAGCCTGGACTCCCACTCGGAGAGGGGAAAGCACCGAGGGCCGCGGAAGTACCGCTGCCAAGGGCACCCGAGTCGGGGAAGAGGAGGAGGGAGGAAGTCGAGAGCTACTCTTTTTAAAGAGGTCGTAGGCTTCCTCCAAAGTAGGCATCTTCATCTCCGCGATATTGACTACCCGCGAGTCTAAATTGGGAGCCACCTTACTGCGCACCTGCCCAAAACACTGAAGGAACCCCCACATAGCAGATCCTGCTAAGTATCCTTGATGCTTACTAATATACAGTTCCTTCACGTGAGCAATGGCGTCCTCTCGAGCTTGCTTGACCGCAGCATCCACCCTTTGCTGCACTTCCTCGGAAGTGACACCCCCCGAGACCATAGCCTGTGACAGCTTCTCGTTAAGAGTGTCCACCTGGCCCAGTGCCTCCGACAGATCTCGCTCCAACTCTTTCTGCTTGGCCTCCCAAGCAACTTTCTCCCCTTCGAAGAAGGTCACCCTATCTTTCAGTACAAGCCCGGAAGCCTCCATCTCCTTTACAGAAGAGTGGAGCTGCTTATTCTCCCCCCTCAGGTCGTGGTTTTGTTTCGTAAGCATGGCCCATGCCTCGTTATACTTCCCCATTCTCTCCCGGATATCCTTGTTCTCAGCCTCTAGCCTCCGAGACTTCTCTTCAGCTGCGCTCGCCAGTTCTTGCAGCTTCTCGACCTCGAGTAACAGAAGAGGAAGCATTTTAGGTGCCTAGGAAAGCAAAACAGAGGAATAAAGATCCCGATAAAGGATCTTAAGTAAATTAGATAAATAAAAACTTACCAGCATAGCCACGTTGTTAGTACAAGCTCGGACGAATTGCCACCCGTCCGCTGGCAAGGAATTAGCAGCCGACAAGTATCGGGTGACCGTCTCGAGTGCCACCTGGGCATCTTCTGAGCTAGGCTCCCCTCTTGAGACTGGAGCTTTAGAAGATGAAGGCCTCCTTGGAGGTACTCCCCCCCGATAGCGGAACCTGAGTAACTGCTGGGCTATCGGACTGGATGGCCGCGAGTGATCTTGGAGCAGGAGCACTCGTAAGTGGGGGACCCGCAGCCAGAAGCTCATCCAGCAGACTCATTGTATCAAAGGCTGGAGTAGAGGTGGGATCCGAGGGAAGTGATCCCCCTTCAAGACCAAAAAGGTCTTCACCTCCTGCGGAATCAGAATTGTTTCTAAGTAAATATATCCCTTCGTCTATCTAGAGCAGGTTCCCATATAAATAAAAGAAATGTATACTGTTTCAATGCTGTTTAAAGACTAGGGAGAAACGCATACCTTTGGGAGGATCCCTTCGTCTATCTAGAGCAGGTTCCCATATAAATAAAAGAAATGTATATTGTTTCAATGCTGTTTAAAGACTAGGGAGAAACGCATACCTTTGGGAGGAGTTGACAGTAACGCGTAACCAGAATCCCCCGATAACTCCGAGGAGGAGGGTATACTGATAACACCGAGGGGTGGTAAAGCCATCCCCTCTATCCCAACCTCCTCCTCCCCACCCCCTATGACAAATACCCCCGCAGGGCCTGCATCTGCAGAAGTCACGCCCAACCCCGCTTCTTCAGGGGTATCGAAAGTCCCGTTAGACGATCGGGACGTAACTGTAGCAACCTTCAAAAGGAGTCCCCCCTTGCTCGTCCTCACCAGCACCAAAGGCTTCACCCTCTCCTAGGGTAGACTTCCCCTTCTTGGTTACTACGTCCTCGTTCTCCACCATGAACGGTCGCAGAACATTCACCACAAAGACAATTACAAGTTAGATAAGAAAGAAAAAAAAACACGTATGCTATAAGAGAGATAAATACTTACCAAAGGTATCGAAGAGCTCCTCGGGGATAACCAGGGGAGTCTCGATTTTGTCTAAGGGATAAATGTGCCTCAGTCCTACGGTCCGATAGAGGCGAATAAAATCCTTCGACTCTACGAGAGGCTTCGCGGAGAATACTGGTGAGAACATCAAGGCATCGTCCATCACTCTCTCGGGAAAGGTGGGCTCCCTCCAAGTCAGGGGTATGTCCCACTCTCCCTTACCAGGACAGATGAAGAAAAACTTGATTTTCCATGAACTGTGGGAGGTGACCATGCCCTCGGAGATCCGGTCGTCCTTATCCCTATGGGTGAAACAGTAGAAAGGACCCCCCCCAGAGATGGCTTCAACTCAAAGACAGCAAAAAACCTGTCTCTCGTGCACTCGATACCTCTCACCAGACACCAAAACACAAACAACGCCAACGCAGTGAAAGAGTTGGGAGTGAGTTGGCTAGCGCAGAGATTACAGTAGTTGAAAATATCGCAGTAAAAGAGCGGGAAAAAACAGCGCAGTCCCGCCTTTATGTGTGGATAGTACACCGTCAGGTGCCCCGGCGGAGGAGAGTCACCCCGGTGGTGGGCCTCCGGCACCATCACCTCCACGTTACGACCAGATGCGCCATATTCAATAAAAAGATTTCGGATTTCCTTCTCTGTGGCGGTGCTAACCGTGTCACCCACCTTCTGGGTAGCCCGCGGAACACCACCCTTATCGGCCTTCTTCTTCATTTTCTTCGCTTTTCCGGCACCACCACTGCCGCTCGCCCCCGCCGTCGCTGCACTCCTCTTTCGTGAACCTTGAAACGTTGCCCCCGCTGCTCCTCCGGTACCGAAAGCAGCCGACACTAGGTTAGTGTTGGATTGTGACGCCATTATAGAGAATTCTTAAAAAACTAGAGAGTACTTTTGCAGAAATTGTTTTGCAGAGAAGAGAATGTTTTTCGCTCAAAAATTGCAAGTGAGGCTAATGAGGAAATAAGAGGGTTTATAAACCCTACACCCACTAAGTGTCTTAAAGGATCACTAAACCCACCCACGCCCCACGATTAAATGTCGTGCCTAGTGCTATTAAATGTCACGTCTCCTCGGTTAACAGAAACACAACGGTCAAGACGCTTCGATTCCCGCACAATACATAAACGTGGCATTAAAATCACCATTAATTACATTTAAATCGCAGTTAAGTAGTTAAGTAAATGCCATAACTTTAAATTATAATTAATGCCCCAATAATGATCTAACGAGGGCACATTTCAGAATACGACGGGAATCACTCGGAGAGAGTAATCACGATACTCCTTGCCTTTTTAAAGGTAATGCCAAGAACGAGGGAAACGTCGAACAAAACATAAATGTCACTGACGAGCGTTTACGACATCCCTGAAGAGTTCTACGAGGCCTTGTGAAACATTCCCAGTATACCTGATAAAATTTACGATACCAGAGCCCTCGTACCCTTTAAACCCATTAAGTTTCTAGTGCAGTAATAATAACCAACTGCACTAAAAACTGGGGGGGGGGGGGGGGGGGGTTGTTAACAAGATGATAATTCACCTGCTTGAAATAAACAATAAATCAATTACATGAATTACCAGGTATATTATTATATGATTATGCGACCTGCATTCACGATACAGGTATCACGCCTCAAGTATCCCTCGGAGCACATCTCCAAAACATCAAATACTGGAGCAAAGTCAACAAGAGGAATACGAGACCAAGGCAGGCACCTATCGGATACACTTCCAAAGAGTCTCACAGACTAACCGCTATCGAAACTACTTCAACATTGGGCAAGCACTCCGCCCCACTCATTCCGCCTCTCCAAGAGATATGAACTCTCGGAAGGGATGAGCTAAAAGAACCAATCTATCAAAGCCCACTGGAGCTATCGGAAACCAACAAAGTCCCAGAACCTTGACAAAAACACTTCCTTGCTATGCACTCCCAACTCACACGCTCTCGGAACACTACCACAGTACTTCCCTGCTACGCACTCCCAGCACAAATGCTCTCGGAACATTACTCATGTCGACCAACCCATAGGTCGGAACTTCACAGTAACGCAACAACTACAGAACAACGCTCTCCGGGCACTCGGAGAAAGAAAACACCTACCCACGATAGCTAAAAACCTCTCGGAGATCAACCCATGAACAAACACCCCCTCGGAGAATACCCTGAAGCAAACACTCCAGAATACACACCTCTCGGAGAAGCACTGTCACTAAGAGAACACTCAGACTCGGCCCTCGAGTCACCATTTGAAGTAATGAGCTCTCGGAAGCAAAGAAGGCAATCTACCCCTTATCATAAAGAAGACCAAAACCCTCGGGAAATGAAATAATACAGTCAGCACTTCAGATAAACACGTTATCTTATTGGTTAAATGAACATTGTAACACGTGTAGAACACCACCACATGCATAGCGACATCTGTAAGAACATGCATAACGACACATGTCCCTGAAAACTCTATATAAACAGAGGAAGAAAGGAGAGGTGGGAGAGGTCGGAGAATGAAGGAAAAACATACATAGACTCGGAAATACGCATATTGACTCGGAAAAGAGAGTGGATCATAGTGAATAAAAGGAAGGAATGTTTTTGTCAATTTTCTCTCTCGTTAAATGGCATTTAGTTTTTGAACCACGGACAAAGACGTTCCAACCCAAATAAATAATTCAGTTAATTAGGTCGTAATTCCAAACCCGTTAACAAGAATTTTTCTTACCGAAAATTTAATTAAGGTAAAAAAAATTTTATTTTTATTTTTATTTTGCTGTGTTATCTACTTTTTAACATGTTCTATGTTACGTATATTTGAGTGACATACGAGAGTGTGGAGTGACGTATGCGTCCTTAGTTAGTCTCCATTTTTAATTTATTTCAGTTTATTATCATCAAAGATGGTGAGCGGTGGATCCACTCATGGGAGTGAGTCGAGCACTGGTTCTAGCTCCAGTTCCATTAATAAAGTGAACCCTCCGGTTGCACCCACGGCCTCGAATATAGGCGACGGAGATTTATTCGATTTAATCGATATAACAACAGTTGAGTTACCCGCGGGTGATGCCCCCGCGGCATACACTGAACCTACAATGGCCGAAGAAGACAGTGATGACTCGTATACGTCATCTTATAAAGATAACCGCGCTCCAAGCGAGGGTGAAGAAGACGTAGATTATATCAATAGGGAATTTGACGATCATGTCGAGGTCCCAGGAATGACATATGATCAATATATCTCTCGTCTTCAACATAGTCGTAAGGGACTTCGTAAGAAGTTTGATATACCTGATAAGTACAAAATCGTCCTCCCGGGCCCAAATGATCGGATGCATACCCCGCCACCTGGTCATATGACTGTGTTTGTTGGACAGCTCTTAAACGGTTTGCGTTTCCCGATGCCTTACGAGCTAAGATGGATTTTACGGAAAATAAGCGTCGTACCTGCACAACTTATGCCAAACTCTTATGGGAATATTATTGGTTTTATCATAGTTATGAAGGCTTTGCGCCAACCACAAAGTCCCAACGAGTTTTACGCGTTATTCGAGATTACGAGGCGTGAAGAAGGATTTTACCATATCAAAGCTCAAACGAATCGGAAATTCTTGAACGGCGGGGCGACCGGGTATGGAAAGGATTGGAAAAGAAGATACTTCTACATCAAGGAGAGCTACGGCGGCGAGTTCGAGCAATTTCGCCAGGAATGGTACACCAGGGCAGGGTGATGATTCCCAGCGGAGTTAACATAACCCTATGGGATTGCGAATTTGTCCCCAATTTAGTTAGAGAACATCAATTTGATGTCAAAAAACTTGTTGAGAGTCGAGTTCTTTCACTAGCTGGATTGTCTCCGGTGAAATATGAAGGGAAAATGACCCTTGGTATAACTGTGCAACTCTTTAATTGTTTTGAGTTATGCTTATTATGGATTCTAATTATTTATTCTTCTTGCAGCCAAATATTTCATGAGTCGCCACGCCAGAATGAATCGGGTAGTTGTTGCTGACTTAGCCAGCTCCCAAACTGACACCGTGCCCGTAATTCCTCCCCCTAGAAAGAGAAAGAACAAGGGCAAAAAGAAAGTTGCTGGTCCGTCTACTGCCACGGCCGCTGATCCACCAGTTGATCCTTTCGAGGAATTATTGGGGGATAAATCTGAGGGAGTTCCAGGCGATGCTGAAATGTCTGAAGATAGGGCTACTGGAGCTGGCGAGGATGTCGGCAATCTCGTCCAACGTAAGAGACGAATGATGCCTCAAAATCAGTCGCAAACCGAAGGGGTTGCTCCTTCGATTGGCCAGACAAGCAGACCGAGTGCCTCCAATCCTCATGCCGGTGCAACTAGGCCATCTAACATGGCCGGACCTAGCCAAGGCCCTCGGGCTCGAGCCGCTGGGTATCAGCTCACGGAGGCTGAAGCCATCGAGCATTTAAGGGCATTGTTGCCTGGTCTGTCCGTCCCTCTTCCAATCTCTGCTGAAGAAAGGAAAAGGATGGAACGAAATACGCTGCATCTGCTGTCTGCGGTAACGATCTCCTTACTTGACTTATATTTCCTCTGAATTGATTTTACAAATTTTGTTCTCACCGCTCGTTTATTGTCAGGCGGGAGGTTTCGTGGATGTTATGGTCTCATCCTTAATGGATTTTAAGGAAAATGCTAGTGGTGTTGATAACTCTGCTCTTCAAGCTGCTCTCGATGCCAAGGAAAAAGCTTTGCAAGCAGCCAATGAGGAGCGAGAGGAGGCTGAAAAACTCAGAGAAGATTTGAATCAGCAAATTAGTGATCTGAGGTTAGAGGTTGGTGCAGTCAAAGAGGAAGCCCACAATGCTGACTTGAATGGTTACATTCGAGGCCTTAAAGAGGTAAAAAATATTATTTTTATAACCTTGCACCCATTCTCTTATTATTACTTTTATTAATATCTTTTCCCTTTTTGAAGGTTTCTCCTCAGCAAACATTGGAAATTGCTGAAAAGTTTCTCCAAGGCAACACGTTTCAAGAAATGCGCACTCGTCGAGATGATCACGTGGCTCGAAATGCTCAAGCTCTGACGGTGCATCAGTTCTATGCTACAAATTATGTTCGTGGCAATTTCAAACCAGAATGGTTAGACCTGTCCCTGGGGCCAAATCTGGAGAAACGGCCACCTCGTCAATCCTCTGAAGCTACAGAACCTGATGAGTTTGCCTCACTGCTGGAGAAGGAGGATCTCATTCTCGGAGGATTATCACCGCCGCGAGAAATGCCTGAACCATATCCCTCATCTGAGGATGAGGAAGAAGACTGAATGCTGCTGGGACTATTTACTATTTTCCTGTTGATGAAAATTTTTTATTCATAATTCAATTTGTGCATGGCGCTGCGTCGCTTTATCAGTTCAAACCCTTTGTGCCTAGTACAATCATATTTTCGACTGTTTGTCTTAAGTTGTTTAATTATTTACTATATACGTTGCCTTTTATTTCAATTTCTCACTTATATTCTTTACTTTATTTTGGCAACCTGCTGGTTCATTGTTGTTCAATGAAAATTGTTTATCAATGTTATTCGTTGTATCTATCTCCTACCTCGGTGATCTTAGCCATTCTGGACCAAATTGTTTGTTTCAATTTGTTGTTCGTGACCTTCTGAGTGTCTTGCAGCATAGAGTGTCCCTCCCTTCTTTTTTGCTTTAGGGTTTTACGGTACCTCACGCCACTTTGGGGAAGAGTTCCCATCCTTCTTGTCTTGAGCTTTTATCGGTATCTCGTGCCACTTTGGGGCAGAGTCTCCGCTCTTCTGATTCCTTTAGGGATTTTCGGTATCTCGTGTCACTTTGGGACAGAGTTTCCGTTCTTCTGATTTCTTTAGGGATTTTCGGTATCTCTTGTCTCTTTGAGACAGAGTTTCCGTTCTTCTGATTTCTTTAGGGATTTTCGGTATCTCTTGTCTCTTTGGGACAGAGTTTCCGTCCCTTTGTCGCCTTTGGCTTCTTTCGGTATCTCATGGCACTTTGGGGCAGAGTTTCCGTTCTTCTATTTTGCTTTAAAGAGATTTGTTGTCTTGCATTCATTCGTATTATGCAGATTATATAGAATTCATGTAATTTCATTAATTAAACATAGATTTCTTAAATAAACCCCAATCAGATTATGTGAATAGTCCAGAGCTTGGGACATTGCTCATTCGCCTGACTTCCAGCGCTGTGCTCCATATTCATGTTTTGAGGTGCCTGTTTTAAGTTCATACATATTTGTCCCTCATGCATGTTATAGCAGAGGGAACGAATAAAACTTGTTCAAAATATTCAAAATGCTAAAAACACTGGTAAACTGAAATAGATTCTTTAATTGATACGCTCCATATGCCTCGGAGACAATACCATTGCCGCTGTTTCTTTTTGTTGTGGCCCAGTCCTGAGTGAAGTTACGTAGCATTTCCATCCTTCAATGTGGTTTGCTATGACCTCTCCTGTGCCGCTAGAAGTTGGAAATTTCACCATCTGATGATAAGTTGATGGTAACGCTCGGAAATCATTGAGTGCAGGTCTTCCTATGATACCGTTGTATGCAAAATGCATGTCAACAATCACGTAATCTTTCATAAGAGTCTTTCTCTGTGGTGTTGTTCCCAATGAAGTTGGTAGCTTAAGCATTCCAAGCGGTATTATCTGTGGACCTCCAAAACCATGAAGAGATGTCCTCACTGGTTCTAGCGTCTGATTATTTAGGCACATCTTGATCAGCATAGAATTAAACAACACATTTACTGAACTCCCATGATCAACTAACATCTTACTGGCTCCATAGTTAGCTATATCCACTGTGATCACCAAAGGGCAATTCAAATTTGACATCTGTATAACTTGTGGACTCAACTTTCTCAAATCTGTTGTAGAAACAGTGATTTCTTCGTGCGACATCTGCTCGATTCTCAGTATATTGGCCATGTCCACAAAATTATCTGATTCAACCATTCTTGTGATCTTCCTTCGGCCATTGGTAGAATCTGCACCCCCTCGACCTCCTGATATCATATTTATCATCCCTTTCCTGGCGTTCCCATCTTCGATTTGTGGGTATTGGAAAGGTTGCAGTTCATCAATCACCCTCTGCTTATCTTTCCTGGGAGATGGAGTTCTCTTCCGTTTGAAATGGTTCTCCTGTTCTTGTACCTTTTTAACAAACTCCACGAGTTTGCCATCCTTTATTAGCCGTTCTATTTCATCTTTCAAATTTATACAATCCTCAGTTTCATGTCCTTTCTGATTATGATATTTGCAGAATTGACTTGAAAACATCGTTGCTTTGGATTCCCTCATTGGCTTGGGATCCTTCAACCATCCTTTCCTCTTAGCTGCCCCAAAGACTGCCATGATGTTAGCATTCAACGGCGTGTACCTTCTAGGTGAACTATCTCTTCTGTAATTTTTGTTCCTGTTGTTGCTGTTATTGCGATTATGATCTTCTCTGCCTCTCTCTCTATCTTTCACAGCCACACTATTAGGAACTTTGGTCGCCATCATCTCCTCGAAATGAACCACATCTTGCGCTATTTTGTTGATTTCTTCAACTGTGGTGGGTTTTCGTTTCAGTAAGTCTCCACCAAACATGGTGTTGGTAGTTGCTCGAAAGAGTATACTTGCAACCATCTCTCCCGTCGGGCTATCAATCCTTAATAGCTCGGTATTGAAACGTCTCATGAAGTCCTTTAGACTTTCATTAACTTCCTGTTTCATCGTGTATAGATGGGAGTGATCCAAAACCAGTCTAGACTGACTAGAAAATTGATCCTCGAACATTTTTCTCAACTGGGCGTAACTTTTGATCTGTCCAGGAGGAATTCGATTAAACCAATCAACAGCCACTCCTGATAGAGTCGTTGCAAATATCCTGGCTTGCATGTTGTCCTTGAAACCGTAAAGGGACAATTTTCTATCTAATTGGAACAGGTGATCTCGGGGGTCAGATTTCCCATCGTATGTTTTTAGTTCTGGAATTTTATCCCCTTGCCCCAGAATCTCCTACTCTATCTCTCGGCAAAAAGGAATGTGATTTACAGAATTGTCCTCCCTTACTGTTTGAGTCTCGGTTGCTGCTTTCCCTTTTTCCATTCTTCCAACGTTTCTGCTCACTATGTTATGCTTGCCACGCAAATCATGACCTCCTGACTGTCTTCTATCATCTCTATATTTTCTTCTTCGCGATTCCTCTCTTTGATTCTCTTCCTCATCACGTTCCTTTCTGGAATCACGGTTCTCTGAATGTCTTCTGTTTTCTCTTCTTGTTCGCTCAGCAACGCATTCAGCCTCTTTTTCCTTCTGTCTCTTCTCATGATGTCTTTTTGATTGTATCTCAACAGATACTAGCTTCTTTCCCCGTTCTTCGTGAACGGATCTTCCTTTACTCTTTGTTTCCCCCGAAATATGTCTACTTCTTCGGTCGTCTTGCTGAAATTTTTCCTTCTCTTTTCCCTTTTGCTTTCGGATAGCTGAACCTTGTTCTCTCAAGCTCTCAGGATATTCAACAGGAGATGGTATCATAGCGGGAGGTGCTGGAGTGAGTACTTCAGTCACTACGGCTTTTATCATTGCCATTAGTTCATTCTTCAATTTATCTAGAATTGCGGCACTCGTCGTTGAAGCTCCAGTTACATCGGCTTCGTTATTGGTTATCTCCTCAGCTTGAGGTCCTTGGTTCTCTTTCCTGGCCGAAGTTGGTACTGCTGGGGGTACTGTAGACGGTCCAACGATATCTTGCATGATCCGTTCAGGTGTATCCGGTCGTTCTTCTCCCGTATTTCCTTGTAGAGCTTTACTCTGGGATCTGGTCATTCTAGTCATACTGCCTATCAAGCTAATATAATTTGTGTTCCCACAGACGGCGCCAATGTTTTGGTCTTATTTCGTCACGGTAATAGAACACAATAAATAATACAAAATGAGATCAAACAATGCTATCCAATATTATTAACGGACTAGCTTGGTCCGGAACACTTAATACAAGCTTTCTAGATAAAATAACTAAATTACAATGTTAATAAAACGTATCGAATTTCAAGTATTCGATGCTGACGTGTCGAACGAGGGTCTGTTCGATGCGTAATAGTTAACACTGAGTGAAAATCAATATGGAAGGTATCGAATTCGATACGTGCTGTAGATGTCGAATTCGATGCGTACCTATGTATCGAATAGAGATAAGGTATTTAATGCGTGTCGAATTGGAGTTGATTCGATACGGGTCGTGTCGAATGAGGTATGTTCGATGCTGACTGTACTGAGCTGGTTCAGATCTCGAAAAGTCCCTTCAGAATACAAGGGGGACGGCTATTTATAGAACTCGTCCCGTGGAGCCCACATTCCAATATAGAAAGGCGCCTCGAATCATCGTTGTTCGATGCACGCATCGAATCAAGTGTATTCGATGCGCTAATGGGCTGGCCCAATAAAGAAAGATTATACTGTTGATTCGATGCGCGCATCGAATTCTCTGTATTCGATGCGCTTATGGGCCGACCCAATAAAGTTATATTGGGCCAATCCTAAATCACACCCATCAGACACGCACTAAGTTTATATATTTTGCACTCACAACCTTTAAGGGGAATGTTGAAGATTGAATCCGATTCTCACATGGAAGATGTTGCAGATCGAATTCGGCCTCTACCATGTGAAAGGCAACAGATTTTATGAAGATCGAAAAAGGCTTTGATCTTTGGAAAAAAAATATATATATGTATGTCTAATGCTTGGTTTCATTTTTATTTCGACCTCGAAAAAAAACCCCTTACACATACACAAAAAGTTGAAAGCAACAAATGACGACCTATAGGAAGGTGACTAACTTGGAAGGATACGAATGGCCATTAAGGGTGAATGAAGTGTCATAGACGATCGAGATAGGTTTTCAACCTCCACTGAGCAAATATCAAAAATACATTTGACCTCCGATAAATGGGAGTTTGTACCGAAGCCATCAATCCGACAACTTTACACACTAGGAGACTATTGTTGTGTAGGGGCGGAGGCAGGATTTAGAAGGAGGGGGTAAGAGATTATCTTAAATAATTTTTTATTTGATAAAAATAATATTTTAATATACAAAATAAATATTATCAACGAAAATATATTAGCTTTAGGAAAAAATATGTCCATTTTGGGCTAAAAATGTACATTATATTAAATTATGGTGCATTTCTAGTGTAAATTGAACGATTTAGGGGTCCTTATATAATAATATATACTAGTAATTAAAAAAATTAAAAAAGAATGAGGGGTGCACTTCTGTCTCCACCACCGCTGATGTGCCACAACTTGACTAGGACATGTGGCAACGATTAACATTGGCCAAGTGTGAGAACAAACAGGAGAAAGTTATCTCGTTACACTATTGAAGTTTACACGTGCACAAGTAAACTTAAGAACCGAATTAGAAACTCAACTCCGTGCAAAACTTTCGTTAGTCTAATTCCTCAAAAGAGAAATTAGAAACCCAAACATCTGATATATGTTGATATAAACTGATCTTTCATCCATATTAGTTGTATGTGGTTTACCAACATTAAGCAATAACAAGCTTATGTTATAGAATTTCCTCGGCAGGTGTAATCATACAATTGGGGCGCATCAAAGTAGCCAATTGAATTATGATATACTGTTTCATATTGCGTAGGGAAGTTGGAATATTGTATTGTACAACTAGAATTCCAATTTCCAAAAGGGTTATCGTACCTTACTTGTGTTAGAGAGAACTATTTTTTACGATACTATAATTTAATTTTACCACCTCAAGTAGCTTAACAGGTGGTGGAGCACTTATAAGAAAATTTCTGATGCCGTACGCTCTTTATACAATTTAATCTGCAAAAGGAACACACACACAAAAAAAAATATATATATATATATATATATATATATTTAAGGTCCTACCGAGAATTGAACTCGGGTTACTGGATTCAGAGTCCAATGTCCTAACCGCTAGACCATAGGACCACATTTGTTAAATCTCGGGAACAAACAATTATATTTATTTTAAGCAGTAATTGTTTTACTTCCATGTTTTAGAAGTGATTTTCCATATGTTACATAAATAACGGCGATAATTCAAAAACCAATTATAGAGGACGATTTTATATCATTTCTTAAACAGAATAATTAAAAATATATTAAACATAAGTTAACTATTAACTCAAGTTATGCATACCACACAATAATTATAGTAGTGCATGCATCTCGTACATCCTTTTCTCCTCTTTTTGATAAATAAATTAGGATGTCATTAAAAATAAAATAAAAGTTACATCAAAATAAGAGATCTACTAACACAAATTCCCCGTCACAAAAGCAATTAATCGGCACTCTATCAAAGGACAATTCCACTACACTTCTCCTTTAGGAAATACAATTACTGGCTAGCTTATCAAAAAAATATGTACATATATATAATTAGCTTAAATGCACCTCATGAAATGAATTATTCATAAAATATTGCAGAAGTATTTAATCAATTATCCAAAATGTCACTATACGCTTGTATGAACTGTGAAGCTCTACCATAAGAGTTTTGTGATAGATCCACGCATACCGCTAGTCCGAGTCCGAGTCCATATAATTCAATACCATCCATAACTAAGCCAGATTTTTTTTTTTTTGGTCCATTTGCTTCCACGTAATTGCAACCTCCATTCATTACAATTATATACAGTTATTTAATTAACTAGGACAGTTTTTGTGGCCTATATAATGTCGTACGTTAAACTCTCTGTCGACAAAGGACCCTTCTTTGTTGATATCAGCATTCGTATCTTTCAGTAAATAGGGTGTACAACGCTAATGTCAAGTGGACAATGGACATTAGTAGATACAAAAAGGGTGTACAAAAATCATCCCCACCGCCTTTCTAATTGGCAAAACACCCTTGTTATACTTTTATCATCAAACCCCCCCCCCCCTAACTTATAATGTGAGAATTGCAAAAAGAACTCTGCCAACCCAAAAGCGTATATACCCGTCATACTTCCTACAACTAAGATGTCCAACAACACAAACGAATGTGAGCTATTGTACTAAGTCCCCCATCGAAGACTGAGCGGTAAGGCCATGATATGAAGAAATTATTAGGTTCATCTGATGCACGATCAGGTGGTACATCCACTTGGTTATTGCTATCAATACATAGTGTAAATAGGTATTGTGCTTTTAATCTGCATCGCAATAACAGTTGTACTAAATAATTTCTCCATGATCCAGCTAGTCTTTTATGCAATCGGAATTGAATTCTCCAATGTGCGATTAATTACCTTTACACCCTCAATTTTTTAAATTGACTAAAAAGGAGAAACCTTAGGGGTGTATTTGATGTTTGCCTAAATCCTAGGGGTGCACTGATAGATAATACCCCCAAAGTAGCAAATTCCTGTATAAGAATGACTTTTCACATGTTACAAACTTCATGAGTTTAGCTAGATACCACTTTCCAACTTAAAAACTTTTTATAGAATTCGATTGTTCAAAAGTAGAAATATACCAGCCAGCCGCATATGTACTCTTGAATATTTTGAGTAACTATACTACTCATCAGTAAACTAAAAAGCAATGAGCCATGGAGGGTGCAACTACAACAACATTATCAGGTGGTTCGAGGAGGCAGCGGAGCACGCAGCGGCCGTGCAAACAAAGACTCTTCACCGTATTCTCGAACAAAACCATGGAGTGGAGTACCTCAAAAAATGGTTAGGAGATACTAATAATGTTGAAGAAATGGAAGCAAGTGCATTAGAATCACTTTACACCTCTTTAGTCCCCCTCGTTTCACATGCCGAATTGGACCCTTACATCCAAAGAATTGCACTCGGAGAGACAAAGCCCCTCCTCACTCAACAACCTATTACTACTCTTTCATTAAGGTTATATATCTTTCTTTCACCTACATTGTTTAATTTCTTACAAACTTAACTTGCTCCAACTTGAAGAAGAAATAGACATGTACGTGTGTACGGACAAATACAACACACTTTTGGTAAGATTGACTTGAACACAAAATGATTTTTTATTCTTTCATTGAAAAATGAAATAAACGTGAACATTGCCTAAATTTAATTTGTTGGAAAAAAGTTCATGTTTGTTTCTACTTGTCTAATATTACCCATTTTGGTCCAAATTGGTGACTATAGCTCAGGTACAACTGATGGAAGACAGAAATATGTACCCTTTACAAGCCATAGCTCCAAGACCACTCTTGAGATTTTTAAACTAGCAGCTGCATATAGATCAAGGTTCTCCCACTACTTTTATTTACTTATTAACTTAGATAAAGTTCAATATTCACTTATAGTGAATACTATTTAATTTGATAACAATGATTCTGAAATCCACCAGAGTTTATCCGACAAGAGAAGGCAGAAGAATTCTTGAATTCATATACAGCAGCAAGCGTTTCAAAACAAAGGGAAACGTAACCGTAGGGCTCGCGACAACCCACGTGTACGCGAGCAAAGAATTCAAGATCAAACAAGAACAAACGAAGTCGTTCACATGTAGTCCAGAGGCAGTCATTTCTAGTGGAAACCACAAGCAATCCACTTATTGTCACCTCCTCCTCGGCCTACACTACTCCGACCAAGTCGAATTCATAACCTCCACGTTTGCGTTCAGCTTAGTCCAGGCTTTCGCGCACTTGGAAGAATATTGGAGAGACATTTGCGCGGACATCAGACAGGGCGATCTCAACCCGAGAATCACCGTCCCACAAGTTCGAAAAGCCATTCTCGAGATCATTCGCCCTGATTCAACTTTGGCCTCAAGTGTTTGTTCCAAATGCGAAGAACTCGAGGGGAAGGATTGGTTTGGCCTGATACCGACGCTTTGGCCAAACGCAAAGTACATATACTCGATAATGACGGGATCAATGCAGCATTACTTGAGTAAGCTGAGGCATTATGCAGGGGATTTGCCTTTGGTGAGTGCAGATTATGGGTCAACTGAGAGTTGGATTGGTGTGAATGTGGATCCATGTTTGCCACCAGAGGAAGTTAGTTTTGCAGTTGTGCCCACATTTGCTTACTTTGAGTTCATACCACTTTACAGACATCATGAGAATGTAGGTGGTAAATATACGGAAGGTGATCCTGTTCCCCTCTCACAAGTCAAGATTGGTCAGGAGTATGAGATTGTCCTAACCACTTTCACAGGTAAATAATTTGCTCCTTAATTATATTCAAATCACAATTACTCAACTCATTTCACCCTTATAATTTGATACTTAGAAAATCCTCCTCTGTGAAAAATTATTTTGTCCGATGCTCTAACAACAAGTCACTTATTTCTACTATGCGACGTGGTTATGGAAAAAAATATAAATACAAACGCTGCATAATGCCGTGGTATACCAAAGGCTGTGATTAATTGCTTTTTTTTTTTTAAATTATAGAGTGATCTCTTGCCCACATCCCATTCTAACCGCGTATTAAACACCTCATCGTGCAACGGCTGTATGATCTAATGATTTCTTCGTGTTTATTTTCCATAATTGCGAAAACTGTTTTTGAACTGGCCTATGGTTGTATCATACTACGGTACAAATTTTTTCTCTTACATTCCAAAATGTCTTCTCATTTTTCAGCGATATTTTGACTTGATCTTTTAGTGATAGACACTGGCAATTGATTTGTAGCCTTTCATATCTAGCTATTTGTAACACATCATGTGACGAGATAGATAGATTTCACAGCACTCAGGTTTATGACAAGTCAATACATAACAGATGGATGCGGAGATGAGTTGTCCAATTCTTGAAAATGACGGGAGATGTGAAAAATCTAATTTTGTTTTACGTGTATAATGAATTATTATTTGTCCAAATTAACTACAGCATCTATATCAGCAGATAGTTAAATAAATGGAATTTGTTAACATTGTTATTTTGTTATTAAAATTTGCCCTTGTTTTTGGACATGCAGGGCTATATAGGTGCCGACTTGGGGACGTTGTAGAGGTAGCCGGTTTTCACCGCAACACACCGAAACTCAACTTCATATGTAGGAGAAACCTAATCTTAACCATAAACATCGACAAGAACACCGAAAAGGACCTTCAGTCCGTGGTCGAAAAGGGTTCTAAAGTACTTGTAAGGGACTCAAGAGCGGAGTTGGTCGATTTCACGAGCCGCGCCGACGTGTCAAAAGAACCGGGGCACTACGTAATCTATTGGGAGATCAAAGGAGAAGCAAAAGAGAGGACACTACAAGAGTGTTGCAACGTGATGGATAGTTCGTTTGTTGATGAAGGGTACGTTGTGTCGAGAAAATGCAATTGCATTGGGCCTTTGGAACTTTGCATTGTGGAGTGTGGAACGTTTAAGAAGGTAATGGAGCATTTCATTGCGAATGGGGCAGCTTTGACCTTGAGCCAATTCAAGACTCCTAGGTGTACCAAAAGTCCAGTTCTACTCAAGATTCTCAATCGATGTATCATAAAAAGATTTCTTAGCACTACTTATGGCTAGCCCGCTAGTTGTATTAAAGACGTGGTGCGATCAATAATTCAACATAATTCAAATAATTTTTCAGATTACAAGAAAAATTATCACATACCTTATTATTAACCGTGTATATTAGTAGATAATAATAACTAGATTGCGTGTTGCACGAATCATTTCTCAACTCATAAGCGCATGGCTGGCTAAGTTGATGCCACATATTAATTAATGAGTTTACGGGACCAAATCTAAATGATTTGTTCTACGTACAATAATCACAGTATTAGCTACTGTTCTGATGCTATAGTCTGAAGAGACTAGCCAGTGTCTTTTTCTGCCCTATCGTTGTCGTTATGACTTACGAGATTGATTAATTAAAGGTATTCATTAGCTTAATCATAGCTTCTAACTCTTAAACGTGTGTGCGCCTATACCATGCATAATTATTAATTAGATTCAAGTTCATTATTATTTTCCTGGACCAAGCTAAGTATGATCTCCAGTCTAGCTCTAGGCCTATCTTAATTAGTGGCAAATCATTTATGTTGTGGTAAAAGCTTTTATCGATTTGAAGGCAAGTACGTACTAAGTACGTATGTTTTATGGCCTACATACTCATTAGTTATGAACCATCTTCATCAATCGACTAGTCAATTCAAATTTATGATGAAAAGTTATAATCAACAAGTTTAAGGATAATTAATTAAGTAAATATTATTAGGGAATCCGCTCCTCCGGATTTACTTACCCAACCCACAATATTGGTGGCGTGATGGGGTGGAACTGAGTCCCAAGTACCGTGTCTCAAAAGTGCATTAATCTCCTCGGCCATGGCATGGCGCCAATGGGGATCCTTTAAAGCGACGGTCGGACGGTGGGTTCAACAATCGGCACAATAGGATGCTTTGTGGCTAAGTTAAGAACCTTGGGCTTATAGATGTTGTTCTTGGACCGGGTCGTCATATGATGCGAGTTGGTGGGTGAACCCAAGTGGACCGCCGCATCCAAGGCCGTGAGGGACGCGGGTTGGGCCGCGTCCGAGGCCACAGGCGACGCGGGTTAGGCAGCAGTGTGAGGAACAGGGTTCTGGTTGTAATGTTGCCCCAACATCGATCCAACATTGGGAACAGAAGGTGCAGAAATTGGTGCCAAAGCTTCTGGTTGCAATGTTGCCCCAACATTGGACCCAACATTTAAATCTTTACATGTCCTCAACGGTCTTGGCGCCGCATACCGTGACATTGCGACCACCACCCGTCTGCGTGCGCAACCGCTCTCCTTCGCGGAGCTCCAAAGTGCCCTTGTGTCTCATGAGGCTCATCTTCGTCGACTTGACAACGAGAAATCGTCTCTCATCGTCACCGCTAACAAGACGTCTCATCAGCCTCCTCACCGCTGTCACGGGTCTTACAACAGCTCCCGCAACAGCGGACAGACGCAACACCGCGGTCAGCCTCAAAACCGTGGCCACAAATCTCCTAACTCTGATAGAGGTAACCCTAACCAGTCCTCTCGTTCATCGAACTCACCTTTCAATAATGTTCAATGCCATATTTGTAGTCTTATGGGTATACAACCCCGCAGTGTTACAATATCAGTTCCATCTTGCCCACGACCAACACTACACGCACCCCGACTAGCTCTCAGTCGCGCCCCGACCAAGGTTCTTGGATAGTTGACTCTGGTGCATCGCACACCATCACCAACGACATCAACAACCTCACTTTCACTCCGAATATGATGGGACGGACGAGGTTCAGATTGCGGATGGTCATGGTATGAAAATTACGCACATTGGTTCCTCTAAGTTATGTTTTCCCTCTCGCACGTTCTTGCTACCTCATGTTTTGCGTGTTTCAGAATCCAAACACAACTTATTATCTGTTCACCAATTTACACGGGAAAATAATGTTTCAATGGAGTTCTTTGTTGACTATTTTCTTGTTAAGGATCAACCTTTGGGGGCACATCTGGCGAAGGGAACTTGTAGTAATGGCACTTACCACATTCGGCCACCTTCCTACTGTATGCAGTCGGTCACCCGCCTTGCCACTTTAGGAGTTCGCACGTCGCCATCTATATGACACTCACGTCTTGGTCATCCCGCCTTTAAGACTAGTTTATTTTTAATTTCTGCTTATAAATTACCTATTGACACTAAGTCCTCTGCAAATGATATGTTTTGTGACTCTTGCCTCACTAGCAAGTCTCACCGTTTACCATTTGAGAACTCTTCTTTGATTGTTTTGCATCCTTTACATTACATTTATGCGGACGTTTGGGGGCCTACTGAATTATCTCTTGATGGGTTTCGTTACTATGTCATTTTTGTGGACTTATTTAGTCGTTGTTGCTGGTTTTTTCTGTCGGTGGCTAAATCTCAAGTTCTTGATGTTTTTACTCACTTCAAACCTCGGTGGAAAAATAATTTTCGCAACAAATCAAGAATTTTTTCAGTGATAACGAGGGGGGGAGTTCGTCGCTTTTAAGATTTTTTTTTGCACAAAATGGTATAAGTTGGCTTACAACGGCACCTCACACACCCCAACAGAATGGACTTTCTGAACGTAGACATCGTCATATTGTTGAGATTGGGCGTGGCTTATTACATCATGTTAGACTGCCTAACAACTTTTGGTCTTTTGCACTTCAAACTGCTGTCTATCTTATAAAAAGGATACCCAGCTCCGCTTTTGGCAATGACTCGCCGTTTCACAAGCTCCTTGGCATTGCTCCTAACTATCTTAAGTTACGGGTCTTTGGGTGTCTATGCTATCCTTGGCTTCGTCCATATGAGCCCGGGAAATTGTCCTTTCCATCTCGACCATGCATTTTTCTTGGCTATTCTACCTCGCAAAGTGCCTATAAGTGTTAGGATCCGACCACTCAACGACTCTTTATTTCACATGTTCGGTTATGTGAACAAATTATTCTGTTTGGGGTCCCTTCTCCACTTGTGGCTCAACCCGCACCTCGGCCCTTATCTCCATCTGGTCCGCTATCCATGAGCCCACCTCCGGCCCAACCCGCGGTCTCTACACGTTCTGTTCCTAATGTTGGGTCCAATGTTGGAGCAACATTGCAACCAGCAGCTTTAGCACCAGTTTATGCACCTTTTGTTCCCAATGTTGGGTCGATGTTGGGGCGACATTGCAACCAGACCCCTGTGGCACCAGTTTCTGCACCTTCTGTTCCCAATGTTGGGTCGATGTTGGGGCAACATTACAACCAGAACCCTGTTCCTCACACTGCATCCCAACCCGCGTCGCCTAAGGCCTCGGACGTGGCCTAACGCGTGTCTCTCACGGCCTCGAATGCGGCCCAGCTCCCGGCCTTGGATGCGGTCCACTCGGGTCCACCCACCAATTTGCATCATATGACGACCCGGTCCAAGAACAACATCTATAAGCCCAAGGTTCTTAACTTAGCCACAAAGCATCCTATTGTGCCGATTGTTGAACCCACCAGTCCAACTGTCGCCCTAAAGGATCCCCATTGGCATCATGCCATGACCTAGGAGATTAATGCTCTTTTGAAACACGGTACTTGGGACTTAGTTACACCTCATCACGCCGCCAATATTGTGGGATGCAAATGGGTCTTTCAGGTGAATCGCAAACCCGATGGCTCGATTGACAAGTATAAGGCTCGCCTCGTGGCTAAGGGGTTCCACCCATGCCCCGACCTCGATTATTTGGAAACTTTTAGCCATGTGGTCAAACCGGTCACCATTCACCTCATTCTCTCATTCATTGTCACAAAGTCTTGCCTATTCGCCAATTGGACGTCAGTAATGATTTCCTCCATGGAAATCTAAGTAAGGAATTCTTTATGCAACAACCCCCTGGTTTCGTGGATGCGTCCCGCCCATCTCATGTTTGTCGCCTTCGCAAGTCGATCTACAACCTCGAACAAGCGACATGCGCTCGGGGATGCGCTTGTCTCGCTTGGGTTCCCCCAATCCCGTTTGAATTGATTCTTATACATCTATCGATGTGGTTCAACGGTGCTCTTTTTACTCGTTTATGTGGATGACATCATCTTTACGGGCACGGATCCTTCTCTTATTGCCTCGTTTATTACTCGGCTCCAATCCTCCTTCGCCGTCAAAGATCTTGGCATGCTCTCTTACCTTCTTGGTATTGAAGCCCTACCAAGTAAGGAGGGTCTCTTACTTTCCCAACACAAATATGTCCATGATCTTCTCATTTGACATCATATGGAAGGAGCCAAAACCGTTTCCACGCCTATATCCACCAACGCCATTACTTCGTTTCAATCCTCGTCTTTGGATTGCGATCCGCATATGTATTTTCAAGCCATTGGGGAGCTACAATATCTTGCTCTCACCTGACCCGATATCGCTTTCGCCGTGACTTTCCTTGCTCAGTTCGTATCATCTCCCATGGACAACCATTGGGTTGGGGTCAAACGGGTCCTTCGTTATCTTAAGGGCACTATCACCCACGATCTCTTACTTCGGCGGGACTCTCCCCTCACTCTTCGTGGCTACTCCGACACTGATTGGGCCGAGAATCCCACGGATCGCTCCTCCACGACTGATTCCTTAATCTTCCTTGGTCATAACCCCATCTCGTGGAGCTCTCGCAAACAATGGGCTGTTGGTAGGTCCTCCACTGAAGCTGAATACCAAGCCTTGGCCATGACTACTTCCGAGATACGTTGGGTCCAAAACCTTCTCACGGAGCTTCATGTCTCGCTCAACTCTCCTCCGACTATCTTTTGTGACAACAGTGGTGCGACTCACTTGCCTCTTAATCCGATCATGCACTCCCGCATAAAACACATTGCCATCGACATTCACTTTGTTCGTGATGTTGTGCCAAAAGGTCTCCTTCGTGTCTCGCATATTAGCACTCATAACCAGCTCCTGATATCCTTACTTAAGTTCTTCACCGCTCCCGATTTCATCTTCTTCGTTCCAAAATTGACTTAGTCGATGGAACGACAATTTTGAGGGTGCGTATTGGGGAATCCGCTCCTCCGAATTCACTTACCTAGTTTAAGGGATTGTCTTTATCTTTTTTGTATCTTGTTATTCTTTAGATAGGATTCTACTTCCTTATATCGTGGAAGACTTCTTGTATATAACATTGTACTCTTGTATTCCTAATTACTCATGAAAATATATTACACATTTAAATCTTTACAAATATAATAACCTCCACAAGAACAATGTAAATGAAGAACGAATAATCAAGGACAATCAGAAATCTGGTCCTGGAAAAGTAATAGGTTTTTTTGTATCCTCTTGAACTTTTATATATGTTGAACTGAAGAAAAATAAATAGTGTGTGATCAATTTTATTTTTTAGTTTATAATGTAAATTAGTATGTTGTTCATAAACTGATAACAAAAGTGTGATGCAGTTCTTAATTTTGTGTTAAGTTTTTCTGGTGAAATATAGGTTGTTCATAGGGTATTCATTATAGTTATGATTTTATTTTGATTTTCATTGTGAAATAATATGCATTGGAGGGAACTCAAGAAGCGATGAGCCCGAGGTGTAGCACGTTTATATTGCATTTGTGCCGAAGATGCATTGTAAAACTTTGCTAAAATAAAACAAATAAAAATGAATGTCTTTCGTTTAATCAATTGAGATGTGCTTTGGCACTGCACGCTCCTATAATGATCATGGGTGGCAAAAATTTATTTGGAAAGACTTCATCCTACCTACACGCTCGATGACTTGTTTGTGAGCCGCATTGGGCTTCTTACCTACGGAGGTGGAATTAATGAGCAGAGGCTTCCACTTTGCATCCATGTGCAGATTTTGCACGTGTTCTATGGAATCCATTGGACACATCATGATTCGGTGTCCCTTCGCACAAGCGGCATGGACAGTAATTAAAGGAGTATTTCGCCATAAAATTAACAGATCTGGCTCACTTGATATCTTACTTACTAATGCTTCAAAGGCAAAGTTTAGTTCCGAATTTAAGACACTTTGGATAGTTGCAATTGTGTCGTGCATTTGGCTCATCTGGAAAACGCGTAACAAGAGTATTTTTGAAGATATTGCTCCAGATATTCACATTTTCTTGAGACATATTTGGAAGAGCATAAAGGAGACATAATTCTTTAACATTGGTTGTGCGCACTACACTAATGACCTCGAGAAGAGCACCAAAAAGTATCTCAGTGGTTTGGCACCCCCCGCTACCATCATGGATAAAATGCAACACATACGGATGTTCGTTTGGAACCCTGGAATTGGTGGAGCATGAGGGATATTCCGAAACTCAAGAGGATTTGTTCAGGGAGCGTTTGCATCACACCTGGAATTGGTCTACCCCTTCCAAGCTGAATTATGGGCGGTGATCGTTGCAATTGAAAAAGCTAAAGAACACGATTGGGGATATATTTGGTTGGAAAGTGGACTCGACTCTTGTCATCCAGCACATTACTGCCAAATTCGACAAGGTTCCATAGAAGCTTAGAAGCCGATGGATATCATGCTTAAAGTTCATAAATACCATTTACTTTCAGGCCTCGCACAAATACAGAGAAGGAAATCGAGCTACAAACACACTTACCTACTTCGGGGCGCGTCATAACGGGGAAATTTGGTGGTCTTCGCACTCTACTTTCATTAGTAGTTTTATTTACGATGACATATTTTAGATTTTGCTGATTCTTGTACGAACTATTCTTCTTTTATTTAATATATTTGAGCTCTGAAAGTCAAGATTTTAGGGGTGCCAACCTAGTTGGGATCGCTGTGCTTAATCCTCTTGGACTCCATTTCATGAAGAAAAAATTTGAGATGTGCGTTGTTACAAATTGTGCTTTCTATAATTTAATATCCATTAACACATCTGAATTTATACAAGAAATGAGGATGACTATTTCGAACACGAAATTACCATGCAAAGTGAGATTATAATGTTTATTTTAGCCTATTTGACACCCGGTCTAAGGAGCTTGGATAGAAAATCTTGGTTCTTTCTTTCTGAATCACGAACAACCCTTAATTTAACAGTTTTCTTGTGACAATGCTTCATATTGATACCAGCGGTTATAATCAAATACGCTGATATTGAATTATATTCAAATATTAATTTTCAACCACTCACTACAGGAATCGGCGGTCATCTGCAACTGCCTGCCGGCGACCGCTTGGCGGTCGTCGCGTTTAGCGCCTGTTTAACAGTCGCAATGTGCTTATTGCGACGGCAATTCTTACTTTGCGACTGCCTAGCAGTCGCAAAGTGTATATTAGGGTAACGATGTTGCCCTCATATGCTGGGCCGCTTTAGCAACGACCCATAGCGGCCGCTGGGCGGTCACTGAGGGGGGTAAGTTTTCCATAAGTACCCCCTATCCTCTTCACTTTCACCACACTAAACATTCTCTCACCCCTCCCCCCTCCCCTTTTCGCCACCAGCAGCCCTCTTTAGCTACCGTGGTGCAGTTGCAACCCCGATAGGTTTTCTCTTTCCGTCTTAAGTTTATTGTTTTATAATAATATTTTTATATATATGTAGACACATTAATTTTGTGTCTAATTAAATTAAATGATGGTAACTCTTAAGATGCAAGAAATACAAAATATATATTATTTAATCCTAATGTTTTGAGAGATTAAAATAAATATACTAATTAAATAATTTGTAAAACAAATTCTTGAACTCTGTAATTAAAAGACAAGAAAAGATTACAAAGTAACTTTGTATAAATTTAAAGTACATTTGTGGTGCAATCTCTCTATTTGATCCTCTGATTCTTTCTCAAACAAATAATTTTGAGATTTATTTGACTTGAGAGTGGATTTGATTTTGATCTCTTCCACGTGTATTTGGGTTGAACATTAATCCAAGGGCTTTTGAGCTTGATCTTGAATTAACTATCGACTTGAATTGATTTTCGCGACGAACAATTTGATCTTCGTCTTGATTTGTTGAATGTCAATCTTCTTTGGAGGAATCTTGATCTTCAAAAGGATATTTGACAAACGTTGATTCGAGGACTTGATGGCTTGATCTCGGATCGAACAGAAACTTGATTTGGAATTTGATTTGAAGGTTGATGAAGATTGGTATGATCTTCGTCTTCAGTTCTTTGGATATGTTGGGCTTTGATCTTCCTTGAAGAGAATTTAATCTTCAAAAAACAGTTTTTTAGGGTCTTGTGACTTGGTCTCGAATCAAACAGAGTTTTGGCTTGAAGATGGATGAAGAACGATATGAACTTGATTTTGGATTTGTTGAACTTCTTGGAGTTTGATCTTCCTCGGCAGAAGTGCGATCTTCAAAAATAGTTTTTGAATGGAATTGAGACTTGACGGTGGATTAAAAGGACTTCTTTACGAAGAACACCTTGAAAACTGTTGAGCTTGTTGGAGAGGATTTGTTGAACTTCCTTGCTTTGAATTATTGAAGGTTGAATTGTGATTTTTGTTCTTCATGAGCATCTCTATTTATAGTTGTTGAGTGAATCTCAATGAGAATCTCCTGATAAGATGAACGGTTGTGATCGCGTCTACAATTTCTTGATTTGGAAGACTTTAAGTGAATGGGAATTGTTTCCTTGTGTTGAGATTTGGGAAAGAATTATTTCTACCTCTTGAAGATTGAGACTTGGAAGAGAAGAATTTCCATGTCTTGAGATTTGATGAGCAATTATTCCCTTGTCTTAAGATTTAATTAATATATTTATTTTAATCCCTCAAAATTTTAGGATTAAATAATATATGTTATGTATTTCTTGCATTTTAAGAGTTACCATCATTTAATTTAATTAGACACAAAATTAACGTGTCTACAAATTGCCCCCTCGAGACTTGTTCACGGTTTGCGTTGAAACGCATGAGTGAGTGGATAAGTCTCGACATCTTTCTTCTTCTTGTTCTCGTGCTTCAATTCAACCACCATAAATCCACTTCATGATTTTAGAACATTTGTGAGCTTCACCATGGGATGAATAAACTTGAAGTAGAATTTTGCATGGTCAAATTTTTTATTTTTTTATATGACTGGGCTAAGAATGAACTTGTAACAGCCCGATAATTTCGAGATAAACAGAACAATATCAGAACAACTATTACATGTCTAACTGTTAAATATCTGAATCAAATGCACTGAAAGTACTAAACTAATAAAAGAAATAGAAACTCAACTAACTCAATACCCTTCTAAACTTGAACGCTCCCCAATGTCAAAGGCTCCCAGGTCCTGACACGGTAGTAACCTAGTTCGTCTTAATTTGGAAGGAAGGAAAGAAATACAAAATCTTACATGAGATACAAATCCTAGTGAGTGCTCATGCGTGTGTGCAAGTGTAACATTTTCTTTCCATAACTTTCTTTTGAAAATAGTTTAATAAAGGAACTTTAACGCATACAAATGCCATGCAATAGAATCGTGAATCAAAGGCATTCATGATTTAACAAAGATCTTTTAACAAAAGAACGGATTCACGTTTGATGATCGGTGTCCACGTTATTCTGCTAATGCAGCCCCCCCTTATCACCTCATAACAGTTCTCTATCTCTCCGTCCAAGGAGCGACCTTGGAATCAATAATGTATACCATGGTACATACGAAAATCCTACGACCCAACAAAGACACAACCTCATCATGTTATGTTTGCGAGGGAATAGGCACATGGGGACAAAAGGTCTTACCGGCAAGCCCGCCGCCGTACGGCGGTTCCTCCTGTGTAAAGCCCCCCAAATTATGAAGAAAATAAATTTATACTTTAGTCCTTGAACTTTTGAAATTTTCTATTTTTGACCCTAAATGTTTAGAAAAAATTGCATTTTAGTCCCTAAACTTAAAAGTTAGTCTTTTATTTCTTTTATAAGTCTCTAACCCTAAAACATATATTTCAATTTCAAATCTTAACCAAGATGATCGAATTATCTAAAAAAATACATAAATAAATATTTATGTAACAAAAAAATCTAATTATACATATTTGAATTTTAATTATAAATAATTGAGGGACTTGATATGCAATTAACCAATTGATGAAGTAAGCCATGACATTTTTTGATGAGGTAAGCCATGACATCCTTAAGAGCATGATTAAATTCAGATTTTCGTGATTTATTATAAAATAATCAAGGTGGGACCTAAATAAGTATGATTAAACTACTATTTTCGCCTATAAATACTCACCCTTCTTCACCATTTATTACAGCGCAAAATAATCTGATTCTGCAAAGGTAAGTAGAAATAAAAGTTGTTCATTTCTGTGTTTTCGTTCAGAAAATAATTTTTCCAGATTTTTATCTTGACATTTTCTACCCAAAAAGACGCCAAAACTTTTACTGCACAGGAAATGTCGATTCTGCACCTTAGAAAAATCCTATCAAATAGTAGAAATATTATTTTACTACCAAGTTTCGGATACATACCCTCCTTGGTGTCTTCTATCTTTGTATGACGACATCTTTCTCAAATAATATGATCTAGAAGGCCGTAATACATAAACCGTGTATTGCTGCCAAGAAATCTAATACTAACTCTTATGTTGCAAGAATTATTTAGCATAGTAAACCTTTGTGTTTTCACAAAATCTTGGATTCCCACATCTCTCATGATGCTAGAAACGATAAACCATAAAAATATTTAAAAACCAAGTTCATTTGGATGTCCGATCAAAGGTAAAAACCAAAACTGCAGTGATTTTTCAGTTTATTTGGCACAACCATTGTTTTCTTAATTTATAAGTTTAATCACCATCATAATTCAAGTATTTATCACACACATAAATTTAACATGATATAGTATTAGTTAAAATTAAATTATTATGATTTATAATCATGAATTGACATTTTTGTGATTTTATTTATAGCATTTAAATGGTACATTTATCATGTTTAACATATTATTTTCATAAGACTTACAAGATTATTCTTGCCACTTCATGAACGAACCATAAAATAAGATTATTTATCATAATAAACCTTTCTTATCACATATTTTAATAAATCTCTCATGTTTATATCTTTATATTTAAGTTATAAAATAAGTATATGCATTTTAAACTTACTATGTAAAATAAAGTAATAAATGACTAAGTTATACATTTTAAGGTGTTACTTCGTATGATACATATTTGGTGTGTGGTTATTAAAAGTTTGGAATTGATTAAAGACTAAAAACACGAGTTTTCTAGAGTTAGTTAAGTAATATATTTTTAAGGATTGATTATGCATCGAATTGGATTGTTAATCAAACTTTACTTGTTGCCGTTACTTATCGTCGAAATGACTTTAACATGAATACTCATAGTAATAAGTTTAAAAAATATGGTTTTTTAAAGATAATTTTGAGAGATAAATAAAGTGGATAAAACAATAGATATTTGATATTCAATTTAAGCATATGTTTTTATCTTTAAATTCATCATCTAAGATTTTTCATGTTTTGTGTAATGACATAAATTAAGCTTATGTGTTATTTACTAAGATTTACATTATAACAAGCATTCTTAACCAGAACGTTCTCAATTTCACCAACTTCAGAACTGAAGAAAAAAGTACTAATATTTGTTGTGGTAAATTATAAATTCAGTTGATTAATATTTTTTAAATTTGTTAAAGGTTTGACGAACTAATCAACGACATCAAGGTTTTCCGTACGATTAAAGGTGAGGTTTTATTTCTGATTTGTTCTAGCCCCGTTTGGCATCCGGCCCTAAGGAACTTGGACAGAAAAGTCACTACTCCATTACCAAACCTCGAACAAGCTATATTTCATCATATTTCTGTTTTTGCATCTCATCTCATAACATTATTTTCTTACTCGTCCTTAAATCATATCCAATTATTTATTAATCATATTGATTCATAATCATGGTAATTCCCTGATATAATCTCATATGTTGGTTCTTGAGCTGTGCAAAGAGCAACAGACTCTGTTCGGGACATGTAGCTCAAAGAGCAACAGATATTATCCAGTTTACTAGCTTATTTGTTTATTTGTTATAGCGATTGGGACGCCTTTGGGAAGTTGGGCCCAGGAATTGAGTCGAGTTACTGCCGGGCATTAAGGACTATCGATTTAAGTAATTTCGCTTGATACCCATCTATCTAGGCGCCACTTGCAGTCAGAAGTTGGCTATAACCCACGTGCTGGATCGACATGTACTCGAGCATGTCTTTTGATTGTTTGTGAGGTCGCTCCTTGTCGGGAGGTATAGGGGTGGGAGTGGGTATGGGAAATTGGGTACCTGTCCTATACCCAGTGGGTATTTCCCAATTGGGAATTCCCAGTTCAGCAAATTGGGAAAATTGGGAATTCCCGTCTCCCGTCCCGACTAAGTGGGACGGGAGACGGGAAACGTTCTGGATACCCGCGGGAAACGGGTACCCGATATAAAAATAATAAAAAATAAAAAATTATATTTATAGGACTGAATTGTGGTGATTCAATTAAGTAGAGGGTTGAATTGAAATTACTCAAATACAAAAAAATAACAAAATTTCTGGAAAAACTCAATGGAAATTATATTTATATGGCTTTTTATTAAAAAACTCACTGGAAATTTCTGGGTACCCAGAATTCTGGGTACCCAGAAATTTTCAGAAGATATGATTTTATGATAAATTTACTCACTGGAAATTTCTGGGTACCCAGTACCCAGAAACTGGGTACCCAGAATATTCGGGAACCCGTTTGGCGGGTTCCCAAATAAATGGGACGGGAAATGGGTAGCATTTTCTGTTACCCGCAAAAATGTGCGGGTACCCGTTTTCTGGGTACCCATCCCACTCCCACCCCTAGGGAGGTATAAGGTAGAATATTAGAAGTTATAAGGCTGGATTTGTTATTGTTAAGCACAAGTTCATTATCTATTCAATGAAAATTTCAGTACCATTGCTACATCAAATTATCTAGTTGAACTGTTTCTACCGGTAAGATCACTCCTCGAAATGTATCCAGTAGGTCACAGTTAATTCTTGCATTACCAGTTCTTTTATATGAATCTCACTAAGTTATTAAAGACTTATTCCTCGTTTCTTCTGTCAATTCCTTATGATAAAATCAACATGGCAACATGGACCAAGTGAATAATTGTTCAAGCGTGCATTTTGGAATATTCGTGTTTTGTCACTAGTGCATAACCATTAAAATAGTCACATTATTTGTAATACCAAGACGTATGTTGTATAAATTAAAATATAATTTATAAAACGTGTATGGTTTTGATCCTGAACAAGTGAGACCCCTTCCTATGAGTTGCGCTTTAGTTTGGATTGGATAAAGTGGATGGCCACCACTGAACCAACTCGGATCGGAGCATGGCTCGTGGGGTGCGGTCGTCACATGTTTTCAACCAAAGTCTTCCAAGCTTTGAAGGCCTCATAAGTTTCACCCATAGTTTTCAAGATATATGTCCATATCTTTCTTGAGTAGTCATCTCTCAGACTCAAAAATATGTAGCTCCTCAGTGAGATAGAGTCCTTGAGGGACCCCATATATTTGCATGGATTAGTCTAATTTGCCCTTTATTTTGTGTTGTCTAGTGTAAATCTCACTCTACACGTTTGATCATATCCATAATTCTCACGTAAACTCGGTTTCTTTAGCATGTCATCACCAAGGAAATCTTGCTTGTACAACTCAATCAGACATTTTTCACACACATGAGCTAGTCTTTTGTGCCACACAGTTCAGTATGTGACATTTCTATAGCTGATGAAGATATTGTAGTTCCAAGAACTATTTTTCCTTTAAAATTATAAAGAACATTGCTTTTGAATAATCTCATGACCAATAGCGATCCATTGAACATCTTTAATACAACTTCGCCACACTTGAAGTGACAACTATTTCTTGTCAAGTCCACCAAGAGAAATTAAGTTTCTCTTTAAGTCAGGAATATATCTTACTTCTGTCAAGAGCCTTGTACTTCCATCATGTAATATCAATCTTGCATATCCTTTCTCTAACATCTTGCTTGATTTATTGATACTAAGTAACAAAAATCCCATCTCTCTTTCCTCATAATCCTCAAGCTATTGTTGGTGAGGTGTCATGTGAAATGGAGCACCCTGAGTCCATAACCTACTTCATTTTAGGATTTTTATCAGCCATTACAAGAATATGAGTTGATTCAGAACCTTCATGAGCAATTGCTACATTACCAAAATCCTTAATCTTCTTAGCGTTCAAGTTCTTTTGTCTAACATGTCCTAACTTTCTAGTATGGTATACATTGTGACAGTGATAACACATGATGTTATTATTTCCAGCCTTAGCTTGAAGCTTACTCTTCTTCGTATTATTAATGTTGCTCTTTACAAATAGTTCTTCGCCCTTCACTACAACTTTAAACTCATTTCTCTGATTTAGTGTAGCTTGCACCTCATTGAGAGTCAAACCTCTGTACAAATATATCAGAATATCCTTAAAATAAGCATTATCCTTAAAATAAGCATAAGGCTTAGGTGAAGAACTTAACAGTAGTAAAGTTTGATCCTCATCTTTTATTGACACATCAATATTCTCAAGATCTAAGTCAATTGTTAAACACATTCAAAACGGATTTTGAATGAATATAAAGCTTGCTTCAACCAGAGATTTGGTTATGTACAAGCTTTCAAGCCTAACTCAAATCACATCAGCTGACCTCTCTGTAAAAACTTGTCTTAGCACTTTATCTCCCAAGCCTTAAGATAATGGCACGGTGGTATTTTTTCCAGAATAACTTTCTTCATCTTCTAATCCACAACTTATCCATATCCAAGTCATCAAGCGCATCTACAAGCTCGTGTTGAACAAGGAGATTTCTCGTCTTCAATCGCTCAAACCTAAAGTCATCAACTCCTGTGAAATTTTCAACATCAGACTTTGTTGTCGCCACGATCCACGCTCATCGCACCAATTATACGTGATATACATATATATATATATATATATATATCTACTATCTATATAGGGCAAAAGTGTTAGCACTTGGTTATTTATAGAATAGTCTCTGTATTTTGATTTTTTTTATTTTCACCCCTAAATTTTTTTTCCATTTACTTGTGCACTCCATGGTAAATTGTAACACAACCTTTCAAATTTTAGATTTCCTAATTTTTGCCCCCTAAGGTTTTTGCTATTTGACTTGTAAATTTCAGAAAAACCCTTGCGCCTTTGAACTCTTTCACTTTTGCCCCTAAAATTTCTTATTATTGCCTTTGGGCTCCACGGTAAATTGTAAAACGATCATTATAATTTTTACCTATTTACTTTCACCCCTAAAGTTTTCTATTATTTGCTGTTGCCCCCATAGTAAATTGTAACACAGTCGTTCAAGGTTTAAATATTTTGATTTTTGCACCAAAAGTTTTTGTTATTTAGCTCATTTCGTCGTCCATCTTTCTTTGTTTCAATTTTACCCTTGTAAGTTCAATTAATTACTATGTTCTGTTATATTATGTCTATCTATATGTACTATATCTATAAATTGATACGATTTTTATCCTGTAATTTGGTATGCCCCTATTTTGCGCATGTTATTTCATGTAATTACTTTCCAATATACTGAAGCTCAAACACCAAGAAAAGGGATGGCCACAATTGTAGACTTTGTAGCGTATAATGTGATGGTGGGTCTCGTCGGAGGCGTGTGATGTGGTGGTGGTGGTGATATGCGCAATCAGATGGGCCAAATGTAGTGATGGTTGTGCACGTCGCGGGGGGTGTATGATGTGGTGGTGAGAGCTTGGTGACGACGTGCTGGAAGAAAATAGATTCCACCACTGTAGGGGTGGGTTCGGGTAGCTTCGGGTAGGGTACCCGGTTTTTCGGGTAGGGGAAAACCCCTACCCGATACCCTATCCTCAAATGGGCTATCCGATCGGATCGGATACCCTAAAATTCGGGTACCCTAACATTCGGGTTTAGGGTACGCGAACGGCAACAAAACCAGGAAAAAACGGCCATGGAACCGGGTTACCTGATCGGGTATCGGTTTGGGTACCCCAAAAATCGGGTTTGGGGTTGTCCAGGCGCCATTTAGGCGCCTAGACAGTTAAAATCCCCTGTTTTCATAACATGGGATTTTTTTTTCGGGGTCGCCGCCGGTTGAGTTCCCGAGAGTTCCCGATCGCCGTCGTGGCCCAGCAGTTGAGAGGGAGAGGGAAAGAGCGTAGCGCTGTCGCCGGAGAGAGAGAGAGAGAGAGAGAGAGAGAGAGAGAGAGAGAGAGAGAGAGAGAGAGAGAGAGAGAGAGAGAGAGAGAATGGAAGAAGATGCGGCCGCCGCTGCTGAAGAGTGAAGAGGAGAGGAAAGAAAGAGAAAGAAAGAAAAAGAAAGAGTCAGTGGGAAATAAAATAGAAAAGGAAAGAAAAAGAAGAGAAAAGGAAAAGTGGGAAAAAAATAATATAATATTCTAATCGGGTAGGGTACCCGATTTTTTTAAAAACCCCTACCCGAACCCGTACCCGAAATACTCTCATCGGTTAGGGTATCCGAATATTCGGATACGATTCAGGTATTAGAACCCGAAATTCGGGTAAAAACCCGACTGGGTAGGGTAGGGTACCCGAATTTCGGGTTCAGTTACCCACCCCTACACCACTGGGGCAGAGGCATGGGGTGTATAATGTGGTGGTGAGAGCTCGGTGACGACGTGCTAGAAGAAAATTGATTCCACCACTGGGGCAGAGGAAGTTGGGCATCAGAGTAAGATTTCAGCTAGAAAACGGGTGGTGGGGCGGCCAGAGGGGGTGCAACAGTAGAATCAGAACCATGAGAAATGGTGGTGTCGTGTGTGGTGAAGTTTAATAATTTATATTTATTCACATAAATACGGTAAACCACAATAGATTAATTTGTGATTTATTACTACTTTATATAAAAATAATACATGGAAAACAGTTTTTTGAGTTTTATTCTTATTAATTAGCCATCGAATAATTTGACCGCTGGTGTCGTGTTGTGTCGTGAGAGAGAGATCTTGTGAGGTTTAATAATTTATGATAAATACGGTAGTCAACCATAGTAGATTAATTTATGATTTATTATTGCTTTATATAAAAATAATACATAAAAATTATTTTTTCGGTTTTAATCTTATTAAGTAGATATCGAATAATACTAATTAAAATATTAACAAAAAATTAATTAAAATATTAACAAAAATTTGTACATGCCTGCGGGCTTATTTTACTATGTAGTGTTATTATTCATAAAATAAAACACAATACATAAAGTGCTACTATTTTATATCTTGGACAGGAAGTGCTATTTCCATTTCCATTTCTTTGACATTGAAACTTTAGCAAAACAATATTCTTTTTTTTTTTTTTTTTTGTCATCATCATAGAAGTTAGAACAAAAGAAATTTGTATGACAGGAAAAAAATTGTGATAGGAGGAAAAGAAAAAATGAATTTCCTAACCATTCGATCCCTCAAAACCAAATCCTCCCTCCGCCACGTCACCCGCCTCCTCTGCACCACCACCACCTCCTCCTCTCCTCCACCACCCTCCGATCACCCCAACTACCCCTCCACCCTCGCCGGCCTCCGCCAACGCCTCGCCGCCGAATCCCCAACCTTAACCGACTTCACCGCCCTCCAATCCGACGACCCTTACTCCGTCGAGGTCGGCACCAAGAAAAAACCTCTCCCCAAGCCCAAATGGATGAAGGAAGCGATCCCGGGAGGCGAAAAGTACACGCAGATCAAAAAGAAGCTCCGTGAGTTGAACCTCCACACCGTTTGCGAGGAGGCGAAGTGCCCTAATTTGGGGGAATGTTGGTCGGGTGGCGAGACGGGGACAGCCACCGCCACGATTATGATATTGGGGGACACTTGTACTAGGGGGTGTAGGTTTTGTAACGTGAAGACGTCGAGGACGCCGCCTCCTCCGGACCCAAAGGAGCCGGAGAACGTGGCGGAGGCGATTGCGTCGTGGGGGTTGGAGTATGTGGTGATTACTAGTGTGGATAGGGATGATTTGGAGGATCAGGGGAGTGGGCATTTCGCGGAGACGGTGCAGAAATTGAAGATATTGAAGCCGTCGATACTGATCGAAGCATTGGGTATGGCGTTTAACTTTTTAGCGCAATGTAATGGATTAAATATTCTAGCATAATGTAATGTTGGTTCTGCCTTGTAGTCTAGCTCGACTTTTGCCTTTTTCGTGGTGCATATGTATGATCCCTTGTGATTTAGGTTCAAAGACACTATTTTTGTCGGTAAAAGTTAGAGAATCTTGGATTTGTCGTTGTCGAAGAAAACGTAATCCTTCCTCTTGTGTTTTTGATGAGCACCTGGAAAGTGATTTCTACTGGTTACGTAATACGTTTACCTTGTAGCATTTATTTTGAAACTTAGATTCCCATAGTAAGTTTATACCAAATATAGTTGTGAGTTTTAGATATGGATCATGTTTATCGTAGTAAGTTTTCAGTAGACTTGCAAGTGTATGCAGGTAATTATTTTTGCTATATTATCTCATACATTTCTTGTTAGTTGTGAAAGCGCTAAATCTTGCTTATTGTGGAGATTAAATTTTGTATTTCCAGCTTAACTTATGGGCTGTATATTTGGTTTGAATTACAGTTCCTGATTTCCGGGGAGACTCTGGCTGTGTGGAAAAAGTTGCCAAGTCTGGATTGGATGTTCTTGCGCACAACATTGAAACTGTCGAGGAGCTTCAGAGTGTAGTGCGTGATCACCGTGCCAACTTTAAGCAGTCGCTGGATGTTTTAATGATGGCAAAAGACTATGCCCCGCCAGGTACACTCACCAAAACATCCGTAATGTTAGGCTGTGGAGAAACGCCTGACCAAGTGGTGAAAACTATGGAGAAAGTGAGGGAAGCTGGTGTTGATGTCATGACTTTTGGTCAGTACATGAGACCATCTAAGCGGCACATGCCGGTGTCTGAATACATTACTCCAGAGGCTTTTGAAACGTACCGAGTACTTGGCATGCAAATGGTAAGTTGCTCTCCTGTAATTTTCACAGGGGTCATTTTGGTTCTAATTATTCACACATGCATAATAACTATAAACTTCCGAGGTTAATTTTTTGTCAATTGCCCATATATCCTTTTTTGAATTGCAGGAATGTTTACTCATTCTAAATCTTAACTCCATCTGTATAGAACTTGTTTGTGCTAGGGCTAGTTTTGACATGGGCTAGTTTCATCCCCCCTTTTACTTTTCTCTTGTTTCGTTCGAAGTTTTCTACTGCCGCTATAACTAATATTTTCTGCCAACTTCTTAAACTACCTTAGTTTGTTCACTATATTATACATGGAGGTAAAAATTCTCCTAACTTAGAAACATAACTATTGGTGACTCCATCTGTGTTCTATCAGTAGATTAGCTTTCTTTCTAGGTTCAGATATTGTTGTGTGAAGCACCTTAAAGTTTTTCTCAGGCGACTCCTGTTCTCTTGAGTATGTTGTGAAGTTTTTCTCTAAGTAGAAACCGTATAATTGATGTTGGACATTCTTGTTCATCCTTTCACTTCTGTGCAGAAATGCTGCAAAACTCTGCTGTTTCTGATTTTTTAATTGATATGGACAACTACATCCTTAACATTTCCTCCAAGCCAACTTCTAAGTTGCTTTCTTCAGTTATAATGTGCTAAAATCTGCATTCATTGATCACCTTTATTACCACCTCTACCTTTAGGTGGATGAGGCGGAATACTCAATAACTTGAATTACTACGTGCTTTGTTTTTGGCAATCTTTTTTCTACGCGCTTTGTATCTAATCACCTAAAACTCTTATTATTGATGCATGAAGTTAGTGATATCATCTTTTACAACTTTTTTAGTCGCTCACTAGTACTTTTAAAGTTTGGCACAATGATGATTCGTCAAACTTTTGTTTTATTTGAAATTTAATTTTAGTTGTATCAGAAAGACATCACATATCCTTTGTTATTAGTGCATTGAAAGCTTCTGGTTACTTCAGAAAATTGGAAAAAAGGGCTTCATTTCCTTAAACTTTTTTGGTAATTGGTGTCCATCGTTGATAAAGTAGATGTATCTAGAATAGTTGGAATTATAAGAAAAAATACTATTTTCTATCTTCTTGAGAAAATTAAGGGCTATAGTATGTTGCTCGTACAAAATCTAGAGATAAAAGTTGATGTTTGTTGGATATGTGGCAGGGATTTCGATATGTGGCATCTGGCCCCATGGTTAGGTCCTCATACAAGGCTGGTGAATTCTATATAAAGTCCATGATCGAATCAGATCGTGCTGCATCTTCTTCATAGATCTCACTCCTATTACAATCTTCTTTTCGCACCAACTTATTGCTAACTCTTCATTTCCTTAATAGTCTGCAAAGATTACCTCGCCTGCTCGAGGTTTGTTTATTTGAATAATGTTATTGTCCAATGATGTATGTTACAGTTGTATATTCATTTTTTCTGTATATCACAATCAGCATTTGATGAGTTACTACACGATTTTGATACTTACGATGATGATGATTTACTTAGTAATTCTCTCTCTCTCTCTCTCTCTCTCCTTTGAAAAATGCCATCTGTACATTGTTACATAGTACTTACATACGCTCTAGTTCACACTTCCGTCGTCAACTTCAGTAATTTGCACTTATCCTTACTGAAACAAATGTATTGAACGTTGTAACCAGATATATGCTACAGGCCTACAGCATACGAATTAAGCCAGATACTAGGACATAATTTAAAGTACTGGTTTTACTAGCATTACTTATTAGCCAAGCGTACGACTAATGATACTTAGTGCTTTGTTTTTGAAGTTATACATACATTATTGATAGCTCTACATATACATATATAAATTCTTTGACTTGTTGCCAATATCATGAGATCTATATATCTTAGGAATCTCAGTACAAATATCCTGTGCCCCTTTGACCTTTCACTTTTTCCAGCTTTGAAAGGCCAGTGATCAATGATTAAACATAGATATCACCGTGATTAAGACTCGTGTTTCAGGACACAGCAATGGCTACAGAGCTCTTTCTCCCCATCCTCCTCAATCGGCTCATTACTTAGCCACCCACCACCATTGGCCGCGGTATCAAAAACATGAACTTCCGATCTAAACCGCGGCACCCCACCCGACATCCTGTACCCTGCCAAGAAAAATAGCTTGTTCCCTATCGCCGCCATGGTGAGGTATGATCTTGTAACCTCAGACGTGAAAGTTGGACATAAACAGTCAGAATGAGATCCAGGTACTACATTCCATAAAAACTGTTTCTCATCATATGACTCAGTATGTCCTTTCCAAGGCATGAAACAGTCCCCAGAACTAAAAAGCTTCCCATTCACCTGCAAAATTTGGTTAGGCGGAACATCGAGTTCCCACATTCGCGGCCTAAAAACCCACATATCCCGCTGCTCGTCATAAACTTCTGCAGAACTACGAGTCATGATGAAGGGCCCTGGATTTTCGCCCCCATCAACAAACCCACCAATGACATGGATTTTGTCTTGGAACATGACTCCCACGCATTTATATCTCTTTGTACTCATGTTAGCTATAGATTTCCATTCGTCCAATGCCGGGTCATAAATCTCAGCCATAGCAATGCCCTTGGCTTGACCCAATGTGCTTTGTCCTCCGGCGACATATATCTTGCCGTTGCCAACTGTGCATGCAAAGTTGAACCTTGGCGTAGACATTGGCGCACAGGTTTCCCAGGTATCTGTCCTGATGTTGTATTTATGCACAGATGACACAACCGTCGGCTCAAATTCCTCAAGGAAGTCGGCATCGTGCAGTCCCACCAATTTTTGGCAGACACGGCCGCCTATTATATAAATGTGGTGATCTATTGACATCATGGCGAAATCTTTCAGTGCAGTATTTTCACCATAAAGTGGTATGGATGTGACTCGACTCCATGAATTGTTGGAGGGGTTGTACCGTTCAATGAATGTCGAAATGGTGTCGGCATTGGGGTTCCTCGAGCACAAGGGAGCATAAATAAGGTAATTTTCTGAGGGAGAGGGAGAAACTTGAGAAAGACGCGAGAGAGACCCCATAACCGTTAGAGGGTAGTGTAAGAACTAAGACAAACACTTAGAAACTGAAGTGGTGTTCAATTCAAGTTTCTTGCTATATTAGTACTAGTAGTGTACTAGTAGTAGGCAGGCGACCGAGGAGCTGATTAGTGTGGCTTCCAGTGGTTAATATATGTGAATTAAGCGGAGAATACAAAGATAATTTTTTTGTTTGTTGGTGATTGGTGAATGATTTATCGACATGATATAGGAGTTTGGAGACAAATCCCATGGTTTTTCTCGGTTATGGCTGAATACTATGTTTGTTAGTGCAACTATACATGATTATTATATATTTCTGGGAGAATCAGATTAGATAAATAAACTATTCCTTTAGTACAAGAAAGTCTCATAGAATTTGGAGACATTTTAAGGAGTTGAAGTGATCTTTTCGTTAGTCACTTGTCTTTTCTCAAGTTTGGTCGTTTGTGTGTGGTAGATTTTTCCTAGGTAAAGTTTCCAAATATTGATTGGTGGTCAATATTTAGTATCTTTCGTTATTGGTTCCTAAGGGTGTTCATAGTTTGGCTCAACTCAGAAAACCATAAGTTAACCGAAATTTTAGGCCGAATCATAACCGAAATTAGCGACTTGGTTCGGTTTTCGGTTATGGCTTTTGGAGTTTAAAAAAATCAATTTCTTTTAAAATGGAATCCCGATTAACCCAAGTAAACCGAAAATCGCCCATTTTATATGAAATTTGAAAGTCCATTATGCTAGGCCTATGCTCACTGTTATGAAACTATGTTGAGGTGCCTAAAGATGAAATGATTTTTATTTTTTTCCCTTCATTTATGAATTCATGGATTTTGTTCTACATTGTTGCTATTTAGTTATTTCATTTGCTTAAATTGTGGAACACTTTCAAAGCACTATAATAATGTTTGATTATGATGTTTTATGAATTGATGGATGGTTTGTTTGATATGCATGATATACGCTCATGAACGAATATTTGAATACGTTTTACGAGTTATGATAAATGAATTGTCGAATATGTGTTACAAATTATTGTGGATAGTTTGGTAATTTATTGTAAGAGAGATGTTTTTAAAATATATATGTGCTATGTTTTGAACTTATTATTAATAGACAAGTTTGTAATGTGAAATAGGTTTAATTTTATTTATTTAAAGTTTTGAAAGAATTTTAGATATTTATTAATTGTATAGAAAGTTTTTTTTCCTTTAAAAGAGTAGGTGATTGGTTAACTCGAAATCATAACCAAAATCGAATGGTTTTAATCGAAAACCAAACCACTTTATTGGTTCGGTTATTGGTTATCATTTTTAGGCTAACCAAAAACTCAAGTTCTTTGAAAATTGAACCAATGGTTAAAAAAATCGAACGATAAACACCCCTATTGGTTCCTTTCAAAAACAGACACGTTTATTTATAATAATAAAAAAAAAAAACAAACGCGTTTGAGACATAACTAGAGAGGTTATATTAGAATATGTTTTCAACATTAAACAATATTAAGTATGTAATCTAAATTACTTAAAAGTTGCGAAGATAACTTGTAGTGGTTGCTGTTTTCTGTTCATATTACAGTAACGGAGTTAATATATAATCTTTATATTTATTCTGAAAACATAACCACTTCGTAATATTGTATTATTGTTTGAGTAATTTACATGCTTAATATTATCTAATATAGAAAATATATTCTAAGTAATTTTGGACTGCATCAATTCATCTTCAATTCTTTATGAGAAGGGTCTTGTCCTCAAGGTCCTTAGATGATTAGGCTTCATTAAATCTCTTATTAACCTAGAGTTTTCATTCTACTATCTTATTTGACTCTTGTGGGTGATACAATGTTAGTGGCTGGTAAACTTTATGAAGAGTTGAGTAGATGGGATGTTGGGGGGGGGGGGGGGGGGGGTGGAAGATGGGTGATAAGCATGGGAAACGGGGTGTAGTGTCGAAACAATGTGATTGTGTTAACGTTATTTGTGATCGAGGATCATCAGAGTTTGATCGTAGACATAAAGACTTCTCTGAGGTGCTTAAATTCAACGTCCATAACCCGTACGTGCTAGTCATTTTGGAGATGGTATTTTGTCAATTTTGATTGGAGGCTTGGAGCGATTAAGGAATTTCCAATTCAAGGATCAGTTGAATGGTTCACTCATGTTGCACGTTGTAGAGTAAGAACTACAATTATATTCCCTTTTTGGAGATCTGAGTACATTTAATACAAAACAACGATATGTAGTGTATTATTTCAAAAGTTACACTGAATAAATGCTCTGTTGATTTCAGATCTATGTATCTAATATAATTTATGCGTTTATTATGTATTAAATCGAAAATACATACGAATTGAATAAATGCTATGTTGATTTCAAATCTATGTATATAATATAATATATGGTATTAAATACACGACATATTACACTCAAGAAGTTTTGTCTACGTCGATTCAACACTTTGATGAACGTTTCTAATTCAAAAGCAAACATAGAACTTTTGAGTATTCGGCTCATTTATACAAGATAAGTAAATTACTAGGTCTAAGATGCGAAAAATATTATACCCATAACACCTACGTCAATTTTTTGTCTGTTTTGTGTCTGAATACAAACAAAATAAATCGTGAGAATGAAAATTTAAAGTTTTAGTTTATTAGCTCATGCTGTAAGACTCTATATGTGTGTCACTCTCAAACTTATGTTCATTGCATGTTGAGTAGTTACTACTTCAAAATCCTTGTTTGATGTAGTGTAATATGCATAGTAGGACTATGCCTATATTTCATGGTTTCTTCGCTAATATAGGATTTTAACCAAATCAAGGGCCAATGCCTTTATTAGCACGTATTGTAAGACTTAGGGGTGTAAAGAAAAATAATAAAAAGACCCACGTGGGGGGCTTATAAAACAAATGATAGAATAACACAAAACAAGCCAATTCATGAACTACAAGTTCGTGCCTCATTTTTGCTTTAATCACTCTCTCTCTTTTCCCCTTTTTCTTTTATCTTCTCATAAATTTAACTTATCTATTCTTTCTATACTTTCTTTCCCTTTATTTCTTTGTTATTTTATCGTACTCCCACAAACTTATTTCGTCGTATATGTGCGTAATGGGTAGTTTGCTTTTCCTAATTTCCACCATCTTTTTTTCTTCTATTTTCTTTGTTTTTAACTTTTTATCCTCCATTATTGTCACCCGGGCCCAAGTCCTTTCTTTCTCATTTATAAATGTTACATATTTCTAGAAAGTTTTAAAAAAAGTTTTTGTGGCTAATACATAACTGTCGACTTGCTATGAAAGAAAAGACAAGCAATAATAATTTCGACTTCACATGCTCAAACACATTACTTCGACCAATGTCCAAATCACTTCCCATTCAAGTTTGGTCTAGGATTTCACCATTAGTGACTTTATAATACATGGATGTGTCTGCAAATAATAACAATAAAGGGCTTTTATGTCAATTAAAAGTAAACCGGGGTAGTCTTTTGCATTTAAACACCACAACACTGTGCAACTATTGGATGGAATAACCTCTCCATCAACCGATTCCAATGTCAGCTACTCGTCAACTTTCTTCCCTTCTTTTTTGTTTTTTGGGAGAATTACACAAACTAAGCTCAGTATGTGGTAATACAAACTATCCTTCAAATTTGAAAAATTGCACAAACACCCTTTACATAAAAAATATTAAAATAAACGGGTAAATAGCAAAAACTATCCCTCTGTTATCCCTAATTGACAAATAACCCTTATGTTATTTTAATTGGCACAAAACACCCCATGTTATTCCAAAATTTGCAAAAATCCCCCTACTACACTGAATTAATTTGCACTTACTGAGATTGATCTCAAAATATATTTTTTATTGTATTTCGTTGATACATATGGAACTAATGATGTTAGTTAAATTGTATGCATATTTTTGTTTATTTATTTTGAAGAAAACATTAGTTTTTAGATCCCTAAAATATAAGTACGGTACCGATTAAATTTATTATGTCTTTATATAATTTTAAAAAAATCTAAAAAAATTATAACATAATTTATAATATTTATTGTAATAAGTATATGTTTATTATAAAATTATAATACTTATAAATCCTTAGTTATTGGTACTGTCATTATAAAACATATCATGAATGAGGGTTTTGCTAATTTTTTAATAACACAGGGTGTTCTTTGCCAATTAAAATAACACAGGGAGTTATTTGCCATTAGAGATAACACATGGGTAGTTTTTGCTAATAGCTCTAACAACTTCAAATCACAACAGAGACTAAACTTTGCAAACAATTTATTTTAACTTCCAAGTATTATTTGTGATACCACATAATTCATCGGATTGAGTAATTCCTTACTTATCGTGAATATATGTGGCTCGAAACACGATTCCCGTGATTCTTATAGAAAACATCTTAAGTGACAGTGTTTATATGATGGGGTTTCGGAACATGAATGTCCTCTAATTTTATTTTTCTCTTATTTATATTATAGAGTCTTGTGCATAGTTATGAGTGTTGCATCTTGGCTTCCTTTAATGCTGGAAATGAGCATCCATTAATGCTACATCGTGGGTGATAGGCATGTTGCATATGTTTAATGCGAGTAGCCTATAGTTTAAGGATGATTGTGCTAATAATTACTGACATTCCTTTGTTACACACGTGATTTCTCCAAATAGGTTGTTAAGACGCCTCGCAGCTTTTAAGGCCTCCTTCGTGGCGAACATTTAGCTTTATACGTGGAGAAATTAGGTCCTCGGATTTTGAGGGACCTTTGTTTAAGGGCCTTTCTCGAAGCGTCCTCTATAATTTAGCGGGATATTTTGGTCTTTTCCTTGCGCGGTGCGTTTATACATTATCAACTGGTTTTTTGTTTTTTGTTTTCTTAAACGAAATAAAAGAGGCTCAGTGTCCACTTTTTTTGAGCAATTTCAATTTATTTTTTATTTTTTGTGCAAAATAAACAAAATAAAATAATTTTTGTACGGAAAAGCGGGTCATATGGGGTGTTTGTCTAGTTTTTCAAACATGAGAGGTAGTTTTATAATTATCCCATACTTAAGGTAGATTTTGTAGTTTTAATTGAAGAGAGAGAGAGAGAGAGAGAGAGAGAGAGAGAGAGAGAGAGAGAGAGAGACATGAAAAGGATGAATTGATGTATATAAATGATGATTAATACCGATAATATGAAATTCCCGGTATATTTAATTCTCCCCCAAAATATATCAACATATAAATAAAACCCCAAAATAATATTCGATGACAGTTACCACCATTCATTCGCCCATAAATCACAATACATAAATTCATCATCGAGATCTGAGAATATTCTCCCATGGCGGGTCGTTACGATTCCAATCCCTTCGAGGAAGAAGAAGTTAATCCTTTTGCGGTACATTTTCACAATCTCCATTTCGATTTTTATTTATTATACATTTGAAATCGTAATTGTTTGTGACGAAATCGAATTGTCATTGTCAGATCTCTTTTGGTACATTGTGATTCTGTATTTTTGTAGTTTATTGTAGAACTGATGCTATTGCTCGCAATTCTTCTACTGCATTGCTGATTGAGAATCCGAATCATAAATCTTAGGTGACGAGAAATTTCGTTTTACGTGATTGATCGGTATTAGCTGGCGACACGAGGCTTGTTGATAGTTTCGCGAATGTGCGTGTTTTGACTTGTGTTTGTAATGTGAAACATGCGACATTGTTGAGTTGTATTTTGATCAGATGGTGGCACAAGTCTAACCAACTATGGTTTTGGAGTTTTGCACGATGGTTTCATACGAGAGACATGCTTTGAATGATTTCATGTTTTTGGAAGCGATACCTTAGGACGTTTAAATTTCACATGAGACTTGTTTGTATTTTCGCTAATGTGCGTGTTTTGACTCGTATTGGTATTATGCAACATAATTAAGTTGTAATTGAATTGGATACTGGCACAGGGCTAAATCAACTATAGTTTTGGAGTTTTGCACGCTGATTTCATACGAGAGACCTATATTGAATGATTTCGTGTTTGTGGTAGTGATACCCTAGGGATTAGCAGGCCGCCCTGACTTGTTAATAGTTTTGCTAATGTGCATTTTTTGACTCGTAATAGGAATATGGAACATGCAACATTGTTGAGTTATAATTTAATCGGATGGTGGCACAAGCCTAATCAAGTATACTTTTAGCTTCTTGTACGCTGATTTCATACGAGAGACCTGTGTTGAATGATTTCATGTTTTTGGAAGTGGTACCTTAGGGCGTTTAATTGTGATGTATTTGATTATGTCTGGCTGCGGCATTATGTTTTTCCGGGGGCTGTTGGAGGAGAAGTTCTGATGATACATCAGTAAGCGCTATTAGGTTTGATAAATGGCTCAGAAGTAATGCCTATTAGAAAATAATCGCTTTCGTCATTCATGCCTTTTTTTTCTTATCCTGATAATATAGGATTTACAATTTCAGCATTGTTGGAGATTTTTCTTTTCTTACTTTCTGGATCTTCAATGTGCTTTTGACAATTGATGAACTTCTGGTTATTTATCGGAGTGAGCTGCTCATTGCAGAATCAAGGTCGTAACAAGGGCCAATCAAACTTTGGTGTTGGTTCATTTTTTATGGCTGTGAGTTTTCTCTCTTATGCTTTTGATTTTTATATGTTTCTTCGGCCTTCATACAATCCTGAAATTATTACTAGCCGCTTCTCTGTTTCTCTGTCTGTCTGTCAACTTCTAACCAGATTATAAAGCCATCCTTGTTGTCAAAGAATAATGGTTTGACCTTCTTTTCAGTTTGCGTATTCTTTCTAGCTTCCAAAGTTCTCTGAACTCTGTTAATTGATGAAGTTTAGGCCTGAACTTTATTTTTTGTCTTTTGAATAACATGTTTAGTATATGATTTAGATGTTAAATTTGCATCCCTTGCTCTCTCGCACTTGAAATCAGCATGAGTATTGCGAATTCATTTACGATGTTTGCGGTTTATGTCTGCTTCTTGCTGTCATTCTAATACATCTTAGATTGTTTCATTGATGATATTCAGAATCCTGGAAGTGTTCCCCCTGCTAACTCAAAGCTATCACCTCTTTCTCCTGAACGTGCTGACTATGAAAGTGGGGATACAGTTGATATTCCTCTTGAAAATTCGAAGGTATATCAGGAACCTTAATATTTGTTGGAGAAATCAAGAGTCTGACTGATGGAAGTGATGGCGTCTGTTCTTATTATTTTAGGATTTCAAAAAGAGAGAAAAGGAACTCCAAGCTAAGGAGGCTGAGTTGAAAAAGAAGGAACAGGTCAGTTCTATTGTATTTTTTCCCTGTAATCAAGTTAACGATTACAGCATTCACATTTCATCATACTCAAGCTCTTTGTCTGTAGATATTAGCTGAACCTGTTGGTCAATTTGGTTAGCACTAATCGTGCAAACTGTCCATATCAAATTTTTGTCCTCTCAGCAAAACTGGTTTCTTGGTATTTGTTCTTTTTGTGATGCTAAGACATTCTGACTCAAGCTTTTTCTTGATTCATCTGTAATTTAAATTTTTTGTCATTGCTCATTTCTTGGCATATGCATTTGTGATTTCCTGTGGCTTTTTTCGGCGTTTTGTTCTTGCTGTGCAGATTACATTTTGTGCTTTGAGGATATTGTTTTGTTCACATAGTTAATTTTATTTGGTTTTATCATACTGTGTAGGAACTAAAAAGGAGGGAAGATGCTATTGCACGAAGTAACTTTCTTATCTAATCCATGCTTGTACATTAACTGGAATCTGATAAGTTCATATATCTATTATGCAGGGATTAACATGTATTCTTTTGTTTACGTTTTGCAGCTGGAGTTGTCATTGAGGAAAAAAACTGGCCACCGTTTTTCCCTATTATTCATCATGACATTGCTAATGAAATCCCAATCCATCTCCAGAAGCTTCAGTACGTTGCATTCACATCATTCTTGGGTATGCCATCTATAATATATTTCTGTCTTGTTTCTGTATTTTACGCCTCTCCATCTGTTGCTTAGAGGATGACATCGCACGCGAAGTTTCAGATTAATACGTCCTATATTTTGAACACAGATGCCTTATTTTTCATCTTCTAGAAATGGCCTACCGATTTTTTTTGGACGCGTGCTACAGCTCAATAGTCACAAGAGACCCCATTCCTTTCAACTCTCCCAGAGGGGGTAGTGAGACTCTATTCCTCTTAAAGGAATACTTTATGTATAATATAAGTTGTTGATTGATTAGTGTGAAAATAGAAGATATGGGAAAATAACTTGTATTGCATTGATAGTAAAATGATACATAAATAGGAGAAGAGTACACATAAATCATGTGACTCTATTTAATAACCCAACTACCTTATCTATTATAAATGCAGATTTCTAACACTCCCCCTCAAGCTAGAGTGTACTACACTCTAAGCTTGTTACAAGAAATACACATAACTGAGAACGGAACACAAAATAGCAAACTTTCAAACACGATATGAAGTTAGGTGACAAAGCTAACTCTGGAACCATGATATGAAATCACAAGGTTAACTCGAGAACCACGAAAATTAGAGGTGAAATTGCAAATTTCAGGAATGGAAGCGCTGAAATTGCAAGATCCAAGAACTTAACGGCTGAAAGTGCAAATTTCAGGAATTGAAGCGCTGAAATTGCACACTCTAGCGAGCTGTTGGAATGAAAGTGCAAATTCCAGGAATTGAGACACTGGAATTGCAAACTTTATGAATTATGGGGCTAAAAGAGAATAACCTTATGACATAAGGACCAAAGTCAAAGAACAGAAAGACTGAATTTGCAAATTCCAAAGACTTGAGTTGCCAAAAGTGTAAATCTCTGAACTGGAGGGCGAAGGCGAAAATTGCAAGTAGACAAAGCCCTGAAGTGGAGCAGTCAGTAGGCTATTGCGAATCAGATCGGAACCGATGAGTAGTGGCCACTCGGTGTGATTGATAATGCCTGAGCAAAGAGAACCGAACTGAAGCACAATGATGTGCGAATGCAACGCAGGTGGGACGCACAACTGGGGTGGCGTATTCTGGTGGCAGAAGGGGGTGGCTGAGTGGCGAGAATGGCAGTAAACCTGAACAGAAACTGGCCACAACTCGACATGAAAACTCTGGCCACAACTCGACATGAAAACTCAGCAACTGATATCACAAAATCGGTGCTAGGATTCTGTGCAACGAACGAAAATTGGGATATCCAGACACCAGCAAGGTGGGTCACTGGATTAAGAGCAGCAGCAGATTCGATGAAACATTTTTTTTTTTTGGTGTACTAACGGTGGAGAGAGACAGAACTGAAGGAGGGAACAAAAAGAAATGTCCTATGCTTTAGTGGCCATCGCGGCGGACTGAAGGCGGTGCCGCGGCGGCCCTAGGGTTCAGGCCACTGGACCTTCTTTATAAGAAATGGCTCTGATACCATGTGAAAATAGAAGATATGGGAAAATAACTTGTATTGCATTGATAGTAAAATGATACATAAATAGGAGAAGAGTACACATAAATCATGTGACTCTATTTAATAACCCAACTACCTTATCTATTATAAATGCAGATTTCTAACAATTAGAATAGAAAAGTATCATATGATAGTTCACATCTTTCCTTGAATAGATATGGGTACATGTTAGAATATCTACGAGTTGAATAAGACTGTTTTCTGATTGAAGTACCATCTCTAATGACTTTCCAGAGATTTTTAATTGCAATTGCTTGAGAAATAAATATGAGTCATGCACTTTGAGCAAGCATGGAATCTTTAAGTTGTACTTGTTAATAATTCACACTAAGCCCCCAAAGGACCAATCTTGCAAAACTTTCTGGAGGTGATGTGCTAATTTGGGAACTGATTAGATGATAAGAGAATTTTTATTTGATCTTGGTTCGACTTGCTCTCTTACAAGACTGGTTATAATTGAATGATACAGCGCATACAGAAATACTGAATCTTGTTCTTGAATTTTATCGTTTACTGCAGTCCAGCTTCACCGACTTTCCATTATATTCTTCTCATTTCATCACCTAAATTTGGATGTAGATGAGCCCAAATTGTGTGTATATACTTAATAGTTTATATATATAAGTTGAAGGTTGATTTAGTTCCTCGGTTGATTTTATGGAAATATTATGCTGCAGGTTTGGTCTTATGTCTTCTATGGAATATAATATCGGTTACGTTAGCTTGGATCAAGGGTGAAGGTTGGTCATGCTCTTTACTGTACAGGCTTTTGGGGTCCTCAATTCTCCATAGAGTTATAACAGGGTCTGTTCTTTGCTCTTGTGTAGGTCCAACAATTTGGTTTCTCTCTATCATCTACATCATATCGGGTGTTCCGGGAGCCTACATATTCTGGTACCGTCCTCTTTATCGTGCGATGAGGTATGTCCTAGAGCTCTCTTCTGTTCCCCCTTCCCCCCATTGTTTGCATGATTCTCCTTACTGAAGAGGTGATCTAGTCACACTGGGAATGAGTTTGATAGGACTGCAGCAACTTTGCATAATAATTCCTAGATTATTGGCATGGGTTCGGCAAGAATCAGCCCTTGATATGGCTAAGCAAAGATTAAGGATAGGAAAGAGAAAATTGGCAAGAATCAATATTTACAGAAGGCAATAAATCCGGTAACAGCTAACATCATGGCTAAATAGTCGACAATAATCCTATGAATGGTAGGAAAACAATCTTAGAAAGACAAGACAAAATTAGTGAATGATTCGTTTATAGCAGGGGGCCGGAAAATATTTTTTCATCCAATAAAGCTCTTTATGTTAGTGACTAAGGTTGTTTCCCTGCACTTCATTGCACACTATACTTCAGTTGTGACTTTACTGACTGCTAGACTTATGCCTTGTAGCAAGACATCCTTTCAGTTGTTTTTGGTCTTGCAAATTCTCAGTTCCCTCTCCTTAATGTTTGGCTTCGCCATATTGAGGGCCAGTTCCTGTAGTCTTGGAGCATGTGCAGTTGCTGTTACTATGTGAATGTGGATAATTTTGTGACTAGCTTTGGAGGTTTACTGTCTGGTTTCTTTATACTACTGTTTATATAACCACGGCTTTTTAAATAGCATGTTAGCTTTCATTTGGCTAAATAAGGTGATAATTTCAGTTTTCATTTTAGTCCTTTTTCCCACAAATGAATTAATATATATGCAGCTGCTTGTATTTTCTTGTATTCTTCCATGAAATTAGCTAATTGTTTAGGGTTTTTGGCACAATACCCCCCTGTAATATAGGAAAGAGGCGCATTACCCCCTGTAAAAAAAGAAAGGGCATATTACCCCCCTGTGATATATGAAATAGGCGCATTACCCCCCTGTAAAAAATAAATAGGCAAATTACCCCCCTATAATATATGAAATAGGTACATTACCCCCCTATAATTTTTAAAAAGTTGCACATTATCCCCTTAGTACATGTGTATAAAAAGGAGGTATTTTGCACCGTATGAAAATACACAAGGGGGTAATGTGCCTATTAGACATAACACAGGGGGGTAATCTGCCTATTTTATTATTACAAGGGGGTAATATGCATATTTCGTATATCACAGGGGGTAATATGCCCTTTCTTTTTTTACAGGGGGGTAATACGCATATTTCTCATATTACAGGGGGGTATTATGCCAAAAACTCAATTGTTTATCCAGTTTGTACTGATTTCCATTATTATGTATTTTCTCCAGGACTGATAGTGCTTTAAACTTTGGGTTATTCTTCTTGTGTTACTTGGTAAGTTGTTTGGTTGCCATCTTCTGACATTGTTATATTTCTACAACCAAAAGTTCTGTTAATTTAACTTTTCTCTTGCTGCAGGTTCACATTGGGTTCTGTATCTTTGCTTGCATTGCTCCTCCAATAATCTTTGAAGGAAAATCTTTGACGTAAGTTTGCTTTTTTCCTTATGGCTCATGAATATGACCTGCTGCAGCTGTGATTTTCAGTTATCACCTAAAATGTGAAGGAACAGAAAACCAAAACTTTGTGAAATGAATGAACTTATATTGTAGTGTTGTAATAATTGTCACAATAATTCAGGAGTTAATTATGTGCTTGTCTTTTCTGTGTATTCATAGCGTGTGGCTATGCACATGGATAACTATACAGCATGTTCTAGGCCACAAGTAAGCCCGTTATTTAAAGTATACTAAAAGAAATAAATTTATAAATGGTCATGGAATACAAGGTGATGAGCCATGAGAAATCTTAATACAAGGCAAGATAAGAGAGAAGATAGAATTTTATTGCGAGGCAAAACTGGTGGCTGGCTTGATGTGACAGTAAAATTATAAATACTAAGATGTAGCCACTGGCTGACAATAAAAAAGAAGTCAGTGAGGTACTTTGTCTTATGGCTTTGGGGTGCCAAGAATAGTATATAGAGTATCTGTAAATCAGAAATAGACCCTAAAAGTTTTCTTCTTATATATAGAGTATATAAATCAGAAATCAACCCGAAGTACACATTGGTATCTAACAGTTATCCCGGGTCGCCCTTGCCATGATAGACACAGAACAATAGATGCAATACTATTCTGATTGAAGTTAAGTATCTCTCAGTAGTGCTTTAATCAACAGCATAGTGGAGCAAATTTTGATGGACATTTTTGTGATTTACAAAAAATGATCAAACACAAGCACCATTTCCTGTATTCTGTAGTATTAAACAGTAGGGATAGTTTTTCTTTGACCCTCTCACTGGTTTACAACTATAAGAATATTGACGAACATATTTCTGATGATGCATCTCACTCATCCCATTTTTATGCTGCCACCATCTTCCTGGTCCTACAGTTGCCTGTTTCACATCTTGTCCTAGCATCGGTGTGTTCACCGCCTTCTCTTTTGCTCATGGTTCAGAACTATCTTGTTCCGCCGCTGTCGCACAATTCTCCTATCTGTTGTCTTCAATTTCTTTACTTAAAGCCATGTCCCATGATATACCACTTTTCTCCGTCGCCAGCCCTACCGCTTATGTCTTAGTTCCTGCTGCTTTGCTTCCACCATCCATCTGCCCCCCCCCCCCCCCCCCCCTCTCAGACTTTTGTAACCCATGTTCTTTGGATTCATATCAAGCCATCATCTTTGTCACACCGTCATTCGTCATGCTCATTGTACTCATTGGGGTCATATGTTTTCCTTCAATCGCTGCACTATTATGGCTACTGCATGAAATTCATCAGCCTTGAGAACGAGACTCTCTCAAGGGAGAGTAGGTATTGATAGAACTACTGCCAGTTTCTTAGGCAGCGACTTCAGCCCATTGGTTGAAAGTGAACAAAGGAAACAAAAAATTGTAAAAGGATATGACCGAGTCTTAATGCAGGCATGATTAGAGGAAAGCCAATCAGGTATCTTAACATAAGGCAAGGTTAGTCGCTGAAGACTAGGCTAGCTTGATGTTAATTGTAAATAGGCAGAACATAAGTCAATAAGGTGCTTTGGTTTCAAGATTGCAGCATGAAGAATAGTTTTTTCCTTTGTTCAGGGATTCAGTTCTTTGGAGTCATCAATTATTGTGTTGTATTTATTACTTGTATTTTGCTTATAGCAGCAGTTTAGAAGTCAAGCTGGAAGTACCTGTTGGTACCTAGACTAGCATAATAATTGTTGATTTCTAACACATAGCTTGCTTATGCTTGTTCAATGTGTTTATCTGGCAGTGGAATCTTGGCTGCACTTGAGGTTTTGAGTGGAAATGCTCTGGTTGGGGTAAGTTTATAAAGATTAATGGTGTACTCGGAAATATCATCTTCATTTTGAACTCCTAAAAATTGCTGATATTAGTTTCTAAAATATGACATTGAAACATATTTTTGTATTTCCAGATATTTTACCTAGTGGGATTTGGTTTTTTCGTCCTCGAGTCATTGATTAGCGTTTGGGTGATTCAGGTTCAACATCTTTTGATACTGTTTCTTTCTACCACTATGCGATGGCTTTATCTAATGTTACTTGCAATTTTGTGCGATATCCAGCAAGTGTACACATACTTCAGAGGAAGTGGAAAAGCTACCCAATTAAAGAAGGAAGCTGCAAGATCAACTATGAGCGCAGCATGGTGACGTGACAAGTTACTGGTATAGCAGACAGTTTATCCTTCCAACACAACCAGACACAAATTCCTCAGAACTCCATTGTTAAATAATTCCATGATCTTACATAACAAGTATAGTCAAAATCCTTTGTTCTTTGGTAGGGGAGACTGACTCGAAATCATCTTTTGCTCTTGCTTTAAGTTCTAACTACCTATGATTCACATGCTCATAAGCCACAAAGGGTTCCAATCCAAAACTCGTTGAAGACATTATTCCTTTGTTCATGCTAGGAAGCGTGAAAGTTCACGTGGTACTCTTGAAAACTGTACTTCTCCCTAAGTGTAAAACGATATCTGGTTCTTGTAAGAAATTCCCATGGCCGGGGTGAAATTTGTTTCTAAGTGACATGATGGGACATGTATCATTCTCCTCTGTAGTTCCCGTTCACTTTCTACTACTTTTAGTGGTTTACTCTAGAAAATTAACTGTGTTTGCTTTCCTAGCTTTGCATATTAAGCAAATATATTAGAGATATTTTTACAGGACTCCAAAACTAGAAAACTATGGACAAACACATGCCTTGATGGTGTCCCTTTTAAAAAGAATTACCAAATCCCTGGCGTTTATTATTTCAAATATTAGTTAAGGTTCTCCAAAAAGACACCAAAGATAAAAAAAGCAGCAGAAAACACAAACTCCAAACAAAATGGCTCCTGAATGTATCTGTTTGTTCAACTCTTAATAGTCATTTACTCACGTCGGTCACTTCTCGTCTAGTTTCCAGATTGGGACAATATATCCATAGCAAGATCATGAAATACGGATACATTTCTTCACCCCAACGCGCAACCTCGATAAAAACAAACGTGACATTGATGCAACAATGTGATAAGAAGATACCTAATAGTTCACTTAACAGAAACCTCAACCTTCAGTCAAACAAGACAGCAGAAATAACAACTTTATAATGAAAAAAGAAGAAGCATTTCAGTATACATTAAAGAACCAAATGAAGTTATCATAAAGATTCAATCTTTTTAATTAATTGAGAAAAAAGGGCACCTCCAACTGATGCTGCGAAGTTCAATGGTGTCGGATTCAGATGCAATTCTGTGAGCAAGGTCCTTCATTTCGGGGCAGTAAAAAAGACAGACCCAACGTTGGTGAAGCCATTGGAAACGAATCCGTAGGTGGTTTTAAAGCTTGTGAATCGGTTCGCCAGTAGAGGCACAGTCACTGGTCTACTTTTTGTACTTATAGAATGAAGTAATACCGTCACACAAAAAGCAAAAATTTGGCAGTTTAAGATCAAGTGATTCAGATTTGTAGGACCACTTTTGCACTTATAGAAGTTTAAGATAAACATGTTAATGCATTATCTTGGACCAAGGGAAGAACTTCCGGAGCCATCACTGCATATGGAAGCATTTTCGGGACATACTTCAACAGCCCACTGGTCAGATACTTGTTTGAACACAGGACGCAAGAGGTCGACAGCATTCCTATGGTTCATTCTTATAGTATTCCACCACCTTCGACTTCCCTTTATCTGCTTCAGTGAGTTAACAAGTTCCACTCTTATATCCTCAAAGAAGGGAAGTGTTTTCAAGTCCGGACATGACAGAACTTCCAAACTAGATAAGGAGTCACAAACCATCAATCCTCTGCTTATTTGCTCAAGTTCTGGCAGAGAACTTAGCTTTAATATCCGCAAACAAGGGAAGAATACGTCATTGTGGCTCTCTACTGTTATTTCTCCATCCTCTTCTCCTACCGAGATTACCTCTGAGATATTCTCACAGTCTTCTATGCTTAATTCCACGAGTTGTTTTAGGTGCCGCACCAACTTAAGTGGGAGTAGAGTTTTCAGATGGTTGCAGGATGTAACGTGCAACACTTGAAGGCTTGCAAGAGTTCCTGCAGCCGGAATGCCACTGCAGAGTCGACTCAGATTGCGTAGACCCTCCACCTCTAACACCTCCAAGCTCGAGAATGTTCCCCATTCAGCCATTATTACAGATTCCATCTCATCACAATAGTTGATCCTACAACGTTGCAGCTGAGAAGAAGCAGCTGTTAGGAACAATGGTATGCAAGTAATATCACTACAGTCTGATATTTCTAACTCGAGAACTCTACCTGCCAGCCAAGTAGGACTAATCCTCACATCGATATATGTACGAAAGAACGCTATGCTGTTTTTCCCAGTATTTATGGAGGAAGAGGGATTGCCTATGCAGAACCTGAAGTGCTCAAGGTACCTCCAGTGACCTGATGCCATATAGATATCAAAGTCATTCAAGTTTTCAAAGTTCACTTCAAGCTCAACCAAGTTGATGCATTTTGCAAGAGAATCAGCAAGAACTGGTCCAACACTCGGCCACCGGGTCATTAGAAAAAGACTCTCCAGGAACTTGTAATTTGGCAAAATAAGAAATGGAACTCTAAAAGAATTAGTAAAGGAAAGGTCAAGGTGTTGAAGGTTAACCAACATTTCCAAGCCTTCTGGCACATTCAGAACTGATGAATAAGATAGGTCCAAAACCCTCAATTCCTTAAGCTTCGCTAGTGTTGGAATATGACACAAGTCCCAACAACTACGTAACAGTAGAGTATGAAGGCTCTCAAGATCGGAAAGTGAATCAGGTAAGTAGGTGATACCAGTATAAGATAGATTCAGAAGTTTGAGGTTTTGCATGTTGAGAAAGAAAGTAGGACATATTCCTATTCCTTTACTGATAGAGTTATATTGCAAAAGCAATGTGCAAAGCTTGGGACATTGTGGCTCAAGGTTCAAGTCACTCAAATCGTTTCGCATCAAAGACACTCTTTCAAGATCTGGGGACCATAAATTCGCCATTGGTGGGAATCTTAAGCCAAGGCCAGACTTAATCATAAAGCTTGAGTTTGCTCTCGTAAGTGCAATAATCATGTCCCTAATCAAATCATGCATCTTTACATATTCATCGGGGTTCCCATCTTGATATATGCTCTCTAACATACAAGCACTTTTTAGCTCATTTAGAATCATGTCTCCCAACTGCATCTTTACCACAAGACTTCCAAAGCTACCTAATAGGCCTTCCCACGCCCAGTATTTTATTAGTTCTTTCGTTCCGATGAGATGATCCTCTGGATATAATGCGCAATATGAGAAACACGCACGAGTCATGTCATCCGAAAGCCTGTCGTAGCTAAATCTCAGGCGTGCAAAGACCTGATTCTGCATACCTTCGATGCGTTCAGTGGAGTTCCTTAGTTCACTTAACGCATTCTCCCAATGTTTAATGTTGTTTTCTTTTCTCAAAGCACGTCCAACTGTAACGAGGGCAAGTGGCAGACCACCGCATTCATTTGCAACCCTCCTAGCTAGATCTTCCATTCTTGGCGATGACAGCACGCCTTCACCAACTTTCTGTTGAAACAAATCCCAAGCTTCTTCCGGAGAAAGTGCATCAACTTCAATATCTATCGATGTTTCCATGCTCCGGCACACACTTAATGACCTTGTGGTAACTAACAGTTTGCAACCATTTGCATTTGTAGGAGTAGGAATTCCAATATTCTCCAAAGAAAATGCTTCCCAAAGATCATCAATTATCAACAAAAACCTCCCTCGTCGCTGCAAAGCTTGAAATAACATACTGGCCCTCGTCGTTTCACCATCTTCATCGTCTAAAGACAACTCTATTTGTTTTGCAATATCATTCTGTAATGTGTTCATGTTTATGTCTTTTGACGCTGTGACCCAAATGACTTCATCAAAATACATATTTTCTGTTAGGAGTTTATTGTTAATTTCTTTGATGATAGTCGTCTTACCCACTCCTCCCATCCCATAAACACCAATGATGCCCGTGTTTATGTCCAATAGGTAGTCCCAGGATCTCCTCAAAATTCTCTTGGCCGTCTCTCCTACTAAGACACTCGTAGCAAACCTCCTACCTCTCTCTGGCATTATTTTGACCAACGCAAGCTCGGAAAAATTGCTCTGATCCAGAAGTTCGTCAACTTTATGCATTTTCTTAGCAACATAGTTCCCAAACTTTAATCGGCGGTAACAGTTAGGAAAGCATAACCATAACCAACTTTTCTTTTCTTCAATGTCCTTTTCCAAACCAGCTACGATGGCTCTCATCTTTTCGACATTATCTAACCAAAGGTTTACTTCATCTGTGGGATCCTTCCCTTGCCGTCTCTTTTCCACATTCAACTTTACTCTAAGATCAGCCGCGCGAGCAGCAAGCAATTTAATTTTGTCTTGCAATTCTTGTAATACGGATTGAGGTTTTCGCAGGTAACTGCATTGCCGGTAAGCTGATTCATTCGAACAACATTCTCCACATAAACATTGAACCATGCTAGCAACTGCACCCGCAACTTCCATTGTGATTTGTATCTTGCGGAACCACGAGGAGAAACTTGTATGATTAGTATACGATAGCACACAGCAAGGAGGAAATTGCCTGTTTAAATTAAACCATACTATGAGACACATTTAATAATTGAAACAACTAATTGACAAGGTAGGTATAGGTCACATAAACTTGATTCTGGTGTTGTAAGATATAAAATCTTGTGTAAGCTAATCAAAACAACATGAATAAAATATTGGGCAGAATTTAGCACTTGCACTTTTACTGGTACTTATTTAGAAAAAGGTGCAGCTTATTAATTAATAACAAGTAACAATTAAAACCAAATGATGATACTGATCTACATCTTCTACTGGGATTTTACAATATAAAGTCCATGTCCATCCCACAACTCCACTTAACTGAAGAACAATAAATTTTAAGGAAAAAAAAGACAAAGAAGCTAACCTGTTCTGTTGAGGCAAGCCCCTCAAACAATTATGGTACAAGTTGTTATATTCTCCTGCAAAAGGAAATACAATAGAGAGGACAATAGAAAGTTAACTCAATTAAGAATATGAAGAGGTTGACTTGCGAGAAGCGAAGTCTCCTCTATCATTTTTTTTTTTCTCTTTTTCCAGACAATAATTGAGAAGAGCCAAGCCAGTGTGAACTGTGGAGTGATATACCGGTAATGATGGGAAAGAGACTAGTTTGCTTTGTCCAACTAAGTATGATAAGGTTAATAGTTGTAGATATAGTTGTGTTTGGTTTTCAAGTTTATTAGTCCCATTAGTCCTATGTAGCGGAGTTATCATGCGATTATAAAACGTGTCTCCCCCGACAACTATTAGTATCCCCAGTTAGATTAAAATTCAAAGACCAATATACCCCTCAATTAATGAGTTTGTGTGGGAAAAATGATTCTAAGGGTAAAATAGTCATTACTCACATTTTCGTGGGATAATTAATAAAATTAGGTGAATAACTCCAATTAAACAAACTATTTTAGTTGGGCTTTATTTGAAATACTTATTTACCAAATTTTTTTATTTCTCACTGGTGTACGCTTATGAGACTAATCCAGCCGAGCACTGTCGAGCCCTTTTTGAAGGGGGGGAGAGGGGCTCTCAGCGATGTTTTTTACATCAACAAGGCTCGAACCCGAGACATTACTTAAGTGAACTCAAGTCTCTTACCACTTGAGGCAACAACCGTTGGTTATTTACCAAATTATTTAACATACAATTATACAAAATTATATTAATAGTTATTACTTATGACACTAAAATATTTCAAAGCAAACGAGTCCAGATTGGTTTATTAGACTTAAACAGTAATGTGACTAAGTTATCCAGTTTTACTTAGTCAGATTTATGTTGAGTTGTAATTAAACATAAAATATCATGCATCAATGAAAAGTAACAATGTAAAGGATTTTTACGTGGTTTAGTCAGTCGACCTAGTCCACCGAACCAAACTCAAATAAAAAAATATACTATTAAATGATGAAATCAAAACTGGTGGAATTAATTAATGTGCTACGAACACCTTCCATGTATGCGTCAACACAGTCCCAAGTTGCACATACCGATGTAGCATAGACAAGAACTATCCTTATCTTTTGTGTCGAATGAATCTTATTGAATCCTTCTTTCTTACACCTCCTTCCCAATCATCGATATGGCATGTCTTTGCATTATGATCGTTGGCTTCTGAAATGACCTTTTATTTAGGAAAATGTGTACATATGTTACAACAATTTTATTAATGACTTTTGGCACATACCAACGTATGATCTAGAAAGTAAGCACATTTTTGCCTTCTTTTTCTCCTGATTGATACAAAAATAGGCAAATTATACTTGTGCCATGTTAAACTTAGCACATTACTTAAAGGGAAAGACTTCGTTTCAGTTTTTTTGGCAATGTAGGGAATCGAATTGATTGAAACTAAACATGGATGGATGTTCGTGAGGGAGGCCACCGTGGGTGGGGTGGCTCGGGAATAGATTGGGAACATTAATTATTTTGTGTTCCTTCTTTACAATATTGTTATTGCTAACAATATCAAGGCAGAAATCAAGCGGATCGAAAGAGGTTTGTAGCTTTGTTCGAAGAAAGGCTTTACGTATGTTGAGATTCATGAGGTTGATGCTCAAGTTACTATTCGTATCATTCGCTCTAGTGCTCCGGATAAGAAGATTTTGTCATGCGTACACCGTAATCTTATGAACTTTTTAGTATCTTATATATTTGGTGAACGAAATTTTCTGGCAGATTAGCTGACAAATGAATCTCGTGATCAAAGAGAACGGCCAACTTAGAAGAGGAGCAATGCAGTCGAAGAATTCGAGGTCTAGTTTTGCTCGATAGTTGAGGGATACCGTATATGCGATTCCCTTAGGTTTCTTTCTATTGCCTTTATTTTAAGTATGTTTTGTGTTCATTTTGATGCTTTTGGCTTATTTAAGCATAATATCAGGAGATAATTTGTTTAATTCTTTTACCAGAGATTAATATAATGCGCTCTTTTACGTAGTGCAAAATGACTTCCGTCCTGTTTGTTAGATGTATAATTCGTAGGGGAAAATAGGAAAAATAAAATACTCAAAAAAGTTGAACGCGTTACAGTGAGCCTGTGAGGTAAGTTCCAAACCGAGTAGTGACAGTCGACACCCATACTCTCTGTTCAACAAAATTGATTGCATGGAATAAGTAATAATAACACGTGTATGGCGCCCAATGGTTTACTCTTCATATTCACTTCCACAACGTTTAACTCCCAACCGCTTTTAATGTTTAAATTAAATGAATACTTAGTCACAATTCACAGATAAGTTTAAACATCCATCTTAACTCTTGCTACAAATGTTATTACACTTTAACATCTTCCAATTTACAAGAAAAAGTACATGAATTCCATTCAACAGTCTACTTTTCCCGATCCCGTTGGTCACTAATTAATGTTGATAAATTTACTACTTTATTTTATATCATCATCCTGCGTTGACTTTTGCCTGTTACTGTTAGAATCATGCAACCTAACTTCTTATTTAAAATTTACTTATTATATGTCAGGAATTTCCAATATTAAAAACCCACAACGGATCAAGAAATAGTCAACTGTCGAGCTCGGTCTCTAACTCCCGCGCCTATAAATACACTTCACAACAACACAAATTCATCACATATATCTTTTTCCAGCTATAAACTCTTTACAAAAAATTAATTGTAAAAAATAATGGTGTTCTTCTGTTTTATGATTGATCAAACAAGGAAGGTGAGGCAGTGCAAACCGGCTGCTGGAATATGCTCGCGGTGCGGCGGAGGTGCCAGCGTGGCGGACATGATGACTGCCACTAGGTTTTGCTTCGTCCCATTCCATAGGAAGAATTGGAAGGCTATTATCTGCACTTTTTGTGGTGCCAATTTGAAGTCTTACTGATGATTCTCAAACAAATAATTACTAGTGTCACGATATTTTATTTTATTTTATTTACGTGGGAAACTACCTTCATCATTATCATTTGGGAAAATTTTCGTTAGAATTTCAGAATGTATATTGGTCAGTGTTTATTTGTACTAGTGAAGTTTTATTTCCATAAATACGTGAGTAAGATTTTACAATGTATGCAAATGCTAATTGGCAGAGAAAATGCATCAAACGTGTGGAATTTTAAATTCATTTTTGATCAAAACTATGTGATTTATTTTCTGAAAGCCAGTTCATTCTCATTATATATATGACACGTCTGATACGTGTCCTCTCGAAGTGCCCAACACAACATTTCCTAAACTCTAAAATTATGGGTGCGATAATTTAAGTATTGAAGTGTTTAGTCACAGGCTCACAGCAAGCAGCAGAAAGTCATTGCGAGCTCTTTATATAAGAAGGTAATACATACATTTTTCCTAATTAATTTAAGCATTTTCTTAATTAATTGACGATGCTTAGATAAATTATATTAATGCCGCAAATGACAAACTAAGTAATGCAAAATCATAGAGAAAAGATAAATTGGTGGTCTATATAGACTCTTCACCAGAAAGTTGGAAAGGACTAGCCAATTAACATCAAACATTCTAGTCCGATAAAATGAGAAGGTGGATATTGCACGCCCATAAGAAAGAAGAATGATGAGGAATTTTTGGGATTTGGGAGCTGAGTCTTAACTTTCTTCAATAGACTAAGAAAAAAAGAAGTCATTAACTTTTTCACTACAAAAAAAGGGGGACATTACTACGACCGCCATGTGTGATAACTACACGAGGTCCAAGACTACCTCGGCCACTAGCAGCAGGGGGAACAATGGGAATATCGGGAACATCGGGTACATCGGGTACATTGGGAACATCAGAAGCACTCGAACGTTGTGGACCAGTGCCAGTCTGACGGCGACGACTGCCTGGCATGTCGAATATATGCTAGAAAACTACGAATAATTATCTAAGTTAGATGATTGAGAAAGATTCCATAAAGTTCAATCGTTACTAAGTTAAAAAAATCCCCTAAAGATCATTTGTACTAAGTTATTAAGATCCCCTAAACATTATTTGTTCTAAGTTATAAAAATTCTATAAAGGCATTATTTCTAACTTATAAAGTTACATTAAATTAACTAAACTAACAATTTAACATGTATTTAAATTTAGAAAATAACAATAAATAAGTTAACATGTATTTAATTAACAATTTAACATGTAATAATTATTCTCTAAAAACATTATTTCTAAGTTATAAACATCCCCTAATTGCATTACTTCTAAGTTATAAATATTTCCTAAAGGAATCCTTCTTGTTATAAAAAACTTTCTAAAGAAATTATCTTGAAGTTATAAAGATTACCCTAAATGCATTATCTCTAAGTTATAAAAGACCACTTACATGCACAATTTCTAAGTTATAAAGACCACCTAAATACACTATTTCTAATTTATAAAGATTTCCTAAAGTCTTTATTTCTAAGTTTAACATTAATTAAACTAAACTAATAATATAACAATTATAAATATTACTAAAAAATAAATATAAAAAATAATTAAAAAACTAGAGAGAGAAATAATTAAAAGAGAGAGAGAGAGAGAAGACTTACATTGGTGTGGAATGAGAGAGGAGAAGGGGGGTTTATATAGAAAAAAAACCCGCCATCTGCGACCGCCTAGCGATCGCGGATGCACCACATCCGCGACCGCCCAGCGGTCGCGGATGCCAAGCGGGCAGGCCGCTGGTGGGAGAACTTCTCGCCAACGGCATCTGCGACCGCAAGCTGGTCGCGAATGCGCACTTGCCATCCGCGACTGCCCAGCGGTCGCGGATGGCAGGCTGCAGATCGCAGGTGGGAAGTTCTCCTGCCTGCGGTATCTGCGACCGCTTGGCAGTCGTGGCTTCGAAGGCGACCGCCCGGCGGTCACGAGGTGGCGGTCACGGATGACCGCCAAATCTTGTAGTGTTTCTTTTAGTTAATTTTTAGATGTTTGTGTTTTTAGTAACTTAATTTTATGTTTGTTAAAGGAAAATCCCTCCATCTGTACGAAGAAAAAAATAAATATTTGGGTTAAATCCTCGAGTAACTAAATGTACCTTGTGACCGTTAGAAAAAATAATCATGTGGATTAAATCCTTGAGTAACTGATGTACTTTGTGATCGTCAATTTATCATACCTATTTATTCCAATAAAATAACGGGTAAATCCCCCCCCCCCCCCCCCCCCTCCAAACCCAATATTAGAAAATTTTCAAAGTGCCTACTAAGGTTTCTAAAAGAGAAGTGTCCCTTTCAAACTTTGCGATTTTGAGCGAACCCCCCTTGACCCTTAACCAACCGTTGATTTTGTACACATGTTTGCATTTTGTTTGTTTGGATGAGTCTTAAGGAGTGTTCGCATAAAAGCGCAATCTTTAGTCGTTGACAATTGGTACACAATTACATAACAAATTGGGCACTAGAAGTCGCCTATTAATATTCTATATGTGAAACTCCACTTACACCGTGTATCATGATAAGGAATTTTTATGACTAATCTTTCAAGCACAAATTTTCAATCTAGCTAAGAAAAATCGATGTGGCTTAAGCTAGTTCTAATTCGTATGCAAAGTTGGCCATCACACGTAATTCATCTATAACACAGAAGTGTAAAACATGACTAACACATGAAATAGTTCTTTCATAAAATATTGGTCTCATTAGGGGACATGCATAAGTCATAATCTTCAAATTGTTGCTTTTTTTGTCAAAATAAATACTTATAATTTCCTTTTATATTTAATTTATCTTGTGTACGAATCAATATCACGTATTGCTTGTCCTATGTCTGGAGTCTGGACAAGCTAAATGGGTAAAATATTTTAGGTGGTGTTGCAAACTCTTCTTAAGAAGCACAAGCTCATAATCTAAGTTAAAGTTGTAACAAATTGTCTAAGTCTTTAGTTGGGAGTGTTTAGAAAAACATCTAAAAGCTCGTAAAAAGTTGGAGTAGAGTGTTTGGGAGACCAAAGTGATTTTTAGATTGTTTTACAATATGACTATAATACCCTCATCTAATGCATAATATTTAGTTAATTTCGTAACCATTAACATTACAACAACGTAATGAAATAAGATAATAACTGAACCAATTTTTTTATAGGTTTATATATATTAACTATACTAGAACTATTATAGTTGCCAACGTTTTTAAATAGTTTTTAGGATGATATTTGTTAACAAGTTTATGCAATATGGTTCAAATTAGTCATTGCAAGAAATTCCGTAGTTAGGTATTACTTTTGTCAACTATTTTTAGCAATAGGATTTGTAGCCATTGAAATTTTGCTAATAAAGTATTGTGGCCAAGAGAATTATGTTTGACATGGTAATAATGTACGGCTATTTAGGATTAAGAAGGGTAAACATGTCAAAATACATTTTTGTTTATATTAAAAAACCTCTAGAAATTGGTATGGAGCAACTTCTAGATTATGACAGTTTTCAACTTAAAAAAAGTACTTTGTAGAAATTAACTTGTTACCCAAACACTCCAAAAGTTATTTAAAATTAAAAGTTGATTTCAACTTAGTTTAAGAGTTTGCAAACATCATTAGTCTCATATGCATAATCCAATTAGAACTTATCCACTGTGTTGACACCCACATATCTGTACCATTACCTTGCAAAAAAATAGTGAAGAATATTTATAGATGTTTCTTAATTATCAAATTGCAATGGGCTGTTTTAGTGGACTTGGACCTCACTTCATAGATTGGACATAAGGAACATTGCCTTTCGAGGCGTTTGAATTTGTGTAACTTTGTATTATTTACCACACTACATAGTTTCCAACAAGAATTTCCCTTCTCTATTCCCTCAATCATTTAATGACATGTGGCATGTAGAGGCCCACATAAATTAATCTTTCAAAGATCATTTTTATTTGTTTTCTTTAATTATCTATAAATAGAGAAATCTTGGTGAATTTATTTTGAAAACCATTGCTATTTTGAGAATCATTAATAAAATTGTATTCTAGTAATTGAATATATAAACTCAATTGCTGGTTCTCAAAATAAATTAGCAATGATACGCAAAATAGTTTCACCAAACAACCACATTATAATGCGATACATTAATTAAATGACTATCTATCATTCAAACATAAGATATCACTGATTTTTAATGCATAAAATCGCACCCATACACCTTCAAGAAGATTCAGTTTTTCAAATATTAAATTACCACTTTTTATATTTTATACGCTTATAATTAGTCACACAACTTAATTAAAATTTCATATATTGTTAAGTAAAATATCAGCAAACTTACAGATAATTAAAGAAAACAAATAAAAAGGCAAGAATTTGGAGAGATTAATTTTTGTGAGCCTTCACATGTCACATGTCATTATATGATTGAGGGAATAGAGAAGTGAATATGAAATGGAAATAGAAAATTCGTGCTGCATAGTTTCTCATGTTGTTCCACGTAAGGCATGCTGCATCGATGACCCATGTCGATGCCGATTGCCAAATATTGGCTTACGCACTTAGATTCTTAATCATAAGTTTTAACTATTGAATCTTTCTAGAAAGAATAAAATTTTGTTAATTAGATTAGAATAGAACATATTAAAATCAAAGACTTGCTCTTTCTTGCACGCAACTATAATCGTGTTACAAACTAAACTTAACGACGATAAATGCAAGTGCAAAGTATCATTGAAATCTTAAGGTAAATTAGTTGACTAAAACTTCAAGCTCCGCATGTGTAAAAATCACTATCGATACAAATGAGCTAATCCTTTCTACCTTTGTCAAGAAAATGGCCACACAACAATGGTATCATGATTGGGAATTTATTCAATGTCTCACTTTTAATAAGTATTGGTCGAGATAAAATAGCGGTAAAAGCAAAGTCTTTCAAAATAGATTCATAAAATGAAAATCTTCTAAAATGGACATAAAATGGCGACTCCAGAAGCCGAATAGAAACAATGTTGCAGTTGCACATGTTAGTAAGATGCTCTCAAAAGATTACACTGAAGAGGTTGAATCCAAAATGGTTACTGCAGCAACTTTTTTATTGCACAATTCACTAGACTTCCAAATTGGGTATAGTGCATTAAATATGTATGTGGTATCGCGTTGCAAAAGTATAACAATAATAAAAAACAAATAACGACAAGAAAAACTTTTATATTAATGATGTTGATTTTCCAAAATAAATACATATGACAAACAATAAAGTTTACCGAAAATGTGTAAGAATGGATTGAAGAACGGTTTTAGGACGAGTTGAAAGCAAGCCTTCTCCCCTTAAGATCGAATTCCTCGGCTACCCTTCAAGCCCTCGTAAGGAAGAGATCTCCCAAGATACAACGTCCACTCAAATAAACAGCAAGTGAAGGACTCTACTGTTTTTCTATTTCGAACACGAACGGTATTTGCAAAACTCTGAGATTGTATGAAAAATGAAATGCAGAATGCTATGTTTTTGTTGGATGCTTTTCTCCTTTGCGCAAAGGCCTTTAAATAGAAAAACATTTCATTTAACAACCAAGCCATTAAGGGGTGATTTTAATTCAGCCATAAAGCCAAATTCATTTCACATTATTATAGCATTTAGGTGTGGTTTGAATTCTCAATTCAAATCTGATTTTTATTAAATAAAAATCTTATTCATATAAATAAAATCTCACCAATTAACTTCTCATTAAGCCAATACAATTCACACCATTTAACCCAAGTTGCTATAATATCAATTGGACTCAATTCCAATTTCTAAAATTATATTTAGCCTCATGCCAAATAATAATTTCTCCAACAATCCCCCACATGAATGTCATTGGCTGAAATGCACGCGAGCCTATCAATGCTAGATGCAATTTCAGAGTTATGCCGGAACTTGTTGCATCAGGATAGGTGGTTTTGGGCCTTGAACCTTCCTTAGTGAAATACCATCGGATATACTTGCCAACCAGTGGACGTGATGCCTTGAACTGTTCGGCGTTTTGTGTATACCAAGACAATGGTACTCACACAACTCATTCCAATACCGTATTTGTTCTCGTTGTTGTCCGTTTCGGCCCTGGACTGCCTTGGAAAATTTCATCGAATGCTTTAGATATTTAGCCCTTTTGTATCATCTCATAGAAGCGGCCCCTTCACATTCGACATAGGTGATCTCTCATTAAGGGTATCCTGCAATACCCCGCTTGTGTTCACAAGACATAAGGATCATTAGAACCTCAAGTTCTCCTTAACCTGTACAGGTCCATCACTCTTTCATCATAGAAATGGGCTGGGAACTCAATTTCCTGAGTGCTTTGTTCGACTCGCCCCCACAATTTGGTTGTCTCTTTGAACCTGCAAATTGGGGTTTACAATTCAGGTAGGGTTGCCATCATGGGGTGATGTCTTTAGGTGGGCTCAATTCCGATTTCCCTCGATGAATTTGCTACTTAGTCTCTCGATAGACCTTTCGTCAATCGCCTCAAATATTTTCTTTAACCTCTTAAAGTCTTTGGAAAATATTATGATTATTATTCAACTTAAAAGTTTGAAATAATCTTAACCAACACTTTCTTCTTATAGCCCCCACATTTCTTTCTTTTCCTCAAGAAAAAAATGTCTCTAGCCTTAAAGAAATTACTTATTTCAGAATTTATTTTGTTTGCGTACTTCGCGTCTTACATCAAATAAATCTGAATATTTAATCTATTTGGTAAAATAAATAGTATTAAATTCCACTTGCTTCTCACTAAGCAATTTAATTTACACACTTATATTTGGACTCAATTCCAAATATTTCAAACAAATGTATATATATAAAATACAAGTCTCGCACTTGTTTTTATTTTCTACAAATATATATAACATACAAGTCTCACACTTGTGTTATTTTCAACAAATATTTATATATGCATATATGTAATAACATACAAGTCTCGCACTTGTGTTATTTCCTACAAATATAAATATATATATATATATTATACAAGTCTCACACTTGTATTTTCAACAACTATACACATATATACACACACACACACAATGTACAAGTCTCGCACTTGTATTATATTTCCATGTCATAAAGACGTCACAAGTAATCGAAATAAATTATAATATTTGCCTCACATGCAACTTCGATTACATTTATTCGTAAAACTAGTCTCCTCACACGAGACTTTTTACTGCATCAAACTTGAACACTAGCCTCAGTACTAGCCTCACCCTTATGTGACATGGTCATAACAGACATCTTAAAAGATTCTTAGACCAAATCCCTTTTCTCCAAAGGTTCTACCCTTAGACAGGATAACCTTGTCTGACTCAAAGACAAGTGTGAACCTTTTCTAGTTCGATATTGTCTCACATATTAGATTCATGTGAATCTCTGAAACATGAAGCGCCTCGTTTAGGGCCAACTCTCTCCCCGAGGTCCTCTTTAGCACAACCTTTCCCCTGCCTTCAAATTTTGAGATTTCAGAGTTTCCCAAGAAACACTGTTTGTTCTCCACAAGTTGATAGGTCGTGAACATCCACTTGTTCGCGCAGATGTGGTCGAGTAGCCCCAATGTCTACCTACCATTCGTTCGGGTTGTTGTTTTAATTTTTCAGCCGCCATAACTAATTAAATAATTCACACAATTATTTATATTAGTATCGCTGAGAATTCTCAACCGAACTATTTATACAGATATTCTCAGGCCAGTGGAGGGACAAAACCTCTTTAAAATCCACCTTTCTGCGACAGAATATTAGGTTCCCAGGCCAGTGGAGGGACAAGTCCGCTTACACTCCACCTTTCTGCGACAAAACTGTCTGTATAAATATTCCACTTAGAATATCTTCGAATAATTCACAAGTTTCAATACTTAGAATTATTTTCATTTTGAATTTCTGTTCGAATAATTCACAAGTCTCAATACTTAGAAATATTCTAATTATGAATTTTCTTCAAATAATTCACAAGTCTCAATACTTATAATTATTCTCAATTTTAATTTCCTTCGAATAATTCACAAGTCTCAGTACTTAGAATTATTTCGACATTCTTTTAGGTTTATCTAGTTGAGAATATGACATAGTGGTTCTCAAAACCGGTACTACGGTCTCAATACCGTTAGCACTTTGATTTAGCGTGACAACCTCAATGTCGCCCGCTATTAGGAAGGTATCAATGCTTGCGGCATTGTTCTTAGTGCTATCACCCACCATATCTCTAAATAATTCACAAGTCTCACACTTATAATTATTTAAAGTCTTCATAGCGCACACTTGCAATTTTATATATTCCCACATATCTCAATTGCAATTATTTTCACTAATCACATAACCAGGCTCAACATATATCACATATTTAAATTGTATCTACTCAAAATATTTAATTTAAATATATTTATAGCATGGATATATTAAGCATATTATTCAAATAATAAACTGCACGTCATTTAATTACACAATAACGCATGCATTTAACACGAAATAACTCACAGACTAACGGTAAGGAGCACATTCAGTACCGCAGGTGATGCGGGTTCGAATCCAGGGAGTTAAGTTTTGAAACATGCTCAGCAAATTAAATAACGAATTTAAAGCATGTATTGAATACGTAACTGAACAACTTAACACACAAGATCCAAACACTCAAACGGAAAAGATAACGCCTGGCAAACAGAGTGACTCGAGTTCGATTCACAGAAGATGCAATACTGATTAATATTTTTTTTTAAAACCTGCTCTTAACGTTTTGAAAACAGAAACTGAGAGCAGAAATCTAAAGCTGGAAAATAGATTTTGAAAAACCAACAGCAAACAATTAAAAAAACAGCTTGATAAATAATAGAACATGTACCATGCTTAACAAATCTCAGGCCTGTTAATTCAATTTTATAAAACAAACTTTAAGCCTTTGTTAACAGAGGATATATTCAACAGAGAATATAACCACATAATATTATCTTGTAAACCTGTAGAAATATTCCAACATATAAACCTGCAGAAACAATAGTTAACAAGAAGACAGACATAGATACTTGATCTGTGTTACTGCAATTATTAATCTCCACATCTGGACATAGTATTCTCTGAAATCACGAAACACATTAGTAGCTCAAGAACATAAACATTTAGAAACAAAGCATATGAACAGATTCTAGAAATTTCAACCACCTATACGTGCAACACGTATTACGAATAGAGATAATAGATTCGATCTTAAGATTGTTGGTATCGCGTTGCAAACGTATAACAATAATAAAGAACAAATAACGACAAGAAAAACTTTTATATTAATGATGTTGATTTTCCAAAATAAATACATATGACAAACAATAAAGTTTACCGAAAATGTGTAAGAATGGATTGAAGAACGGTTTTAGGACGAGTTGAAAGCAAGCCTTCTCCCCTTAAGATCGAATTCCTCGGCTATCCTTCAAGCCCTCGTAAGGAAGAGATCCCCCAAGGTACAACGTCCACTCAAATAAACAGCAAGTGAAGGAATCTACTGTTTTTCTATTTCGAACACGAACGGTATTTGCAAAACTCTGAGATTGTATATGAAAAATGAAATGCAGAATGCTATGTTTTTGTTGGATGCATTTCTCCTTTGCGCAAAGGCCTTTAAATAGAAAAATATTTCATGTAACAACCAAGCCATTAAGGGGTGATTTTAATTCAGCCATAAAGCCAAATTCATTTCACATTATTATATCATTTAGGTGTGGTTTGAATTCTCAATTCAAATCTGATTTTTATTAAATAAAAATCTTATTCATATAAATAAAATCTCACCAATTAGCTTCTCATTAAGCCAATACAATTCACACCATTTAACCCAAGTTGCTATAATATCAATTGGACTCAATTCCAATTTCTAAAATTATATTTAGCCTCATGCCAAATAATAATTTCTCCAACAATGTATACCTTAATAAATTAATTAACCTTCTAATTATCTTTGTCTATTCTTTTGTCTTTTCCACTGGCAACTACTCTCAAATTCAATTCTGAGTATATATGGAAGAAGGATAAATTACAACGTATAATGTGTTTTTCACATTGTCTTCTACTTCTGAATATCCTTTAAACAAATATGACGAAGAAAATATGAATATGTGTCCACAATTAACGATTGATCAACGGCCCAGAACAAAATATTAAACAATACCTTGAAAAGTATATTGCTATTTTAAAAACTTAGGGGATCCAACAAGAAATATATTATTCATTAGGGGGCTTACTGAGACTTACTAACGACCATAATTTGAGCGGATCTATAATCAAATGAATTACAATAGTACCTTAAATTAAGGCAATGGTCAAACACAAAAGATAAAAAGTAAAACCCACCCGTGAAGCTCAACTTTATCCTAAATTGTCAATTGGATTCCTTGTGAAGCTAATTAAGACCATTACCTTAAATTTATCATTACTTAAACTTTGTCTAATAATCTATAAAATCTATAAAACCCCAAATCATAGCACCTACTAGTCCAATTATCTTATGTTAATTAATTTAAAATTTTAAAACCCCCATCTTAAGCAATCAGTACGGTCATCTCTTTCTCTCTCCGAGGTCACCCCAACTTTACTCTTTCTTGTCTGAAATTTACAATTCCATCGCCATTTCCTTTCATTTGCAACTCTGTTACTTCACCTGTAAGCTTCTTTACATTTTTAAATCATATATTTATATTTATAAGTCAATTGGGCAGCTGCATGCAATTGCCAAATCAAGATTTGACAAGGTGGTGCAATTTTTGTTGTAAAGATCGAATTTTTACAACAAAAACAAGAAACCCATTTTGCAAGACTTATTGGTTTTGCTATTTGAGGGCAATTGGATCTAGGGGGAGTTGTTATTTGGAGTTATAACTTATAAGGCTTAGATTTGAAGTGGGTACTATTGATTCTTTTATTTGCTTCATTGTTGATGTGTTTTCTTCTTTATGGTACTTCATTAATGGTTCTTTAAGGAAAAAAAAACATTTTGTGACCCTTAACTGTAAAGGGGGCCCTGAGGGTAAAATTTGATTCACCTGTCGGTGGGTGTTTGATTATTGAATAGCATTGTAGCTCTATTACAATCAAGGGGTTACATTGTACATCATTTTTGTTGAGTGTATTTCAAAAAGATTGGAACTTTACTTCAAAAGTTGGATGCAAGTAGGATGAGGAAAAATGCTTACTCTCATTCAGGGAGGATATTTGGTGACAGGAGGTGGAGAATTCCGTTCTTTTTGAGTTTGTTAGTGTCGGTAAGTTTGTTTACTGCCACCATTTTGGGATTGTATTCGACGCGTTATGGCCAAGACCAAGTTCAGCTTGAGGTTACGTCGTTTGCGGATTCTGTGGACTCGGATGGGTATTTTGTGGAATCGGAGTTACGGAAGTCGTTGAAGTCGTATGAAGACACTGAAATGGAGCCGCCGAGACTTGCTTATTTGATCTCAGGAACGAAGGGCGATAGTCAGAGGATGATGAGGACATTGCAAGCTGTGTATCATCCTAGAAATCAGTATATACTTCACATGGATCTCGAGGCTCCACCTAAGGAGAGGTTAAATTTGACAATTTCGGTGAAGAATGATCCGACATTTAGCGAGGTGGAGAATGTGCGTGTAATGGCTCAATCGAATTTGGTGACTTACAAAGGTCCTACCATGATTGCTTGTACTCTTCAAGCAATAGCAATTTTGTTGAAAGAAAGTTTGAGTTGGGACTGGTTTATTAATCTCAGCGCCTCAGATTATCCTCTTATGACACAAGATGGTTAGTGATCTCTTTCTTGTTTACTCAAGTCTCCAGAATTTCATCCATAATTATGTTTCATATTGTACTTTTCGTGGTTATTTGAGGTTTTTAATTTTGCTATGTTTGGTCACCATCTCTAGAAGGAGAAATTATATAAAAGGCATTTGGAACTAACAAGATAGGCCAGTATGCTTATAAGACATTGACAGTAAAATCATTAGCTAGGAGTGCGGAAGTGAGATGACAGTAGGAGTTAGGAGCAAGTTGAGCCATGGTTTTTTATAAGCATAATAAAGATGGTCTTGTAAATGAGTTAACCCATAGTCCTGACTGAAGGTGGGCTATATGGCTTTTATATTTCTTCGTTCTATGGCATTGGAGCAGCATTTTTGATACTGTCCCTAAACAGTGGGTTTGTTCATGTGTTTCTTTGTATTTTATAAATGTGAAGAGGTTTGTAGTTTAATTGAATTGCGTTTCAGTTAAGTTGGCACAATATGCTGTGTAGATTTGGAAGTCCTTGGTTTTCTGATTCATTCAGATTGGTTAACTGAGCATTTATGACTTCATACGGCCTTACTAAGTCGTGAAGTGAGAGAACAAAATATGCGCAAATCATTGAGAGAAGAATAATCTTACTTAGTATTGTTAGATCTATTGGTTCTTTTTTTTTCTTTTATCTTTTAATTGATGATATATGTTTTTGTTTGCAGTTGTAATGGTTAGTAGCAACCCGTGAATAATCATCATCTTGTACTTCGAACAACAACAAGCTTGTAACACTAAAGGGGTAGGATATAGGAACCAAAATATAAATCATGGCGAATTGAAGTCAAGAAATTATTTTCTCAAGTCATTTTGGTATAGTGGAAGGTCTACATTTATTCTTTTGACCGACAATGTTGTTTCAGATGACCCCAAATCCATGTTATAGTCGTCCTTGTTCTACATATGCTGGCTGTAGCTCTAGAATTTCGAGAGTTTCGATGTGTGGTATTGGTCGTCATCTTGTAAACTGAAGAAATTGCTGGAAGACTATGTTCCCTTGATATGTTTTGGGTCTGAAAAATGCTATCTGTACCCATATTATTTTGACGGGCACATAGTTTATTCTTGTTCTTCATCTAAATACTAATATGGATGAGAAACTAATTCTGAGGCAAGAAAGTTATTGATACTCATGCATAATCTTATTAATGATATAAATTCCTAGTCATAGGTTTTGCACCAAATTGTCTGGAAGAGTTTACGACCGTGATACAAGAAAATCTATTAAAGCCTCAGTTCTAAAATCTCTTCTTGCAATCCTACAATCTCATCTTCAGATCTTGTTTGAACTTCGGTATAATTTTATGGTGGAACCTTATCGTTGTTAAAACCATAGTTCAAACATCATTTCTACTTTTCTGCTGCAAATTCAGTGATAGTTTATAGTTTCAAACATTTTTCCTTAATAATACTCGTATTCTAGAACTTATGATGTTATCTTATTGCTTTAACAACAATTTATTTTCTTGAAAATTAAAATTGTCTCTTCTGGTTTTTGCAGATCTTCTTTATGTTTTGTCAAATCTGTCTAGAAATCTAAATTTCATCGAGCATACACAGATTTATGGGTGGAAACTGTAAGTGCCTTGACATTTGATAAAACAAACCTTTGTAGCTTTTTTTGGTTTTTTTTTGCTTGTTTGGAAGAAGTCAAGTATGATGTTTGCAATTTTACACTGATCATGCTTTCAGGAACCAAAGAGCAAAGCCTATCATCATTGATCCAGGTCTTTACTTGTCTAAAAAATCTGATATTGCTTGGACGACTCAGCGCCGCTCTCTGCCAACCTCTTTTAAGTTGTTTACGGGTGAGTTCCTCATGTGACTAAGTCGGTGTCTGTGAAAACATAAAATGTTAGTGCATTTGATGGTTATGGTCAACATAAGAACTTCTTATATAGTGGAACAATTTAGTAAAACAAGGGTGAATCATGCTGGAATCCCCTGCTATGACATTTTTTGCAACTTATAAGAACCCCCTATTTCCAGCACATGCAAATATTCTACTATAGTTATGAAGTTGTCATCTGAAAATAAATATTACAATATGCATCATGAGCTGGAGTCACTTGGTGCTTTTAAATAGTATTAGTTTCTTCTTGAATGGGGCGGTCTTTTCCTGTTTGATCGATAAATTTTCTCTACTGAAGCTCGTGCGAGCTTAAACTCCCGGCTTAGTTTACAGATCCCACCGGCTTAGTTTACAGATATACTTGTAGAAATTTAATTAGAAAGCTAGCGATAAATTGCTACTAGAAGCACATGGGAGGACCAGAACAGAGTGTTTGAGAGACGAAGAATCTCAACCACATCCATACACGGTTTCTCTTTACTTTCCTTTTGCCATATGCTAGTATCATACAACTCTTAGGTTAACATGATATTAATGGCATCAATAGACACTCATGGTCTACTTGAAAATTCCAGTCGTGTTATCTTGTATGATTGTTGCTGTCAAATAAGATCTTTCCTGTGGTTCTTTTTTTACAGGCTCAGCATGGGTGATGCTAACTCGCTCATTTGTGGAATACTGCATTTGGGGATGGGACAACCTTCCTCGAACAATCCTCATGTACTATTCAAACTTCGTCTCCTCACCCGAAGGCTATTTTCACACAGTCATCTGCAACACTGAAGAATTTCGTCAAACTGCTATAAGTCATGATCTCCATTATATTGCTTGGGACAGTCCTCCTAAGCAACATCCAAGATCGTTAACAATTAAAGACTTCAGTAAAATGGTAAACAGCAGCGCCATGTTCGCTAGGAAGTTCCACAAGGATGATATAGTCTTGGACAAGATCGATAGAGAGTTACTTGGACGAACAAACCGTTTTGCTCCCGGGAGATGGTGCATAGGAAGCTCCAAAGATGGGGCGGATCCTTGCTCATTGATTGGTGAGGATTCCGTGTTTAGGCCTGGTCCAGGAGCTGAGAGGTTGCGAAAGCTCTTTGGAGAGTTGTTGTCTGATGAATTTCGAAGTAAGCAATGTCCAATGGGGTGAAGGATCATTATAGATGGTAATGTTTTTAGTGATTTTCAACGCAAGTTGTTTTCTTACAGGGGAAGTTGGGAGGTGTAAATGTACATTATTAAGGTGTTGATAGAATTTGTGCAATGTGAAATTTTGTTTTGTTTTCCAATCCAAGAAAGGTATTTTCAGTTGGTTTCTTTTTCTCATGTGAGATTTTGACTTAAATCTGTCCATTGATATATGTACATATTCATATTTGCTCAAGGAGATTTTGTTTTCTGTTATAAAAACTAGCCCTTTTGAAGTTTAACAGGACCATTGAATTCAATGTTTAATTTTTTATGGAAAAACAACATAAGAAGATCATTTTTCCATAAACTAGAACATTGCAAAGGACTCCATATTTCAGACGAACATATAATGAGTACTTCATAAGAGAGGAATTACAAAGTCCAACAAACTTATAAATAAGGAGCCATCCATCCATTTGATGTGTTTGAGAATTACTCAGTAGAGATCAATTTCATGTACTTTTCAGTTATCATTTCAGGAGAAAGATCAGTAAAATAACCCTTCTCCACATCCAAGCCTTCCTGTGCGGCCAGCGCTTCGACATGGTTCTGGACTCTATCCGCACCAATTTGATTCGGTTCCAACAACATGCATGCTATCTCGGTCGTGTCCTCGCCGTGAACCAGGCCAATTGTCTGCACTGTGGGCAGGCCCCCTCCCCTGGCGCTCACCAGCAGCGCAATCCTTCTAGCCGCAGCCACATCCGTGGACATGATGGGTATGTTATAAGTGGCAACCCAGGGACGAGCACCGACCGTCACAAGCCCTCTGGCACGGGATACTGTTTCGGGCCCTTCATTGGGTTTCTCAGAAAGTGTGTCCGGCTGAGCCCACCCGGCCCACTCTTTTCCCATTAAGTTGGGCTGGTAATAGCCGAGTTCGCGTCTGATGGTCTCTAAAGCCTTTCCGTTTGGGTGCGCAGCGGCGTATAGGTATACCGGCACTGCAGTTAATAGAGAAAAACATTGATGTGATGCATTCATATGTGCAAGAAAAAAATTTGCATTGCACTACCTTGAAATCGATTCCCAATATCTGCTCCGATTGATTTTGCTAGCCACGAAGCTTCTTCCATGGAAGACCGAGCGAGAGGATGGCAAACTATGTCGTCAACGACACCAAGCCGGGGGTGGGCTCCGGAATGCGACTCGAGATTTATGGCTTCATATGCTGCACCAGCCATTGCTAGTACACTTTGGTGCAAGGGAGTGTAAATTGGACATCCTATGCTGTCATGAGCAACATATGATACAAGAGTATATCCAGCTCTGTTGTACTCGTGGTCCTTGAACTTGTTGACGATTATGGTTTCGGGATCCTGCCTCGCAGCTCGCTCGATTGAGTCGAGGGCCTCGGCATTTCGTGTTTCGGAAATGTATAATTTACAACAGAGTAGCATAGATTGTTTCATCATTTTCTTCTTGTCCTTCCAAGTGAAAAGAAAATGTATAAGGTGCTCATGTCATTTTATTCTCATTTTTTGGTTAAACTGGGGGATTTGCAAGAATGTTCTTGATTGAAAAAAAGTAAGACTTCAGATTAAATCAACATAAATATTGCTACAACTAAAACTATTTGCAGAACAAACAAATTACATGTAATAGGCCAATAGGGTGAAGAACGAATTATAACAAAATCCCTCACGTTTCAGAACCTCTTTTTTATTTTTTTTATTTTTTTTTAAAGACCCTTGTCATTTATTACTACTATTAGAAACAATTAATGATAAAATACCGTAATAAAAACAATAAAATTACAAAAGCTTCCTGATAAATATTACAGCTTAAACACAGTAATAAAAAAGTAACGGTCCCACTAAAAACAAAACTAGAAACACCCTTACAAAATAATTATACTATTATTGCTGAAAACAAAAATAAAAATTCCTAACAAAGTGTCTTATCTACTGACTACTGCAATGAAGATACTGTTGCAAATGTGAGAAAGGAAATAAATATGATTAAATAATATTGTTATTGAGAAGAACAAAAAAACCAATCTTAAGTACAGAACAAATAATTGCAAAATTTAAATAAAACTCTGTATCATGATCAGAGTCGAAATCTAACTCCTGAAATCAAGTTCAACCAAGAAAAGAACATATTTTTTTTTGTTAATATAGTTCTTAAAGTCATAGAAGTAAAGCATAAAAAGTATGTTGCTGTTGGGATGTTAATTAAGAGTAAAATTCAGTTTGATCAGAATAAATAACTCTTGGTAAGAAATGACTTACATATACGTTTTTACCTCTATTATAAACATAAACCATGAATTTTATGTAATTATATTTATAAATATATCCTGATAACATAGTCACATAGAGAAAGCAAAAGATCGAGAGGGTCTTCTTACATTATTGAAACTTGGGTCGACATCCATTTCCTCTGTTTCTTGGATTTTGCTTCTACTCCTCTGCTTGTTCTCTCTCTCTCTCTCTCTCTCTCTCTCTCTCTAGTTTCTATGAATGAGTGACGAATAATATGAGACTAAAAGCCAAATATTTATGATGCCAGAAAGCTCTTGTTGTGACTCAGCATTGATGTAACATCAACGAGCTATGAGGCCCCATATAACCTAACGTGTCATTTTTGGGCAAATATACAATGTGTACAGTCATGCAAGAAAAGTTCACGTGCAACATATGTTCAGTTTTTTTTTCTCCGGGGACCGCTCTCTTTATAGTTATTATGGTTGGAGTTACATAGTACAATTGTAACATTGTAACTTACATACAAAATGCAAAGATAATTAGAATTATATAGACAACAGGTAAGGACGAGGTCAAAGCAATAACATTCCTTAGTGAAAGGACTACATGAATCATGATCCTCTATGAAATCCAATTTTTACACCAAGTTAAATAACGTTAAATTAAGCGCTATTTCGTGATTAGTGTTTCTAACATTCTTTTGTTGTTTTGTGATTGATGCAACGTTCAGTCTTCTGAGGAATGTAGAACGTTAGATGACGAGGAAGAAACCAGAGGATAGAACATTGAAAAGCAAAATCTTTAAATTTTGGCAAGTAACTCAAAACTGCACCAGTCTCTCAACCTATTGAAATAAGTCGTTGGATGAATTGAGCGACTAGCGCTATAGCCAGGCAAGTAGCCCTACTGAAAAGATGATATATATATATATATATATATATTGTTAGATATATTCCGCACCTTTTCCGACGAACGAACAGCAGCAATAAACACGAACAAACCGCAACAACGAATCTGGAAATCTGCAGCAACGAACCCGCTCCAAGTCGCGCAAAATATACGCTCCCCTCAAGACAATATTCGCCCCCACTATTTATGCAATCGAGTTAACAGCGAATTTGTCCCAGGATACAATGAAGCCCAATCTAAAGATTGTTGATTATATGCGAATTGCACTTTCGAATATAATCACAAATACTCAAATCAATGAAGGTTGTGTTTTTCCCAGAAATGAACCGTACTATGTTTTGTAATATAAAGGATATTCTGCTTTGAAAAGGAGAAGAGTAAGTTCTGTTCCAGAATATAAAATCTGATTTTTCTTCTCTCAAATGAAACGTACAGAATATGTATATTGAATGTAAGGATTCTCATCTGTATTTGATTTGGACTCTTATATATAATAAAGATTATTACTCGTACCGTAAAGGCACAACACTTCAAAAAAGAGGTTTCTGTTTGAACAAAAGTGTCTGTTCATTTTAAGCATTGGAGGGAAAAAGTAACAGACTCTAAACCACAAAACCAACGGTTCTGAAAACAATTTAAATCTGAAAACTAAATAATTAATTTCTTTAATAATTTTGAAAATTATTAACATTCCCCCACAATTTTCAAAATAAGATGAGTAGAGAAAAACATTACTTCGGTACAGGAATACATGATTTAATAATGGTGTCTCACGACTTGAACCATTATCTAGTGAGAGCATTTCAAAGTTAATCGAAAATTTTGGTAGACGTATCTTTGAACCAATTTCTCATATGATTAACCGGAAACACAAACACACACATATTCCAAGTGCTTTGAGTATTCAAGAAGCCGACACGTGAACTGGCCTTGTGTCTATATCCTGTTTTCGTGAACGCTCTAGAGTTAAGCCCATAACTCATAGAAGGCGGCACCACCTTCGACATTCATATAGGTAGACCTATCAAAAGTGTCCATGTAACATAAAACACTTTAGCAAATATATGCTATAAGTCTATTAAGAGCACGATGCTCAGCCTACCTTTAACATTACATGTACAAGCACTAATCACCTTGGGATGAATATTATTAAGTGCTTCAACCACAAAGCATATGATGTACTTTGCTCGTTGAACTCTGTCCCTCGAAACTCAAGAGTAGAGTTGAGTTTCCATCATTGGTGGTTATATTCAATGGGCTTAAGTCCCATCCCTCGAGAAGTTTTGAATATCAAATCTCTCGTCAGTCCTTTCGTCAAAGGATCAGCCAGATTTTGACTAGATCGTACAAAATCTATAGTAATTACTCCATCGGTGAGTAATTGTCTAACATAGCTATGTCTTAGTCCAATATGCCTGGACTTCCCATTGTACACCTTATTATAGGCTTTTGATAGTGTGGCCTCACTATCACAATGAATAGATATCGGCGGCACAGGCTTCGGCCACATTGGAATTTCAATTAACAAATTCCTTAGCCATTCTGCCTCCTTGCTACTCGAAGCAAGTGCAACAAATTCAGCCGCCATAGTTGAATCTGTAATACAAGTTTGTTTCTTGGAGCTCCATGAGATAGCCCCACCTCCAAGGGTGAAGATCCACCCACTTGTGGATTTATGATCTTCCAACTCAGTTATCCAACTAGCATCCGTAAATCCTTCTAAAACCGAAGGATATCCCTTGAAACAAATACCATAATCTATGGTTTTTCTCAAATATCTTAATACTCTATTCACAGCAGTCCAATGATCATGACTAGGATTACTAGTGTATCTACTTAGTCTACCAACAACATAAGCAATATCAGGCCTAATACTAGTCATGGCATACATAAGGCAACCAATTACTCTAGCATACTCAAGTTGATTTATAGCTCTACCAAAATTAGTACACAACTTAATGCTAGAATCAAAAGGAGTATTAACAGGCATGCAATCATATTGATTAAATTTCTTAAACACTTTTTCTATGTAGTGAGATTGTGAAAGAGTCAAACCTTCATCATTTCTAATGATTTTGATACCAAGAATCACATCAGCTATGCCCATATCTTTCATGTCAAAGTTTGAAGATAAAATCATAAAAATAATTTAGCATACTCAACTGATTCTAAATCAGTGCCAAAGATTAACACATCATCAACATATAAGCAAATAACAACACCTCTATTATCATGGAATTTACTATAAACACATTTATCTGATTCGTGTATCATAAATCCATTAGAGATGACAACTTCATCGAATTTTTCATGCCATTGTTTAGGAGCTTGTTTCAAGCCATATAAGGACTTAATTAATTTGCAAACTTTTCGTTCTTGACCAGGCATAACAAAACCTTCTGGTTGGTCCATATAAATTTCCTCTTCTAGTTCACCATTTAAGAAGGCTGTTTTAACATCCATTTGATGTATAACAAAATTATGAATAGAAGCTAAAGCTATAAGTAATCGAATTGTAGAGATTCTTGCCACATGAGCATATGTATCAAAGTAGTCTATACCTCATTTTTGAGAGAAACCTTTAGCTACTAGCCTTGCCTTAAATTTTTCAATGGTCCCATCAACTTTTATTTTCTTTTTAAAAATCCATTTACATCCAATAGGTTTAGATCCCGGTGGTAAATTTACAAGTATCCATGTATCATTACCTAAAATGGATTCCATCTCATCATTAATTGCTTCTTTCCAGAAACTAGCATCACGAGATTTCATTGCTTGTTCATATGTAAGAGGGTCTGGATCAATGTTAGACAAAGGAGCATAAGGTGTGCAAAGAGTATCCCTAGTTCCTTCAACTAGATAAACAACAAAATCAGGTCCAAAGGACTTTGGCGTTCTTATTCTTTTACTCTTTCTAACTTCATCCTCTTTATCATCATTACTTGTATGTTTAAGATTTAGATCACTAACATCTTTATTTTCACAGATTTTAGGAATAGAATTAAATCTATTCTCGTAGAACATCGCATCTCTAGATTCAATTATGGTATTTAATCTTATTGAGTCATTAGGCTCTACTACAAAAAATCTATAGGCTTTACTATGTTCAGCATAACCTAAGAAAATACATTCTACACCTTTTGCACCCAAACTTTTAATTTTAGGTTCCGGCAATCTAACAATTGGTCTACAACCCCAAACTTTAAGATAGTTCAAGTTAGGCTTTCTTTTATTCCAAAGTTCATAAGGTGTAACATGAGATTTTTTATGAGGAATTCTATTAAGAATATGACAAGCCGTTAATAACGCTTCACCCCAAAAACTCTTATTTAAACCAGAATTATAAAGCATAGCATTCACCATTTCTTTTAAAGTTCTGTTCTTTCTTTCTGCTACTCCGTTTTGTTGTGGTGAATAAGGTGTAGTGGTCTCATGAATTATACCGAATGATTCACAAAAAGAAGGAAAATGATATTCACCTCCTCGATCAGATCTTAGACATTTAATCTTAGAGTTTAAGTAGTTTTCTACTTCATTTTTATATATTCTAAATTTATCAAGTACTTCATCTTTTGCATGCAACAAATATACATAGCAATATTTGGAGTAATCATCAATAAATGTGGCAAAGTATTTATTTCCTCCTTTAGTGGGAGCAGCATGTAAGTCACATAAATCACTATGTATAAGATGCAATAAATCACTTTTTCTTTCTACCGAATGAAAAGATTTCCTAGTGATTTTTGTATGTGCACATACTTGACATTTATCAAATATATCATTTTCATGTTTAGGAATCAACTCTAATTTAATCATATCAGTCATACGATTAGTATTTACATGTCCTAATCTATTATGCCACAACGAAAAAGAGTCAACCATATAAATAGAATCATTCATTATTTTATTGATATTAAATTTAAACATTCCCTCGTACAAATAACCTTTGCCTACAAAGGTACCACTCTTAGACAGAACAAATGTATCGGACTCAAACACAAGCTTAAAGCCATGTTTATTCAAAAGGCTACAAGAAACCAAATTTTTCCTTATTTCAGGAACATGATACACTTCATTTAAAGTTAAAATCTTTCCAGAAGTGAATTCCATAACCACAGTTCCTTTGCCTTTCACAACTGCCGTTGACGAGTTGCCCATGTACAAGACATTGCCATCATGAATAGGCTCATAAGCGGTAAAGCAACTTATGTCTTTGCACACGTGCCTCGTGGCACCGGAGTCAATCCACCAAGAACCATCATCTTGTACCATGTTTGCTTCAGAAACAACAGCCACAAAATTTTCTTTATTGGTTTGCTGATCCTTCTCTCTCTTCAAGGTTCTGCACTCCTTTTTGAGATGTTCTGGTTTTCCACAATGCCAACAAGCCCCCTTCTTCTTTTTGTTTTCCTTCTTTTGGTTCTTGGTGTACTGCCCCTTTCTTTTCCGATTTTCATTATTCTGTCCGGAGTGCTGGGATTGTTTAGACTCTTTATTTTCTTCTACCATATGCACCAAAGAAGAGCCAACTACATGTAATTCCTCTTTTTCTTGCATCCTAGATTGTTCTTCAATGCGAAAGTAAGAATTCAAGTCTTTTACAGTAATGTCTTCTTTTTTATGTTTTAGGCTCTTCTTATAATCTTTCCATGAAGGTGGAAGTTTATCAATGATGCAAGACACAATAATGCATTCATCCATGTGTATATTTAAATTTTTCATGTGTCCTAAGATGCATTGCAATTCATTAAATTGCTCACTTATAGATTTTCCATCAACCATTTTGTAATTCATGAATTGGGAAGATAGAAATTTCTTACTTGTAGCATCTTCAGTCAAGTACCGATTATTGAGAGAATCCCAAAGTTCCTTCGCCGTCTCGACATTTTGGTACACATCGAACAGATTATCCGTTAACGCATTCAATATATGTCCCCGGCAGATTTCGTCGTCTTTCACCCATTTCACTCGCGTTCGAGATTCCGCCAAAGTTTTATTTTCACGCTCTTGAGGCTTCGGTGTTGTTAGAACATAATCCACCGCAAGAGTGAGTAAAAGGAAACGGACTTTCTTTTGCCATCGTCGGAAATTTCCTCCATCGAACCTCTCCAATTTGACGAAGTCGGTGGTGAGTTGCAACAAGTTTTGAGATGCCATAATATTGTCTTGAGATTGTTAGATTTATTCCGCACCTTTTCCGACGAACGAACAGCAGCAATAAACACGAACAAACCGCAACAACGAATCTGGAAATCTGCAGCAACGAACCCGCTCCAAGTCGCGCAAAATATACGCTCCCCTCAAGACAATATTCGCCCCCACTATTTATGCAATCGAGTTAACAGCGAATTTGTCCCATGATACAATGAAGCCCAATCTAAAGATTGTTGATTATATGCGAATTGCACTTTCGAATATAATCACAAATACTCAAATCAATGAAGGTTGTGTTTTTCCCAGAAATGAACCGTACTATGTTTTGTAATATAAAGGATATTCTGCTTTGAAAAGGAGAAGAGTAAGTTCTGTTCCAGAATATAAAATCTGATTTTTCTTCTCTCAAATGAAACGTACAGAATATGTATATTGAATGTAAGGATTCTCATCTGTATTTGATTTGGACTCTTATATATAATAAAGATTATTACTCGTACCGTAAAGGCACAACACTTCAAAAAAGAGGTTTCTGTTTGAACAAAAGTGTCTGTTCATTTTAAGCATTGGAGGGAAAAAGTAACAGACTCTAAACCACAAAACCAACGGTTCTGAAAACAATTTAAATCTGAAAACTAAATAATTAATTTCTTTAATAATTTTGAAAATTATTAACATTCCCCCACAATTTTCAAAATAAGATGAGTAGAGAAAAACATTACTTCGGTACAGGAATACATGATTTAATAATGGTGTCTCACGACTTGAACCATTATCTAGTGAGAGCATTTCAAAGTTAATCGAAAATTTTGGTAGACGTATCTTTGAACCAATTTCTCATATGATTAACCGGAAACACAAACACACACATATTCTAAGTGCTTTGAGTATTCAAGAAGCCGACACGTGAACTGGCCTTGTGTCTATATCCTGTTTTCGTGAACGCTCTAGAGTTAAGCCCATAACTCATAGAAGGCGGCACCACCTTCGACATCCATATAGGTAGACCTATCAAAAGTGTCCATGTAACATAAAACACTTTAGCAAATATATGCTATAAGTCTATTAAGAGCACGATGCTCAGCCTACCTTTAACATTACATGTACAAGCACTAATCACCTTGGGATGAATATTATTAAGTGCTTCAACCACAAAGCATATGATGTACTTTGCTCGTTGAACTCTGTCCCTCGAAACTCAAGAGTAGAGTTGAGTTTCCATCATTGGTGGTTATATTCAATGGGCTTAAGTCCCATCCCTCGAGAAGTTTTGAATATCAAATCTCTCGTCAGTCCTTTCGTCAAAGGATCAACCAGATTTTGACTAGATCGTACAAAATCTATAGTAATTACTCCATCGGTGAGTAATTGTCTAACATAGCTATGTCTTAGTCCAATATGCCTGGACTTCCCATTGTACACCTTATTATAGGCTTTTGATAGTGTGGCCTCACTATCACAATGAATAGATATCGGCGGCACAGGCTTCGGCCACATTGGAATTTCAATTAACAAATTCCTTAGCCATTCTGCCTCCTTGCTACTCGAAGCAAGTGCAACAAATTCAGCCGCCATAGTTGAATCTGTAATACAAGTTTGTTTCTTGGAGCTCCATGAGATAGCCCCACCTCCAAGGGTGAAGATCCACCCACTTGTGGATTTATGATCTTCCAACTCAGTTATCCAACTAGCATCCGTAAATCCTTCTAAAACCGAAGGATATCCCTTGAAACAAATACCATAATCTATGGTTTTTCTCAAATATCTTAATACTCTATTCACAGCAGTCCAATGATCATGACTAGGATTACTAGTGTATCTACTTAGTCTACCAACAACATAAGCAATATCAGGCCTAATACTAGTCATGGCATACATAAGGCAACCAATTACTCTAGCATACTCAAGTTGATTTATAGCTCTACCAGAATTAGTACACAACTTAATGCTAGAATCAAAAGGAGTATTAACAGGCATGCAATCATATTGATTAAATTTCTTAAGCACTTTTTCTATGTAGTGAGATTGTGAAAGAGTCAAACCTTCATCATTTCTAATGATTTTGATACCAAGAATCACATCAGTTATGCCCATATCTTTCATGTCAAAGTTTGAAGATAAAATCATAAAAATAATTTAGCATACTCAACTGATTCTAAATCAGTGCCAAAGATTAACACATCATCAACATATAAGCAAATAACAACACCTTCATTATCATGGAATTTACTATAAACACATTTATCTGATTCGTGTATCATAAATCCATTAGAGATGACAACTTCATCGAATTTTTCATGCCATTGTTTAGGAGCTTGTTTCAAGCCATATAAGGACTTAATTAATTTGCAAACTTTTCGTTCTTGACCAGGCATAACAAAACCTTCTGGTTGGTCCATATAAATTTCCTCTTCTAGTTCACCATTTAAGAAGGCTGTTTTAACATCCATTTGATGTATAACAAAATTATGAATAGAAGCTAAAGCTATAAGTAATCGAATTGTAGAGATTCTTGCCACATGAGCATATGTATCAAAGTAGTCTATACCTCATTTTTGAGAGAAACCTTTAGCTACTAGCCTTGCCTTAAATTTTTCAATGGTCCCATCAACTTTTATTTTCTTTTTAAAAATCCATTTACATCCAATAGGTTTAGATCCCGGTGGTAAATTTACAAGTATCCATGTATCATTACCTAAAATGGATTCCATCTCATCATTAATTGCTTCTTTCCAGAAACTAGCATCACGAGATTTCATTGCTTGTTCATATGTAAGAGGGTCTGGATCAATGTTAGACAAAGGAGCATAAGGTGTGCAAAGAGTATCCCTAGTTCCTTCAACTAGATAAACAACAAAATCAGGTCCAAAGGACTTTGGCGTTCTTATTCTTTTACTCTTTCTAACTTCATCCTCTTTATCATCATTACTTGTATGTTTAAGATTTAGATCACTAACATCTTTATTTTCACAGATTTTAGGAATAGAATTAAATCTATTCTCGTAGAACATCGCATCTCTAGATTCAATTATGGTATTTAATCTTATTGAGTCATTAGGCTCTACTACAAAAAATCTATAGGCTTTACTATGTTCAGCATAACCAGAAGCTAACCACAGTTAACTACCACCGATGGAGCCGCGCTATGCACGTTGCTCTACTTGCAAAGAATAATCTAGGCTTTATTGATGGAACCTATCCAGAACCAACAGTCACTGATCCATCATATTCAAGATGGATACGTTGCAACTACACTATTCTTGGATGGATATCAGCTAGTCTATCAGATGAGCTTGGAGATCCAACTGCCTTTTCTGATTCAGCATTTCAGGTATGGAATGAACTAAGAAGGAGGTTTTCCAGATCCAGTAATAATAAGATATACATGCTAGAACAACAATTAGCTAACACAAAGCAAGATGGAAATGCTTTAGTCTTATATTTCACTAAACTCAAATCTATTTGGGATGAAATCAGCCAATATGAAACACCATCTATTTGCACCAATGCTGATTGTGGTATTCTTGCTGTTTTGAACAAGAAAATTGAGCACAAGAAGGTTATGAAATTTTTAATGTGACTGGATGAGTGTTATGGAACTGTTAGGAACCAAATATTGCTAAAAGATCCATTGCCTATGTTGGATACTGCCTTTAGTTTGGTTCTACAGGAAGAAGCAAACATGGAACTTTCTGTTACATTCAATTCACACAGTGAAACAGCTGTTATGAATATCAACACACAACTGCAACATGTGAAACAAGTTGCTCTCATGACTGGTGGATTTGAGAGGCAACAAAAACCATGGAACAAACAAGGAGGATCTAAAAACAAACCTCCTTGTGCAAAGTGTGGGAAAAACAATCACACTATTGAACATTGCTATGAAATCTATGGTTATCCACCAGGACACAGATACTCAAGATTCAAACCTGCTGGTAATGGAGGAAAAGCACACTCTGGAAGTGTAAATTAGCTAAGTCAAGTTGATGCAAATGCAAGATCCAGCAATGCACCTATATCACATGAGCAGTTCCAACATCTGTGCAACCTGTTTCAAGGGAATGTTAGTCTGTTTAATCAAGCTAAGTCACAATCCAACAATTCCCAAACCTTGGTAAACAATCAATTAGGTATGACATTCAGCCTGAATTGTTCATCACATCTTTCTGATAATCTTCAAGCACCTAACTCTCTTTTCAACAAAGACACTTGGGTCCTTGACTCAGAAGCCACTGATCATATTGTATGTGATCTTAACCTTCTTGATTCTAGTAGTATAATACAAAAGTCACAAGTTCAACTACCTAATGGCAAGACTGCCCCTATCTCATATTGGAACAGTCAAGCTAAATAAAGATATCACCCTACTTCATGTTCTATGTGTACCCTCTTTTTCTTTCAATCTGCTATCTGTCAGCAAATTGATTCAATAAACTGATTGCTGCCTTGTTTTCTGGTCAAATTTATGTGTCTTACAGGACATCAGGAAATGGAAAATGATTGGGATGGCTAGAGAGAATCAAGGATTATACTACATAGCAGGAGAGAGGAACCTATCTAATTCAAATGGACTGGCTGCTAGACTAAACTCTGCCATATCACCTTCCCTTCTATGGCACAACAGGATTGGACACCCTCATGTATCCAGACTTTCTTTATTACATTCAACAAGTGGAGATTTTCCACCAAATTTCAGTAATTTTGTTTGTGACATTTGTCATTTTTCAAAACAAACCAGGTCTTCTTTCATTTTAAATCCTCACAAGAGTGACAACATCTTTGATCTAATTCATGTAGACATTTGGGGGCCATATAGTACTGCCTCACTTAATGGTTCACATTATTTCCTTACCATTATTGATGATCACAGTAGGTTCACTTGGACCTATCTCATGAACAATAAAGGACAAGCAAGGAACTTAATCATCCATTTTTTTAAGCATGTGTCCACTCAGTTTAACAAACAAATCAAAATCATTAGATCTGATCAAGGACAAGAATTCAATATGCCAGACTTTTTATAAAACACATGGTGTAATTCATCAACAAACCTGCACTTATACACCACATCAGAATTCTGTAGCTGAAAGAAAACACAGGCACCTTCTCAATGTGGCAAGATCTCTGCGCATACAAGCCAACCTACCTTTATCCTTTTGGGGTGATTGCTTAGTGACACCTACTTATCTCATAAACAGAACCCCAACACCATTACTTAACAATCAAACCTCATTTTTCCTTCTACACTCCAAACCTCCTCAATACTCCCACCTTAGAACTTTTGGATGCCTATGCTTTGCCACCACCATGCCTAAACCACATAACAAACTGCTTCCCAGGGCCACAAAATGCATTTTTATAGGATATCCATCCAACATTAAAGGGTATAGACTGTATGATCTTCAAACTAAACAAGTTTTTGTATCTAGAGATGTTGTCTTCTATGAGGATGTTTTTCCTTACTCTACTAATCTCACACAATTCACCCCTTATCATGATCACATTATTCCTATTGTTTCCACAAATGATCCTATTCCTCTGGATCATAGTTCACCTATTTCACACACATTATGTGATCATGATCATGATCAGTCTACTGAACCAGTATCTTCTGCCCAGCCTTCCACTAATTCTTCTTTACCTACTCTTCATAATGATCAGATTACCATCTCTCCAGCAGATACTGAGATACAATCTCATGACAATCATGACACAACTCTCAGGCGTTCTACTAGAGTTAAACATGTTCATGTTCATCTCCAAGACTATCAGTGTAAACTTGTTAACTCTCTGGCCTACCCCATGAAATTTCCTGCTCCTGATGGTCCTACAAGTACCAAGCATCCTCTTACCTTCTGTCTTGACAGATTTTCAACAAATCACCTAGCCTTTATTAATTCTGTACAATCTCACACTGAACCTCATACTTATGAGCAAGAAAAATTAGACCCCTTGTGGAGGGAAGCCATGAATGCTGAATTGATGGCTCTACAGGAGAATCATACCTGGACGTCCTTTACCTCATGGGAAAACAGCTATTGGTTGCAAGTGGGTATACAAAATCAAATATACATCCACTAGTGAGATTGAAAGACATAAAGCTAGGTTGGTGGCCAAAGGATACACTCAAAAGAAAGGATGGGACTATTTTGAGACATTCTCACCAGTAGCAAAGATCACCACAGTGAGAAGATTGCTAGCCTTTGCAGCAGCACATAATTGGCATCTATCCTAACTAGATGTCAATAATGCTTTCCTCTATGGTGATCTGGAGGAGGAAGTTTATATGTTACCACCTCCTGGTTATGCTACTGAGGGGGAGAACAAATACTGCTATCTTCACAAATCTCTCTATGGGCTAAAACAGGCATCTAGGCAATGGAATCACAAGTTAACATCTATCATTCTAAGTCAAGGTTTCAAACAATCTCCAGCTGATCACTCCTTATTCATCAAGCATCATGATAAAAACACCATTGTTCTTTTAGTATATGTGGATGATATCATAATTGGAGGTAACAACAAACAACACATAGATGAATTAAAGATCTATCTGCAACACCACTTCAAATTGAAGGATTTAGGAGTCTTAAAATACTTTCTGGGAATTGAGGTAGCCAGATGCAAGAAAGGAATCTCTATAAATCAGAGGAAATATGCCTTAGAGATCATTAATGATTGTGGTCTCTTAGGTACAAAACCTGTAGCCACACCTATAGAGCAAAATACCAAACTGTCTCAATCAGGGGGAGCAAACTTGAATGATCCAACAAAATTCAGGAGATTAATAGGAAGATTATTATATCTGGCTGTTACAAGACCTGATATATGTTATGCTGTGCAGAGCTTAAGTCAGTATATGGGAGAATCTAAACAACAACACATGGAAGCTGCAATCAGAATTGTAAAATACTTAAAAGGATCACCAGGTCAAGGATTATTCTTTCCCAGTAATACTCCTACTCAAATCAAAGCCTACTGTGATGCAGACTGGGGATCTTGTGTGGATACTAGGAGACCAGTGACTGGATATTGTATTTTCATTGGTGATGCTTTGGTATCTTGGAGATCAAAGAAACAACAAACTATTTTAAGGTCCTCTGCTGAAGCAGAATATAGGGCAATGGCAAGCATGAGGAACCTGAGGAACCTGCTTTGATATAAGCAGTTAAAGCAGTTGTTAAATGATTTATGATACAAGCATGAGGAACCTGCTTTGATATACTGTGACAATCAGGCAGCAGTACATATAGCAAGCAATCCAGTCTTCCATGAGAGGACAAAACACATTGACATAGACTGTCATGTAACAAGAGAGAAATTGCAGCAAGGGATAATCAAGCTCTTCCATATTTCAACTGATAAACAACTTGCAGATACATTCACAAAAGGATTGAGCAGTCCAAAGTTCAAAATGTTGTTGGACAAGATGAGAGTTCATGATCTCCACTCTCATCTTGAGGGGGAGTGTTAAAATCATGGCTGCAACATGGACTGACAAGAACAACATGAACTGACATATTCTTGTGGAACATGACTCAGCAGGCATGGTTCTAACATTGTTTACTAAAAGAGAAATTAAAGTGAGATTAGAATGCATGTGATAGTTCAAATGGAATACATGTGCATGATTCCTTTTCTTTTCATCTTGTATATAAATAGGATTGATGGCTAATGTATCAAATCATCATCTGAATACAACTACCAAGCGTTCATTTATTTCTTCTTCATTTTTTCTTCTTTCATTTCATGTTCATATAATTGTCAGTTAAACTAAGGAATGATAAGCATTATATCATTCAAAAATGTCTGCAATTCGATGTCTTGAAGGATTGTAGTTCAGCTGTACTGTGGCATTTGAGGTATTCTTAAAGATGAAATGCCTATTGATTTCCACATGTTTGGTATGATTATAATGAACGAGATTAATAGAGATAATAATGGCAACTTGATCACAAAACATCTTATACTGGTGTAGAAGCATATATGCCACTTCACTAGTAACACAACTAATCCATATTCTCTCACAAATTCCTGGGGCTGAAGCTCAAAACTCTGCCTCGAGCGCTACTTCTAGATATACTTGATTGTTTTTACTCCTCCATGTCACCAAATTTTTCTATCAAATGAAAATTAGCCTTAAGTCGATTAGTCTAATCTGCATCCGAGTGGATACTTATGTTTCTATCTTCACACTACTTGAAAAATAGGCATTTACCTGATGTCATGTCATCTTCAAATACTTTAGTGTACTATAAAGACTGCATTCATATGTTCCTCTATGAGACTGCATGAATTGCTTGACAAAGTAACAAAAAAAACCAAAATCTAGTCGAGTATGAAACACGTATATCAATATCCCAACAAGCCATTGGTATGTCCCCCGTCCAGTGGTGTATTTCTCCAACCCAATTTTCTCATGAGGATCCATAAGTGTGAATAGGTTTACACCCTAACACATCTTCTCTTTCAGTAGATCAGGTATGTATTTTCTTTGGGATAATACAATCCATTTTAATTTCTTGATCTAGGCACCTCTATCCAAATGAAATATTTTGGATGACTCAAGTCTATCCAAATTCGTTGACTAGTCAAATTGGCCTCTCGATCGAATGGCTTCTGATATCAACTTTCTGGACTTCACTTTTTTTTTGTATAACTTCTTCACTAGATAAGAAATGTTATCTAGTGAAAATTATAATGTCGTTGATAACATTCATAAGGAAAGCATGATCTTACAAGACAAAGTGTAATATTACAAAACAATGAGATGTGGAATAACTACTAGGGTTTACAAGAAGGCAAATATATATACAAGACACTAAAGAACTAAACTACCCTTAAGACTATAATATACAATAATAATATGCTAACACCCCCTCAAACTAGAGAAGGTACTGCAACAAGTAACGAGAGTTTGCCAACAAAGAAGTTGTGTCGCTGAATCGTATGTGCCTTCGTAAAGAAGTCAGCCAACTGCATCGAAGACGAGATGAACGGTAGAGAGATAATACCATGCTGAAAATGATGTCGAGTCACATGACAATCAATCTCAATATGTTTGGTACGCTCATGAAAAACAGAGTTATGAGCAATCTGCATAGCACTTTTGTTATCACAATACATGGGTGTGGGAGATGACAACAACACCTCCATATCACCTAACAACCGTCGTAACCAAACAAGTTCAGTTGTGGTGGAAGCCATAGCACGATACTCTGCCTCGGTAGAAGAGCGAGAAACAATATCTTGTTTCTTGCTTTTCCAAGAGATGAGAGAATCACCTAGAAAAGTACAGTATCCAGTGGTAGATTTTCGATCGAAAGGATCACTAGCCCAGTCTGCATCCGTATATGCTCGAAGTTCTAAGGAAGAACTTGAAGGAAACAATAGACTCTGATAAATAGTACCACGAAGATAACGAAGAATGCGAGTAACAGCAGCCCAATGATCAGAGGTAGGTGCAGCAACAAACTGGCTAATAATGTGAACCGCATAAGCAATATCCGGTCGAGTAACAGTCAAGTACACCAAACTACCAACAATAGACCTGTACAAGGTGGGATCCGGAAGAAGTGTGCCGCCAGTAGGAGTATAACGAACATTTACCTCTAAAGGAGTAGTAGCAACACGAGTGTCTGTAAGACGAGTTCGCTCTAAAATATCTGAAGTATACTTCGACTGAGACAAAAGATAGCCCTTTGGAGATGAGGCGACTTCAATACCTAAAAAGTAACGAAGATGACCCAAATCCTTCATATCAAATAAACGAGATAAGGTGTGTTTCAACACCTTGATACCCTCAACATCGTCACCTGTAATAATCATATCATCAACATACAATAAAAGCATTATGCGACCAGCATAACTGCATTTAACAAATAAGGCTGAATCATTAGGACTAGAGGAGAAGTCAAGAGAACAAACAGCTGTAGAAAACTTCTCAAACCAAGCTCTTGGAGCTTGCTTAAGCCCATATAATGCTTTATTACGTCTACACACCTGCCCTTTGCATTGAGGAACACCCGGAGGAGGTGTCATGTACGCTTCCTCATGTAAATCACCATTCAAGAATGCATTTTTTACATCCATCTGTGAAATATACCATTGTCGTACAGATGCAACTGCAATAAGAACTCTAACAGATGTCATCTTAGCAACATGAGCAAATGTCTCCTCATAATCCATGCCATATTATTGAGCAAATCCTTTTGCCACTAGACGAACTTTATATCGCTCAACTGAACCATCAGCTTTGGTTTTAATTTTATATACCCATCGAGAACCAATTGACCTTTTCCCTACTGGAAGAGGAACCAAGTCCCAAGTGTGATTTTTGTTCAAAGCTGATAGTTCCTCAGCCATAGCCTCTTGCCAAACAATATCTTGTGCCGCCTCAGAATAAGAGGTAGGCTCACAAAGAGGCCAAACAGATGCCAAAAAGGAAACAAAAGGCTGAGAATAACAAGAGTAAATGAAATCAGGCAGTTGAGTAGACTTACGAGTACGCCTGGGATACCGCTCCTGAGCTGGATCCGAAATCGTAAGAGAAGGGACATGAGGGGGTAACTCTTCAGCAGCACCCAAGTCATTTCCATCACCAACACCAATATTGTCATCCCTACCAACATCATCAATACCAATATTCTCACCAGTTGAGTTATTAGTTCCAATATCAGAACCATCAAGAGTAAATGGGTCAATGTGAATAATATCAGACCGTGTCACATTATGGGAGCTTCTCGGAATGGAAAAATATGGAATATGCTCAATAAAGTGAACATGAGGAGAAACATAACATTTTCTAGCAACTGGATCATAACACCGATAACCCTTTTGACCATTTCCATATCCCAAAAAGACACATATTGCAACACGTGAAGACAACTTAGTTCGCTCAACATGTGGACGAAGAACAAAACATGTGGACCCAAAAACCCGCAAATGAGAATAATCAGGAGTTTGACCAAATAACTTAGCATATGGAGAGATACTTGCGTTCTTAGGAGTTGGAACTCTATTTATGATATAAACAGCAGTGAGAACTGCTTCTCCCCAATACTCACTAGGTACACTAGCACACAAAAGCATAGAACATGCCGTTTCAACAATATGCCTATGTTTTCTTTCAGCCACACCATTTTGCTGAGGTGTGTCTGTACAAGAGGATTGGTGCACAGTACCATCACTAAGAAGAGTGTCAGAGAGTGCCTTACTCGTATATTCCCCACCCAAATCAGATCTAAAACATTTTATGACTTTAGAGTGTTGAGTTTTCACATATCCAGCAAAGTGAGCATAAACTTCAATGAATTCAGAACGGTTTTTCATCAAGTAAACCCAACAATAACGAGTATAGTCATCAATGAAAGAAACATAATATCGTGACCCCCCCTTTGTAGGAATAGGGGCAGGTCCCCAAACATCAGAATGAATCAAATCAAATGGTGCAAAAGAAGTGGATGTACTGTGATTAAAAGGTTTTGCAGAAACTTCCCAAGTTTACATCCACTACAATCAGAAATATCATGAGACTTCAAGTCTCCCAAAACACCACTATTACATAAAAATCTCAGACAAGATCCAGATACATGACCTAGTCTAGAGTGCTATACGTAAAACTTCGAAGAAGAAGAATTAAAATGAAATGTAGATAGATCAATACTCATAGCTGCAAACTGACCATCAACCTTCATGCCATCCAAAACATAAAGTCCCCCCTCTCTACTTCCAGTCCCAAGTATTCTCTTTGATTTCGGGTCCTGCACATGACAAGTAGTAGAGGAAAAGTGAACATCAATACCACGATCACACAATTGACCAACAGAAATAAGATTCATAGCCAATTTAGGAATACAATAAACATCAGGTAGTAAGAGATTTTCTGTTTGAATTGTACCAACACCTACTACTGGCGTAGGAGTGCTATCAGCAGTCATAACAGATGTAGATGGTAACAAATGAGACATAGATACAAATGAGTTGCGATCAGGAGACATGTGATGAGATGCTCCAGAATCCAACACCCATAAGGACGAATTTCTACCTGAAGTGGATGGAGCAGACATAACATATGGTGGAGACTGGTTTTTGTTTGCCTGAAGAAGGTTCTGCAATAGATTAACCAAAGATGCGTTGTCTGACAAAGATGACTCGGCAGAAGCTGGATCCAATGTAGGCATGACACCAACTGTATTAGGCTGCCCTCCAAAACGAAGATTCTGTGAATATGAAGGTTTGTCACTTGGCCTCTTTCCATATTCCTGTTGTGGTTTGCCTTTCTGGTGCAATAAAGGACACTGATTCTTCCAATGACCCTTTTCATGACAATAGTGACACTCATCCTTATCATAACTCTTTTGTTTAGATCTGATATGATTAGGTTGAGTAACCAAAACATAACCAACAGGAGTGGACTTCTCAATTTGAGTCTTGAGGCAGGTTTCTTCAGCCAACAATTCATGCACAACTGAATCAACTGAAGGCAAAGGAGTACGGTGCAGAATTGATCCACGGATGCCTTCATACTCTGAGCGGAGATTGTACAACAGTTGAACCAAACGTTGTTGTTCCCGCCTTTCAATATACGGATCGAATGCTCTCAGTTCAGTGCATTCTGTCATAGCCAACTGATCCCAAAAGTTTGTCATCTCAGAATAAAACTCTTGAATACTTCGATCGCCCTGTGTAAGAGCACGAATTTCTCCTTCAAGTTGATATTGAACAGCAAAGTTGGACCTGACATACAACCTCTCTAAATGGTCCCAAACTTCTTTCGCAGTATCAAACTTACCTAACTGAACACCAATCTTATGTTCAACAGAATTGTTAATCCAAGTAATAATTTTAGAATTATTGGTATCCCACACATCCAATAACTCAACAAAATCAGCATCATATGACTTAGGAGCAACCAAAACACCAGAAATATAATTCCACATCTTCTTCCCTTTTAGAAATTTTTTCATAACATAACTCCAATACCCATAGTTTTTCCCATCAAAACGAACACTAATCGACTGCAACGAATCATTCCCTCCCGTCATGATAACAAAAATCGAGAATTGCAGCAATACACAAAGCAAGACTAACCCATAAACAAAATTGGGCAACAAATCGAATTTTTTTTTGCACCAAATCAAAATCGAAATTAACACACCAACAAGCTCAGAGAGTGCAGCGGATTACCAGAAACCAGTAGTAATACAAAGACGAAAAACCCAAAAAATTTCGGTGAGTTCGATCGGCGTGGTGTCGTGTTTGCCTACCGGTTGGGTCAGAGATTTGGCTCTGATGCCATGATAACATTCATAAGGAAAGCATGATCTTACAAGACAAAGAGTAATATTACAAAACAATGAGATGTGGAATAACTACTAGGGTTTATAAAAAGGCAAATATATATACAAGACACTAAAGGACTAAACTACCCTTAAGACTATAATATACAATAATAATATGCTAACAGTCGTTACATAAATTTATTTAATTTTTGAAAATTATAATGTCGTTACATAAATGTAATTCAACAAATTTATATTTCTTCAAGGCTATATATATTAGTATACTTAGAATTTTCTTATATCATCAACTTGAAATTACGCGGAGGATGACCACTAAATAAGTAAATAGCAATGTTCCGTCCTCCAACTACCGCGAAAGCTGCCAATCATTAATTTATTTGCGATTGATATTGTTTTAATGGTCTAAAATCAGTGGATAAGGTTATCCAGTTTCCACTCCATTATATTATTTATCTTACTTATTTAGTACAAATTGGGTTTGTGATTTCTTGTGGATAACCCCTCTCTTTTTTTAATAGTTTTGACCTTTGAATAATGTTCGTTCTCTAAAAAAAACTTTTGAATAATGTTCGCTTCATCTATAAAGGAAGTATTTGTCTGGCAAAAGATGGAGTTAGAATATCTGAATAATTGTTTTGAATAATGCTCGCTAGCTTTATTAGAATATTACCTATATTTCATCTAAAAAAAAAAACATCTAAGTTTCTCTACCTCTTTTCATCTCTAATACAGTTCTCAATTCTTAAGATATTCCAATGAAAAAGAAAACATAAAAGGAAAGTAGTATTCATCTTTAGCAATTAAAAAAAAACTTATTTATTATGGTAATAATAATAATAATAATAACAACTAAGTGGAAAGGTAGGACTTTTTGTGCTCCATACGCATTGTAGTAAGCATTTCTCAGTTACAACTTCAATAAATCATTTACTACGGCATGTTAATTAGTCGTTTATGTCACTTTAACTAATTAATTTGAAAGTTAAATTGTGTGTACTCTAAAAAGTATTAAATAGTACAACCCTTCATAATTTTGATAAACTAGCACGACGAGTCCTCTTGATTTTCCCATGTATTTGGTTCCTTGTAGAAAGGAATACAACTTCATATTTTACTAAAAAGTTTTTGACGTAACACTCCCTGTAATATAAGAAATAAGCACGTTACCCCTATAAGAAAGAAAGGGCATATTACCCCCTTGTGATATACGAAATAGACATATTACCTCATATAATAGTAAAATAGATAAATTACCCCACTGTGTTATGTTTAATAAGCACATTACACATTGTGTATTTTTATACGGTGCAAAATACCTCCTTATACACATGTATTAAAAGAATGTATGCAACTTTTTAAGAATTATATGGGAGTAATGTACATATTTCATATATTACCAGAGAGTAATTTGTATATTTATTTTTTACAAGGGTAATGCACCTATTTCGTATATCAAAGAGGGTAATATGCCTATTTTTTTTATTGGGGTGATGAGTCTCTTTCCTATATTACATGGGTGTTATGCCAAAAACCTTTTACTAAAAGAGCTAGATTAATTTTTTATTTTACAATTACCTAATAGACGAAATAAACATAATGAAAGAATAAATGTATCAGCGGCATAAACATATGAATTGAATATTTTGTCGCTTTCAAAGAAATGGATTGTTTTATCTCACTAGTTTCAGAAAATTGTCCTATCTTACTTCGACAAGAAGGCAGAGTTAATAATACGACTGATTTATAAAGTTTCGCCAATGATTGAACTCATATAATGGATTAGTGACAGACAATCAGACAGAAACCGAAAATTTGTTATGTCTGTTTATATATAAAAAGACTTATATACTACTTGCTTTATTCCAGAATCCAGATTTTGGGAGATAAATTAAAGAACTTAACTCATAATTGATATAATAGAATTTGGTACACGTAGCTCATATCCATAGAAAAAGTTGATTAAAATAATCAAAACTTTATAAAATTTGTCATATATCGGAGGTTCATAATTTTAAAGAAACAAATGTCATATTTTCGTTATTATTATCTACAATGCTCGTGTTATGCGCCGGCATTAATTAAGTAGGACATAATTAGATAATTAGTTACTTCCTGTGATAAAGATTCAAATAAAAAAGGTGGTGTGACACAATTTGATTAGATTGAATAATGTGATATTGCGAATTTGACATTTAATGCCCGAGTTTTAATCAAGGATTTTTTATCTTGAAAAACTTAATACTATCATCAAGAGACAATTATTGAGTATTCCTTACAGTAATTTAAAGCAAGTCTTTGGCTATTTCGTAAAATAAAGTTCTAAATTTAAGAATTTTGTGGGGTTTAACCTTTAATTAGATGGGTGTTTTTTTTTTTTTTTTTTTTATATGTAGTAGCTTTATATGTTTAGCATTTAGTTTTGATTTTTGAACATAGGTAAAGGTAATAGTTTCGAAACCCAAGCTCAGGCCCATGATTCCCAACCCATTCCTGACAAACAGCTACCACATGTGGGCCTGGACTTTGAATTGTAGCCCTCTAAAAATATAACACTCGTATAATCCCAAATGACTTTCAAAAAGTGATAATTAAGCCAATATATGAAATTAAATTGACCAATTGAAATAACGTAAACAATGAATAATCTTATTTTGTCACATCATATTTATTATGTTATAAAAGATCATATTATTGCAAGTATTCATATTATGTATAATGCAATTAAAGTCTACTCGTAGCAAAAATAAGTCGCACGTAATACGAGAAAAAAGAACGCATTCCCTATTGCTCACAACTTGCGGTGGCAGCACGCCTTCTGCAATTCCTTAAAGTTTGTTTGAAAAAAGAACGTTCGAATGCACATGTTTAAGTTCGTGTAACGCGTGTATAAAAACGGGTGGAGGGTCATTTTGCCATGAAAAAAAGCAAGATGTAATTCATGAACAAATCAATTAAAAATGTAAAACATACCCTCTTCACTGTTTTGTTGTGCCTCATTATAACTTGATCCTCTCATTACATTCTTTTTCTTCTCTGTGTGTATATGTCATGTGTTTTTAATTACAAGTACTAATGAAGGGGGGAAATAACATTGGCAGAAGGTGGAAATGGAATGTGTACCTTTTGACAATTGTACTTGTTTTACTATTTGGTGCTGCAATAGTTGGGCTAATGGGGCTCCACAGGCTAAGGGAGACACGCCTCTTCCAACTCCTTATCAAAGAAAAAGACCATCAGATCATCTCCCTCCAATTCCACTTGCAGGCATGCATGCATCTTACTTTGTTTTTTTCACATTGTTAATGAGTTTATTATATATGCATAAACCACTTTTATTTGTTATTTTTGTTGAATAACAGAAAGAAAGAGAGCGGGTGAGGGAAGAAAGGATGAAAATGAATGAGATGAGGATGAAGGCACAGAGTCTTGGAGGAGAGAAGATGGTACTAATGCGGAGGATATCGGAGATGGGATCGACTATAACTTCGCTTAAGGACGAGCAATGGGTCGTCGAATTAGCTTTCCAGGAGAAGCAGAATGAGGTTAAGTTGTTGAAAGAGAAGTATGTAGAATTGGTTGAACTTGTAAGACAAAGTGAATCTGAAATTGAGGATACGAAGCGCCATCGTCTTGAGTCGTCGAGTGCTGTGAATAATAATACATTGGGAGCCTATAAGGGAAATGGAGAAGATTTTGGGTCAGAAAACAGAGTAAAACAGAGAGGTGAAGTTGGAAAAGAGAAGATTGGGATTAATAATGCAGTAGTAGGCAATGAAGAGCACAAGCAATCTACTCAAACAACGGAGTTAAGTGATAGCGTTAACCGCCAGGCGAATGATGACAAGAATTTCAGGACAGGGTTGATGAGTGTGTCTCATTTGGAAAAACAAAAGCTTGGAACATATGATGCTGCTCATGATAATGTCGCGAAAGGCGTCCTCGCTGATCCAAATTCACTGAGCTCCCATTTTTCAGTGACTAAAGAGCCAAATTATGCAAAATCTGTCGATGAGTCAGTCTAACGATCAAGGTACGAAGAACGACAAACATCCTAATCCTGGACAAGCAAATGTTGTAGAGAAGAATGAAGATCGAGCTCAGAGTGATTCATGATTCATGACTAAGGCCAATGCACAAGTTCATTAACCAGCTACATTTTTAGTTTTAGCAATTCTGAATTTTGAATGAGCTTTAGATGCCAAGAGTACTGTTGTATTCTCTCTTTTACTACTTTTTAGACCTTCAGTATGCTGCTTATTTGCCATGCCTGAGTACTCTTCTTTTATTTCATGAAATGAATTGATACATACACTCTTCTTTTATTTCATGAAATGAATTGCTACATACATATATATATATATATAGATCAACAATCAGTTAAACAATTACATGAATTGCTAGATACATATAAATTGATATACTCATAGTAGAAAGAACCGAATATTGTATAAATATCTGCCATATATGAGACTTGTACATGTAAATAACTAACTGTTGAGAAGAAGAGTTCATGTTCCCTTTAACAAAGCCTTTTAGGGGAAAATATGAGGGGCTCTAATTTCTATCATGGTATGAGAGCCAACCTAAGACGTATGTTGGGCTCCGCGACCTACCCACGTGATGACACCGAAGATAATTGCGGGCCACACGTGAGGGGGCGTGTTGAGAATATATTATCTCACATCGCTTGTGTATGGTCTTGGATTAGTATTAATAAAGAAGAGTTCCCGCTCCATTTAACAAGTGAAGAATGATGGGTTTCAATTTTTATCACTATCTAAAATGATGAATAAGTTTTCACCAAGCCTTTATAAGAAATACCACACATGAAAGGAGAGCATACAGTCCTAGTTGGCTAGTTCCTCTAAATAGTACCTTCTTTTTTTTCTTAACAATATTCACAAAATGCCCAACAATATAATCATTCTTTTCTTCCTAACATAAAAACTAAATTAAGGTATCAGAGCAGATTTTTTGAATATATTCGGATTGTGTGGAAATTAAGCATAGTTGCTATGGTGTCTCTGCAGTTGCAAAGTCTTCAATTGCATTATGTTACTCGTCAAACTCCTCTCATGTACCTGATCAGGGAAATAACTGTAATTAGTTCAAACAAAATTAAAAGATGCACCCAGAGTTCAATTTTTATTTACCATTTTGATTAGGGATAATAAATTAAAAAAATTGTAATAAAATATAATCCCACCTGCTGAATACTAAAATCTTTTAAATTATTTAGTAAGTTTTCAAATTAATGCAAAACATTATGAAAGTGGTATGGTTTGTTTTCGACTCAGTTAGTTAAAATTTAGATATTTATAGTTTAGATGTGTACAATGTTGTGAAGAGAAATATGCATGAAATCCTCCTGTATTTAAAAAATCTTGCACCAAACTAACTCATGTCATTTTATTTCTTTCAAGAAAGTCCGGCATTTATTTGTGCTATTTATTTTGTTTATTTACCTCCAATACAGATATGGTTCTGAAAATCTCCAGGCATTCTTCTAATAACAGCTTCTCTTGGCTGACCACCACGGCCAATTCCATAAGTACTCCAACTGATTTCTCAACCTATAAATATAATATCTTCTCAATTAGTTAGGTTATATACACTAGGATAATGTAATGTCACCAGTAATGCAGGCGCCTAGTTTTATAACAAATCGATAATTTACCGTTGGTGAAAAACTAGATATCATCAAGTTAAGGGATGCTGCAAGATCTGAAGCGTGCCTCAAAACAAGGGAAGCTGATTGTGGTTCCACCTGTACAACATAATAGACTTGTTAGCAAATCCTCCTAAGTCAATATATTATATTTTCAAATTTTATTTTTGGATTCATTTTCCCATTTCGTGTCACATGGTAAAAGAGTTCTTAGACTACAAGTCAAATAATTAATCGAAATTGCGCGTTTTCTCTAGTTGTAATAAGCTAATTATATGCATATTATAACCGTGTCATGGACATAAGCATTGAGTTACCTTTGCACCATCCACGAGTGGAACTTTACAAACAACAGAATGCAAGTAATCTTTGGTAACTGAAATCGCTGATATGTGTTGCCTCTCGATACTTCCCCAAGCTTCAAGCGTTTTAATCTATACGAGGATCATATAGTGTGAAAGCAACATTAAACATTCAAATATTGAGGTAATTAAGAACATGTTGGAAATATTTTGCCAAAAAAAATCAGAATTTGAAATTTCCGATGTACAACAAAAAACAAAAAAAATGAAAAAACATAAGTGTGGAGTATTAAATCACATATGCGGAAATTCAATGACATATTAGTACAAATGGCCCATGCACCTAATGCCTTAAGATTATAGGTAATTTATGGTGTTAAACTCACTAATGTATTGCTCACTTTGCATTCATAGTAAATTAAAGTGAAACACCTGGTAGTAGTGTGGTTCTTGGGGAGCACTCCAAGAAAATATCGCTTCAGGAAAGAGGCGGTCAATGTGTAAGGATTGAGGAGAGATTGTTGAAAAAATATCAAGTGCGAAGTATTTCATATTAAAATAGATGAGTAAATTGAGCGACGTGATCAGCTAGCGGAGATGACTCGCGGACCTAACATCTTAAAGTTTTGGTTCAAAATGTGGTATCAAGTCCATTAATATGAATTTCACTTTGACACATGGGTTAATATTTGAAACTCAAATCAAATATTCACAACATGATCTAATATTGAATTAGATGAAGTAATGCCAGATTCAATCTTTAAGAAAAGCGATGGTTCCCAAAGCTAGTAAGAGAAAATGAATAAAAAAAATTAAAGAGAACATGTTTTCTAAAAAAAAAATGTTCACGTTGACATCGATTTCATTTGTCATATTGAAAAAGTTAAAATTAGTATTCGTACTTATTATTATCACTTAAAATTGTAAAAATAAAAAGAAATCATTATTATTAATAGCCTAAAAAGTTATATTAAAAGTAATTTTCCTACAAATTGACTAGATAATCCGTTTGTTTTAAACCTTTTCTTGACTTTTCAAAGTTCTCTACTACATATTGGGGAAAATATTATTTTTAGTAAGAAATGAAATGCTTCTATTATACGTACTTATTATGTTTTGAAATTTACAATTATATATATATATATATCGCTCTAGTATACATTTCAAACATAAACAACATATGTCTAAAGGGCAGTCCGGTGCACGAAAGCATCCCCGCGATGCGAGGTTCGGGGAAGGGTCCCACCACAAGGGTGTATAAGAGGCAAGCCTTCCCCTGTCAAATTTGACAAAAGGCCGCTCTCAAGACTTGAACCCGTGATCTCTCAGTCACACAGCAAAATAAATTCTTCGAAAAAAGTTATTTATAATATAGAATAAAGCAGTCTATGGAAATATATGGTGCTACATTATTGAAGATGATAACTAACTAAATTAGAAGTTTTAACATAATTTTTAAGTATTTTGAGATATAAATTTAAAAATTAAAAGTAAATTGAATACTACTGATTTTCCCACCTTTTCTGTTGGAGGGTAATAAGCGTAAAGTGTGACAACTGTAAAAATATTTGATTTTGTTGGATTATTTTCACACATTACTTGATGAGAAAAATCCAACAGTGTGATTAGAAAGATTTACAAATATTTTCCTACATTTTGCTATCTTGTCTACAACATTTTGCACTACCAAACACTTCAAAAAGAAAAAGAAAAAAAATCGTTACCATTTTCCAATTTCTCTTCGAATAAAATGGAGCCTAAAAGCAAAATCCTCCCCTTCTCCAATTTTGTTTTAATTATAGATTTAAAAAGATCTAAACACTCAATTTTATTTAGTTAAATAATAAAACCTAGCGCGACAAGACAATGTAGTGCATGCTTTGCACGTTCGGGCTTGGCTTCACACTACCAGTGCCTTTTTGCACAATTTGTGTTACATAAGTAGAAGTGCAAATATAGATATAATAATTAATCAAAAAGTAATATAATTGTAAATCGCGCCAGTAAAAGCTTTTATATTCGTTTAAGCCATTAACTATATATTTATTCTTTAAATAGTGATCAGAAGGATTGCACGTATGAACTCAACTAAAAAAAATTACATTCACTAACATGTATGAAGATTCATGAAAATACACAAAAATTCCGTCCAATGAAATAAACCTTGCCTATTAACTGTGTTGAAGTAGGCAGCTTATACTCACCTGATATTGAAGCATAGAGTTTAATTTCATTCCGAGTTTCTCCTTTTGTAGCTGCAATTTCTTTTGTACCACAGATTGCTGGAGCTTGATGAGACCATTCCATGCACCTAGAACATTGCTCTGCAGAAAAGTAACATACGAATATACGTTTACAATAATGTAATTAACTTTCAGTAGTATGTTGTTACTGTACTGATAACTTCAACATTCGAACATGTTGACCACATACTTCATATCATATTATTATATGTACATACGTAATATATATATATATATATATAGTCAGCTTATATATATATATATATATATATAGTCAGCTTCATCAGGATAAATTAAACTCTTGAACACGAAGCTTAAACTATGGTATATAAATATTGTACTATATTCATGTATACCATGACTTGTGATTGACCTTTCCCTACATAAGAAGTTAAATACAAGCCTGCAAATGTTATGCTCCACTAGCAATATTCTTCAATTTCCAAAACACATATCATGTAAATAGTATCTTATGTTTTCTGCAAATAAGGGTCAAATAAAAACAATTCATGTTGCAAAAAAAAAAAACCCCGAATTTTGGGAATGTTCCAAGGATATATAAAATAATAAATAGTACGAACTAGAACTTGGAATAGAAGAAATAGAATCTCTGTTACTCGATTGTGAGAATATCACACCACAATATCTGAAAGTGCATTAAGAAGACACGCCTATAAATTTGATTAGCGGAACACATGAGTCGCGCAATCGAATTCGTAAAGTACTATAAAAAATAAATCAAGATTCACGATCATGCCCCAAATGCGGGGATGAGTTCAACTAAGCTTAAATCATGGTAAATTAATTATGATTACATAAAACTTGGGCAAAGAACGATTTTTCTCATACCATAAACGCTAAATTTAATCCTATGCATTAAATATTTCTAGATATAAAGATATATTTACATATTTGTGCCATGATATATTGTTTGACGCACCTGTACCCGTTTGATAATATTGACATTGACCGCATCAGCTCTGGCGTTACAATATCTCCACCGCATCAAACCATTGTGCAAAACCCTTAATTGATGAACATCATCACCCCCCACCACGACTAACGAATTACTAGAAGAATTGTTGTACTTATAACTTTTAATATTACTCCCTTTGAAAAACTCAATCCCTTTACTAAGCAAATTCCCAACTCCTTTTCCTTTTGAATCTGGACTTGTTGGAGGCTTCGGACTCGTCACTTTCCCCTTTTTATTATTCTCATTATTCACATTAAACTTCTTATTTGGAGAATTAATACCATAACTATGATCTGGCGAAAATGGTACAAGTTTTCGATTATAATTATTATGATTAGGAATGCCGGAATCCGCACTCCATCTCCGAGACCTATCTTGCATATATTTGGACGCAACTTGCTTCCTCGAACTCACCGTGGGAGCCATATATGACGCGGTTGGAGAACTTTGTGCAGATAAGGGAGTACTAGCGTCGAGACTAGAAGCCGACAACATGTCGCTATGTTCCGATTCTTCCGAGTAGTCGTGATTGTTAGAATGTAGTGATGATTTCTTCTTTCTCAAGGCGGTCTCGTCGATAGAAAACCTCCCTGGAATAATACCGTTACGATCATTCGAGAAGTTGTATCTCATCGAGCCGAAGCCACCATACTTATTGTTCTCTTTTGCAGCACTACTCTTCTTTTTACCATTCTCATCTATGTTGACATGATCATTGCAGCTTCTTTGTCGATTGAGAAAGGCTAGTGGGCTTTGATCGGGTTTTTCATCTTTGAGTCGATCATTTTTAAGGTGGTTCGCCAAAGTAGTTTCGGGCTTTGAAGATGATGATGATGAGGGCCATAGACCGAGTAGGAAGCCGGTCGCGCTTTCGTGCTTTTTCGACCATTTGGGCTTGTGGTTGTATGTTGATATTGGAGAAAGAGTAGTACTATTGTTGTTTGGTGATGGAATATTATTTCCATGTTCACTTGATGAATTGGATGGGGAAAGGAATCTTGAACTCACTTGTCTTGATTTCGGCTTCTTTTTCTTTTGCTTATCGCTTGTAATTATGGGATGCTCGTCGGAAACTGCGGTATCTCCACCGTTGTTGGTTGGCATCTCCGATCAGGAGTTCAGTTTTTGGTGTTGATAATAATAATCAACAAAATGTTGGTTGATTTCTATAGAGATTAAATGTGTGACAAGCTACAAGTATAATAACGAAATGTTCCTTGAAAAGTGGCGGCAAAATAGATATTCCTAAGCCGGCAATGTAACAACCATTTCTTTTTTATTTATTTATTCGTATACACATTGCAATCATAAAGTAATTTTTATTTGTGGGAGGAAGTTTGGATATGTTTCACTGGCTGTAATTTTGAATTACGGATAATGAGTGAGACCGTTTGATGAGAGAGAGGAGTGTCGTTTGAGGATTGTGTTACATTGTTTAGCTTAGCCGGCATTTTTAAAAGTTACGTTGGTTTAATTAGTTTTTAATAATGAGGATTTGCCACGACTCAATCTCCTTCCTGACTTCACGAAACTTGTTATATATTCAATATGTTTCTAATCCGAATCTATTAACATTCTAACTTAATTATTAGTGGTGTGAGCACTAATTCATATTGTTGAGTTGAGTTGAGCCTGTGACATTTGGCAATCAAGCCTACATTTGTAAGGAAGAAATATATGACTTCAATCACTGTTTTGAAAACCGGCCCGGACCGGCCGGTTCGACCGGGAACCGGCATCTTGTCCGGGCCGGTTATGTCCCTGGAGCGGTCTGCAAGCTCCAGGGGCGAACCGGCGAATTAGGCCGGTTCGACCGGCGACCCGGTCGCCCAGTTCGGCCGGTTCGCCCGCCCTTTTTTTTTTTTTTTTTTTTTTTTAAATCTTATTTTCTGAAAATTACGAACTGGCCATTAATTTTTTTATAAATTACGAATCTGCCTCGAAATTGTTTTTTTAAAAAAAAGTGCAAAACTTTGAAAGGCCATAACTTTGCGTAGGAACGTCCGTTTTGGACGCATTTTTTTTTGATTTGGGGTATCTCGACGAGATCTATCCACCGCAAACTGCCTACGGCGGTTTGGGCCAACAAATTTTCAAAAAAATGCTATTTTCCATACTTAATTTGACTTTGAAGCTAAACGAGCATGCATTCGAGAGTTTTATGCATACTATTTCGTCTGATGCTAAGTTCATTTTCCAGATTTTAGTGTCACATATTGTTGTTCTTGTATTAAATTTTGTGATACGGTTGGCCAACATTTAAAAATCCAAAACATTCTTTTAGTTTGTATTAAATGCATAGTTTGTTGGATTATTTATTATATTGTTGGATAGCTCAATGGTTTCCACTACTTTTCAAGAACTTCTTTTGTTGGAGGTCACGTGTTCAAGTCCCAGTTTTGTGATAACCAACAAAATATTAGTGACTTCAAATATTTCTCACAATCTTATAATTTTTTTATACAATTAATTTTTATTATTATATATTTTATTGAATGTTGACTTTAGTCAACAAACCGGTCCACCCAGTGGTCCGACCGGTCCGACCTGTTGACCCTCTACCCGGTAGTCTCACCGGGTCGCTCACCGGGCCGGGTTTCAGAACACTGACTTCAATGAACATCGATCACTTTAGCTATGATTAATTATTTCTACTATATCGTACGATAATGTAGTTCTTAGTTAGAGTGCACATATGTTAGTGACACTAAGATATATATACGTGACAACTTATACGTATGGTTAAGTGATTATGTATAATAATTACTCAAGCACTCTAATTGTGAGTTATCCCAAAAAATGTTGCAATTAGTATTTATAACAAATTAGCAATTCTTCAAGGGAGAGAGATTCCATACCCTCCAAGTGAAATTTGCAGTCATATTCCAGTACGAAGAGGAGATGAGGTGAAGATGTCATTAGATTGTTGGTGACTAGGTTCTTGGTCCGACAAATCGTATTGTTTTTTCTTTAACTCTAAATTGTGGTCGAAGTGATTTTCATATCCTTTATAACTTGTAAAAGTATTCATTTATCATTCTGTGATGATAATTTTACGTCATTTCTTTTTGCAGTTTTAATCTTTACGTCATATAATGAGCTTGAGGATAGTTCTCAAATTAACAAGTAATTCTTGAAATTCTTTTTTATGGTTTGTGTGTTGGTGAATGAATACTTTATTATTTTATTTTCTAGAATTATACTCTTCAGCCCATGTACAGGGAAAACTTTCGTACTTTAAACTTTTTATCGTTTTATGGTTAAAAATAAATTATATATATGACCTGTAATATAGGTAGTGATTAAATTAAAACAGGTATGCATTGCCTTTACAAGATCCATAATGTCAAAAGAACATCTATGATTTAACTAATTGTATTTATCATTGGTTTAGATATTAAGGGGAGGTATGGTTATCTGCTATTTAGATAATGTTAGGTGAGTGTTTGTAAATTTTAGTTTCTGTTGTTTGCAACTTATTTTAAATTAAGGCCCCCTTCAAACTTGAAACTTTTTTTTTGGTCGGCAATATGAAACTTTATTAAGAAAGAGGAAGAGTACAAGGAATACTCTTCTTAAAGGAGAGGGCTATAAGCATCTAAACAAACTCTTGGGTTACAACTCCAGTCATTGAAAGAGAAGAAAAAATCATCTCTATTTGATTTAATCCAACACCATGTCCTAAGTTTAATTAAATCCATCATGTCATCAAATTCAGGCGATTGTGTCTCAAATATCGCTTTATTGTGACTCGTCCATAGGGGTAGGAAAGGGTAAGGGAAATTCCTTTACCCGTCCTCTCCCGCGGGGGAAAAAGTCGTAAATTCCGTTCCCGTCACCTTGCCGGGAACGGGAATTCTCGTCTCCCACGGGTCGGGAACGGGAATCCGTTTCAGATTCCCGCGGGAACGGGAAATTCCGCCGATACTATATATATATATATATATATATATATATATATGCTAAAAAAACGAAACTAGGATAGTTTTACAATTAAAGAAAGTTTATGGCCAAAAGTAAAAATAGATAATTGTCTTATAACCACAAAACAAATTCACTCTCCCTCACTCTCTCAAACCCCACGGCCGACGCAGTCACGCAACGCAACCCTCAACTCTCTCAATCACTCTGCCGTTGCGTCGTCGCGCCGCCGTCGCGCTTGCAGGCAGCCGGGCAGACGGACAGATGCATCTCAGCCAGCATTCGTCACCGTCCGTAAGTAGCTTGTGCCTCAATCACTCTCTTCACTTATTTTTGGCATTTTGTAGCGTTTGCACGAATGGGGCTCGACACATCCTTCCTTCAAGGATAAATGCATAATAGAAGTCGTCAAGTGGAGGCATTTTGTAGCGTTTGAACTTTGAACAATCTCTTGTTATTTGAATTGTGGATTTGCGGTATTTGGCGATTTGTAATCGACTAAATTGAGGCGTGGCGGTTTGTTTTGGACTTTTGGTGATTTGTCTGAGTGTGCCGTTATGTTTTGATATATTGTACTTGTGATTTGTCAATTGTGATTGCGATTGCGAGCCGAATGGTGCTTTTTGTGATGTATTTTATATTGTATAATTGTAAACAGGTCAAAAATGAACTCCAGCCTCGAGCCCTCCCCGCTCCAGCCTCGCTCCAACCTCCAAGGGACGAATTTGTCCCCTGGAAATTTGAGGGATTCCCCCATTTTTCAGGGGGTCACAATTTGTGAACCCCCGGTAAAATGGAGGGATTCCCGTGAGGAATCCCTCCATGACGGGATCCCGTCTCGCCGTGGACGGGAATGGGATTGAAAATCCCATTCCCGTCCAGCCGGAATCTCGCGGCGCGGGATCCCATGGAACGGGATTTTGTTGTGGCAAATGCTTCATCTCATCTCTTCCATACGGCAAAAGACGCAACCGATATCACCGATATTTGTTGTGACTCATTTCATTAAAAGACTGACTCTAGTAGCGATTTTGTTAAGAACAGATTTCCAGCCATGAACCATCATTTTTAACGGCGCCTTCGATGCCCAGCACTACAAGATTTTCGGTCATTAGCTACCGCATTTTCGGTAGCTAATTACCCAAATGCGGTCGCTAATTATCATTACCTATCGAAATTCCGTCGCTAATTTTTGGTAGCTACTAATCGCGTCGCTAATGACTCGCTACCGGATTTCGGTAGCTAATAAGGCCATTTCCTACCGAATTTTCGTCGCTCACATTTGTAAACGAAGTTTCGTCGCCACTTCCTTCGCCACAACTTTGAACATTAGCTACCAAAATTCCGTCACTAACTTACCGATTTCGCTTGACCATTTTAACCCGCATTTCCTACCGAATTTTGGTAGCTAATAGTATGAATATTAGTAGCTACCGATTTTTGGTAGCTAACTTTATGAGTATTAGTAGTTACCGACATGCAGTAGCTAATAATATTTAAAGCCTTGAGTTTGATTAGTTACTGACTGACGGTAGCTAATAATATTTAAAGCCATGAACATTATTAGCTACCGCACTACGGTAGGTAATAACATTTATAGATTTTGAAAAAGTTATTCCATAAATTTATTGGTTTATTGTTTCACCAATATGAAAATCAATGTTGATTTGTTAATTTAACACTATCAAGCATTTAAATAAATGAAGACAGTTTTTTTAACAAAATGATTGTAAAATAAAAAAGGTTTGGAGTTTTGAAGATATGAAGAAAGTGTTGAGAAATGAGAAACATCTTGAAGATTTGAAGAGAGTGTGGGATTTGATTAATGGAAAAAAATTTGGAAGATATGAAGAAATAAAGAAAATGATATGGGCTCGTTTGGTTGGACATATAGGATTAAGGGTGATTGAATATGTGATGAATAGATTAGGGTGGATTGTTCATGATTTGTTCACATTTGGTTAAACAATGGTAAGTGAGATTGATTCTGGACTTAGACTACTTTGCCCTTTTATATAAATATTACGTTTTCCCTTTATTTTTGAAGTTGTGAATAATAAATAATATTAGAGCCTTAAACACAATTAAATATATCACGTTGTCTTCATATTGGTGAAAATTCATGCTCTTTCAAGTTTCAATCATGTTTTAAGGAGAGATTATCAAAAATAAAAAAAATTGTGGATCAACATTATATTAATAAATTATTTCTCAATTTATTACCAAATAGAGTAAAAACAAAACAAGAAAATAAAAAAGAAAAAAGGAAAAAAGAAAAGAAAAAGTGTCCGTCTTCTCCAACTTTCCCCTCATCGGACCGCCGATGATTCCAAGGTACACCGGGTGAATCTCCTCTCCACCGTTCTCTCTGCATACTGCCGCCGCCGCCACTCCACTAGATCTCTACTGATGCGTTCCCCAAATAAATCGATAGCGACTATTTTTAGCAATTAATAATCTAACGATGTTGGGCCACGAAAATCGAAAGCCACCATGCAGGCAAGAAACCCATCTCAAACCTTGACAACTACCCTCAAGCTCAGCCATGATTGCATGGAAAAAAGAAAAGAAAAGAAAAAAACTAAACCCCCAATAAGTTGGGGAGAGCAACCTGTTTTGGCTCAGATCTACAAAATACGGGGAGACATGAGGTACGGGTAAGCCAAAGGAACGAAGAAGAGACGGATACCGCCGGCGGGCAGCAGTTTTAGTAGTTGCGACCCGCTAATAAGTATGTTCAACCAAAGAAGAGATTTAGCTTTTCAAACCCCGATTAAACCCCTTATTAAGCCTGTTAACAGGATGATAATTCACCTGCTTGAAATAAACAATGAATCAATTACTGAAATTACCAAGTAAATTATTATATGATTATGCGACCTGCCTTCACGATTCAGGTATCACGCTTTAAATATCCCTCGGAGCACATCTCCAACACATCAAATACTGGAGCAAAGGCAATAGGAAGAATATGAGACCAAAGCAGAGTCTCACAGACTAACTGCTATCGGAACTACTTCAGCATTGGGCAAATACTCCGCCCCACTCATGCTGCTTCTCCAAGAAATATGAACTCTCGGAAAGAATGAGCTAAAAGAACCAATCTATCAAAGCCCACTGGAGCTATCGGAAACCAACAAAGTCCCTGAACTTTGACAAAAACCCTTCCTTGCTATGCACTCCCAAACACAAAATCTCTCGGAACACTACCCCCGACAACCAGCCCAAAGATCAGAACTTTACAATAAAGCAACAACTACAGAAAAACACTCTCCAGGCACTCGGAGAAAGAAAACAACTACCCACGATAGCTAAAAAACCTCTCGTAGATTAACCCTGGAACGAACACTCCCTCGGAGAAAAGTCTGAAACCCTCACTCCAGAATACACACCTCTCGGAGAAGCACCATCACTAAAAGGACACTCAGACTCGGCCCTCGAGTCACCATTAGAAACAATAAGCTATCGGAAGCAAATGAGGTAGTCTACCCGGTATCATAAAGAAGACCAAAGCCCTCAGAAGAAGGAAAGATACAGTCAGCACTCAAGACAAACACGTTATCTTATTGGTCGAATAAACATTGTAACACGTGTGAACACCACCACATGCATAACGACACCTGTAAGAACATGCACAATGACACCTGCCCTTACCAAAATCTATATAAAGGGAGGTATCAATAGAAGAAAAAGAGGGGGGAAAAACAGGACAAAAACTCACGAGAGGCAGATAGACTCGGAAATATATGTACCAACTTGGAAAAGAGAGCGGAGTATAGTTAATAAAAGGAAGGAAGGTCCTTGTCAATTTTTTTCTCTTGTCAGAAAAGCACCTAGTTTTGAACCACGGGCAAAGGCGTTCCAACCCAAATAAATAATTCAGTTAATAGGATATAATTCCAAACACCATTAACAAAGCCCTTATCAAACCAATCAAACGAGCCCTATGGATAGTTTTTTAGATTGGAGAAGTGAGGATTTTTTGATGATTTGAAGAGAGTGTTTGGATGATTTCCTCGATCAATTGAATTAAGATTGAGCTGCCTAAAGCATACTGTAATAGGCTACGAGGGCGTGCCAGGGGATACTCCTATATCGGAAAGTATATTCCCCTAAACTTGCACTGCAAATAGACACGCTATGCTAAAAAAGTTGTTTGGCCAGTAAGAGTGAGATGTTCTCTCATTTCTGTAAACTCAATCTCAAAGTTCTACAATTTAGGGAAAGGAACCAAGTATCCATAATATGCTGAAAAGTTGTGTGACTATGAACACGGGAAAAAAGCTTTGTTCCAAATGAGAAATATTTCATTCCAAATAAAATTAAGTACCATTACATAAAAATATAAAAAGTACAAATTACAAGTCCTTAACAAGAAAGTCAAATTCCTAAGATTAGGGGGGTAGAACACTCGATGAATCAGGGGTTGGCTCGGTGGTAGGAGGAGTAGGAGCACCCGTAGGAAGAGGAACACCAGAGGAGGTAGCCTGGGCTCCAACTTGGAGAGGGGAGTGCACCGAGGACCGCAGAAGTATAGCAGTAAAGGGCACCCGAGTCGGGGAAGAGGAGGAGGGAGGAAGTCGAGAGCTACTCTTTTTAAAAAGGTCGTAAGCTTCCTCCAAAGTTGGCCTCTTTATCTCCACGATATTAACTACCCGCGGATCTAAGTTGGGAGCCACCTTATTGCGCACCTGCCCGAAGCACTGAAGGAATCCCCACATAGCAGATCCTGCTAAGTATCCTTGATGCTTGCTGATATACAGCTCCTTCACGTACGCAGTGGCATCCTCTCGGGCTTGCTTGACCGTAGCATCCACCCTTTGCTGCACTTCCTCGGAAGTGACACCCCCGAGACCGTAGCCTGCGCTAGCTTCTCGTTGAGAGTGTCCACCTGGCCCAGTGCCTCCGACAGATGTTGCTCCAACTCTTTCTGCTTGGCCTCCCAAGCAACTTTTTCCCCCTCAAAGGAGGCCACCGTGTCCTTCAGCACCATCCCGGAAGCCTTCATCTCTTTACAAAAGAGTGGAGCTGCTTATTCTCCTCCCTCAAGTCGTGGTTTTGTTTCGACAGCATAGCCCACGCCTCGTTGTACTTCCCCATCCTCTCCAGAATATCCTTGTTCTCGGTCTCCAGCTTCCGAGACTTCTCTTCAGCTATGCTTGTCAGCTTTTGCAGCTTCTCGACCTCGAGTAACAGAAGAGGAAGCATTTTAGGTGCCTAAGAAAGCAAAACAAAAGAATAAAGATCCCGATAAAGGACCTTAAGTCAATTAGTTAAATAGAGACTTACCAGCATAGCCACGTTGTTGGTGCATGCTCGGACGAATTGCCACCCGTCTGCTGGCAAGGAATTGGCAGCTGTTAGGTATCGAGTCACCGTCTCGAGCGCCTCCTGGGCATCTTCAGAGCTAGGCTCTCGTCCTGGAACAGGAACATTAGAAGACGAGGGCCTCCCTGGAAGTGCCACCCCCGGCAGTGGAACCTGAGTGACTACAGGGCTATCGGACTGGATAGCCACGAAGGGTCTCGGAGAAGGAGCACTCGTAAGCGGGGGACCCGCGGCCAAAATCTCGTCCAGCAAACTCATGGTATCGAATGCTGGAGGGAGAGCAGGGTCTGCAGGAAGTGATCCCCCTTCCAAACCAAAAAAATCTTCACCTCCTACAAAATCAGAAATTTATCTAAGTAAAAATATCCTTTTGGCTATCTAGAGCATACTCCTATACTAATAAAAGAAATACTATTTCTCTACTGTTTAAAGACTAGGAACACGTACCTTTCGGAGGGGTCGCCAGCAGGGCGTAAGCAGAATCCCCCGATAACTCCGAGGAAGAAGGAATCCTGATAACGCCAGGGGGTGGTAAAGTCATCCCCTCTATCCCAACCTCCTCCTCTCCACCTCCTATGACAAATGCCCCCGTCAGGCTTGCATTGTGGGAGGTAACACCTACCCCTGCTTCCTCAGGGGTATCGGAAGTCCCGCTAGACGACCGGGACGTAGCTGTAGCGACCTTTGAAGGAGTCCCCCCTTGCTCGTCCCCCGGAACTCCAAAAATTCCACCCTCCCCTAGGGTAGACTTCCCCTTCTTGGTTGTTACGTCCTCGTTCTCCACCATAAACGGACGCAAAACATTCACTGCAAAAACAGTTACGAGTTAGATAAGATATAAATAATGATGTGTACTAAACCACATATAGTACGAGGGAGATAAGGAATTACCAAAAGTATCGAAGAGCTCCTCGGGAATAGTCAATGGATTCTCGATTCTATCCACGGGAGCAATATGCTTCAATCCCGCGGTCCGATAGAGGCGGACGAAATTCTTTGACTCCACGAGAGGCTTCGCAGAGAACACCGGTGAGAACACCAGTGTGTCGTCCATCACTCTGTCAGGAAAGGTAGGCACCCTCCAAGTCATGGGTATGTCCCACGTTCCTACAGCAGGAGAGATGAAGAAGAACTTGTTTTTCCACGAACTGTGGGAGGTCACCATGCCCTCGGAAATCCTGTCGTCCTTATCCCGATGAGTGAAACAATAGAAAGGACCCCCTCCCGGAGATTGCTTCAACTCGAAAACGGCAAAAAACCTGTCTCTCGTACACTCTATACCCTTCACGAGACACCAGAACACAAACAAGGCCAACGCCGTGAAAGAATTGGGGGAAAGTTGGCTCGGACAGAGATTGCAATAATTGAAGATATCGCAGTAAAATGGTGGGAAAAAAGAGCGCAGTCCCGCCTTTATCTGCGGGTAGTACACCGTCAGGTGTCCTGGCGGAGGAGCATCACCCCGGTGGTGGGCCTTCGGCACCGTCACCTCTACATTACGGCCTGAAGCGCCGTATTCAAGAAAAAGATTTTTTATTTCCTTCTCCGTGGCGGTGCTAACAGTATTCCCCACCTTCTGGGTAGCCCGCGGAGCGCTATCCTTGTCAGCCTTCCTCTTCAATTTCTTTGATTAACCGGCACCGCCACTGCCACTCGCCCCCACCGTCGCGGCACTCCTTTTCCGAGAACCCTGAAACCCTACCCCCGCTGCTCCTCTAGTACCGGAAGTAGCCGACATCAAATTAGTGTTAGATTGCGACGCCATTATAGAGAATTTTTGAGAAAATAGAAAATACTTTTGCAGAAAACTTTTGCAGAGAAAGATATCCGTCTGAGCTCAAAATTTGCAAGTGATGATAATAGGTAAAGGAGAGGGTTTTTAAAACCCTACACCCACTAAGTGTCTTAAATGACCACTAAGCCCACCCACGCCCCACGATTAAAAGCCGTGCTTAATATCACGTCTCCTCGGTTAACGGAAACACAACGGTCAAACGCTTCGATTCCCGCACAATACATAAACATGGCATTAAAATCGCCATTAATTACATTTAAATCGCAATTAAATAAATACTATAAACTTTAAATTACAATTAATGCCCCAATAATGACCTACGAGGGCACATTTTGGAATACGACGGGGATCACTCGGAGAGAGTAATCACTACACTCCTCGCCTTTTTAAAAGTAATGCGAAGAACGAGGGAAATGTCGAACAAAACATAAATGTCACTGACGAGTGTTTACGACATCCCTGAAGAGTTCTACGAGGCCTTGTGAAACATTCCCCGTATACCTGATAAAATGTATGATACCAGAACTCTCGTACCCTTTAAACTATTAAGTTTCTAGTGCAGTAATGATAACTAATTGCACTACAAACTTGGGGGGGTTTGTTAACAGGATGATAATTCACCTGCTTGAAATAAACAATGAATCAATTACTGAAATTACCAAGTAAATTATTATATGATTATGCGACCTGCCTTCACGATTCAGGTATCACGCTTTAAATATCCCTCGGAGCACATCTCCAACACATCAAATACTGGAGCAAAGGCAATAGGAAGAATACGAGACCAAGGCAGAGTCTCACAGACTAACTGCTATCGAAACTACTTCAGCATTGGGCAAATACTCCGCCCCACTCATGCTGCTTCTCCAAGAAATATGAACTCTCGGAAAGAATGAGCTAAAAGAACCAATCTATCAAAGCCCACTGAAGCTATCGGAAACCAACAAAGTCCCTGAACTTTGACCAAAACCCTTCTTTGCTATGCACTCCCAAACACAAAAGCTCTCGGAACACTACCCCCGACAACCAGCCCAAAGATCAGAACTTTACAATAAAGCAACAACTACAGAAAAACACTCTCCAGGCACTCGGAGAAAGAAAACAACTACCCACGATAGCTAAAAAACCTCTCGTAGATTAACCCTGGAACGAACACTCCCTCGGAGAAAAGTCTGAAACCCTCACTCCAGAATACACACCTCTCGGAGAAGCACCATCACTAAAAGGACACTCAGACTTGGCCCTCGAGTCACCATTAGAAACAATAAGCTATCGGAAGCAAATGAGGTAGTCTACCCGGTATCATAAAGAAGACCAAAGCCCTCGGAAGAAGGAAAGATACAGTCAGCACTCAAGACAAACACGTTATCTTATTGGTCGAATAAACATTGTAACACGTGTGAACACCACCGCATGCATAACGACACTTGTAAGAACATGCACAATGACACATGCCCTTACCAAAATCTATATAAAGGGAGGTATCAATAGAAGAAAAAGAGGGGGAAAAAACAAGACAAAAACTCACGAGAGGCAGATAGACTCGGAAATATATGTACCAACTCGGAAAAGAGAGCGGAGTATAGTTAATAAAAGGAAGGAAGGTCCTTGTCAATTTTTCTCTCTTGTCAGAAAAGCACTTAGTTTTTGAACCACGGGCAAAGGCGTTCCAACCCAAATAAATAATTCAGTTAATAGGATATAATTCCAAACACCATTAACAAAGCCCTTATCAAACCAATCAAACGAGCCCTATGGATAGTTTTTTAGATTGGAGAAGTGAAGATTTTTTGATGATTTGAAGAGAGTGTTGGGATGATTTTATAGATTTGATAAATAAAGAAATGGTAGGGACAGTTTTTAGATTGGAGAAGTGTTGGGATTATTTTATAGATTGAAGAATTGAGGGGTATTTATAATATGAGATTGAAATTTTTAATTTCTGAAAATTTTGAATTTCCCTCCCTTGGCCCAAATTTTCGACGTATTGCTACCGAAAATCGGTAGCTAATTGTCAAAATTTTTGATTTTTTTGAAAATTTGAATTTTCCGCACATGGGCGCCCAAACTTTCGAAATTTAGCGACCGAAAGATAATTGTCAATTTTCTGGGTTCTATCAGAATGTAGCTACCGACTTTCGGTAACTAATGTTCGTTGAACATTAGTAGCTACCGAGTTCCGGTAGCTAATATCCGTTGAATATTAGCAGCTACCAACAAGTGGTAGCTAATGCCCGTTGAATATTAGTAGCTAGCTTGGCCGTAGCTAATGTTAATTTTTTTATATTGTGTATATTTCTTTGTGTGATTTTGATTTCGTTATGTTTTCAGTTTAGTAATATTACCAATAATAAGTAATAATTAACTTATTTGATAGTAATTGAGTTGTACGATTAATGTATTGTTGTGTGAAGTATATACTAATTTTACTTCTACACTTAATCATGTCTCGTGTACGTGATTGAAACATCGTTGTGACGTGTTAAATGATGTATCGATGAAATATGATGATTGATTATGATGGAATCTTGTAGTGATTACTATACAACACCATTTATAACTCTATAGTTCAACAATATTTTTGGTGTTACAACAATTTCAGAGTACACAATTCTTGTTTTTGTTAAGTTTGGGGACAAAGAAAAATGCAACACGTGCTCTCTTTTCACTAAATAAACTCCTTTTAATACACGATATTTGGCATTCTCGGTGGGCTTGGCAATTCTAGACTTCGAATTTTATTTTTTCTTTTATAAAAATAGGGACCAAAACGGACTTTCTCAAGGTTTTGAGGCACGAAAAATTACTACAAAAACTAAGAAAATACTATAAATAAAACAATTTTAAATTTGATAGTGCGATTCTTGGTGAGTTTAGGGAATTTTGGATTTCCTATCACTACAAGAAAAAAGGGTCATTCGCGACCGCACGGGCGGTCGCGAATGACCCTTTTCCGGTCGCGGATGCCCTGTCGCGGAAGACCTCGGTCGTGGAGGTCATCAGTGACCGCTGGGCGGTCACGGGGGTCATCCGCGACCGGCGAGCGGTCACGCACGGCATCCGCGACCGCCGGGCGGTCACGAATGACCCCTCTTTCGTGACCGCCCAGCGGTCACGAACCTTCTTTGTGACTGCCCAGCGGTCACGAACCTACTTCGTGACCGTCCGGCGGTCATGAATAAGTCTCATTCGATAGTTTTGATTTTCATTTGTTTAATTAAGGTGCGATGTTTGTTAAATTGATAAAATAGTTACTACTAAGTAAATTAAAATAGATTTTATCACAAAATGACACATTATATCTAAAACAACTTGGTGTATGTGATGAATTAGTTGTACAACATAAAATAGGTTATTCGTTCATAACTCGCCTAATCACATCTAATTCGCTATTTTAATATGTTAATTAATAATATTGTACTAATTTATTACTTCAATTCACATGTAGTATTGAGACTTATTATTAAAAATCATAAACACATCAAGATGAATCCATAAAATCAAATTTTTTTTTTATGAATATTATTCGTGACCGCCGGGCGGTCACGAATGACCCCTCTTTAGTGACCGCCCAGCGGTCACGAACCTTCTTCGTGACCCCCCAGCGGTCACGAAACTACTTCGTGACCGCTGGGCGGTCACGAATGACCCTCTTTCGTGACCGCCCGGCGGTCACGAATAAGTCTCATTCGATAGATTTGATTTTCGTTTGTTTAATTAAGGTGCGATGTTTGTTAAATTGATAAAATAGTTACTACTAAGTAAATTAAAATAGATTTTATCACAAAATGACACATTACATCTAAAACAACTTGGTGTATGTGATGAATTAGTTGTACAACATAAAATAGGTTATTCGTTCATAACTCGCCTAATCACATCTAATTCGCTATTTTAATATGTTAATTAATAATATTGTACTAATTTATTACTTCAATTCACATGTAGTATTGAGACTTATTGTTAAAAATCATAAATACATCAAGATGAATCCATAAAATCAAATTTTTTTTATGAATATTATTCGTGACCGCCGGGCGGTCACGAATGACCCCTCTTTCGTGACCGCCCAGCGGTCACGAATAAGTCTCATTCGATAGTTTTGATTTTCGTTTGTATAATTAAGGTGTGATGTTTGTTAAATTGATAAAATAGTTACTACTAAGTAAATTAAAATAGATTTTATCACAAAATGACACATTACATCTAAAACAACTTGGTGTATGTGATGAATTAGTTGTAGAACATAAAATAGGTTATTCGTTCATAACTCGCCTAATCACATCTAATTCGCTATTTTAATATGTTAATTACTAATGTTGTACTAATTTATTACTTCAATTCACATGTAGTATTGAGACTTATTGTTAAAAATCATAAACACATCAAGATGAATCCATAAAATCATTACAAATGAGACTTAGTGTTGTAAAAGACATTACAATAATGAAAATTTAACAGTCCAACGTTACAATAATGAAAATTTAACAGTCCAACATTACAATAATGAAAATTTAATAGTCCAACATTACAATAAGGAAAATTTAACAGTGCAAAATTACAATAAGGAAAATTTAACAGTCCAATATTACAATAAAAAAATACTACTAATCATCCGAACTATCATCTAACCCACATCTAGTCTCGTCATCATACTCACCATCATCCTCCCCATCATACTCACCACTCCCAACACCATCTTCAACACCCAGTTCTACATAATCGTCCGTCTGCAAAGACGCCATAGTATCATCGTTATCATAGAAAACCCCCCTCCCATCCGCGACCGCTGGGCGGTCTTGGACGAGTGGCATCCGCGACTAGGCGCCTACTGGTCGCAGACGCCACTAGGCGGGAAGTTTCCCGCCTATGGCTTCCCGTGACCGCCCAGCGGTCACGAGATTTATGTCCGTGACTGCTCAGCGGTCACGGGGCTATCCGTGACCGCTGGGCGGTCACGGTGGCATCCGCGACCGTCGGGCGGTCACGATGGCATCCGCGATCGCCCAGCGGTCGCGGATGCTCGTGACCGCCCGGCGGTCACGAGCTGGCGGTCACGAATGACCCCGAATTCTTGTAGTGTATCAAAGTATATAACATACGTATACGTATCCAACTTCAAACAGAGTGTACGTATTTCTCCACAATAGATAAGATGTTTGCTTGCTCTGAGACGTTATGGAAACTAAAATTATTAAAAGAGCTATAAATTTAGGAAACATGGGGCAAAGAATTTTTAATTTTACTATATTGGTTGTGAATTTAAGTGGAGCTAGCGAAGAGTTAAAGTACACTTACTTAAATAGTTCCAGTTAAATAAAAAACTTGTTAGGAGCACGTAACAAAAAGCTTTAATTTGAGATTATGCATGCATTTCCTTTTTAGACCACGAATTACGTCGAGAATTCAACCTATATATAGTCATGATCAATGATATATAAATGAGCTTATCTCTAAATTTGTGAATAAAGCGTAAAAAATATTAAACATCACATGAGAGATTGGTGCTGATTGATATGAATATGATGGAGCTATTAATAATCGTGCTTCTGTCTTTCCTTCTCCTCCTAACTACAATCCTTATGCTCATTATTTCTTGGAGAATTACAATACTTTATTATGATAAGTACTTATCCAACAAGTCAGAAAAAATATACGGTAATGCAAAACTCCTTTTGGGCGAAATTGGGTGGCCAGTTGTGGGAGAAACCCTGGAATTGATTTCGATGGGCCGGAAAGGAACACCCGAGAAATTCTTCGAAGACCGAATGAAAAAATACTCGTCTCATATCTTCAAAACTTCCCTATTCGGTGAAAAAGTGGCGATCCTTTGTGGAAGTGAAGGAAACAAGTTTTTGTTCACCAACGAGAATAAGCTTCTCGTGCACCGGTGGCCTAGGAGTGTACACATACTTTTCGGTACGATGCAAAATATACACAAGTTTCTTCTGTCATTCTTGAAACCTCGTAGATTGCAAAACTATGTAGGAGTTATGGATTGCATTACTAGACAACACGTCGAAACCCACGGGATGAATGGAGATGATCAAGTTGCTCTTGTCTTGCCCCTTGCAAAGCAATACACATTTGATGTCTCTTGTAATTTGTTCTTAAGCATTCAAGACTCGGACAGCGTGGCAAAGCTGGGGAAATTATTCGATGATGTAATGACTGGCATCGTATCATTGCCCATTAATCTGCCGGGGACCAAATTATATCACGGTATTAAGGCCATTCGATTAATAAGAATGGAGCTCCTAGAAATAATTAGACAACGACAAAACGATGGTTACAAAAGCAAATCGTTAGATTGTGATGATGATCTTTTGGGGTTTTTACTTACTACAACAGATGAAAATGGTGGCTTACTCCCTCAGCTTAGTGTTGCTGACATTCTTCTTGGTACATTTATTGCTTCTCGAGAAAATTTAGCCACTCTCATCACTTTTATCATGAAATATCTGGCCGAGATGCCAGAAATTTATGATCAAGTTCTCAGAGGTAATTACGCGTGTACTGTATAAACTATTTACTGACAAAATTTATGCTACCATGTACGAAGTGCTTGATGCACTAATAAAAGTCATGTACTGATAGTCTCAACACATGACTTCGATTTTTCACTTTACGTTAATTGGTAACATAAATATTTTCCTACCAAACATTGTTTATTTCAAATTCTAATAATTTGGCTATTGAAGTAATTACAATAAGATTGTGCTTATTGTCATGAATATTATTTAAAGTCAGAACAAAGAGAGGTGGCAAATGGAAAATCTAGTGGGGAGGCACTAGATTGGAATGACCTTCAGAAAATGAAGTATTCATGGAATGTAGCAAGAGAAGTTCTGCGGCTGGTACCCCCATTTCCAGGAAGCTACAGAGAAGCCATTACAAATTTCACCTATCATGGTTTCTTTATCCCCAAAGGATGGAAGGTACGTATAATCAATCCATCACTTCGAGTTATATGTTTTGATCTTTGGCTATCGCACAATCGCTTCACCTTGACGATCATACTTGTTGAGTCTTACTTTTGTTTTTTTTTTTTGCTTTAACTTTGATCATGTAATCCTAAACGTTTTAAGAGTTTTATGGATATAAATTACTTCAGATTCTTGTACCTACTTGATTAATTTATAACCTCTTAACACATAAATGAGTCATAAAATAAGCTTTCTTAAGATAAAGTATACCTTATGGTGAAGGTTTAGAGTTCTTTAATTTCATTTTGCAAAAGAATGATGTTAACGGGTTTGGAATTATTTCCTATTAACTGAATTATTTATTAGGGTTGGAACGCCTTTGCCCGTGGTTCAAAAGCTAAATGCTATGTTCATAAGAGAGAAAAATTGACAAGAACCTTCGTTCCTTTTATTGACTATAATCCATTCTCTCTTCCGAGTTGATTTCTTTCTTTCCAAGTCTATATTCCTCTCGTGAGTTTCCGTTACTCTCCTAATCCAGCCCCCCCTTTTCTCTTCTATTGATATCTCTCTTTATATAGGTTTTGGTAGGGGCATGTGTCATTGTGCATGTATTTACAGGTGTCGTTATGCATGTGGTTGTGTTTACACGTGTTACAATGCTTATTCAACCAATAAGATAACGTGTTCATCTTGAGTGCTGACTGTATCTTTTCTTCTTCCGAGGGCTTTGGTCTTCTTTGTGATACGGGGTAGATTGCCTTCTTTGCTGTTTCTAATGGTGACTTCGAGGGCCGAGTTTGAGTATTCCCTTAATGATAGTGTTTTTCCGAGAGATGTGTATTCTGGAGTAAGTGATTCAAGATATTTTCCGAGAGAGTGTTGGTGGGTTGTTCTCCGAGAGGTTTTGAGCTGTCGTGGGTAGGTGTCTTCTTTCTCTGAGTGTTCGAAGAAAATTGTTCTGTAGTTGAGTTATTGTAAAGTTATGACTTTTGGTCTGGTTGTCGAGAGTAGTGTTCCGAGAGCTTTCGTGTTTGGAATGTATAGCAAGGAAGGGTTTTTGTCGAGGTTCTGGGACTGTTGTCCGTTGGGGCCCTGCTCGGTATCGTGACGGATATCTGACTCGAGTGGATTCCTTCGGGTTTGCTTTTTATCCGAGGCCACCTTGATATCTGGTTTTGAGTCATCGTGAATTTCCGAGGGACGCTTAGGTGCCCTCGTCGGATGGCCAATCATACCGCTTTGAGTTAGTAACTGAGCGATATTGGTCACACCCGATGGGCCTCCTCGTTGGGAGCGGGTACAACTCATTGGAGGTACTCGTGACAATATTATTGTCCATTTATTAGTCCTTTTGGTTTAGGACTAATATATTTTTTTTAACCTTGTATTTTTATTTTATACGGTTAACACTAGCCCCCCCAAATTTCGATCGCTCTCGCAGAGACGAGGGAAATTTTATTTCGTGGCCTTCGTGAGGCAAGGGGACTGTTAGTATTTATTTATTATTTCTATCATGGGTAATTAGGCTTGCTGATTAAGATAATAGAAAGGCTTGCTGACTAAGCTAAACATTAAGGGTGAGGTGTCGTTTGGCATGTAGCCATATTTTCTTAAATAAGAAAATTAGTGGACACGTGGATCCCATTAACTATTTTAGACAGCTCAAGCTTTTCACTCTCTTTCTGAGGCGGTATAAGTAGTTGTTCAGTAATTCTCTCAGAATTACCCCAAAGTTTTTTACCGTTTAAGGCTTGTCACGTTTCCCAAAAAGCGGAGTTTCTTTTTAAGTGAAGCAAGCGAACTACGTACCTTGTCAAAATGATGCCCCCATTTTTTAAGCAGGATGACCCTTCCTCGCCCCGTCATTCTAATCGGAATTTGGTTCGGACTCCTTCTTTATCGTTAGGAGTACGGCACGCGACTTCGGAGAATTCGGTTCAAGGGAGCAGGTATAATGAGCGCAGGGTTCGCGGAGGGAGAGGTAATTCCGTGAGGACCATGTCAATATCTCATGAGGAATCTCTCTCTCGCATTAACCACATACGCCAAGTGTTCATGAGTCGTGACCCTTATCCTTTGGTAGACGAGTCGTCGGCGTTTACCAGGCTTGTGTTGGAGCTAGAGCGGATGGTGGGGCCGGGGCGCGTGGGTACTGCTGTTGGGAGTGAGCATGGTGCTTCTGTTACAGCCCTTTTTGCCCAGTACAACCTGGATATTGACGAATATGACATAATAATACCGCATCCTGAACAGAGGGCTTACGATCCTCCGTCGGGCTATCTCACCGTTTTTCGGGAGCAAATGCGGTGTGGGTTACGGGTGTTTTTTCACCCTTTTCTTCAGAATTTGTTTCACTACTGGCAAGTATGCCCGAGTCAGCTGACTCCGAATTCCTATCGTTACCTGGTGGGATATATTTTGTGTTCTGAGTTGCTGAAGTTGCAACTGTCCCCCTCTCGGGTGGGGGCTATATTTAACCTCCGCCCTTGCTCGGGCGGTCTTCCTTTCTTTAGCCTGGCCCATCGGGACAAGAGGAAGGCCTTTCTGAACGTGTCCCACTTCCGTAATAATAGAACGGATTGGAAAAGGGGGTTCTTTTTTGTCCGTCTGAGGGGCGTGTCGGCTAGGTCATGGGGAATACCGCTTCAATGGGGGCTGGGTTATATTACTCCTGCCGAACCGATTTTGAGAAGAGAGTGGGACATCCTATCTGATAGCGGAATGTACGATATCAGTAGCATGCTGGAATTCCCAGAAACATTGATTATGGCTGGCTTACAGCAGGGGGTGGAACTCTTCAATCTTCCCCAGCAACCTCTTTATAGCAATTTCTTTTTTCGTTAGTTTCTTCTCTTTTAGAGCTCTTTCTTATGGTATTCTAATGTTCCTATTGTCACGTTTATTTTTTGACTTTTGGCAGGGGCGGAGATGGGGGCTTTTGCCATCGAGCCTTTCAGTGAAACTTTCCTAGGGAAAGTAGTGGATAGTGGGTATGATATTTCGGATAATGATTTATCCGAGAGCTTTAGTTTGGGTGAGGTGGCTGGCCCCTCGGGGGCAGGGGACTTGCTCGTGGCAGCCCCCCAGTGAATTCCGTGGCTTCTGTATACGATCCGATAGCTGCGCTTGCGCAGGCGGATATTCCTTTACCTCCGTTGGCACCGTATTCTTCCTCTCGGGGGGATACGAGGACTGTGCAAGCTATCGAGGAGGGTGCTCTGTCTCCAATTGTGGGAGCCCCTATTCCACTCGGAGAGGGTTCTGACCGCGTCTCGGGGCCGCCTTTTGACAGAAATCCCCCTGTCATCAGCTCGGAGCCACTCGGAAGTGGCGCCTTGTCTCCCTCTGTTATGGGGACGATTAACTTTTGCCGCAATTACCTAAGCGGTCTTTTGAACGCTACTGATTGCGAGCATATGAAGTCGTTACCCTTATCGGGCCTTCAAGATTTAGTCTGCAAAGACTTATGCGAGGTAGTATATTCTTATTTTGTATGGTACTAACCTTTACGAGATGTCTGACACTATGCAACTGTTTGTTCACAGATCTACATGGTGTTGAGCGCCATCGGGTCTCGGGGAGGATCATCTTCAGATACGGAGTTGGTATACCGCCGTAGGGACGAGCTAGAGCAAGGTTTGCTGGATGCTCGAGAAGAGGTAGATAGGCTGCGGAATGATCAGGAGAATTCCGACGAGGCTCATGCTATTCTTTTGCAAGCAGAGCGGAACAAATATTGGGACTTGGAGCGTCTTTTGACGATGGAGAAGGCTCGTGTAACGAGTCTAAAGGATGGGTTAGATGATTTCCAAAAGCAAGTTCGTGATGTCGACGAACAACTGCTGCGGGTGACCGGGGAGAGAGATGCAGCGAACTTACGGGTATTGGAGTTGACTCGAGCCCATGGAGTAGCGTTAGTGCTGGCCCGGGTTCAAGCGGTTTTGGGTGTTGCGGGGCCTCCTGCTTTCCGCGAATCTCTTGCGCAGGAGATGCGCGATCTAGTCCGCATGGGGTATTACTTGTGCCGGGATTCTACGGAAGCTTTGCCAGGATTCCCTTCGGACATGGTGATTCCCGAGTTGGATATTCATCAGGTGTTTCCCGAGGCTCCCCCTTTGCAGGGACCGATCGTGTCTACGGGAGATCCGGGTCATATGTCCACGGAGGACCGCCGCCGCATGATTAGGGAGGGAAAGCGTCCGCTAGAGGATGCTTAGAGTTTTGTGTTTTTTTTTTTTTTTTTTTGGCGGGACCTTGCGTTTCACGCTTGATGGTCCCTCGGGTTAGGTTGCTAGTATGACTCATAGATAGGGAGTCATTATTTTGTCGGGCAACCTTATTCCCCGTGTATTATACAGGCACTATTTGTAAACAACTTTATTTAGGTACAAAGCTGTTTTATTACATCACGCATAGTACTTCCTAAGGTTAAAGGCATTCCAAGAATTGCTAAGGATAGCATCCTCGGAGTTGGCGAGGAGATATGTCACAGGTCCGACGATCCCCGCTATCTTGTACGGTCCCTCCCATCGCGGCTCGAGTTTGCCCACGTTTTTCGAGGCTCCAACCCGTTTCATCACTAGGTCCCCGACTTGAAAAGTCCGGGGTTTCACCTTTAGATAATAGTATCGGGACATTCAGCCCTTGTATTCTTCATTTCGGGCCGCGGCCCGCATTCTTTTTTCTTCGAGGAGGTCGAGGGCATGGGCTAAGTTAGAACTGTTAGCCACTTCCTCGTATTCTCTAACTCGCCAGCTCTCTATAGAGACTTCCGTAGGCACAACGGCTTCGCAGCCGTAGGCTAAGCTGAAGGGGGTTTCACCCATGGCCGCGCTTTGCGTAGTCCGATAGGCCCATAGTATGCGAGGAATCTCTTCCACCCACTTAGCTTTGTGCCAGTCGAGTCGGGCCTTCATATTCTTTAAGAGAGTTTTATGAGTTCTCTCTACTTGGCCGTTGGCTTGTGGGTATCCCACCGAAGCGAAGCGGTGCTTAATTTCCGAATGGTCGCACCACTTTTCTAACCCCTGGTCCGTAAATTGTAGACCGTTATCACTTACCAGGTAACGAGGGACTCCAAAGCGGCACAGGATGCTTCTCCATAAGAAGTTGATGACCGCGCCCGCGGTTATACGGGCCATCGGCTCCGCTTCCACCCACTTGGTGAAGTAGTCTACTGCCACGAGGAGAAACTTCTTTTGCCCGGCATCGGGTATAAGAGGTCCCACTATGTCTATTCCCCATTTAGAGAATGGGCAGGGGGTTGTGTGCGGTTCCCATGGGGCAGCGGGTTGATGAATCCGAGGGGCGTAAGCTTGGCATGGTTTGCATCTTTCGGCATGATCTTTGCAATCCTTGGCCATCGTGGGCCAATAGTAGCCTTGACGAATCAGGCGCCCGACCATACTTGCTCCGCCCGTATGACTACCACATGTTCCCTTGTGGGTTTCTGCCATAGCTAGTTGAGCCTCTTCCTCGTTTAAGCATCGAGCATGGGGGCAGGAGTATGTCATGCGGAATAATATTCCATCTTTAAGGAAATACCTGATAGTTTTTCTGGCCAGGTGCCGCTGCGTGGTTTTATTCGTGGAATAGCCCTCCGGGTCCTGTAGGTAGACTTTGATTGCGGTCACCCAGCTGGTCGGAGGGTCTATAGTGGCATTCACCTCCTGACTTTCGGCTTTCTCGGACTCGGTAACTTGAAGCAAGGTGACTTTCCGATTGCGAATAACGGCCGCTTGGGTGGACATTTTAGACAGGGCGTTCGCCTCTTGGTTTTCCTTTCGTGGGATTTGGACTACTTTGCACTCGTCAAACCATTCCTGTCTGCGGCGAACCGCTTGGAGGTATGTTTGCATCCTTTCTTCTTTAGCTTCATACGAGCCATTGATCTGCTGCACAATTAGTTGCGAGTCACTGTGAATGATTATTTTTCTGATAGCACCTTCTCGGGCGAGTCTCATTCCTATGAGAAGAGACTCGTACTCGGCTTCGTTATTCGACAATGGGTAGTCAATTCTGACTGCGAAGTGGAGTATCTCCTCCTCGACTTATTGGTTTGCTAGGACTATTCCCCCCCCCCCCCCATGTGTGCTCACAAAGGAGCCGTCCACATAAATGTGCCATAGGGGTGTCCTTTCTTCATTACCTACTCCCGTTATCTCTGTCACAAAATCTGCTAGTACTTGTGCTTTGACAGAGGGTCTCGGGGCATAAGAAATGTCATACTCGGTGAGCTCCACGACCCACTTTATCAGTCTCCCCGAGGTCTCGGGCTTGTTAAGGATCGCTCGCAACGGGTGTTTGGTTAGCACGGTCACGGGATGCGATAGAAAGTAGGGACGGAGCTTCCGAGCCGTCGTAACCAAAGTTAAGACAAGTTTTTCGGTTTGAGTATACCTAGTTTCGGCCCCGAGGAGAGTCTTACTTACATAGTACACGGGGTGGTGCTCCTTGTTCTGATCTTTAACTAGCACCGCGCTTATGGCTTTTTCCCCGACGGACAAATACACAAAAAGTTCTTCATGTGGTGTCGGTTTCACCAATAAAGGAGGTTTCACCATGTAACTCTTCAGCTGTTGGAGAGCTTCTTCACATTGCGGGGTCCATTGAAACTCTTTGATATTACGTAACACCTTAAAGAATGGAAGTCCTTTTTCCGCCGATTTGGAAACAAACCGGCTTAAGGAGGCCATTCGACCCGTGAGTTTTTGCACATCTTTGATTGTCTTTGGGGTAGATAACCCGAGGATGGCTTCAGCCTTTTCGGGGTTCACTTCTATTCCCCTTTCCGTAATCATGTATCCGAGGAACTTGCCCCCTCTGATGCCAAAGGAACATTTCTTAGGATTAACTTTCATTCCGAACTGGTCCAGGATGGCTAGGGCTTTTCGTAGGTCCTCAGGATGGTCATAAGCGGAGTGGCTTTTTACGACTGTATCATCCACATAGACTTCCACCGTATCTCCGATATATCCTGCAAACATTAAGCTTACCAGTCGTTGATAGGTAGCCCCAGCATTCTTGAGCCCGAAGGGCATCACTAGGTAGCAAAAGGTGCCCGCGTCAGTGATGAAACTAGTCTTGTCTTGATCCATAACGGCCATCGGGATTTGATTGTACCCCTGGTTCCCATCTAGGGTTGATAGGAGGGCGCAACCTGCTGTTGAGTCTACCAGTTGATCGATGCTCGGGAGGGGATAGCAATCCTTAGGGCACGCGTCATTGAGATTAGTGAAATCCACGCACATTCGCCACTTGCCCCCATGCTTTGGGACTAAGACCACGTTGGCCAGCCACTCAGGATAAATAACTTCTCTGATTTGCTGCAGGCTGAGAAGCCGCTGAATTTCCGATCGGATGATTTTGTTGCGCTCTGGGCCCATTTTTCTCTTTTTCTGTTGGACCGGCTTAGCCCCGGGCTTCACATTAAGGAAATGCTGACATACTTTGTTGCTGATTTGTCCTGGCGGACCATCTTCCCACGCGAAGATATGGTGGAACTTTTTTAAGATGGGAATTAGTTGGGCTTCCACCTCAGGTTCCATCTGGGTACCTACTTTGACAACTTTCTCCGGGCTTCCTTCTACGAGTGCCACTAGTTTTAGCTCCTCTACGGGTTGTACTCGTTCTTCCTCTGCTTTTCGCTTTTTGCTATCTCCGAGGATAGGTCCGTCTTCTTCCAGAGGGAGGGCATTCATACGGCACTCCCTAGCCCTTGCCTGGCTTCCTCGGACTTCTCTGATACCTGACAGGGTTGGAAATTTTACCTTGAGATGGAGAGTTGAAGGGATTGCTTCGAAGGCTCGAATGGAGGGTCTCCCACATATTGCGTTGTATGTTCTCGATGAAGCTTCTACCACCCAAAATTTCGTAGGCTCCGTTCTTCGAAGGGCTCCCTCTCCCCATGACATTGGGAGCGTCACAGTTCCTAGCGTATTGGAGGTTTCTCCCGAGAAACCTATCAACGGGACTTTGGCTACTTCTAATCGTTCTTTCCTCAACCCCATGGCCAGATAAGTGGGAAGAAACAAGACATCCACGGAACTGCCGGTATCTACCAGTATCCTTTGGACGTCAATCCCATATATCACCGCTTCTATTACTAGGGGATCTTCGTGGGGATAAATTACTCCTTTTAAATCCGCAGGTCCAAAGGAGATGCTAGGAAGCTTCATACCTTGGATAGACCCCACGAATAACCCGTGTTCCGCCCTTATAGCCTCTTTCAAATATTGCTTCTTTTTCCATTGTGATGTCACCGAGAGATCTCTTCCTTCTATCATACTAATAGTACGCCCCGAGGGCGCGTTATTTTTGTATGTTTCCGGGGGAGGGGGTGGGGTTTGCTGCCTCGCCGTTTTCTCTCGTGGCTTCCGACGGGGAGTCTCTTGATCTTTTTCCTCTTCTTCATGTCGGGGTCTTTTGTAGGTATAACAAGGGGGATGCTCGGGGTTGTTTATCTTGAGGTAGTTTTTAAGGTATCCTGCTTCTAAAAGGCGGAGCACCTCCCTTTGCAGGGTGGTACACTCCTCAGTGGTATGTCCATAAGTCTTATGATATTTGCAGTACTTACCCGTATCCCTATCTCTATTGAGGAACCGGGCTTCCCTTGGCCATCGCAACTCGGTGCTGCCTCGCATCACGTTGAGTACCTCTACGGGGGCAATGGTCATTGGGGGTAAAGGTACTGGTTTAAGGAATTTCTTGACTGGACCACTCTCGTCTTTGCGTTGGGGGTGTTTTCCTTCACGGTTTCTGTCCTTGGATTTTACCTCCCGTTCGGTGGATTCGCGATGTTCTTTGTCATTGCTCTCTAGGCGTCTCTTCGTGCCTTCAGCCTCCTCCATTAAAATATAAGTCTCCGCTTGCTGCATCAGCTCGTTCATATTAGTGATATGATTTCCTGTAAGGTAACGGAAGAATTCGCCGGCCCGAAGTCCTTGCGTGAGTATGTCCGCCAGAATAGTAGTACTAACGTTCGGAACATCCAGCGCCGCATCCGTAAAGCGCTTTATGTACTCTCGCAGAGGTTCATTCTTTTTTTGTTTAACGGTGAAAAGGTGCGTGGCGGATTTAGGATACCGCCGGTTTCAAGAAAAATGCCTTACAAATAAATGGGCTAGTCGATCAAAGCTGTCGACAGACCCGGGTGCAAGTTGAGTAAACCACGACTGCGCCCGTCCTCCGAGGGTCACGGGGAATACACGGCAGAGTACGTGATCTGGGGCGGAGTTGAGATCCATTCCTACCAAGTACTGGTGTATATGATACTGCGGATCCTTTCCATCTGCATCATCGGTATATAGAGGACCATTCACGGGCCGCATCCCCGCGGGGATAGAGGCCAAGGCTATCTCGGGGGTAAAAGGGGATGTTTTAAAGGTAAGTTCTTCCTTAGGTCCCATTGTTTTTTTAATATCGCCCACCTCTTTCCTTAGGCCATCGAGAATCCCCCATATGGTTTGATCTTCACCTGAAGAGGGGAAGGGTGCGTGGGGTGCTGGAATCAGTCTTCTATGCTCTTGTTGGCCGACTCGGCGCGCTTCCCGATAGTCGTAACGCTCTTGACCATTATGTGGGGTTTCGTAGCCCCGGTGTTCGGAGGCAGGGCTCCACCTAGATTGAGCCTGACCTTCCTCGGTCCAAGGATGTTGGTGGCGAGCGGATCGAGGGGATGAATCGTAAGGATCCGCATATCCCGGCGGGGTTCTTCGGGCTCCAGTCTCTACAAGTCTTTCAAAGACGGAGCGAGGGACATTAATATAGTCTCTTTCTTCACATCGGCGGTTGGATATAGCTTCTTCCGAAAATCGAGATTGCTGAGGATAACTCCCGCTATAGAATAAATTCTCCATGATAGGCATTGCTCTTGAACGCTCTCAAAGACAAATCTTATGGCGTTCCCACAGACGGCGCCATTTTGTTAACGGGTTTGGAATTATTTCCTATTAACTGAATTATTTATTAGGGTTGGAACGCCTTTGCCCGTGGTTCAAAAGCTAAATGCTATGTTCATAAGAGAGAAAAATTGACAAGAACCTTCGTTCCTTTTATTGACTATAATCCATTCTCTCTTCCGAGTTGATTTCTTTCTTTCCAAGTCTATATTCCTCTCGTGAGTTTCCGTTACTCTCCTAATCCAACCCCCCCTTTTCTCTTCTATTGATATCTCTCTTTATATAGGTTTTGGTAGGGGCAGGTGTCATTGTGCATGTATTTACAGGTGTCGTTATGCATGTGGTTGTGTTTACACGTGTTACAATGCTTATTCAACCAATAAGATAACGTGTTCATCTTGAGTGCTGACTGTATCTTTTCTTCTTACGAGGGCTTTGGTCTTCTTTGTGATACGGGGTAGATTGCCTTCTTTGCTGTTTCTAATGGTGACTTCGAGGGCCGAGTTTGAGTATTCCCTTAATGATAGTGTTTTTCCGAGAGATGTGTATTCTGGAGTAAGTGATTCAAGATATTTTCCGAGAGAGTGTTGGTGGGTTGTTCTTCGAGAGGTTTTGAGCTGTCGTGGGTAGGTGTCTTCTTTCTCTGAGTGTTCGGAGAAAATTGTTCTATAGTTGAGTTATTGTAAAGTTATGACTTTTGGTCTGGTTGTCGAGAGTAGTGTTCCGAGAGCTTTCGTGTTTGGAATGTATAGCAAGGAAGGGTTTTTGTCGAGGTTCTGGGACTGTTGTCCGTTTGTTTCTGAGAAATTGATTCCTTTGGCTTATTCCTTTGGCAGACGAAAGCTCTCGGAACTCATAATATTGAGCTCTCGGAAAGAATGAGCCAAAGGAATCAATCTCTCAGAAACAACCGGACGACAGTCCCAGAACCTCGACAAAAACCCTTCCTTGCTATACATTCCAAACACGAAAGCTCTCGGAACACTACTCTCGACAACCAGACCAAAAGTCATAACTTTACAATAACTCAACTATAGAACAATTTTCTCCGAACACTCAAAGAAAGAAGACACCTACCCACGACAGCTCAAAACCTCTCGGAGAACAACCCACCAACACTCTCTCGGAAAATATCTTGAATCACTTACTCCAGAATACACATCTCTCGGAAAAACACTATCATTAAGGGAATACTCAAACTCGGCCCTCGAAGTCACCATTAGAAACAGCAAAGAAGGCAATCTACCCCGTATCACAAAGAAGACCAAAGCCCTCGGAAGAAGAAAAGATACAGTCAGCACTCAAGATGAACACGTTATCTTATTGGTTGAATAAGCATTGTAACACGTGTAAACACAACCACATGCATAACGACACCTGTAAATACATGCACAATGACACCTGCCCCTACCAAAACCTATATAAAGAGAGATATGAATAGAAGAGAGAAGGGGGGGCTGTATTAGGAGAGTAACGGAAACTCACGAGAGGAATATAGACTTGGAAAGAAAGAAATCAACTCGGAAGAGAGAATGGATTATAGTCAATAAAAGGAACGAAGGTTCTTGTCAATTTTCTCTCTTATGAACATAACATTTAGCTTTTGAACCACGGGCAAAGGCGTTCCAACCCTAATAAATAATTCAGTTAATAGGAAATAATTCCAAACCCGTTAACAAAATGGCGCCGTCTGTGGGAAAGCCACAAGATTTGTCTTCAAGAACATCCAAAGAAGACGCGAATCAGGGAAAGTTTACTCTCGCGATCGTTAAACCCCTGAGAAGGTTTTTGTTTGATCGTTGCCATAACCAAAAGGGGAAGCGGGTGCTACAGCAATAATACAGTTACGCACCAAAGATAAGTATCCTTCTTTCTCTTTCACTTATAGTATGAATTAGATTATGGTATCTTCGTAAAGAAATCATAAGACTCTATAATTTACTATGTAAATACTTGGGAGAAGAAAAGGGCAGAGCCCAGGAACCCATGAGAGTATTTCCGAGATCAATTACTCTAGGAAACCTCACTCATACTCTCTCATCAAAGGCTTTCCGAAAGTCTAAATAAGTAAAAGAGAAAGGTATGAACCAAGTCTACTAGGAATGATTCTTTGAAAGGACGTGAAAATACTCACTACACTCTAAGCATCTATGCCTACTTACGATCCTTTCCTCGAGTAATGGAATTATGATTGAGCTGCCCAAAGTATACTATAATAGGCTACGAAGGCGTGCCAGGGGATACTCCTATTTAGGAAAGTATATTCCCCCAAACTTGCACTGCAAATGGACACGCTATGCTAAGAAAGTTGTTTGGCCAGTAGAGTGAGACGCTCTCTCATTTCTGTAAACTCAATCTTAAAATTCTACAATAGAAGGAAAGAAACTAAGTACTCATAATATGCTGAAAAGTTATGTGATTATGAACACGGAAAAGAAAAAGTTTTGTTCCAAGTAAGAAATGTTTCATTCCAAATAAAATACCATTACAAGAGATAAAATTAAATACCATTACATGAAAAAATAAAGTACAATGATGGAAAAACAAAAACCCCTAAGACTTGGGGGGTTGAGCACTCGGAGAGTCAGGGGTTGGCTCGGGGGCAGGAGTAGGAGCACCCGTAGGAGGAGGAGCACCAGGGGAAGTAGCCTGGAGAGGGGAGTGTGCTGAAGACCGCGTGAGGATAGCAGAAAGAGGCACCCGAGTCGGGGAAGAGGAAGAGGGAGGAAGTCGGGAGCTACTCTTTTTAAAGAGGTCGTAGGCTTCCTCCAGAGTTGGCCTCTTCATCTCCGCGATATTAACCACCCGCGGGTCTAAGTTGGGATTTACCTTCTGTCGTACCTGCCCGAAGCACTGAAGGAATCTCCACATAGCGGATCCCGCCAAGTACCCCGGATGCTTGCTGAGGTACAGATCCCTCACTTGGATAGTAGTCTCCTCTAGGGCCTGCTTAACAGCAGCATCCACCCTTTGCTGCACCTCCTCGGGGAGAATGCCTCCCATAGCCGTGGCCTGTGCCAGCTTCTCGTTAAGAGTATCCACCTGGCCCAGTGCCTCCGACAGATGTTGTTCCAACTCTTTTTGCTTGGCCTCCCAAGCAACTTTTTCCCCCTCAAAGGAGGTCACCTTCTCCTTCAGCACGAGCCCGGAAGCCTCCATCTCCTTTACAGAAGAGAGCAGTTGTTTATTCTCCTCCCTCAAGACGTGGTTCTGTTTTGAAATAAGGGCCCACGCCTCGTTGTATTTTCCCATTCTCTTCTGCAGATCCGTGTTCTCAGTCTCTAGCCTCCGAGATTTCTCTTCAGCCGCACTCGTCAGCTTTTGCAGCTTCTCGACCTCGAGTAACAGAAGAGGAAGCATTTTAGGTGCCTAAGAAAGCAAAACAGAAGAATAAAGATCCCGATAAAGGATCTTAAGTAAATTAATTAAGTAAAAAACTTACCAGCATGGCCACATTGTTGACACAAGCTCGGGCAAATTCCCACCCATCTGCTGGCAAAGAACTGGCAGCTGTGAGGTATCGAGTCACCGTCTCGAGTGCCTCCTGGGCATCTTCGGTGCTAGGCTCTCGTCCTGAAACGGGAGCCCTAGAAGACGAGGGCCTCTCAGATGGTACCACTCCCGGCAGCGGAACCTGGGTGACTATGGGGCTATCAGACTGGATGGCCACGAAAGGTCTCGGGGAGGGAGCACTCGTAAGTGGGGGACCCGTAGCCAAAATCTCGTCCAACAAACTCATGGTATCGAATGCTGGAGGGTGAACAGGGTCGGAAGGAAGTGATCCCCCTTCCAAACCAAAAAAATCTTCATCTCCTACGAAATCAGAAAGTTATCTAAGTAAATATATCCTTTTGGTTATCTAAAGCATACTCCTACACCACTAAAAAAAAAATAATAATACTCTTTAAGAATACGTACCTTTCGGAGGGGTCGCCAGCAGGGCGTAAGAATCCCCCAATAACCCCGATGAGGAGGGTACGTGGATGACACCGGGGGCTGGTAAAGCCATCCCCTCTATCCCAACCTCATCCTCCACACCTCCTATGACAAATGCCCTCCGAGCACCAGCATTGGAGGAAGTCGCGCCTACCCCCACTTCCTCAGGGGTATCGGAAGTCACGCTAGACGACCAGGAGGTAGCTGTAGAAACCTTTGAAGGAATCCCCCCTGATCGTCCACGCCCTCCACGGCACCAAGATTTCCACCTTCTCCTAGAGAAGGCTTCCCCTTCTTAGTAACCACGTCCTCGTTCTCCACCATGAACGGACGCAGTACATTCACTGCCAAAAACAGTTACGAGTTAGATAGATAATATGTACTAAATCACGTACAGTACAAGAGAGATGAAGACTTACCAAAAGTGTCAAAAAGTTTTTCGGGAACAGCCAGAGGATTCTCGATCTTGTCTATCGGAAAGATATGCCTCAATCCTGCAGTCCGATAGAGGCGGATAAAATCCTTTGACTCCACAAGAGGCTTCGCCGAGAACACCGGTGAGAACGACAAGGTATCGTCCATCACTCTCTCGGGAAATAGGGGCTTCCTCCAGGTTAGGGGAATATCTCATTCTCCCTTAGCAGGACATATGAAGAAGAACTTGTTCTTCCATGAACTGTGGGAGGTGACCATGCCCTCGGAGATCCTGTCGTCCTTCTCCCGATGAGTGAAGAAATAAAAAGAACCTCCCCCGGGAGATGGCTTCAACTCGAAGATGGCAAAAAATCTATCCCTCGTGCACTCGATGCCTCTCACCAGGCACCAAAATACGAACAACGCCAGCGAGGTGAAGGAGTTGGGAGTAAGCTGGCTAGGGCAGAGATTGCAATAATTGAAAATATCACAATAAAAGCGCGGGAAGAAGGAGCGCAATCCCGCCTTTATAAAAGGGTAGTAGATCGTCAGGTGTCCTGGCGGAGGAGCGTCACCGCGGTGGTGGGCCTCTGGCACCATCACCTCCACATTACGGCCGGAGGCGCCGTGCTCCAGGAACAAATTTTTAATTTCCTCCTCCGTGGCGGTGCTAACCATATCACCCACCTTTTGAGTAACCCGCGGAGTGCTACCCTTATCAGCCTTTCTTTTCAATTTCTTTGATTTCCCGGCACCACCACTACCGCCCGCCCCCACCGCCGTAGCACTCCTCTTTCGCGAAGTTTGAAGCCCTAACCCCGCCGTCCCTCCAGTACCAGAAGCTGTCGAAACCAGATTGGTATTAGATTGCGACACCATTAGAAAGGAATTTTTGAAGGAAAAAGATAAGCAGAAATCGATTGCAGAGGAAAAGAGTGCGCTTTGCAGAGAGAATTGTTTGCTCAGTTTGCAAGTGAGAGTGATGGGTGAAGAAGAGGGTTTTTAAACCCTACACCCACTAAGTGTCTTAAATGACCACTAAGCGTGCCCACGCCTCACGATTGAAAGTCGTGCTTAATGACACGTCTCATTGGTTAACGAAAGAATAACGGTCAAGACGCTTCGATTCCCGCACCCCACTTAAACGTGGCATTAAATACACCACTAACTGCATTTTAAATTACAGTTAATTAAATGCCATAACTTTAAATTATAATTAATGCCCCAATAAATGACCTACGAGGGCACATTTGGAAAATACGACGGGAAACACTCGGAGAGAGTATCACGATACTCCTCGCCTTTTTAAAAGGTAATGCCAAGAACGAGGGAAATGTCGAACAAAACATACATGTCACTGACGAGTGTTTACGACACCCCTGAAGAGTTCTACGAGGCCTTGTGAAATATTCCCAGTATACCTGACAAAATCTACGAAACTAGAACCCTCGTACCCTTTAAACTATTAAGTTTCTAGTACAGTAGTGATAACTAACTGCACTAGAAACTGGGGGGGTTTGTTAACAGGATGATAATTCACCTGCTTAAAATAAACAATAAGTCAATTACCGGAATTACCAAATATATTATTATATGATTATGCGACCTACCTCCACGATACAGGTATCACACCTCTCGGAGCACATCTCCAACACAACAAACTACTGGAGTAAAAGCTAACATAAGGAATACGAAACCAAGGCAGACGAAAGCTCTCGGAACTCATACTGCTTCTCCAAGAAAATTGAGCTCTCGGAAAGAATGAGCCAAAGGAATCCATCTCTCAGAAACAACCGGACAACAGTCCCAGAACCTCGACAAAAACCCTTCCTTGCTATACATTCCAAATACGAAAGCTCTCGGAACACTACTCTCGACAACCAGACCAAAAGTCATAACTTTACAATAACTCAACTACAGAACAATTTTCTCCGAACACTCAGAGAAAGAAGACACCTACCCACGACAGCTCAAAACCTCTCGGAGAACAACCCACCAACACTCTCTCGGAAAATATCTTGAATCACTTACTCCAGAATACACATCTCTCGGAAAAACACTATCATTAAGGGAATACTCAAACTCAGCCCTCGAAGTCTCCATTAGAAACAGCAAATAAGGCAATCTACCCCGTATCACAAAGAAGACCAAAGCCCTCGGAAGAAGAAAAGATACAGTCAGCACTCAAGATTAACACGTTATCTTATTGGTTGAATAACCATTGTAACACGTGTAAACACAACCACATGCATAACGACACCTGTAAATACATGCACAATGACACCTACCCCTACCAAAACCTATATAAAGAGAGATATCAATAGAAGAGAGAAGGGGGGGCTGGATTAGGAGAGTAACGGAAACTCACGAGAGGAATATAGACTTGGAAAGAAAGAAATCAACTCGGAAGAGAGAATGGATTATAGTCAATAAAAGGAACGAAGGTTCTTGTCAATTTCTCTCTCTTATGAACATAGCATTTAGCTTTTGAACCACGGGCAAAGGCGTTCCAACCCTAATAAATAATTCAGTTAATAGGAAATAATTCCAAACCCGTTAACAATATATATATAGGGAATGATGTTTTCATGTAATTTTTGGATTTCGCACGCCTGCAATATAAATTATACAGTTCGATATGTTAATTGGCATTACTTCATATATGATATATACAAAGTAGTCACAAAAAGACTTTCTTTAAATGTCTTGTTCTAGTTAGCCACATGTGTGATATCTATACAAGAACTTGAAGAAACGCGTCAAAATTTATAATAAGCCATCAATAATAAAGTTTGGCAGCTATATTGTTCTAGTCAAAACAATTTAAAAGAAAAAAGATACATGTACACTATCTCATGAAATTATGAATTAAAATTTAGGGATAAAAGCATCAAGCCTCCTAATCTATGAGGTGTTTTGCGCTTTGATCCTTAAACTATGTTTATCAGCACTTTGGTCCTTAAGCAATATGATGTCTGTTCGTTTTGGTCCCCTGGTGGTTTCTCGGCCAAAATTCGTCAGAATATTTCGTTCATGTGTGGCGCCTCACGCGCATGCCAGAAGGACATTTTCGTCTAGAAATACGGGACTTTATTTTGTTACGTTTCACCCCTCAACCTATTAGAATATGAACGTTTTTCCCCTTGAAACAAGGTTAGACACTAATCACTTTTTCATGTCGCTTATAATGTTCTGTGTATCACTTTTACTTTGTATAACCTTATTGAATGAACAAGTTGCAAAACTGATGAAACAAGGATTTAAGTCATTGTCGCGAACTTCTGAGAACTCCTGGTCTATCGAGTCTTCCTAATCTTAAAAAGTTGATTCTTGAAGACTGTATAAGTTTATGTGAGGTCCATAACTCTATCGAAAGTCTCAATTGGCTTTATATGTTAAACCTGCAAGATTGCACAACACTAAGAAAAACTTTCTGAAACCATTACCAAGCTGAAACATCTCAAGACCTTAATCCTCTCTGGTTGTTCTAATCTTCGTAAGCTTCCGAAGGAAATAGATAAGTTGGTCGTGCTTAAAGTGCTTCGTGTTGATAAAAGTGCTAAACGAGAAGTAATGTCAACAAATGTATACACGATTTCTTCGCATGCACATATCTTGTTAAGGGTATTCACACTTCCTTGCATTTGATTTCAATGCTGCAACTTCTATACGAATTTTGTATATTTAGCTCCTCTATTCCAGGGAGCATTTAAATATCGGGAGAAAACGCTCATACTCTAATAGGTTGAGGGGTGAAACGTTATAAAATAAAGTCTCATATTTCTGGACAAAAATGTCCTTCTGACACGACTGTGTGCCGTACGTGAACGGAATATTCCGCCGAATTTTGGCCGAGAACCACTAGGGGACCAAATCAAATAGATACCCTATAGCTTAAGCACCAAAGTGCTGATAAACATAGTTTAAGGACCAAAATCCAAAACACCCCATAAGTTAGAGAGCTGATGCTTTTGTCCTTAAAATTTATGTATCAAGACTTGTACCTATACTATGAATCATGAAATAACAAAAAATTCATTGCATAGTTTCTATAGGAAACACATCAATAGCATGATATGAAGGGAAAACCAAGATCTCATCATAATGTCACAAATGTTTAAGCATTGTTTCACAGAGGACAATAAATTACTTTTGTATCACATAAACATACGTCCCTGTTGGAGATAATATATAAATATTAAATGTCTTCCCTCTCTAAAAGCTTAAGCTATTAGATAGGGTAGACATTTAATATTTATATATTATCTCCAACAGTCCCCGCAACTGAAACTTATGGATTTTGTTTCTCTCGAATCTTGTAGTCCAAATTTGGTATGAGTTAAATTCGTCAATTAATTAGGAGAAAGTATATGAACCAAATAATAATTACATCATGTCAAACACTTGAACTCTCTTTCTCACTCGTTCTCATTGAATTGGAACGTTTTAGGGCTCTCCAAGTCCATCGCCCCTTATTATATCTTCATCCACACTCTTGGTTGTCCTTGTGCTCTATCTATTTGTACTCAATCGGCAGTTTTCAAGACGTTGTACTGATGTGTCTATGTGCCTTACTTTATTTAAGTTTAAAATAATGTTTTCATCGCACGTGGAAAGAAAAAGTACTTCAAGAAACAATTAAATCTTTATCTTTCAAAGTATTTACATAATAGTTCTTAAATAAACCTCGTAACAGATTGAGCATTATAAGCCTCTAGGTGATGAGCGATATAATACAACTAAACTGGAGCTTCAGACAATTAAATATCAATGGTTTGTGCTGTTTGATCTGAAGTCCCACACAAGGGTCGCTCCTCAAGTCAATAAAAGATTAAAATCTTAAAAGTAAAAGTAAGAGGACCAGACATTAAACACGTGTCATGCTACTGTTTGCAGAAAAAATACAAACCAAACAAGAAGTTAATTGGTTTACTTTCAACAGTTTGGTCCTTTAAGTTGGCTTTAGTGCGATTTTGGTCCCATAAGTTGGCATATCTTAATTTTGGTTCCATAAGTTGGCATTTGAACTTGATTTTGATCCCATGGTCAATATTTTAGAAAATGTATCAGTTAAAAGCTTGCGTGGCACCAATTGACTACTCCGTGGCAATTTTGACTCGAGTTGCCAAAACGTGGAAAAATAAAAAAAAAAAAAACAAAAAAAAAACTCACTATTCGATTCTCATTCTCATCAATGGCGGCTCCACCACCACCAGTTCCAGCAGCAGATAAAAAAAACAAGAACCACATATCGATTTTCTCCACCACCACCACCAGCAGACCCACCCCAAGAACCACCACCCGCCGCCGCTCTTCCTCCGTGCTAAAATACCCATCTCTGAGCAAATTTTCGAAAAGAATGTATTGGGAATTTGTTAAATAACCTTTGGTTTTCTTTCTAATATGCTAATCTAATGAGACAGATACAGAGCATTTGCTCTGCACTTTCTGAAACTGCTCTTGTTTCACAAATTATTGTCCATATGTTATGAGTTGTGACTTTTGCTTTGAAAAGAATTGTGATCTCTCTTCTCTTTTGTTCTATTTTCCTCAAATTTCGTGTTTGTTTATTTACATATACATGTATAAACTTGCAGCTCTCATTTTCAGAATTATTTATTTAAATAACATGAAATTCCCAGCTTTCAGACTCTTCCAGTTTATGGAAAGAGTTGTAAGAACATTTGACATGGTAATTTGAGCATACAGAGGAGATTAGTTGCTCTGTTAAATTAGTGACATTTTCTTGATACAGAGGAGATTTCCAGTACTCGCCGTCGAATTTCTTGAGGGCGGTGAGGTCGTGGTGGACGTCGAGGAGGCCGCCGGAGCGGCTGCGGTAGATGATCTCGTCGAGGAAGTAGGATTCGGTGGTGGGGTCGGAGTTGAAGGGGACGTATTTGGCGGAGAAATTGTGGGAGGACACGTGGCGGCGAGCTTCGTCGCGGATGTTTGATGGGGTGCGGTGGTGGTGGTGGAGGAGGGGTTCGGCGGTGGCGCAGATGGGAGGGAGAATGTGGGGTGGGGTGGTGGTGGGGGGGTCGCGGATGTTTGATGGGGTGCGGTGGTGGTGGTGGTGGAGGGGTTCGGCGGTGGCGCGGATGGGAGGGAGAAGTCAGAATCGGAGAATGCTTCATGAATGGATCGGAGCCGCCATTCATGAATGCTTCATATTTTTTTACTTCTTTTAATTATGAATTCCACGTCAATTTTTTTTTAATTTTTTTTTGAGCTACGTACGTAAATACCAGTCAAAATTGCCACGCAGTCGGTCAAATGATGCTACGTAAGTTTTTAACGGATATATTTTCGAAAATGTTGACCATGGGATCAAAATCAAGTTCAAATGCCAACTTATGGGACCAAAATTAATGCCTGTCAACTTATGGGACCAAAATCGCACTAAAGCCAACTTAAATGACCAAACTGTTGAAAATCTCACTTTCAGTCAACCAAAGACTATTAAGTTGACGGGTTATAACTTCACAACCTCTTCATCACCTGATGAAAAAATAGTGTAGCGGGCAGAGACATAAGGAAAGATAAAATAACATAATAATAATCAAAAGCTCGTTGATTCCAAAGAATATCGAGAAATTGGCGAAAAAATGAGAAAATTCTCAATTTTAATTTTTTTATTTAATCAACAATTTACTACAATGACTCAAAGACGACTAACTTACAAAGTGAAAACTCTAACTAAAAAAAATGTCAAAATTACAAAAGACTCTTAAAATAACTAAATTAAACATAAACATTCCGCTGAAAATAATAAATTACATATTTGACCCTCTAAACCTTCGAATTTGTCTAAAATCACGTGGGCGTAAAGACAAAAGTCTTAACATTTTGCTCATAAGCCGTTTTCACTTGGAAAAGTGGTGTCATTTGTCAAAAACGGGATCCGTTGACTTTCTGGTCAAATCTTGACTCGCTTGAACATCGGGTTGGTTATTTTCGATCAAAAGATACACATATTCCCAATAGCCATCCGAAAGGGAACCAACAACTTTAATTAGTCCATTTTACAGTAAGTATGAAAATTCTTGAACTTAGACACAATGAAGATCTAGCTATTGAAAAACTGAAAAATAGATAGTAACGACAATAAACGGTAATACCCCATTTTCATTATATGATTATTTAAACTTATTTAATACGTACTTTGGTTAATGTTTCAAATAATTTAACTTATATTGATTGATTATTAGTGTAAGAAATTGAATTCTCTCATTGAAATATATTGCACCAATAAACCTGATAGAGCAAATGTGCATGCATGGTTAGTAGGAACCAAACCAAGATTACTGGACAGGCCTTTTAATAATACATACAGATTTCAATTAATTTTTTTCCTGTGACAAATGACAAATCCCTGTTTGACCGTACATGACCTATTAAAAGCTGAATCGATCTCAAGTCTTCTGCCAACAGAATAACCACAAGTACTTTTGTTTACTTTGAGTCCATCAGTCTCTTGCAAACCACAAACCTATTCATTGCAATGAGAATCCTATACACTTCATGGCTTTTCTTGATGTTGTCCCTGTTCCATATCTTTACCGTTTCATTCGTTTCTGGTCTGTGTTTGAATGATCAACAATCCTTGCTGCTGCTGCAGTTGAAGAACACCCTCTCTTTTAATTTGTCAGTCTCGACAAAGCTCGTGCGCTGGAATCCTAGTGTCGATTGTTGCAGTTGGAGCGGCGTGGCTTGCGATGGTTCCGGACATGTGATCGCTTTAGAGCTCGATAACGAGTCTATTGTCGGAGGGATCGAGAATTCGACTAGTCTGTTCGGTTTTCAGAATCTTCAAAAGCTGAATTTGGCTTACAACAGCTTTGACAGTGCTCGAATCCCGACGTGGCTCGGGGGTCTTACCCGTTTGACTTATCTGAATCTGTCAAATGCCGGATTTGGTGGACAGATTCCAGTCCAACTTTCTGAAATGCGGAGTTTGATTAGTCTCGATCTCTCCAGCCAATATCAGGGCATTGTACCGCTGAAACTTGAGAACCCGAATTTGCAGATGCTTGTTAGAAATCTTACAGGTTTGAGAGAACTTTATCTTGATGGTGTGAATATTTTATCTCAGGGGAGTGAATGGTGGCAAGAGATATCTTCATCTTTACCTGATTTACGAAATTTGAGTTTGCGCAATTGCGGACTATCGGGCGCGCTGAATTCTTCCCCGTCGCAGCTTCGATCTCTTACGGTCCTTCGCCTCGATAGGAACAACTTATCTGCAACAAATCTGGATTTCTTTGCGAATTTTGGAAACCTGACAATCTTGACCCTCAGCTTCTGTTCTTTGCAAGGTTACTTCCCTGAGAATGTTTTTCGGTTACCGACTCTACAGTATCTGGAGTTATCCAACAATGGATTACTCCGCGGCACCATACCCGATTTTCCTGTAAGTGGATCTTTCACGACTATACTGCTTAGCTACACTAACCTCTCAGGTTCATTACCAGACTCCATTGGCAACCTTCGAATGTTGTCTAAGATAGACCTGTCTAATTGCAATTTCAGTGGAGTCGTTCCATCCACAATAGGCAACTTAATGGAACTGGTTCGTCTGGACTTTTCAGTCAATCTCTTCACGGGTTCAATCCCATTGTTTCCCAAGTCGAAGAAACTTACGTACATAGACCTTAGTCGTAACAGTCTCAATGGTTCACTTTCGTCTACACATTTTGATAGCCTCACCAATCTTTCATATTTACACCTTGGTAACAATTTGTTGAGTGGGAGCATTCCATCCTCTCTCTTCAGTCTCCCTGCATTGGAGATACTACTGCTTTCTAACAATAAATTTAGCGGCCAAGTGAACGCATCTTCAACTCTTAACGCCTCTAGTTTGGATACACTAGATTTGAGCAATAATCAGCTTGAAGGTCCTATTCCAGAGTCTTTCTTCAAACTTGAAAGGCTTCATGTGCTCTCACTTTCTTCAAACTTCTTCAATGGCACCATGCAACTGGAAAAGATCCAAGGCCTTCGAAATCTTACAAGGTTAGACCTTTCTTACAACAAGTTGTCAGTTTCCGTAAGCAGCAATGACTCAGAAATCTTCCCGTTTCCCCAACTCAGAAGGCTGACTCTAGCTTCCTGCAACCTCTCCGCATTTCCGAATTTGAGAAACCAAACCAAAATGGCGTTTTTAGACCTCTCAAACAACAAGTTGACAGGGGATATACCTAGTTGGATATGCGGCGTCGGTAACGGAGCGTTGTCTTTTTTGAATCTTTCGTGCAATTCTCTGGTGGATCTGCAAAAGCCTTATAATATTCCAAGTTTTCTCAGTGTGTTAGACTTGCATTCGAACAATCTTATTGGAAAGTTTCCCATGCCCTCAGTATCAGCTATCTATGTGGATTACTCGAGCAATAACTTTCAAGGGCCTATTCCGACTGATATCGGCAACTTCACTTCCTTTGCTTTGTTCATTTCTTTTGCAAATAATGGGATCACAGGAGCAATTCCCACTTCCATTTGCGGTGCTTCTTATTTACAAGTTCTCGACTTATCTGGAAACTCCTTGAGTGGTGGCATACCGTCTTGTCTACTGCAAAACATCGAGCCTCTTGGTGTACTGAATCTAGGCGGAAACAACATTAGTGGCGAAATCCCTGATACTTATGCAGTAAATTGTGGCTTGAAAACTCTAGACCTCAGCTCAAACAATCTAAAAGGGAAGATTCCAGCATCACTAGCCAACTGTACAATGCTAGAAGTAATGAATGTCGGAAACAACAATATCGACGACAGATTCCCATGCATGCTGAAAAAATCATCAAGCTTGCGAGTTCTTGTTCTGCGCTCCAACAATTTTCACGGCGACATCATGTGCCCTGGGGCCAACCAAAGCTGGCCAAATCTTCAAATCATCGACCTAGCTTCCAATAGATTCAACGGTTACCTTGAGCCAAGATTCTTCTCAAGTTTGAGAAGAATGGCGATCAACACCAACGCACAATTAACTCGCGGGTACCTGCACTTCACACTTCTTGGCTTAAATAACTTGTACTACCAGGATACAGTAAGTGTAACCATGAAAGGGCGAGAGATGGAGCTTCAGAAGATTTTGACAATCTTTTCTTCCATGGATTTCTCGTGTAACATTTTTCAGGGTTCGATACCTGATACAATTGGGGAACTGTTCTCACTTTCTGTGCTAAACCTGTCGCACAATTCTTTTAGTGGGTCCATTCCAAGGTCAATCGGAAACTTGACAAATTTGACGATGTCAATGAACGAGCTAACAGGGGAGATCCCACAAGTGCTCACAAGTTTGACGTTCCTCTCGTTCTTGAATCTTTCCTACAACAAACTTGTCGGAAGGATACCAATAGGTTCTCAATTCCAAACATTTTCGTCAGAAAGCTATGTAAGTAACGTGGGACTGTGCGGGCTTCCCGTGAACATATCCTGTGATTTCAACCAACCAGAACGAGAATCTGGACAAGAGCGCGAAAGTTCAGTCAGGAACGAGATAATTATAGGCGCCGCAGTTGGATTCTTTGTGGGCGTAGGTGTCGTTTATTTGCCACTCTTCTTCTCTAGAAGATGGAGTGAGTGGTCTAACAACCTCGTCAATAAGTTCGTGTTCATGATTCAAAATTGGTATGGTCTGTAAGGCCTTTGGAGGCACTAGTAGTAGCAAATCATGTGTAATAAAAATGGGAATTAATGATCTGCATATATAGGATGGTAAAACTCATTGATCATTTCCACTTTTACAAGTAATGCACTATACTTATTACAGCTTAATTACTTTTACTTGGGTGATTGGGTTTAATTTGTTAGCATATTATTATTGTATATTAATTATGTTAAGGGTAGTTTAGTCTTTTGTTGTCTTGTATATATAGTTTCCTTATTGTAAACCCTAGAATATACATTCATACATTGTTTTGTAAGATCTCATTCTTGTCTTGTAAGATCATGCTTTCCTTATGAATGTTATCATGGCATCAGAGCCAAATCTCTGACCCAACCGGTAGGCAAACACGACACCGGATTTTTTTTGGGTTTTTCGTCTTCGTATTGCTACTGGTTTCTGGTAATCCGCTGCACTCTCTGAACTTGTTGGTGTGTTAATTTCGATTTTGATTTGGTGCAATTTTTGTTCGATTTGTTGCCCCAATTCTGTTTCTGGGTTAGTCTTGCTTTGTGTATTGCTGTAATTTTCGATTTCTGTTATCATGACGGGAGGGGATGATTCGTTGCAGTCGATTAGTGTTCGTTTCGATGGGAAGAACTATGGGTATTGGAGTTATGTTATGAAAAACTTTCTAAAAGGGAAGAAGATGTGGAATTATATTTCTGGTGTTTTGGTTGCTCCTAAGTCATATGATGCTAATTTTGTTGAGTTATTGGATGTATGGGATACCAATAATTCTAAAATTATTACTTGGATTAACAATTCTGTTGAGCATAAGATTGGTACTCAGTTAGCTAAGTTTGATACTGCGAAAGAAGTTTGGGACCATTTGGAGAGGTTGTATGTGAGGTCCAACTTTGCTGTTCAATATCAACTTGAAGGGGAAATTCGTGCTCTTACACAGGGCGATCGAAGTGTTCAAGAGTTTTATTCTGAGATGACAAACTTTTGGGATCAGTTGGCTATGACAGAATGCGCTGAACTGAGAGCATTCGGTCCGTATATTGAAAGGCGAGAACAACAACGTTTGGTTCAACTGTTGTACAATCTCCGCTCTGAGTATGAAGGCATCCGTGGGTCAATTCTGCCCCGTACTCCTTTGCCTTCAGTTGATTCAGTTGTGCATGAATTGTTAGCTGAAGAAACCCGCCTCAAGACTCAAATTGAGAAGTCCACTCCTGTTGGTTCTGTTTTGGTTACTCAACCTAGTCATATCAGATCTAAACAAAAGAGTTATGATAAGGATGAGTGTCGCTATTGCCATGAAAAGGGTCATTGGAAGAATTAGTGTCCTTTATTGAACCAGAAAGGCAAACCACAACAGGAATATGGAAAGAGGCCAAGTGACAAACCTGCATATTCACAGAATCTTCGTTTTGGAGGACAACCTAATACAGCTGCTGTCATGCCTACATTGGATCCAGCCTTTGTCGATTCATCTTTGTCAGACAAAGCAACTTTGGTTAATCTATTGCAGAACCTTCTTCAGGCAAACAAAAACCAGTCTCCACCATATGCTATGTCTGCTCCATCCACATCAGGTAGAAACTCGTCCTTATGGGTGTTGGATTCTGGAGCATCTCATCACATGTCTCCTGATCGCAACTCATTTGTATCTATGTCTCATGTGTTACCACCTACATCTGTTATGACTGCTGATAGCACTCCTATGCCAGTCGTAGGTGTTGGTACAATTCAAACAGAAAATCTCTCACTACCTGATGTTTATTGTATTCCTAAATTGGCTATGAATCTTATTTCTGTTGGTCAATTGTGTGATCGTGGTCTTGATGTTCACTTTTCCTCTACTTCTTGTCATGTGCAGGATCCGAAATCAAAGAGAATACTTGGGACTGGAAGTAGAGAGGGGGGACTTTATGTTTTGGATGGCATGAAGGTTGATGATCAGTTTGCATCTACGAGTATTGATCTATCTACATTTCATTTAAATTCTTCTTCTTCGAAGTTTTACGTATGGCACTCTAGACTAGGTCATGTATCTGGATCTTGTCTGAGGTTTTTATGTAATAGTGGTGTTTTGGGAGACTTGCAGTCTCAGGATATTTCTGATTGTAGTGGATGTAAACTTGGGAAGTTTTCTGCAAAACCTTTTAATCACAGTACATCCACTTCTTTTGCACCATTTGATTTGATTCATTCTGATGTTTGGGGACCTGCCCCTATTCCTACAAAGGGGGGGTCACGATATTATGTTTCTTTCATTGATGACTATACTCGTTATTGTTGGGTTTACTTGATGAAAAATCGTTCTGAATTCATTGATGTTTATGCTCACTTTGCTGCATATGTGAAAACTCAACACTCTAAAGTCATAAAATGGTTTAGATCTGATTTGGGTGGGGAATATACGAGTAATGCACTCTCTGACACTCTTCTTAGTGATGGTACTGTGCACCAATCCTCTTGTACAGACACACCTCAGCAAAATGGTGTGGCTGAAAGAAAACATAGGCATATTGTTGAAACGGCACGTTCTATGCTTTTGTCTGCTAGTGTACCTAGTGAGTATTGGGGAGAAGCAGTTCTCACTGCTGTTTATATCATAAATAGAGTTCCAACTCCCAAGAATGCAGGTATCTCTCCATATGCTAAGTTATTTGGTCAAACTCCTGATTATTCTCATTTGCGGGTTTTTGGGTCCACATGTTTTGTTCTTCGTCCACATGTTGAGCGAACTAAGTTGTCTTCACGTGTTGCAATATGTGTCTTTTTGGGATATGGAAATAGTCAGAAGGGTTATCGGTGTTATGATCCAGTTGGTAGAAAATGTTATGTTTCTCCTCATGTTCACTTTATTGAGCATATTCCATATTTTTCCATTCCGAGAAGCTCCCATAATGTGACACGGTCGGATATTATTCACATTGACCCATTTACTCTTGATGTTTCTGATATTGGAACTAATGATCCAACTGATGAGAATATTGGTATTGGTGATGTTGTTGGGGATGACAATATTGGTGTTGGTTATGGAGATGACTTGGGTGCTGCTGAAGAGTTACCCCCTCATGTCCCTTCTCTTACGATTTCGGATCCAGCTCAGGAGCGGTATCCCAGGCGTACTCGTAAGTCTACTCAACTGCCTGATTTCATTTACTCTTGTTATTCTCAGCCTTTTGTTTCCTTTTTGGCATCAGTTTGGCCTCTTTGTGAGCCTACCTCTTATTCTGAGGCGGCACAAGATATTGTTTGGCAAGAGGCTATGGCTGAGGAACTATCAGCTTTGAACAAAAATCATACTTGGGACTTTGTTCCTCTTCCAGCAGGGAAAAAGTCAATTGATTCTAGATGGGTCTATAAAATTAAAACCAAAGCTGATGGTTCAGTTGAGCGATATAAGGCTCGTCTAGTGGAAAAAGGATTTGCTCAACAATATGGCATGGATTATGAGGAGACATTTGCTCCTGTTGCTAAGATGACATCTGTCAGAGTTCTTATTGCAGTTGCATCAGTACGACAATGGTATATTTCACAGATGGATGTGAAAAATGCATTCTTGAATGGTGATTTACATGAGGAAGTGTACATGACACCTCATTCGGGTGTTCCTCACGACAAAGGGCAAGTGTGTAGACTTAAGAAAGCATTATATGGGCTTAAGCAAGCTCCAAGAGCTTGGTTTGAGAAGTTTTCCACTGCTGTTTGTTCTCTTGGCTTCTCCTCTAGTCCTAATGATTCAGCCTTATTTGTTAAATGCAGTTCTGCTGGTCGCATAATGCTTTTACTGTATGTTGATGATATGACTATTACAGGTGACGATGTTGAGGGTATTAAGGTGTTGAAACACACCTTATCTCGTTTGTTTGATATGAAGGATTTGGGTCCTCTTCGTTACTTTTTAGGTATTGAAGTCGCCTCATCTCCAAAGGGCTATCTTTTGTCTCAGTCGAAGTATACTTCAGATATTTTAGAGCGAGCTCGTCTTACAGACACTCGTGTTGCTGCTACTCCTTTAGAGGTAAATGTTCGTTATACTCCTACTGGCGGTACACTTCTTCCGGATCCCACTTTGTACAGGTCTATTGTTGGTAGTTTGGTATACTTGACTATTACCCGATCGGATATTGCTTATGCGGTCCATGTTGTTAGCCAGTTTGTTGCTGCACCTACCTCTGATCATTGGGCTGCTGTTACTCGCATTCTTCGTTATCTTCGTGGTACTATTTATCAGAGTCTATTGTTTCCTTCGAGTTCTTCATTAGAACTTCGAGCATATACAGATGCAGACTGGGCTAGTGATCCATCCGATCGAAAATCTACCACCGGATACTGTATTTTTCTAGGTGATTCTCTCATCTCTTGGAAAAGCAAGAAACAAGATGTTGTTTCTCGTTCTTCTACCGAGGCAGAGTATCGTGCTATGGCTTCCACCACAACTGAACTTGTTTGGTTACGACGGTTGTTATGTGATATGGGGGTGTTGTTGTCATCCTCCACACCCATGTATTGTGATAATAAAAGTGCTGTTCAGATTGCTCATAACTCTGTTTTTCATGAGCGTACCAAACATATTGAGATCGATTGTCATGTGACTCGACATCATTTTCAGCATGGTGTTATCTCTCTGCCGTTCATCTCGTCTTCGATGCAGTTGGCTGACTTCTTTACGAAGGCACATACGATTCAGCGACACAACTTCTTTGTTGGCAAACTCTCGTTACTTATTGCAGTACCTTCTCGAGTTTGAGGGGGGGTGTTAGCATATTATTATTGTATATTAATTATGTTAAGGGTAGTTTAGTCTTTTGTTGTCTTGTATATATAGTTTCCTTATTGTAAACCCTAGAATATACATTCATACATTGTTTTGTAAGATCTCATTCTTGTCTTGTAAGATCATGCTTTCCTTATGAATGTTATCATAGATAGCATATATAGACATATGTAGGTTCATATTCAAGAAGTGTTTTGTCACAATTCAGTTATATACTAAATTACTAATGAATGGATTAAACTTAACGTGTAATTTGGTATATTACAAAATAAAATCAGAACGTAAAGCATAATTAAACATATAATGATTGATCCGCAGTGTAAAATGAAATAACTTGTACGAAATACAAGTATACAACTGATATAGTTAATGAGAAAGATCGAGACATTTGATGACTTAGGCCACGAAAAGAAATTAGAAGAGAGAAGGAAATTTCCACGTTACAGACACTAAAAAGGGGCTGTCAATTGATTGACTTATACATTTTGCACAGACAAAATATTCCATTTTTATTTTTTTCTATAAACAAGAAAAACTAGAAAGAATGCACGTCACTATAAGTACTTTAAACTACTGGCCAAGTCTTTTTTATTTTCTTCTTATTTTTGTTATTTCTGGCCACACGCAAGTCATCGTTTCCCAAGTGAACCGAAGCTTAGGGAAAAAAAAAAAAAAGAAAAGAAAGGGGACCAGATATTATTTGCACATAAAAGACAAACCAAAATTAAGTTGACGGATTGTAACTTCACAACCTTTTCACCGTCATGGGAAAGGAAACCAAGAAAATTAATTAGTCTCTGGAATATTAAGTAGCACTTGATTATACTTGCATGAGAAGCATGAAAAGCATAAATCAGTTAAAGGCAAATATCATTTTTCTGAATGACATAAAAATGGGAGTTGAAATGTATTCACGTACTTTTCTTGATTCTATTGGGTGTTTAAACCTCCATTTTTGGACTGTTACAATAACTAATATTATATTTGTACGGGCGATCGAAAAATGGATAAAAGTACATGTTCTTGAACTCGGTCCCGGTCTAAAAATTTGGATTAAGACACGCACGGGTACTCGAAAACAGGCCTATCTCTCTTTTGTGAATTTTAATACTCAAATCCACCATGTTCCAAGTACCATATATAGATTTTTTCTTTCAAACAATGACCATTGTCATAAGTTATCGTTAAATAATTGTTTTAGTACACGAAGTATGAGAATTAAAAATATGAGTTTACAACATTTTCTAAGTCAAACAAAAGTGATGGTTATATCCACATTGGGCAAATATCGCATGAGTGGTACGTCGAATATGTTGTGCTTAGTTGTCCTTCAGTAGCCCCAACATTGGAAACCCCAAGTTTTGCTAGATAATCTGGTGTCATGATTGATTTTTTGTTAATAAGAAATACATGTGAGTGTGACACTGATGAAGTTAGATAATCTGGTTTCAATTTCCCTCACAAGACTGAAAAGATGTGCTGGTATTTTATGTAGCTTGGAAAGACAATTGAGCATGAAACAGGGTTACACTGAGCAGCCAAGAAGTTGGTCACAATCCTGGACTGGAGCCAAGGAAGATGTAAGGGTTGTCTCAGCCTATGAGATGTTAATAGGACACTCTAGAGGATAGGGTGAGAGTGATGTAACTATGTGGGCTTTATCACAAGTCATAGACATAGTCTAGATCTTGTATATTCCCGAGCTAGATGGTAGCAATTCAGGAGTACAAAATGTGGCACTTGTGCCTTGCGCTTTCTGTTGGGGGTGACCCCCCTTTTTCTGTAAAATTCTCCGAAGTTTCATAATCTATTTAATTTTCTGCGGAAAAAAAGAATCAATAAATTACTATACAACACCATTTATATAGTTCAACAATATTCTTGGTGTTACAACAATTTCAGAGCACAATTTTTTTTTTGTTTTTGTTTTTTGGTATTAGGGACCAAAACTTTACTTCTTCAAAGTTTGGGGACAAAGAAAAATGCAACACGTGCTCCCTTTTCACTAAATAAACTCCTTTTAATACACGATATTTGGCATTCTCGCCTTCTCGGTGGGCTTGGCAATTCTAGACTTCGATTTTTTTATCTATTACTATATAAAAAGAAAGTCATTTTCCCCTCACATACGGAAGTTACCCTCACAAAAAGTTAGTTGTTATACCAAAATTGTGTTTTCCATATTTGCCCCTCCCTTGCCTATTTAATTAATTGCGTCATTTAATTCCTTTTCTTAACTTTGAAATTTAAACACCTCTTTCGATTTTAATTTTTAAATTAATTGACTCTCTCTCTCTCTCTCTTTTAAATTTCAGTTTCAGAACGTCACACGCAGTCTCCGCGTGCGCCCGGATGCTAGTTTTTTAATAAAAATAGGTACCAAAACGGACTTTCTCAAGGTTTTGAGGCACGGAAAAAATAGTACAAAAACTCAGAAACTACTATAAATAAAACAATTTTAAATTCGATAGTGCGATTCTTGGTGAGTTTAGGCAATTTTGGATTTCCTATTAAAGTATATAACATACGTATACGTATCCAACTTCAAACAGAGTGTACGTACGTCTCCACAATAGATAAGATGTTTGCTTGCTCTGAGACGTTATGGAAACTAAAATTATTAAAAGAGCTATAAATTTAGGAAACACGGGGTAAATAATTTTTAATTTTACTATATTGGTTTTTAATTTAAGTGGAGCTAGCGAAGAGTTTTTTTTTTTTTTGAACTTCAGAACCTTGCATTCAACTTTCAAGAAAAACAAAAATCTGTTACATAGGTACCAATAAACTAGGACAAAATCAAGACTAACTCACTTCAAAACCATCTGCGTCCTCGAACGCATTCCTAGCGAGTGGTTGCGCAACTGCATTAGTAGTACGTCGTACACATCTAAAATAAAAACCTCTATGATCCCGTAACATTGCTCGCACGTCCTCCAAAATGTTCACGATTCTAATATCCTCCGTCGTCTCATGAATAATGTCGTGAATAACATTCAAGCAATCACCCTCAAATAATACATTCGACCATCCCCTCTCCACAGCCCAGCGGATCGCTCCCGATGCTGCCAATACTTCAACACTCGTAGCATCCATAAGCGAGGGTAGTCGGCGTTGACGCCACGCGAGCATAATGCCGTAGTGATCGTGAGCTACCAGTCCAAACCCCACAGCCCCCTCTTCGCTAAATAGAGCGCTGTCAAAGTTCACCTTTATAATCTCACCCACAGGAGCCTGCCACTCCCCCGTGTTTTAGTGAATATCTCGACAAAAAACAGCACCATTTAAGCGCACTCAGGTCGACGCATATGCTGCAGCAAATGACGGCAATTCTTCTGTTTTCCGACCCTTCTCCCCCGCGACAATGCTATTCCGGTTCCCCCAAAACGACCAGCACATCGTGCTAATTAAACCAACCAAAATAGGGGACATCGTGGCCATGATCAGAACCAACCAATCTTTCGCATCCTCACCTTCACGGAGTCCAGCCGAGTTTGGGACGTGAGACATTGCCCAGGCCTGACGCGCAAAGTCACAAGAGAAGAGGACGTGAGTTGTTGTTTCCACTCCCGCGTGACAAACGACGCACTCTTCTTCGACGTGTATATGTCGACGATTTAAATTCCATCACGTCGGAAGAATGTCCATGCACCATCACCAAAGAAATACTTTTATCTTGTTTGGACACGATATCTTCCAAAGTCTCGACCAAACTACGTGCTGCCCCGACGTGGATGACGAGTCCCTCGACATGTTAAGTAATCCTCGTGACATAATAAGATGATAAGCACTACGGACTGTGAAAATCCTTTTTTCTCATAATGCCAAATAAAACGATCTTCATGACACGGCTCCCCCAATGGTATAGCAAGAATTTGCTCGACGTCAACCTCCCATAAGAAGTTACGCAACACCTCAACATCCCACCAACCCGTCTCGCTATCAATCAACTCTCTAACCATAAGAAACGGTGATTTCGAACTCACTGGTGTAATCGGGCGAAACGAGACAGGCCTCAGAATCCATGCATCATGCTAAACAGTAATAGACTCTCCGTTTCCCACTTGCCAACGGATCCCTTGCTTCAACACGGTCAAGGACTCCCAAATACCTCGCCAAGAAAATGACGGTGCTGTCCCTAGCCGCGCGTCCAATAGTTCAACATTAGGGAAATATTTTGCCTTAAACAACCGACTAACCAAGCTCGTCGGGTCCGAGAAAATCCTCCATCCTTGTTTTGCAAGGTGGGCCAAATTGAACGCCCACAAGTTCCTAAATCCGAGCCCCCCATCATGCTTCTGTCGACACAACTTGTCTCACGCCACCCAATGCACCTTATTTTGTATTCCACTACTCCACCAATAGTTAGCGATAATAGACTCAATCTCCCGAATAAGGGAATCGTGCAAACGGAAACAACTCATAATAAATGTCGGAATAGATTGAAGTACAGACTTCACAAGCACTTCTTTCCCCGCCCCCGATAATGTCTTCCCCTTATAGCCATGCACCCTTTTCCAGATCCGATCTCAAATATAATCAAAAAGCTCCTTTTTTATCTCCCGACCACCGATGGCATACCCAAGTATTTGTCATGTTTTTCCGCCACCACCACTCCAAGCAAATTTCCAATCTCCTCCTTCACTTGTGCCATTGTGTTTCGGCTAAAAACAACCACTGATTTCTCAAAATTATTTTTTTACCCCGACGCCTCTTCGCATCTCTCGAGGATGCCCTTAATACACCGCGTCGACGCCTCATCCACATCACAAAAAATAACAGTATCATCTGCAAAAAGAAGATGCGAGACCGATGGTGCATGACGACTAATTTTAACCTCATGTATTTCTCCCTGCTCCTCGACTTGGGAAATCAATGCTGAAAACACTTCAGAAACAAATAAGAACAAGTAAGGGGACATTGGGTCCCCTTGCCTAATACCCCTTTCGGGAGAAAAAATACGCGACTCCCGCCCATTAATTAAAACAGAATAAGACACGGAGCGTACTCCCAGCATAATAAGGGAAACAAAACGCGAATCAAAACCCAATTTAAGCATTACCTTCTCCAAGAAAGGCCACTCGACTCGGTCATAGGCCTTACTCATATCCAGTTTCAACGTCATATGCCCCCGCTTTCCCGTTCTTTTATTCTTAAGAAGGTGATTCACCTTATCAGTAATAAGACGCCCTGGGACAAAAGCAGACTTGGGAGGGAGATATACTATCAGAAAGAAAAGGCTTAAGCCGATTAGCAACAGTTTTGGATGCGATCTTAAAACTAACGTTACTGAGGCTAATCGGCCTAAATTGAGTCATCAACTCAGGGTTAGGACATTTAGGGATAAGGACAATATGAGTAAAATTAACACAAAGGTCAAGGATACGATCATTAAGAATAGAAAGCACAAAACGAGTCACATCATCCCCAACAATATACTAAAATTTATGATAAAAGACAGTAGAGAAACCATCAGGACCAGGAGATTTATAAGGATACATATCATTCAAAGCTTTGCGTACCTCCTCCGCTGTGAATGGTTGCAACAAGCGTTCATTCACCTCAGGGCTGACCCGCACGCTCGCGTCTCGCAACACATCCTCAATGGCCGCCTCTGAAGGTACATTGGACTGAAAAATGGTAGACAAATACTCTATAGCCACACGGTCGATCTCAGGAGAAGTAAGACGAAGGACACCCCCATCATCCTGGATACCCTTAATCTCATTCTTACTTTTCCATTCACTGGCTCGTCTATGAAAATATGCTATATTTCGATCCCCTTTTTTAAGCCAATGGACTTTCGCTCGCTGTTTCCAGTAAAGCTCCTCAGACTCAAGCAACTCCTCTAACTGCCTACTTACCCTCGTTTCCTCCAATCTCGACTCCGCAATAATGTTCCCCGCCCTCAACCGAACCAATCTCCCTCGTAACTTCTCAATCCAACGCTTAAAATCCGCCCCGTCCACTTTCTTCCATCGAAGCAATCCCACCCGAAACCTTACAATTTCTCATGAAGACTCCCTCAGCTACCCCCCCAACATTGCATCACCACCTCTTCACATTTGGCCTTGAGAAGCCAATTAGCTTCAAATCAAAACCGATCCGGAGTGCAAGCCTTCTCCTGACTGCCAAATAAGCGAATAAGGATAGCGTGATGATCCGATCGAAGAGTAATCACATGTTCAACCTTGGAAGCCAGAAAATAATCCCTCCACTGTGTGTCAGCACATGCACGATCGAGCCTTTCCCAAACAATGTTAGGAGCTGGTCGCCTACTACACCACGTGAATCGTGGGCCAAAAAAATCAAGCTCATTGAGTCCTGTGTCAAATAGTGCGTCATGAAAGTTCCTGAGCAACCAGTTTTGTCGATGCAAACCTCTCCGTTTATCCTCATAGGACGAAATCTCATTATAATCACATGCGCACAACCAAGGAAGGGCCGAAACGCCCCGCAACTGTCTCAACAAGTTCCACGTGTGCATTCGTTTCGCCCCATCTGGTTTACCATAAAACCCTGTGAAACGCCAATCCCTTCCCCCATCCTTACCAATGACGATAGCATCAATATGATTAGACGACATGCTAATGAGCTCAACTTCCCACTCCTTATCCCACAAAAGCGCCAGACCACCTGATAAACCCTGAGCCTCAAAACAAACCCCAATATAATTAAAACTGACCTTCAACGCCTCTATTTTCCTTGTCTTGCTTTTAGTTTCTGACAAGAAAATTAGGGGGGGATGAAAATTGGAAACCAACTGCCGTAGTTCCCGAACTGTCCAAGGGTTCCCCAAACCCTGACAGTTCCAGCACAGGATACTCATTGGATGCGGCGGGACTGCCCTATAGTCGCCGCCAAAAGATCGTCAATTTCCATCGAAATCTCCTCAAGTCTCGCCCTCTTTGCTGTCCGAGTCTCCATCCCATCCTCGTTAAAAAACCGTTTCTGACCAATACTAGGAGCCCCACCTCCTGCATTAATATTAAGCGCACCATCCATTCGCATAATTCTTCGGCCGTTGTGATTCCGGTAACTAGTGAGTTTAAAACGTGTTGAAATAGCGGCGGTAATTTCCACGGAATCCTTCTGTTCCAGCTCGCACTCCCTATGCAGATCGTTGTTAAGTCGAGAGAAAATTCGATGGACCCCGATCACCGATGCAATTGCATCGTTCCCCCGCCTACTCCATTATGCCCTTCACCCCTGCTGGGCCATTTCCCTCAACTTCAGCACTACTCAGTGTATCCCCTTCCTCGTCCAGTGTCTTAGGTTGCTTGTTGCATGCTAGATTCGGCCTGATATGTCGAACCAATGATGCCGAGTGAGTCCTTTCCGAAGAACGCGATGATGCTGATTTGTCGTCGTTCCATGACTGCCCATAATTGCGCGGCTTACCCTGATATGTGGAACCCCGATGTCCCGACGGAAAACGACCCCCGGTAGGAGATGAACTCCCACGATCTTTATCAGTAAAACGTTGCCCCACAAACGACCCCGGTTTATTCGTGTTTTCCCGAAGCCAATCTCCATACGGAAGAATCAATTCGTCCTCACTAGGCATGTCATATTTAAGATCATAGTCAGCCATTATATGTCCCAACACCCCACACAAATAGCAGAAATTTGGTAAGCGTTCATATTTGAACGAGACCACTAACTCTTGGCCCTCACTCCCACGAACTTTCAGAAACCGACGAAGAGGCTTAGTGATGTTAATCTTAACCCGGATTCGCATACTGAAAGTACACTTACTTAAATACTTCCAGTAAAAAAAAAAAACTTGTTAGGAGCACGTAACAAAAAGCTTTAATTTGAGATTATGCATGCATTTCCTTTTTAAACCACGAATTACGTCGAGAATTCAACCTATATATAGTCATGATCAATGATATATAAATGAGCTTATCTATAAATTTGTGAGTAAAGCGTAAAAAATATTAAACATCACATGAGAGATTGGTGCTGATTGATATGAATATGATGGAGCTATTAATAATCGTGCTTCTGTCTTTCCTTCTCCTCCTAACTACAAAGAGAATTACAATACTTTATTATGATAAGTACTTATCAAACAAGTCAAAAGAAATATACGGTAATGCAAAACACTACAACAGATTTGGCCTTTTCCGTCGGGCCCGGCGTTTTGGCCCGACGGAAAAGGCCCAATTATTATCGGCGGGCCCAATCCCGACGGTAAAGGGTTTTACCGTCGGCTTTGGGCCGACGGTAAAAATAGGCTAGCTTTACCGTCGGCCCAAATCCGACGGTAAAGCCCATTACCGTCGGGTTTGGGCCGACGGTAATGGCCCAGTTTATAAAAAAAAAAATTTTAAAAAAAATTAAAAAATAATAAAAAAATAGATCTTTACCATCGGCTTAAAGCCGACGGTAAAGGTCTATACCATCGGCTTAGAGCCGACGGTATAGATCTGATCCGTGTGATTTGATCACACGGATCAGATCACGCCACTTCAACGATCCGTGTGATAATTCACACGGATCGCTGACGTGGCACGCCTCACCCCCTTTTTTTTGGTTTTTTTAATTTAATCATACTCCTCCTAAATATCTATAAATACCCCTTATTCTACCCACTTAATTCATTCATTCTTCCTATTCTCCAAAACTATCTACTTTCACTAACTAAAATTTATCCATATTCTCCAAAACTAACAAAAATTTATCCATATTCACTAACTTATAATTAGAGTTTATTATTTGTTTTATTATTTTATTTCTACTTATGTTTTGTTCATTATCTAACTAATAATAACTATAAAAAACTTATATTATCAAGATTTTATTTTAAATACGAAATTTTGTTTATTATAATAAAAAATTTATTTAAAATCGTTTCTTTACAAAAAATCGCCAAAAAACTATAAAATAATTATTTAAAATCGATTTCTTTTAAATAAATCGGCAAAAAACCATAAATCAATTATTTTAAAACGATTTCTTTTAAATCAATTGTTTTAAATCGTTTTTTTAAATCATTTTTTATTTTTTTTTAATATTTTTAAACCCTATACCGTCGGCTTTAAGCCGACGGAAAAGGGACGCTATACCGTCGGCTTTAAGCAGACGGAAAAAAACCCCTTTTCCGTCGGCTTAAAGCCGACGGTATAGGAAAAAGGCTTTTCCGTCGGCTTAAAGCCGACGGAAAAGCCCTATACCGTCGGTTATAAAAGTCCGACGGAAAAGCTCTTTACTTACGAGCTTTTTTCCGTCGGCTTTTGCCGACGGAAATGGTTATTTTCGTCGGAAAAGGAGCCTTTACCGACGGTTTTTGAGCCGTCGGTAAAAGCGATTTCTCTTGTAGTGAAACTCCTTTTGGGCGAAATTGGGTGGCCAGTTGTGGGAGAAACCCTGGAATTGATTTCGATGGGCCGGAAAGGAACACCCGAGAAATTCTTCGAAGACCGAATGAACAAATACTCGTCTCATATCTTCAAAACTTCCCTATTCGGTGAAAAAATGGCGATCCTTTGCGGAAGTGAAGGAAACAAGTTTTTGTTCACCAACGAGAATAAGCTTGTCGTGCACCGGTGGCCTAGAAGTGTACACATACTTTTCGGTACGATGCAAAATATACACAAGTTTCTTCTGTCATTCTTGAAACCTCGTAGATTGCAAAACTATGTAGGAGTTATGGATTGCATTACTAGACAACACGTCGAAACCCACTGGATGAATGGAGATGATCAAGTTGCTCTTGTCTTGCCCCTTGCAAATCAATACACATTTGATGTCTCTTGTAAATTGTTCTTAAGCATTCAAGACTCGGACAGCGTGGCAAAGCTGGGGAAATTATTCGATGATGTAATGACCGGCATCGTATCATTGCCCATTAATCTGCCGGGGACCAAATTATATCACGGTATTAAGGCCATTCTCTTAATAAGAATGGAGCTCCTAGAAATAATTAGACTACGACAAAATGATGATTACAAAAGCAAATCGTTAGATTGTGGTGATGATCTTTTGGGTTTTTACTTACTACAACAGATGAAAATGGTGGCTTACTCACTCAGCTTAGTGTTGCTGACATTCTTCTTGGTACGTTTATTGCTTCCCGAGAAAATTTAGCCACTACCATCACTTTTATCATGAAATATCTAGAGGAGATGCCAGAAATTTATGATCAAGTTCTCAGAGGTAATTACGCGTGTACTGTATAAACTACTTACTTGCAAAATTTATGCTACCATGTAAGAAGTGCAAGATGCATTTATATAAGTCATGTATCGATAGTCTCGACACATGATTGACTTCTATTGTGCACTTTACACTCGGTAACATAAATATTTTCCTACCGACCATTGTTTACAACAAGATTGTGCTTATTGTCATCAAAATTATTTAATGTCAGAACAAAGAGAGGTGGCAAATGGAAAATCTAGTGGGGAGGCACTAGATTGGAATGACCTTCAGAAAATGAAGTATTCATGGAATGTAGCTAGAGAAGTTCTGCGGCTGGTACCCCCATTTCCAGGAAGTTATAGAGAAGCCATTACAAATTGCACCTTTCATGGTTTCTTTATCCCCAAAGGATGGAAGGTACTAATAATCCATCACTTCGAGTTATTTGTTTTGATCTTTGGCTATCGCTTCACCTCGGTGATCATACTTGTTGAGTATTACTTTTGTTGTTTTTGTTGCTTAAACTTCGATCATATTATCTTATACGTTTTAATATTTTATGGAAATATAAATTACTTCAGATTCTACATAACCTCTTAACTCATAAAATAAGATTTCTTAAGATAAAATTAATATAATACCTTATGGTGAAGGTTTAAAGTTCTTTAATTTCATTTTGAACAAGATTGAGATAAATATTTATAAGTCTAAATATCCCCTTGTCATTTGAAAAAGATAGTTGTACTTTGAACTTCATGTACTTATTTATAAGAAACAGAGTTTTTCTTTGGGTTGATTTGAGAATTTTGGGTACTTCTGAAACGGGTGATGTTACATCAATATTTTCCAAGTACACCGGCTAAAGTGAGAACTCAATATTATATTTTGGGGGAATTATTATATCTGCCCAATAACTTTGCCAAAATTACTTTTTGCCCTTTTTTCTGCCCTGTTAGTTTTAAAAATTCGATCAAAAATGCCCAATTTCTCTTAACCGGGCTAAAACGCTAACGTGTCGGTCCAGTAAAGAAAGTGCTCGTCAAGTCAATAAAACGCTACAGCCACGTCGTATTTTTGAGCACAGAAAAACGTTTTTAAAAAATACCAAAAAATAAATAAATAAAAGTACAAAAAAAAAATGGCAGACACCTCCCACGGCCGAACTTGGCGGACACCTCCATCTTCTTCACCTCCCACGGACGCCAGCCACCACCACCACCACCACTGCGCCGCACCATCGTCGGCGGCGGACAACAACATCGGGACACCCGCTCCAACATTTGGAAACCTGCACCACTACCACCACCACAAGTACTCCCCCGCACCATCGTCGGCGACGGACAATCAATAACCGTTGTTGTCTTCTTCTTCCCGATTCATCACCAGCCGTTGTTGAATCCGATTGCATCCAATAAATGGTTCCAACAAGGGCGAATTCGTTTGTTGTAGAGATCCGCCATTGTTTCCGGCGGATCTTCGGACTCGTGGTGGTGATTGTTGGTTGGGGGGCACCTAGCGGCAATCAATAGTCCAAGGGTGTTTTTCGGAGTAGGAAGAAGATTTCGGCGTGAATGGTGGGTCGAATTGGAAGATTTCGGCATTGAACGGGGTTGCCGTGAACATTGTCGTGAACAGTGGTGACGTGAAGAACATGAAGCAATCTTCTTTTGTTTTTTAAATCTATTTTCATTTGTTGTTTTTAAAAGTTATGGGGGTGAAAGTATAATTTGAGAAAATGTGGGAAAGAGGGAAATAAAAGTTATGGGGTTAAATTATAATTTGAAAAAATTATAAGGGTTTGGTTAAAAATGTTTTTGGGGGAAAAAATATGACGTGGCGGGGCATTTTATTGACTGGACGAGCACTTTCTTGACTGGACCGCCATGTAAGCAATTTAGTCCGAATAAGACGAATTGGACACTTTTAGTAGAAATTGTAAAAGTTATGGGGCAGAAAAAGTCAGCCTGAAACAAAAAGGGCAAAATGTAATTTTTGGCAAAGTTATTGGGCAGAAATAATAATTCCCCCTTATATTTTTAATGGCACTTAAGCAAAAGTTATTTACGGCATCCCCAGATTAAAAATATGGTGAAACCAAATTAACTCTAAATTATATGAAATAATCACCCATTTAACCTCATCCAGCGGCGTACGTACTTACACCAATAATGACCTACTATATGCACCACATCATTATGCATGAAATAATCTCTAAGGTTCAAGCGTGTTACACGGTTTGATGAGTGCATCTTCTTCTTATCAAAAGAGTCTTGTTTACTACTATCCATGTATTATATATTCTAGAAGTAATCTTCGTGCAAATTTTTCATGAAGCTAAACTGGAATCCTTATACTACTCACAAAAATCCCTAGTATTTCCCAGAACCAGAGAAGTTTGATCCTTCAATATTCGATGGTGGCCAACCTTTCAATTTTGCCTATGTTCCGTTCGGTGGTGGACCAAGAATGTGTCCTGGAAATGAATATACAAGAGTCATAATATGGGAAAAAAACAAGTTTGGTCCCTTAAGTTGGCGCAATTTTGATTTTCATCCCCTAAGTTGGCACACCTTGATTTTCATCCCTCAACTTGGCACTTTGCTGCAATTTTAGTCCCTCGTCGGCCCAATTTCAAAATCCGCTGTGAAATGCCCATGTTAGGGGTGTGCATTTGGATCGGATCGGATCGAATCGGATCGAATCGAGGCTGAAAGTCGATTTCGATCCTGGAGAAATGAGGATCGAAATCGAATCAATTTAAAACGATCCGATTCGATCCAAAATCATTCGATTTCGATCCGATTCGATTCGATTTCGATCCTTTTTTCTTTTTTTTTTCATATTTATTTTAATATCAATGAGACCAACCACAATATTCAAACAGAGTTACTGAATTACAAAATTCACTTTCATATGGTGAGAGAAAGGTGTTACAAATTTACAATTGTATATGTTTCTCAAAGACAGAAATGTGGTCTTCAAATGGACCAAGAAAAAGATGTTAGGTTTGTGTATATATAAAAATATAATATTAACATTATATATAGAAATATCTTAGTAGCATTAATAGGCTTAGCTTTATAGATAAAAATATAATATTATATATACTATTATATATTTATTTATTTTTAAAAAATAAGATGAGTATTCGATCCGATCCGATTCTCAACCTCTAAAATCGAGGATCGAATCAAATGGGGGTTCGATCCTAAGGCAAAAATCAAAAGTCGGATCAAATATTCGATCCGATCCTCGGATCGGATCATTCGATCGATTTTCACCCGATTCGATCGATCCGATTCTTTTTGCACAGCCCTAGCCCATGTGGCACCCGTTGACCAAATTTTCATCGATTTTGACAAATTTCAGTACCTAAAAACACACGTGGATGCCACGTGTGTGCCACATAATATTAAAAAAGAATAAAAAAATATTTAACATAACGTGAATCCAAATTAAAATAAAAGAATAATTCAAACAAACTTAAACACTAAACACACGTCACAATTTCTCCCTCTTGAATCCCGATATACGATGGCAACTAGTTCTTATATCAAATATTTGTTAAGTGATGGTTGAATAAAATTTTAACTAGTCGAATACACGCCTTAATCAATAAAATTACCTTGTATTGGCCAGAGAAGATCAAAGGGTCGGGAACTGCGACATGGAACGGGGGATCGTGGTGGTGGTGGCGGCGTTGGGAAGAAGAGGGAAAGTGGTGGGGAGAGAAAAATTGTGAAGCGTGTGTTCAGTATTTTAAGATTGTTTGAATTTTTTTTTAATCTAGATTCAGTTTAATTAAAATACAAAAAGAAAATTATATTAGGTGGCACACACGTGGCATCCACGTGTGTTTTCAGTTATTGAAATTGATCAAAATCTGTGAAAATTGGGTCAACGGGTACCACATGGGCTTTATACGACGAGATTTTGAAATTGGGCCGACGTGGGACTAAAATTGCAGCAAAGCGCCAAGTTGAGGGATGAAAATCTAGATGTGCCAACTTAGGGGATGGAAATCGAAAATGTGACAACGTAAGGGACCAAACTTGTTTTTTCCCTCATAATACTTGTATTCGTGTACAATGTGGTAAGAAAGTTCAAATGGGATAAACTAATTCCTAACGAGAAGATTGGGTGGATCCATGTGCCAGGCCACTGAACAGCCTTCGAGTTCGCCTTCATCCCATCTAAAGCATGCATCATATCCATGTTTGCTCGACATACTATATATAATATACTTTTGATAAAATGATATAATATTATCATGTCATACTTTATGTCTCTAGTTATAAGAGGAATGATGTTTTCATGTAATTTCTGGATTTCGTACGCCTGCAATATAAATAATAGGACGAATTATTATTTATGCCTTGTATGTTTTCATTTTTTTTAAAATGCCCGTTATGTTTCGAATTATTGAAAATGCCCTGTAACTATGCCTTTTTTTTGTAGAAACTGCCCTTTGAGTGCCACATGTGTATTTCGGGCGACGTGGCATCCACGTGGAAAAAACGCCTAGCCACATCATTTTTTTAAAACTGAAAGAATAATTTTGGCTCCTCAATAAAATTAGAGCACATATATAAAAACTTAAATCTTAATAAATTTAAAACATAAATATATTTATATATTTAAAAAATAAATTTAAAAAAATAGAACCTCCCCGCAACGCCCCCCCCCCCCCCCCCACTGCAACTCGCGGTTGCAGTGGCGGCGGCGGGGTGGGCGACGCCACCACCGCTGCAACTCGGCGGTGGTGGTCGTGATCCGGCGCGGGGTGGGGGGGACGAGGGGCTATCCGGTTGTGGGGTGGTGGGGGTAGCGATCCAACGGGGGGGGGGGGGGGGGGTGAAGAAGATGGTGATTTTTTAATTTTTTATGTTGTTAAAATGTTCATTATTATTATATATATTTATTATTTATACAAAATAGTTATATATGTTTATATCTTTATTATTATTAAAGATATAAACATATATAACATGTGCCACGCATGTGGATGGCACGTCGTCCAAAATGGATGCCAAGTCGCCCGAAATACACATGTGGCACTCAAAGGGCAGTTTCTACAAAAAAAAATGCATAGTTACGGGGCATTTTCAATAATTCGAAAGATAACGGGCATTTTTTAAAAAAATGGAAACATATAGAGCATAAATAATAATTCGTCCTAAATTATACTGTTTCTGTCAATTGGCATATTACTTCATATATACAAAGTTGTCACAAAAAGACCACCTTTCATGTCTTGGTCTAGTTGGCCATGCGTGATATCTATACACGAACTTGAAGAAAAGCGTCATAATAAAGTTGCCAGATATCTTGTTCTAGTCAAAACAATTTAAAAGAAAAAAGTTACGTGTTCACTATCTCATAAAATTATGAATTAAAATTTATGTAGCAAGACTTGTACCTATTATATGAACCATGAAATAACAATAAATTCATTGCATAGTTTCAATAGGAAACACAGCAATAGTATGATATGAAGGGAAAATCATGATCTCATCATAATGTCACATGATGTTTAAGCATTGTTTCACACAAGACCATAAAGTACTTTTGTATCACAAAGACATGACGTCCTCGCATCGATTAACTGAAACTTATGGATTTTGTTTCTCTCAAATCTTGTAGTCCAAATTTGGTATTAGTTAAATTCGTCAATTAATTAGGAGAAAGTATATGAATTAAATAATAATTACATCAAGTCTAACACTTGAATTCTATTTCTCACTCGTTTTGATTGAATTTGACGTTTTCGGGTAGCTCCCCAAGTCCATATCGTCCCTTATAGATTCATCCACATTCTCTTGGTCGTCCTTGTGCTCTATTCATTTTTCCTCAATCGAGAGTTTTTAAGATTTGTACTGATGTATCTATGTGCCTTTCTTTATTAAATTTGGAATAATGTTTTCATCGCAAGTAGAAAGAAAAGTACTTGAAAAAACAATTAAATCTTTATCTTTCAAAGTATTTACACAATAGTTCTTAAATATGTTGATTGTATCGGGTGTGAAACAGAAAACAAACCAGATTTAAAGTCGAGGCAAGAGTTGGACTCTTTCTCTTTAAAATGATATTTGCCCCGCTTGGTGCTTACGGTTTGATCGGCAATCACTTCCCAAGATGCAACGACTATCTCCTTAATATGGCAGCACTTCGAATATTAAGAAACGACGAACTAAAAGATTGTTTTGAACTCTTGGAACAAAACAGACAGAAAGAAAGAATGTTTGTGATTGAATGGAAAATGAAGAAGTATGGTGGGTCTATTTATAGTTTACGAAAGTTGGCATTGGGGTTGACTGGACGGACATGTCTTTTCCACGTCACAACTTTCCCTCCAGATTTTACACCATTTCGGCTAACTGTGCACCTATTCGGATGAAAGGTGGCACTTATTCTACTGACGACGTGTGTAGGTGACTGTTCGCTGACTGGATTTTCCCTCAAGTTCTTGCAGTCACTAGACACACTTATTCGACTAGATTCTGACACATAATCACGCTTAATTAATTATTAAATTCGTTGCTTATTATTTTCTGAACATTTAATTAATTGCTTAATTAAACTTTGTCCAAAAAGATAAGTATTTGATAGGGAAGCCCAATCTCAAGCTCAAACTCAAACTCAAGCCCAAGCCCAAGCCCAGGCCCACGACCCCGACCTCGACCCAAACTCGGGTCCGGACGGACGGCTGCGACGGCGCGCGCGCTCGTGTGGGCTTGAATTGAAGCATAACCCATCTAAGTCTTCTCCCCTTCAAAGACTTGTGGTACCCCTTGGGACCTAAACTCCTATCACAAACAAACAACTTATTAGGTGTACTAGTTTAGCTCAAACTTTCCATGTGTGATGGTGACTTTTCACCTTCCCACCTATTTCCTTTCATTTCTTCAAGATAACTTATTTCAACTAGCTTACTTGTTCATTTAATTTCTCATTCATCCCACAATGGTTTTGAATAATTAAATATATTAGATTCATCTACACGAAACGTAGATTTTATTAAGCTAAAGAAATTCATCTTTATAAAAGAGGAACCTACTCAAATAAATTATCAAAAATATGGAAGATTCATAATTTTCCAACAATCCCCCACATGAATGAAAATTCAATGTGTACATTCGAGAGCGTTCAGGCGGAAAGCTTACTACATCGGGATAGGTAGCTTTTTGCTTTGAACCTTCCTTAGTGTAATACATCGGATTTACTTAGCTGATTAGTGAACGTGATGTCTTGAACCGTCCAGTTGTTGGTGTAAACCTAGACAATTGTATTCACACAGTAATTCCCCTAACAAATTTTAGTTCTCATGGTTGTGTCCGTTTTGGCCCTAGACAGCTCTTGGGTTCATAAGTGTTTTTCTTATGAAGCGGCCAAACTTCACACTTATATAGGTGATCTCCTTCAAAGAGTATCATGCCATACTCTGCTTATTTAAGCTTAGGAATCATTAAAAGTTAAACTTATTCTTACCCTTTCTACAGGTAGCACATTCATCATACACGGGAATGAGTTGGAGTTTTACTCCAAAGTGTTGTTTCTGAATCCTTGTTGTCCCATTAAACCAAGATCTTGGGATCTCCAATCTACATGGTTGGGTTCCATCATGAAGATTCTTTAGTGTTGGCTTTTAAACCCATTCCCCTTGATAGGTAGTATGTTTGATCTCTTGGTAGGACTTTAGTCAACGGATCCGATAAGTTTTCCTTTGATTTTACATAATCAATGGAAATGACACCATTAGAGATCAACTGACTTATGGTATTATGTCTACGACGAATATGTCTAGACTTACCATTGTACATGCCACTTTGTGCCCTTCTAATAGCTGCTCAGCTGTCGCAGTGTATTCACATAGCAGGCACTGGCTTATTCCAATAAGGAATGTCCTCAAGAAAGTTACGAAACCATTCTGCTTCTTCACCAGCCTTATCCAAGGCAATAAATTTGGATTCCATCGTGGAGCGAGCTATACAAGTTTATTTTGAGGACTTCCACGACACAACTCCACCTCCAATGGTAAAGACGTAACCCCTGGTGGATTTAGTGTCGTTAGAGTCTGAGATCCAGTTTGCATCACTATATCCTTCTAATATAGCTGGATATCTACCGTAATGTAATCCATAATCTAATGTATGTTTTAAATACCTAAGTATTCTAATTAACGCCTTCTAATGATCTTTGTTTGGATTTCTCGTAAATCTACTCAATTTATTAATAGAGTAAGCAATATCCGGACGAGTGTAGTTCATGATATACATGAGACAGCCTATTATCCTGGCATATTCTACTTGAGAGACAGGTTCGTCATGATTTTGGCCTAAGTGCAGACTCAAGTCTATTGGCGTCTTAGCCGAAGGACCGTCATATGCATTGTACTTCTTAAGTGTAGTCTCAATATAATGAGATTGTGACAACACGACCCCATTTGACGTCTTAGTGACTTTAATCCCTAATATGACATCGGCGACCCCTAATTCTTTCATGTCAAAATTTTTGGTCAACATTTTCTTGGTATTTTGTGACTAAGTCATGATTACTTCCCATGATTAACATATCGTCTAAGTATAGGCAGACGATCACGTAATCATTAGGTGTGCATTTTACGTATACTCATTTATCACATTCATTAATTCTGAAACCATTTGACAACATCGTTCCGTCAAATTTTTCATGCCACTGCTTTGCTGCTTGTTTAAGCCCATACAGCGACTTAATGAGTCTACACACCTTTTCATCCTTTGCTGGAGCGACAAACCCTTCAGGTTGCTCCATATAGATTTCTTCATCTAATTCACCGTTTAGAAATGCTGTCTTGACATCCATTTGATGCATTTCTAGACTTTTCAATGCAGCAATAGCAATGAGCACTCTAATAGATGTGATCCTGGTCACAGGTGAATATGTGTCAAAAAAATCAAGGCCTTTTATCTGTCTAAACCCTTTAGCTACCAATCTGGCCTTCTACTTGTCAATAGATCTATCTGCTTTATTCTTTCTCTTCAGTATCCATTTGTAGCCCAAAGGTTTGCTACCCGCTGGGAGATCAACCAATTCCCACGCGTGGTTGTGCAAAATAGACTCTATTTCGCTATTGATAGCTTCTTTCCAAAAGGGAGCTTCTGGAGAGGATAAGGCTTCACTTATTGTTCTCAGTTCATTTTCTAACATATAAGTCAGAAAATCAGGACCATAGCTTTTAGCTATTTTAACCCTTTTACTGCGTCTAGGTTCTTCATCTTATTGATGATTATCCTTTGCAGCTTCATAGGTTCTTTTAAGGGAACCAGATTCTTTCCTTTCTTTGCAAGGATATATGTTTTCAAAGAATACTACATTCCTTGATTCAATGATCATATTTTCATTAATATCAGGAATTGAAGACTTATGTACTAAGAAGTGATAGGCACTACTGTTGTGCGCATATCCAATGAATATCTTTACTTGTTTAGGTTTAGGTACATCTACATTTGCTAAACACCCCCACACTTTTAGGTATTTGTAGGAAGACTTTCGACTTTTTCATAACTCAAAAGGGGTTTCATTTCTACTTTTATGAGGTAAATTGTTTAATATATGATTTGTTGAGAGGATTGCATCCCCCTACAAATTCTGTGGTAAACCTGAACTGATCAACATGGCATTCATCATCTCCTTAAGAGTACGATTTTTGCGTTCAACAATTCCATTTGATTGTGGTGAATAAGGAGTTGTTGTTTGATGAATGATGCCTGAAGAAGCACAAAATTCGTCAAATGGAGCTCCATATTCTCCACCTCTGTCACTTCGGATAGTTTTTATTTGTTTGCCAAGTTGATTTTCAACCTCAAGTTTGTAGATTTTAAAAGCTTGTGGAGCTTCATCTTTACTTCTTAGTAAGTAGATTATGCAGTATCTTGTGCAGTCATCAATAAAAGTAATGAAGTACTTCTTACCACCTCTAGTTTGCACAAATTTTAAGCCACATATACCGGTGTGAATTAAGTCTAGAGGTTCAGTGTTTCTTTCTACAGAAGGAAACGCCAATTTGGTTAATTTAGCCTCTACACAAATCTCACATTTATTTTGATATTCGATATTGAATGAAGGCAATAACTCTAAGTTTACTAGTTTTCGTAGAGTTAAAGTTAACATGTCCTAATCTAACATGCCATAAATCTGAACACTCAACCAAGTAAGCAGAAGTAATAGTTTTATTATTCTTTTCAAGGTTACGTTTTACAGTCATTACATTCATCTCGTACACGCGGTTGACCACGTAACCTTTTCCCACAAATTGCACATTCTTAGTGAGCACCAATTTACCAGACTCAAACACTACTCTAAGACCACTTGCATCAAGTGCATAACCAGATATTAAATTCTTTCGAATATCTAGAACATGCAGTACATCAACCAAAGTTATCTCTCTGCCCGAAGTCATCTTTAGCACCACTCTTCCACTTCCGATGATGTCGGATGTTGCAGAGTTACCCATGTACAACTTCCGGTTGTTGAACGAGTAGTATGTGGAGAACATGTCTTGGTCAAAACAGACGTGGCGGGTGGAACCGGTGTCGACAAACCACTCCTTTGGATGGTCCACCATGTTGGCCTCGAAGACAACTACAGTAAGCATCAAGTCACTCATGTCGACCGGAACGCTCTTGTCCTGAACCACAGTAACCTGGTTGGACTGGTTCGGGTTTTGGTTGTCTTTCTTCAGGAGTCGGCAGTCTTTAGCCATGAGGTTTGGCTTTCCACAGTTGTGGCAGTTCCCTTTGAACTTCTTTTTCTTCTTTAGTTGGCCTCCACCGTTGCCCTAGTTCTTTCTTTTCTTAGAGGTGGGCTTGTGTTCCACGACATTGGGTCTAGCCTCCATTTGTATCTGCTTTGGCTTGGCCTCAGACATTCGATTATCTTCTTCAATCCGAAGTCTGTGTTAGATAGATTCATCATCTTTTCCCACGAACAAACAACAACAATAAACATGAACAACCCGCAACAACGAATCTGGAAATCTGTAGCAACGAACCCGCTCCAAGTCGCGCAAAATATACGCTCTCCTCAAGACAATATTCGCCCCCACTATTTATGCAATCGAGTTAACAGCGAATTTGCCCCAGGATACAATGAAGCCCAATCTCAAGATTGTTGATTATATGCGAATTGCACTTTCGAATATAATCACAAATACTCAAAGGCTACAAGTGTTTAGATATTTATATGAGAATGTTTCTGTTAAACAGAAAATAAGAAACTGAATATATACTGCCTCAAAGAGTTTTCTGTATATTTTGATCTCACAAAATGTATTCTGTTTTTCAAAACCAAAGAGCAGTAGTTTTTCCTTTTGTAAGAATGATTTTTCTATCTTTTCAGCCGTAGCCCGCTTCCATTTTATAAACAAGTAAGACAACCTTCCAAAGAGGTACAACTTCATGAAAGGACACCACTTACCGTTAATTACAAAACTTGGAGGGAAAAGTCAGACATTCTTTTCAGGACTTTTCTGAGTTAAAGACATACCCGTTAATTTACTATTTTAAATATTTGAAATAATAAAATAATATGTAACTAAATTTTGGAAATTCCTAACATTCCCCCACAATTTTCAAAATAAAATAAAGAGAGAAATACATATCTTAGGTTCAGGAATACGTAATTTAATAATGGTATCTCACGATTTGAACCATTATCTAGTGAGAGTATTTCAAAGTTAATCGAAAAATTTGGTAGACGTATCTTTGAACCAATTTCCCATATGATTAACCGGAAACACGTACCTCTTCCAAGTGCTTTGAGTATTCAAGAAGCCAACACGTGAACTGGCCTTGTGTCTATATCCTGTTTTCGTGAGCGCTCTAGAGTTAAGCCCATAACTCATAGAATGCGGCACCACCTTCAACATTCATATAGGTAGACCTATCAAAAGTGTCCATGTAACATAAAGCACTTTAGCAAATATATGCTATAAGTCTATTAAGAGCACAATGCTCAGCCTACCTTTAACGTTACATGTACAAGCACTAATCACCTTGGGATGAATATTATTAAGTGCTTCAACCACAAAGCATATGATGTACTTTGCTCGTTGAACTCTGTCCCTCGAAACTCAAGAGTAGAGTTGAGTTTCCATCATTGGTAGTTATATTCAATGGGCTTAAGTCCCATCCCTCTAGAAGTTTTGAATATCAAATCTCTCGTCAGTCCTTTCGTCAAAGGATCAGCCAGATTTTGACTAGACCATACAAAATCTATAGTAATTACTCCATTGGTGAGTAATTGTCTAACATAGCTATGTCTTAGTCCAATATGCCTGGACTTCCCATTGTACACCTTATTATAGGCTTTTGATAGTGTGGCCTCACTATCACAATGAATAGATATCGGCGGCACAGGCTTCGGCCATATTGGAATTTCAATTAACAAATTCCTTAGCCATTCTGCCTCCTTGCTACTCGAAGCAAGTGCAACAAATTCAGCCGCCATAGTTGAATCTGTAATACAAGTTTATTTCTTGGAGCTCCATGAGATAGCCCCACCTCCAAGGGTGAAGATCCACCCACTTGTGGATTTATGATCTTCCAACTCAGTTATCCAACTGGCATCCGTAAATCCTTCTAAAACCGAAGGATATCCCTTGAAACAAATACCATAATCTATGGTTTTTCTCAAATATCTTAATACTCTATTCACATCAGTCCAATGATCATGACTAGGATTACTAGTGTATCTACTTAGTCTACCAACAGCATAAGCAATATCAGGCCTAGTACTTGTCATGGCATACATAAGGAAACCAATTACTTTCGCATACTCAAGTTGATTTATAGCTCTACCAGAATTAGTACACAACTTAATGCTAGAATAAAAAGGAGTATTAACAGGCATGCAATCATATTGATTAAATTTCTTAAGCACTTTTTCTATGTAGTGAGATTGTGAAAGAGTCAAACGTTCATCATTTCTAATGATTTTGATACCAAGAATCACATCAGCTATGCCCATATCTTTCATGTCAAAGTTTGAAGATAAAAATAATTTAGCATGCTCAACTGATTCTAAATCAGTGCCAAAGATTAACATATCATCAACATATAAGCAAATAATAACACCTTTATTATCATGGAAGTTACTATAAACACATTTATCTGATTCATGTATCATAAATCCATTAGAGATGACAACTTTATCGAATTTTTCATGCCATTGTTTAGGAGCTTGTTTCAAGCCATATAAGGACTTAATTAATTTTCAAACTTTTCGTTCTTGACCATGCATAACAAAACCTTCTGGTTGGTCCATATAAATTTCCTCTTCTAGTTCACCATTTAAGAAGGTTGTTTTAACATCCATTTGATGTATAACAAAATTATGAATAGAAGCTAAAGCTATAAGTAATCGAATAGTAGAGATTCTTGCCACAGGAGCATATGTATCAAAGTAGTCTATACCTCCTTTTTGAGAGAAACCTTTAGCTACTAGCCTTGCCTTAAATTTTTCAATGGTCCCATCAACTTTTATTTTCTTTTTAAAAATCCATTTACATCCAATAGGTTTAGATCCCGATGGTAAATTTACAAGTATCCATGTATCATTACCTAAAATGGATTCCATCTCATCATTAATTGCTTCTTTCAAAAAACTAGCATCACGAGATTTCATTGCTTGTTCATATGTAAGAGGGTCTGGATCAATGTTAGACAAAGGAGCATAAGGTGTGCAAAGAGTATCCCTAGTTCCTTCAACTAGATAAACAACAAAATCAGGTCCAGAGGATTTTGGCGTTCTTATTCTTTTACTCGTTCTAACTTCATCCTCTTTATCATCATTACTTGTATGTTTAAGATTTAGATCACTAACATCTTTATTTTCACAGATTTTAGGAATAGAATTAAATCTATTCTTGTAGAACATCGCATCTCTAGATTCAATTATGGTATTTAATCTTATTGAGTCATTAGGCTCTACTACAAAAAATCTATAGGCTTTACTATGTTCAGCATAACCTAAGAAAATACATTCTACACCTTTTGCACCCAAACTTTTAATTTTAGGTTCCGGCAATCTACCAATTGCTCTACAACCCCAAACATTAAGATAGTTCAAGTTAGGTTTTCTTTTATTCCAAAGTTTATAAGGTGTAACATGAGATTTTTTATGAGGAATTCTATTAAGAATGTGACAAGCCGTTAACAACTCTTCACCCCAAAAACTCTTATTTAAACCAGAATTATAAATCATAGCATTCACAATTTCTTTTAAAGTTCTGTTCTTTCTTTCTGCTACTCCGTTTTGTTGTGGGGAATAAGGTGTAGTGGTCTCATGAATTATACCGAATGATTCACAAAAAGAAGGAAAATGCTATTCACCTCCTCGATCATATCTTAGACATTTAATCTTAGAGTTTAAGTAGTTTTCTACTTCATTTTTATATATTCTAAATTTATCAAGTACTTCATCTTTTGCATGCAACAAATATACATAGCAATATTTTGAGTAATATCAATAAATGTGGCAAAGTATTTATTTCCTCCTTTAGTGGGAGTAGCATGTAAGTCACATAAATCACTATGTATAAGATGCAATAAATCACTTTTTCTTTCTACCGAATGAAAAGATTTCCTAGTGATTTTTGTATGTGCACATACTTGACATTTATCAAATATATCATTTTCATGTTTAGGAATCAACTATAATTTAATCATATCAGTCATACGATTAGTATTTACATGTCCTAATCTATTATGCCACAACGAAAAAGAGTCAACCATATAAATAGAATCATTCATTATTTTATTGATATTAAGTTTAAACATTCCCTCGTACAAATAACCTTTGCCTACCAAGGTACCACTCTTAGACAGAACTAATGCATCGAACTCAAACACAAGCTTAAAGCCATATTTATTCAACAGGCTACAAGAAACCAAATTTTTCCTTATTTCAGGAACATGATACACTTCATTTAAAGTTAAAATCTTTCCAGAAGTGAATTCCATAACCACAGCTCTTTTGCCGTTCACAACTGTCGTTGACGAGTTGCCCATGTACAAGACATTGCCATCATGAATAGGCTCATAAGCGGTAAATCAACTTATGTCTTTGCACACGTGCCTCGTGGCACCGGAGTCAATCCACCAAGAACCATCATCTTGTACCATGTTTGCTTCAGAAACAACAGCCACAAAATTTTCTTTATTGGTTTGCTGATCCTTCTCTCTCTCTTCAAGGTTCTGCACTCCTTTTTCAGATGTCCTGGTTTTCCACAATGCCAACAAGCCCCCTTCTTCTTTTTGTTTTTCTTCTTTTGGTTCTTGGTGTACTGCCCCTTTCTTTTCTGATTTTCATTATTCTGTCCGGAGTGCTGAGATTGTTTAGACTCTTTATTTTCTTCTATCATATGCACCAAAGAAGAGCCAACTACATGTAATTCCTCTTTTTCTTGCATCCTAGATTGTTCTTCAATGCGAAAGTAAGAATTCAAGTCTTTTACAATAATGTCTTCTTTTTAATGTCTTAGGCTCTTCTTATAATCTTTCCATGAAGGTGGAAGTTTATCAATGATGCAAGACACAATAATGCATTCATCCATGTGCATATTTAAAATTTTCATGTGTCCTAAGATGCATTTCAATTCATTAAATTGCTCACTTACGGATTTTCCATCAACCATTTTGTAACTCATGAATTGGGAAGATAGAAATTTCTTACTTGTAGCATCTTCAGTCAAGTACCGATTATTGAGAGAATCCCAAAGTTCATTCGCCGTCTCGACATTTTGGTACACATCGAACAGATTATCCGTTAACGTATTCAATATATGTCATCGGCAGATTTCGTCGTCTTTCACCGATTTCACTCGCGTTCGAGATTCCACCAAAGTTTCATTTTCACGCTCTTGAGGCTTCGGTGTTGTTAGAACATAATCCACCGCAAGAGTGAGTAAAAGGAAACGGACTTTCTTTTGCCATCGTCGGAAATTTCCTCCATCGAACCTCTCCAATTTGACGAAGTCGGTGGTGAGTTGCAACAAGTTTTGAGATGCCATAATATTGTCTTGAGATTGTTAGATAGATTCTGCGAAACTTTAATTTTCACGCTCTTGAGGCTTCGGTGTTGTTAGAACATAATCCACCGCAAGAGTGAGTAAAAGGAAACGGACTTTCTTTTGCCACCGTCAGAAATTTCCTCCATCGAACCTCTCCAATTTGACGAAGTCGGTGGTGAGTTGCAACAAGTTTTGAGATGCCATAATATTGTCTTGAGATTGTTAGATAGATTACGCACCTTTTCCGACGAACGAACAACAACAATAAACACGAACAAACCACAACAACGAATCTGGAAATCTGCAGCAACGAACCCGCTCCAAGTCGCACAAAATATACGCTCTCCGACAATATTTGCCCCCACTATTTATGCAATTGAGTTAACAGCAAATTTGCCCCAAGATACAATGAAGCCCAATCTAAAGATTGTTGATTATATGCGAATTGCACTTTTGAATATAATCACAAATACTCAAAGGCTATAAGTGTTTAGATATGTATATGAGAATGTTTCTGTTAAACAGAAAATAAGAAACTGAATATATATTGCCTCAAAGAGTTTTCTATATATTTTGATCTCACAAAAAGTATTCTGTTTTTCAAAACCAAAGAGAAGTTGTTTTTCCTTTTGTAAGAATGATTTTTCTATCTTTTCAGCCGTAGCCTGCTTCCATTTTATACACAAGTAAGACAACCTTCCTAAGAGGTACAACTTCATGAAAGGACACCACTTACTGTTAATTACAGAACTTGGAGGGAAAAGTCAGACATTATTTTCAGGACTTTTCAGAGTTAAAGACATAACCGTTAATTAACTATTTTAAATATTTGAAATAATAAAATAATATGTAACTAAATTTTGGAAATTCCTAACAGTCTGACTATCAAGTCTTCAATATTCATCTCCTTGCGCTTGTGCTTGAGATAGTTCTTGAACTCCTTCCAAGACGGCGGTAACTTCTCTATCATAGCAGGAACTTGGAAGAATTCACTGTGTTTCATATCCTCTGCATCTAGATCATGTATGATCAGTTGCAACTCTTGAACCTAACTCGTCACCATCTTCGAGTCGGTCATTTTTAAGTCCAGAAATTTGCCGACGATGAACTTCTTCAACCCAACATCTTCTGTTATGTACTTTTTGTCAAGGGACGTCCAGAGTTCATTTGACGTCTTGATGGTGGAATAGACATCGTACAGTGAGTTTTCTAATCCATTCGAGATGTAGTTCCTGCACAGAAAGTCACTTTGACTCCAACCGTCAAAGGCAGCCCTTGGACGAGGATCAGTCACATCTTCTGCCACCACAGGAACATCTTCAGTTAGCATCCTTGACAGGTTCAAGGTCGTAAGGTAGAACAACATCTTCTGTTGCCACCTTTTGAAATCAATGCCGGAAAACTTTTCCGGCTTTCCACCGCCACCATGAACAGGCGATATCGTAACCATTTTTTCTGAAATACACAAGCAGAATATTGTTTTAAAATTGTTGATCGTATCGGGTGTAAAACGGAAAATAAACCAAATTTAAAGTCGAGGCAAGAGTTGGACTCTTTCTCTTTAAAACGATATTTGCCTCGCTTGGTGCTTACGGTTTGATCGACAATCGCTTCCCAAGATGCAACGACTATCTTTTTAATATGGCAACACTTCGAATATTAAGAAACGGCGAACTAAAAGATTGTTTTGAACTCTCGGAACAAAACATACAGAAAGAAAGAATGTTTGTAATTGAATAGAAAATGAAGAAGTAGGGGGTCTATTTATAGTTTACGAAAGTTGGCCTTGGGGTTGAATGGACGGACATGTCTTTTCCACGTCACAACTTTCCTGCCAGATTTTATACCATTTCGGCTGACTGTGCACCTATTCGGATGAAAGGTGGCACGTATTCTGCTGACGGGGTGTGTAGGTGACTGTTCGCTAACTGGATTTTCCCTCCAGTTTTTGCAGCCACAGGACACACTTATTTGACCAAATTCTGACACCTAATCACGTTTAATTAATTATTAAATTCGTTTCTTATTATTTTCTGAACATTTAGGGAAGCCCAATCTTCATCTCAAGCCCAAGCCCAGGCCCACGGCCCGTGGCCCATGACCCCGACCCAGGCTCGGGTCCGGTCCAAACAGACGGCGGTGGCGGCGAGCGTGTGGGCTTGAATTGAAGCATATCCCATCTAAGTTTTCTCCCCTTCAAAGACTTGTGGTACCCTTTAGGGCCCAAACACCTATCACAAACAAACAACTTATTAGGTGTGCTAGTTTTGCTCAAACTTTCCATGTGGGATGGTGACTTTTCACTTTTACACCTATTTTCTTTCATTTTCTTCAAAATAACTTATTCCAACTAGCTTACTTGTTCATTTAATTTCTCATTCATGCCACAATGGTTTTGTATAATTAAATATACTAAATTCATCTAAACGAAACGTAGATTTTATTAAGCAAAAGAAGTTCCTCTTTATAAAAGAGAAACCTGCTCAAATAATTTATCAAAAACATAAAAAATTCATAATTTTCCAACAAAATAAACCTCGTAAGAGATTGAGAACTATATACTCTCTAGGTGATGTGCGATATAATACAACAACCAAACTGGAGCTTGGGACAATTAAATAAATATCAATGGTTAGTGCTGTTTGAGATCTTCATCAGAAAGAGAACCCACAACTTTAATTAGTCCATTTTACAGTAAGTATAAAAGAATTCTTTTAACTTAGACACAAGGAAGATCTAGCTATTGAAAAACTGAAAAATAGATAGTAACGACAATAAACGGTAATACCCCATTTTCATTATATGATTCTATAAACTTATTTGATATGTACTTTGGTTTATATATGTTTCAACATAATTGCACTTATATTGATTGGTTTAGAGTAAGAAATTGAATTCTCTCAGTGAAATATATTGCACCAATAAACCTGATAGAGCAAATGTGCATGCATGGTTAGTACTAAGTAGGAACCAAACCAAGATTACTGGACAGGCCTTTCAATAATACATACAGATTTCAATTAATTCTTTTAGTAGGTACTGTGACAAATGACAAATCCCTGTTTGACCGTACATGACTTTATAAAAGCTGAATCGATCTCAAGTCTTCTGCCAACAGAATAACCACAAGTAGTTTTGTTTACTTTGAGTCCATTAGTTTCTTGCAAACCACAAACTTATTCATTGCAATGAGAATCCTATTATACACTTCATCGCTTCTCTTGATGCTGTCCCTTTTCCATATCGTTTCCGTTTCATTCGTTTCTGGTCTATGTTTGAATGATCAACAATCCTTGCTGCTGCAGTTGAAGAACACCCTCTCTTTTGATTTGTCATTCTCGACAAAGCTCGTGAGCTGGAATCCTAGTGTCGATTGTTGCAGTTGGAGCGGCGTGGCTTGCGATGGTTCTGGACATGTGATCGCTTTGGAGCTCGATCACGAGTCTATTGTCGGAGGGATCGAGAATTCGACTAGTCTGTTCGGTTTTCGTAATCTTCAAAAGCTGAATTTGGCTAGAAACAACTTTCCAGGTGTTCGAATCCCGACGGGGCTCAGGAATCTTACCCGTTTGAATTATCTGAATCTGTCAAATGCCGGCTTTGGTGGACAGATTCCAGTTGAACTTTCTGAAATGCGAAGTTTGACTAGTCTCGATCTTTCCAGCCAATTCGAGGACTGGGACGTCGATGTACCGCTGAAGCTCGAGAACCCAAGTTTGCAGATGCTTGTTAGAAATCTTACAGGTTTGAGAGAACTTTATCTTGATGGTGTGAATATTTCATCTCAGGGGAGTGAATGGTGGCAAGATTTATCTTCATCTTTACCTGATTTACGAATTTTGAGTTTGCGCCATTGTGGACTATCGGGCGCGCTGAATTCTTCCCTTACACAGCTGCAATCTCTTACGGTGCTTCGTCTCGACAGGAACAACTTATCAGCAACAAATCCGGATTTCCTCGCGAATTTTCAGAACCTGACAATCTTGAGCCTCAGATTGTGTTCTTTGGAAGGTTACTTCCCTGAGAATATTTTCCAGTTACCAACTCTACAATATCTGGACATATCAAACAATGAATTACTCCACGGCACCATACCCGATTTTCCTGTAAGTGGATCTTTCACGACTATACTGCGTAGCTACACTAACCTCTCAGGTTCATTACCAGACTCCATTGGCAACCTTCGAATGCTGTCTCATATCGACCTGTATAATTGCAGTTTCAGTGGAGTGGTTCCATCCACAATAGGCAACTTATCGGAACTGGTTTATCTGAACTTTTCAGACAATTTCTTCACGGGTTCAATCCCAGTGTTTCCCACAATAAGCAACTTATCGGAACTGGTTCGTCTGGACTTTTCAGTCAATTTATTAACGGGTTCAATCCCAGTGTTTCCCAAGTCGAAGAAACTTACGTACATAGACCTTAGTGGTAACGGTCTCAATGGTTCACTTTCGTCTACACATTTTGATGGCCTCTCCAATCTTTCATATTTAAATCTTGGTAACAATCTGTTGAGTGGTAGCATTCCATCGTCTCTCTTCAGTCTCCCTGCATTGCAGATACTACTGCTTTCTAACAATAAATTTAGCGGCCAAGTGAACGCATCTTTAACTCTTAACGCCTCTAGCTTGGTTACGCTAGATTTGAGCAGTAATCAGCTTGAAGGTGCTATTCCAGAGTCTTTCTTCAAACTTGAAAGGCTTAAAGTGCTCTCACTTTCTTCAAACTTCTTCAATGGCACCATGCAACTGGAAAAGATCCAAGGCCTTCAAAATCTTACAAGTTTAGACCTTTCTTACAACAAGTTGTCAGTTTCCGTAAGCAGCAATAATTCAGAAATCTTCCAGTTTCCCCAACTCAGAATTCTATATCTAGCTTCCTGCAACCTGTCCGCATTTCCGAATTTGAGAAACCAAACCAACATGACGTTTTTAGACCTCTCAAACAACAAGTTGACAGGGGATATACCTAGTTGGATATGGGACGTCGGTAGCGGAAAGTTGTCTTTTTTGAATCTTTCGTGCAATTCTCTGGTGGATCTGCAAAAGCCTTATAATATTCCAAGTTCCCTTAGATTGTTAGACTTGCATTCGAACAATCTCAACGGAAAGTTTCCCATTCCTCCAGCATCAGCTTTCTTTGTGGATTACTCAAGCAATAATTTTCAAGGGCTTATTCCAACTGATATCGGCAACTTCACTTCCTCTGCTGTGTTCGTTTCTTTGGCAAATAATGGGCTCACAGGAGCAATTCCCACGTCCATTTGTTATTCTCCTAATTTAGAAGTTCTCGACTTATCTGGAAACTCCTTGAGTGGTGGCATATCAATGGTTAGTGCTTCAAGTTTATATTAGCTTCCTCCTACATGTCTCCGTGTACAAAAAAGAAAAATGGCGCCATATTCGACTAATGGACATTGCACTGTTGTAAAAGAGAATGTCCATAGTCCACATATTTATCCCAAAGGGATTTATATTTTTCCATCCCAATCTTCAACCAAGGTTTGGAATTCCCATTATAATGCAGCACCGCTCCCTTTTCTATCAACTGAGGATCGACATTTGTATAGCCCAGTCCCAAAACATGCCATGACGGATTTAATGGCTCCGTTAACCCGTAAAAAGTCAACAATCCCGGAGGGAGAGTCCCAAGTTTCCACAAAGTTCTGTCAACATTCTTTTCTTGCCAGTAGTGGTAGATGCCCGTGACGTTCCTTCTCCTCCACTCCACCAAATCAAATACGTTCATGCCAAACGCCCACCCACATGCATCAGGGTCAAAATGTTCACGGATAAGGGGGTGGGAATAGTTTAAGTACTTGTGGTATCTATGAAACGTCTCCATACATGTTTCAACTGCACCATTGACATTCCCGTTCAGATCTATAGAGAACAGACCTGAGAGATCCTTCTGCACTACAACATCGTCGTCAAGAAAGACGAGCTTCTTCAGGTCAGGAAAAACTTCAGGAATGTAGAATCTTAGGTGATTAAGCATAGATAAATATTTGGGGTTCCGGAACTTGATTGGCGTCCTGTTATCGCCACCCCCACCGGAGAAGTAGTAACTTTGGGTTTCGGAGTCTTGAAGTTGTTTAAGGACGGGAACATACGAAGCGTTCAACCATGTATGTAAAGTCTTCTATCTTTTGAACATTGACAGTTACTCCCCTGAAATCATTCATGGTGAACCAGGCTTTCATTGCGGCATAATTCACCTCGTCTGTGACAAGGTGGAAAACTACGTTTTCGGGATTATTGGAATTAATAGCTGTTGAATTTACTACCACAGAAGTGGCAAGAATGTTGTCAGAGAAGACACAGAAATGATAGGCACTGTTATCTTTAAGTTTTGTAGATGTCAGTCTTTTCTCCTTCAATTTCTTCCTGAGAGTTGCATCCTTAAACCACTCACTGGTTAACCGGACTCCGAGGCAGAAAAGACTCTTAGGAACTTCTTCAGCGGCGATTTGTCCATATTTTGAACTCTTTTCAGTGACGGAACTCATTTGTTCTTCAAGACCCTGGATCTTGGCCTTCAGTCTCATGATCATGGTAGCACTGTCATAGCGCAGTTGCTGAGCCTGGAAGAGTAAAAGGGCCATGTCACGAATTGTAGCTCCAGACTCACTGGTACCCAAAGGAGTTCTTCTTAAGGCAGCATTTGAGAGAAGGCATTAAGTTCCCAAGCAAATTGAAGATTGTTGCTTTCTTTTGCATTGACAAGAAATCCTTTGGCCAGAGAAATTTGGTCATTCAGTTGCCTCGTCACAGAATTGGGACTCAACATTTCATCTGTAATATTAAGGCCTTCAATAATTTTATCCTGCCTAAAAGATCTCTGCATAACAGAAAAATTTACATAAGAGAAAATTGATGCTAACTTCTTAGCACTTATGAAATCATAATTGTATGACAAGTAACCAAAAACAATAAAAATAAATTAAGAATATAAATGACAATAAACTTCACAAACTTCATTTCTTTGGTCTTTTTATGTGAGAGGATTAAGGATTTCCCCATTTAGCTATGCCATACTAATAAACCATCTAAAACGGAAAGTATATGTACACCAAATTCTATAACCAAACAAACAATTTCTGTGGAACCGCTAAATGGAAAGATTTACTAGCTCCAGTTTCATGTAATAACCTATTAAAGTGCATTGGTAATTCATCACGTCTCAAACCTATCTCAAAAAGAAGAGTAGAAGCGAGTTTCAGTAATGAGATTTTCTTGCATACCCACGCAATTCACTTTACAACAGTGTGAAAGTTAAAGTACAATTGAATGCCGAACGTAAACACAGAATGGAGTATCATTGTCATTCACATCTTTGTAACAAACCAAATTCCATGCTTCCTTTCCCAATTTAAGCAACAAGAGTGACGAGGTGTTTATTTACAGCACAAAACTCAGATTTTGAGCTCATCGGTTAAACATAAATCGCTCTTTCACAAATCAATACCTTCTCATGCATTTATCCCAGAAATACCTTGGTTGCGTAAGTCCTCAACATGAAGGCATTTTAGGTTCTCTCATTCTTCTACAAGGATTTCATTCAACAAAAGAAGATCACTAGTCGTGGTATCTACGACAGTGAGACCCCACGTTGTACCAACAAGTGCAAGCAAAATTGGCATCAATAGCTCTCTGAGAGTGGAGGATATTATACGCATGATGATTTTCCATGGAAGTTGAGTGGTTTGCATACAGAAGGCTGTATCAGCCAAGATGTACGAACCAAATGTTTGTCTGCCATTTTTTTGTTTCTGAATAATAGCACAATCCTGAGACAATCCCGCCTAGACCTTGTGGCTTCTACTTAGCTTTGCCTTAGTTTGTCAACAGAATTCAACCTATATATAGTCAGGATAAATGATATATAAATGAGCTTATCTCTAAATTTGTGAGTAAAGCGTAAAAAATATTAAACATCACATGAGAGATTGGTGCTGATTGATATGAATATGATGGAGCTATTAATAATCGGGCTTCTGTCTTTCTTTCTCCTCCTAACTACAACCTTATGCTCATTATTTCTTGGAGAATTACAATACTTTATTATGATAAGTACTTATCCAATAAGTCAAAAAAAATATACGGTAACGCAAAACTCCTTTTGGGCGAAATTGGGTGGCCAGTTGTGGGAGAAACCCTGGAATTGATTTCGATGGGCCGGAAAGGAACACCCGAGAAATTCTTCGAAGACCGAATGCACAAATACTCGTCTCATATCTTCAAAACTTCCCTATTCGGTGAAAAAGTGGCGATCCTTTGCGGAAGTGAAGAAAACAAGTTTTTGTTCGCCAACGAGAATAAGCTTGTCGTGCACCGGTGGCCTAGGAGTGTACACATACTTTTCGGTACGATGCAAAATATACACAAGTTTCTTCTGTCATTCTTGAAACCTCGTAGATTGCAAAACTATGTAGGAGTTATGGATTGCATTACTAGACAACACGTCGAAACCCACTGGATGAATGGAGATGATCAAGTTGCTCTTGCCTTGCCCCTTGCAAAGCAATACACATTTGATGTCTCTTGTAAATTGTTCTTAAGCATTCAAGACTCGGACAGCGTGGCAAAGCTGGGGAAATTATTCGATGATGTAATGACTGGCATCGTATCATTGCCTGTTAATCTGCCGGGGACCAAATTATATCACGGTATTAAGGCCATTCGATTAATAAGAATGGAGCTCCTAGAAATAATTAGACAACGACAAAACGATGGTTACAAAAGCAAATCGTTAGATTGTGATGATGATCTTTTGGGGTTTTTACTTACTACAACAGATGAAAATGGTGGCTTACTCCCTCAGCTTAGTGTTGCTGACATTCTTCTTGGTACATTTATTGCTTCCCGAGAAAATTTAGCCACTCTCATCACTTTTATCATGAAATATCTGGCCGACATGCCAGAAATTTATGATCAAGTTCTCGGAGGTAATTACGCGTGTACTGTATAAACTACTTACTGGCAAAATTTATGCTACCATGTACGAAGTGCTTGATGCACTAATAGAAGTCATGTACTGATAGTCTCAACACATGACTTCGATTTTGCACTTTACGTTAATTGGTAACATAAATATTTTCCTACCAAACATTGTTTATTTCAAATTCTAATAATTTGGCTATTGAAGTAATTACAATAAGATTGTGCTTATTGTCATGAATATTATTTAAAGTCAGAACAAAGAGAGGTGGCAAATGGAAAATCTAGGGGGGAGGCACTAGATTGGAATGACCTTCCGAAAATGAAGTATTCATGGAATGTAGCAAGAGAAGTTCTGCGGCTGGTACCCCCATTTCCAGGAAGCTACAGAGAAGCCATTACAAATTTCACCTATCATGGTTTCTTTATCCCCAAAGGATGGAAGGTACGTATAATCAATCCATCACTTCGAGTTATATGTTTTGATCTTTGGCTATCGCACAATCGCTTCACCTTGACGATCATACTTGTTGAGTCTTACTTTTGTTTTTTGTTTTTTTGCTTTAACTTTGATCATGTAATCCTAAACGTTTTAAGAGTTTTATGGAAATATAAATTACTTCAGATTCTTGTACCTACTTGATTAATTTATAACCTCTTAACACATAAATGAGTCATAAAATAAGCTTTCTTAAGATAAAATATACCTTATGGTGAAGGCTTAAAGTTCTTTAATTTCATTTTGCAAAAGAATGAGATAAATACTTATAACTCTAAATATCCCATTGTCATTTAAAAAAGATAGTTGTACTTTGAGCTTCATGTACTTATTTATAAGAAACAGAGTTTTTCTTTGGGTTGATTTGAGAATTTTGGGTACTTCTGAAACGGTTGATGTTAAATCAATATTTTCCAAGTACGTACCCTGGCTAAAGTGAGAACTCAATATTATATTTTTAATGCCATTTTCAAGCAAAAGTTATTTATGACATCCGTGGATCAAAAATATTGTGAAATTAACTCTAAATTATATGAAATAATCACCCATTTATAATTTAACCTCATCCAGCGACGTACGCACTTACACAGTTACACCAATAATGACCGACTATATGCACTGCATCATTATGCATGAAATAATCACTAAGCTAAGGTCAAGCGTGTTACACAGTTTGATGAGTCCATCTTCTTCTTATATATCAAAAGAGTCTTGTTTACTACTATCCATTATATATATTCTAAACGCAATCTTCATGCAATTTTTTCATGAAGCTAAACTGGAATCCATATACTACTCACAAAAATCCCGAGTATTTCCCTGAACCAGAGAAGTTTGATCCTTCAAGATTCGATGGTGGCCAATCTTCCAATTTCGCCTATGTTCTGTTCGGTGGTGGACCGAGAATGTGTCCTGGAAATGAATATACAAGAGTCATAATACTTGTATTCATGTACAATGTGGTAAGAAAGTTCAAATGGGATAAACTAATTCCTAACCAGAAGATTGTTGTGGATCCATGTGCCAAGCCAGAGAACAGCCTTCCAGTTCGCATTCATCCCATCTAAAGCATGCATCATATCCATGTTAGCTCGTCATACTATATATATATAGGGAATGATGTTTTCATGTAATTTCTGGATTTCGCACGCCTGCAATATAAATTATACAGTTCGATATGTTAATTGGCATTACTTCATATATGATATATACAAAGTAGTCACAAAAAGACCACCTTTAAATGTCTTGTTCTAGTTAGCAACATGTGTGATATCTATACACGAACTTGAAGAAACGCGTCAAAATTTATAATGAGCCATCAATAATAAAGTTTGGTAGCTATATTGTTCTAGTCAAAACAATTTAAAAGAAAAAAGATACATGTTCACTATCTCATGAAATTATGAATTAAAATTTAGGGATAAAACCATCAAGCCCCCTAATCTATGGGGTGTTTTGCGCTTTGGTCCTTAAACTATGTTTATCAGCACTTTGGTCATTAAGCTATAGGGTGTATGTTCGTTTTGGTCCCCTGGTGGTTCTCGGCCAAAATTCGTCAGAATATTCCGTTCACGTGTGGCTCACGCGCTTGCCAGAAGGGCATTTTCGTCTAGAAATACGGGACTTTATTTTGTAACATTTCACCACTCAACCTATTAGAATATGAGCGCTTTGCCCTCTGAACCTATTAAAATGAGCGCTTTGCCCATTGAAACAGGGTTAGACACTAATCACTTTTTCACGTCGCTTATAATGTTCTGTGTATCACTTTTACTTTGTATAACCTTGTTAAATGAACAAGTTGCAAAACTGATGAAATTCATGGATTTAAGTCATTGTCGCGAACTTCTGAGAACTCCTGGTCTATCGAGTCTTCCTAATCTTAAAAAGTTTATTCTTGAAGGTTGTATAAGTTTATGTGATGAGGTGCAGAAAATGGACAATTTCAAGATCGAGAAGAACCTATTCAAGTTTCAAATGAGTCGAAGTTTGACCAAAAAGTCAACGGAGCCTTTTTTTACAAACGATACCATTCTTTCAAGTGAAAACAGCCTCCTCAGCAAAACGTAAAGACTAAATTCTTTACGCCCACGTGATTTTAGTCAAATTCGAAGGTTTAGAGGGTCAAATTTATAGTTTATTATTTCCAGCGGGATTTTATGTTTTATTTAGTTATTTTAAGATTCTTTTGTAATTTTGACATTTTTCTTAATTAGGGTTTTCACTTTATAAGTTAGTCGTCTTTGAGTCATTGTAGTCAGTTGTTGATTGAATCAAAAAAAAAAACCTAACTTGTGAGTCTTATTTCATCTTCCCTTATGGCTTCTGCCCGCTACATCATTATGTGAGGTCCATAATTCTATCGGAAGTCTCAATCGGCTTTATATGTTAAACCTGCAAGATTGCACAACACTAAGAAAACTTTCTGAAACCATTACCAAGCTGAAACATTTCAAGACCTTAATCCTTTCTGGTTGTTCTAATCTTCGTAAGCTTCCGAAGGAAATAGATAAGTTGGTTGCGCTTAAAGTACCCATGTGTTGATAAAAGTGCTAAATGAGAAGTAATGTCAACAATTGTATACACGATTTCTTCGCATGTACATATCTTGTTAAAGGTATTCACACTTCCTTGCATTTGATTTCAATGCTGCAACTTCAATATGAATTTTGTATATTTAGCACCTCTATTCGAGGGAGCATTTAAATATCGGGAGAAAACGGTCATATTCTAATAGGTTGACAGGTGAAACGTCATAAAATAAAGTCTCATATTTCTAGACAAAAATGCCCTTCTGACACGACTGTGTGCCGCACGTGAACGGAATATTCCGCCGAATTTTGGCCGAGAACCACTAGGGGCCAAATCGAACAGATACTCTATAGCTTAAGGACCAAAGTGCTGATAAACATAGTTTAACAACCAAAACACAAAACACCTCATAAGTTAGGGAGCTTGATGCTTTTGTCCCTAAAATTTATATAACAAGACTTGTACCTATACTATGAATCATGAAATAACAATAAATTCATTGCATAGTTTCTATAGGAAACACAACAATAGTATGATACGAAGGGAAAATCAAGATCTCATCATAATGTCACAAATGTTTAAGCATTGTTTCACACAGGACAATAAATTACTTTTGTATCACATAGACATGACGTCCCCGCAACTGAAACTTACGGATTTTGTTTCTCTCGAATCTTGTAGTCCAAATTTGGTATTAGTTAAATTCGTCAATTAATTAGGAGAAAGTATATGAACCAAATAATAATTACATCATGTCGAACACTTGAATTCTCTTTCTCACTCGTTCTCATTGAATTTGAACGTTTTAGGCTAGCTCTCCAAGTCCATATCGTCCCTTACTATATCTTCATCCACATTCTCTTGGTTGTACTTGTGCTCTATCCATTTGTCCTCAATCGACAATTTTCAAGACGTTGTACTCCTGTGTCTATGTGCCTTACTTTATTAAGTTTAAAATAATGTTTTCATCGCAAGTAGAAAGGAAAACTACTTCAAGAAACAATTAAATCTCTATCTTTCAAAGTATTTACATAATAGTTCTTAAAAATGCTACTGCTTGCAGAAAAAATACAAACCAAACAAGTTAATTCGTCCAAAGACTATTAAGTTGACGGGTTATAACTTCACAACCTCTTCATCACCTGATGGAAAAATAATGTGGCTAAAATAACACAATAATAATCAAAAACTCGTTGATTCCACATAATATCAAGAAATTGACGAAAGAAATGAAAAAACTCTCAAGTTTAGTTTTTTTATTTAATCAACAACTTACTACAATGACTCAAAGACGACTAACTTATAAAGTAAAAACTCTAACTAAGAAAAATGCCAAAATTACAAAACACTCTTAAAATAATTAAATTAAACATAAACATTCCACTGAAAATAATAAACTACATATTTGACCCTCTAAACTTTCGAATTTGTCTAAAATCACGTGATGTGAAGACAAAAGTCTTAACGTTTTGCTCAGAAGCCGTTTTCACTTAGAAAAGTGGTATCATTTGTCAAAAACGGGCTCCGTTGACTTTCCGGTCAAATCTCGACTAGCTTAAACATCGGGTTGGTTATTTTCGATCGAAAGATACACATATTCCCGATAGCCATTCGAAAGGGAACCAACAACTTTAATTAGTCCATTTTACAGTAAGTATGAAAATGCTTGAACTTAGACACAATGAAGATCTAGCTATTGAAAAACAGAAAAATAGATAGTAACGGCAATAAACGGTAATACCCCATTTTCATTATATGATTCTATAAACTTATTTGATACGTACTTTGGTTTATATATGTTTCAACATAATTGCATTTATATTGATTGGTTAGAGTAAGAAATTGAATTCTCTCATTGACATATATTGCACCAATAAACCTGATAGAGCAAATGTGCATGCATGGTTAGTAGGAATCAAGATTATATTACTGGACAGGCCTTTCAATAATACATACAGATTTCAATTAATTCTTTTACTGCGACAAATGACAAATCCCTGTTTGACCGTACATGACCTATTAAAAGCTGAATCGATCTCAAGTCTTCTGCCAACAGAATAACCACAAGTACTTTTGTTTACTTTGAGTCCATCAGTCTCTTGCAAACCACAAACTTATTCATTGCAATGAGAATCCTATTATACACTTCATGGCCTCTCTTGATGTTGTCCCTGTTCCATATCTTTACCGTTTCATTCGTTTCTGGTCTGTGTTTGAATGATCAACAATCCTTGCTGCTGCAGTTGAAGAACACCCTCTCGTTTGATTTGTCAGTCTCGACAAAGCTCGTGCGCTGGAATCCTAGCGTCGATTGTTGCAGTTGGAGCGGCGTGGCTTGCGATGGTTCCGGACGTGTGATCACTTTGGAGCTCGATCACGAGTCTATTGCCGGAGGGATCGAGAATTCGACAAGTCTGTTCGGTTTTCGGAATCTTCAAAAGCTGAATTTGGCTAGAAACCACTTTCCGGGTGTTCGAATCCCGACGGGGCTCAGGAATCTTACCCGTTTGAATTATCTGAATCTGTCAAATGCAGGATTTGTTGGACAGATTCCAGTCGAACTTTCTGAAATGCGGAGTTTGATTAGTCTCGATCTTTCCAGCCAATTCCAGGGCGTTGTACGGCTGAAACTTGAGAACCCGAATTTGCAGATGCTTGTCAGAAATCTTACAGGTTTGAGAGAACTTTATCTTGATGGTGCGAATATTTCAACTCAGGGGAGTGAATGGTGGCAAGATTTATCTTCATCTTTACCCGATTTACGAAATTTGAGTTTGCGCGATTGTGGACTATCGGGCGCGCTGATTTCTTCCCTTACACAGCTGAAATCTCTTGCGATGCTTCGTCTCGACAGGAACAACTTATCAGCAACGAATCCGGATTTCCTTGCGAATTTCCAAAACCTGACAATCTTGAGCCTCAGCTTGTGTTCTTTGGAAGGTTACTTCCTTGAGAATATTTTCCAGTTACCAACTCTAAAATATCTGAATCTATCATACAATCCTTTACCCCACCGCACCATACCCGATTTTCCTATAAGTGGATCTTTCACGACTATACTGCGTAGCTACACTAACCTCTCAGGTTCAATACCAGACTCCATTGGCAACCTTCGAATGCTGTCTCATATCGACCTGTCTAATTGCAATTTCAGTGGAATGGTTCCATCCACAATAGGCAACTTAATGGAACTGGTTCGTCTGGACTTTTCAGTCAATTTCTTCACGGGTTCAATCCCAGTGTTTCCCAAGTCGAAGAAACTTGCGTACATAGACTTTAGTCGTAACAGTCTCAATGGTTCACTTTCGTCTACACATTTTGATGGCCTCTCCAATCTTTCATATTTAAATCTTGGAAACAATTTGTTGAGTGGGAGCATTCCATCGTCTCTCTTCAGTCTCCCTGCATTGCAGAAACTACTGCTCTATAACAATAAATTTAGCGGCCAAGTGAACGCATCTTTAACTCTTAACGCCTCCAGCTTGGATATTCTAGATTTGAGAAGTAATCAGCTAGAAGGTGCTATTCCAGAGTCTTTCTTCAAACTTGAAAGGCTTAATGTGCTCTCACTTTCTTCAAACTTCTTCAATGGCACCATGCAACTGGAAAAGATCCAAGGCCTTCGAAATCTTACAAGGTTAGACCTTTCTTACAACAAGTTGTCAGTTTCCGTAAGCAGCAATAATTCAGAAATCTTCCAGTTTCCCCAACTCAGAAGGCTGACTCTAGCTTCCTGCAACCTCTCCGCATTTCCGAATTTGAGAAACCAAATCAAAATGAGGTATTTAGACCTATCAAACAACAAGTTGACCTCTCAAACCATGGATTTCTCGTGTAACAATTTTCAGGGTTCGATACCTAATACAATCGGAGAACTTAGCTCACTTTATGCGCTAAACCTGTCGCACAATTCTTTTAGCGGGTCCATTCCAAGGTCAATCGGAAACTTGACACATCTTGAATCATTGGACCTCTCAGTGAACGAGCTAACAGGAGAGATCCCACAAGTGCTCACAAGTTTGACGTTCCTCACGTTCTTAAATCTTTCCTACAACAAACTTGTCGGAAGGATACCAATAGGTTCTCAATTCCAAACATTTTTGTCAGAAAGCTATGTAAGTAACGTGGGACTGTGCGGGCTTCCCCTGAACATATCATGTGATTTCAACCAACCCTGTGATTTCAACCAACCAGAACGAGAATGTGGACAAGAGAGCGAAAGTTCAGTCAAGAACGAGATAATCATAGGCGCTGCAGTTGGATTCTTTGTGGGCGTAGGTGTCGTTTATTTGCCACTCTTCTTCTCTAGAAGATGGAGTGAGTGGTCTAACAACCTCGTCAATAAGTTCGTGGTCATGATTCAAAATTGGTATGGTCTGTAAGGCCTTTGGAGGCACTAGTAGTAGCAAATCATGTGTAATAAAAATGGGAATGATCTGCATATATATAGGATGGTAAAACTCATTGATCATTTCCACTTTTACAAGTAATGCACTATATATGGATTCGGTTTATTGATAGCATATATAGACATATGTAGGTTGATATTCAAAAAGTGTTTTGTCACATTTCACTTATATACTAAATTACTAATGAATGGATTAAACTTAACGTGTAATTTGGTATATTACAAAATAAAATCAGAACGTAAAGCATAATTAAACATATAATGATTGATCCGCAGTGTAAAATGAAATAAATGGTACGAAATACAAGTATACAACTGATATATTTAATGAGAAAGATCGAGACATTTGATGACTTAGGCCACGAAAAGAAATTAGAAGAAAGAAGGAAATTTCCACATTACAGACACTAAAAAGGGGCTGTCAATTGATGACTTATACATGTTGCACAGACAAAATATTCCATTTTTCCTATAAACAAGAAAAACTAGAAAGAATGCCTGTCACTATAAGTACTTTAAACTACTGGCCAAGTCTTTTTTATTTTCTTCTTATCTTTGTTATTTCTGGCCACACACAAGTCATCGTTTCCCAAGTCAATCGAAGATTCGAAGCTTAGGGAAAAAAAAAGGGGAATATTAAGTAGCACTTGATGGATTGTAACTTCACAACCTTTTCACCGTCATGGGAAAGGAAACCAAGAAAATTAAATAGTCTTTGGAATATTAAGTAGCACTTGATTACACTTGCATGAGAAGCATGAAAAGCATAAATCAGTTTAAGGCAAATATCATTTTTCTGAATGACATAAAAATGGGAGTTGAAATGCATTCACGTACTTTTCTTGATTCTATTGGGTGTTTAAACCTCCATTTTTGGACTGTTACAATAACTAATATTATATTTGTACGGGTGGGTATACGATCGGAAAATGGATAAAAGTACATGTTCTTGAACTCGGTCCCGGTCTAAAGATTTGGTATTCACCGCTTGGGAGGTCGCAAATAAGATATACCCAATCAAGACAAGCACGGATACTCAAAAACAGGCCTATCTCTTTTTGGTGGAATTTAATACTCAGATCCACCACGTTCCAAGTACCATATATAGATACTTTTTTCTTTCGAACAATGACCCTTCTCATAAGTTATCGTTAAATAACTGTTTTAGTACACGAAATATGAGAATTAAAAATATGAGTTTACGCCATTTTCTAAGTCAAACAAAAGTGATGGTTATATCCACGTTGGGCAAATATCGCATGAGTGGTACGTCGAATATGTTGTGCTTAGTTGTCCTTCAGTAGCCCCAACATTGGAAACCCCAAGTTTTGCTAGATAATCAGGTGTCATGATTGATTTTTTGTTAATAAGAAATACATGTGAGTGTGACACTAGTGAAGTTAGATAATCTAGTTTCAATTTCCTTCAGAAGACCGTTAAGATGTGCTGGTGTTTTATATAGCTTGGAAAGACAATTGAGCATGAAACGGGAATATGTAGTAACTATGAGAGCACAAATCTCTTTAGAGTTTAAACTAAGCTAGAATCAAATTGTCACGGATAGTCCAAAACTCAAGGTGTCCACGATAACAGGAGGATAGTAAGAATATAAAGGTTGAGAAATTCAAGTTGTAAGCTTTGATGTATCCTTATCAGTGGCAACCAAATAAATTCTGTAAACTCTGATTTCTTTTAAGAGAGATGATCAACTGACTTTGAAATCGAGAACTAACTTGTACATTCAATCATCACTCCTAGCCTAACATTTTTTTCTTCTTCTATTTTCACTTTTCAGCCTCAACTTGCATTCCCTCAGTACAGGCACTATATCCAACTGAAAATAATTAAATCTAGATAATGATATAATTAAATCTCTCAAAATAATTAGTTCTCTGCCAGAAGCGAAAAAGTCGAAAGAACAATAACAGGCAGCCAACAACCAAGCTTAAGATCTTCCAAGGTATTTGCACAATAGTTCTAAAATAACCTAGGACAGATTGAGCATTACTCTCTAGGTGATGAGCGATATAATACAACAACAAACTGGAGCTTGGGACAATTAAATATCAATGGTTAGTGCTTCAAGTTTATATTAGCTTCCTCCTACATGTCTCCGTGTACAAAAAAAAAAATGGCGCCATATTCGACTAATGGACATTGCACTGTTGTAAAAGAGAATGTCCATAGTCCACATATTTATCCCAAAGGGATTTATACTTTTCCATCCCAATCTTCAACCAAGGTTTGGAATTCCCATTATAATGCAGCACCGCTCCCTTTTCTATCAACTGAGGATCGACATTTGTATAGCCCAGTCCCAAAACATGCCATGACGGATTTAATGGCTCTGTTAACCCGTAAAAAGTTAACAATCCTGGAGGGAGAGTCCCAAGTTTCCACAAAGTTCTGTCAACATTCTTTTCTTGCCAGTAGTGGTAGATGCCCGTGACGTTCCTTCTCCTCCACTCCACCAAATCAAATACGTTCATGCCAAACGCCCACCCACATGCATCAGGGTCAAAATGTTCACGGATAAGGGGGTGGGAATAGTTTAAGTACTTGTGGTATCTATGAAACGTCTCCATACATGTTTCAACTGCACCATTGACATTCCCGTTCAGATCTATAGAGAACAGACCTGAGAGATCCTTCTGCATTACAACATCGTCGTCCAGAAAGACGAGCTTCTTAAGGTCAGGAAAAACTTCAGGAATGTAGAATCTTAGGTGATTAAGCATAGATAAATATTTGGGGTTCCGGAACTTGATTGGCGTCCTGTTATCGCCACCCCCACCGGAGAAGTAGTAACTTTGGGTTTCGGAGTCATGAAGTTGTTTAAGGACGGGAACATACGAAGCGTTCAACCATGTAAAGTCTTCTATCTTCTGAACATTGACAGTTACTCCCCTGAAATCATTCATGGTGAACCAGGCTTTCATTGCGGCATAATTCACCTCGTCTGTGACAAGGTGGAAAACTACGTTTTCGGGATTATTGGAATTAATAGCTGTTGAATTTACTACCACAGAAGTGGCAAGAATGTTGTCAGAGAAGACACAGAAATGATAGGCACTGTTATCTTTAAGTTTTGTAGATGTCAGTCTTTTCTCCTTCAATTTCTTCCTGAGAGTTGCATCCTTAAACCACTCACTGGTTAACCGGACTCCGAGGCAGAAAAGACTCTTAGGAACTTCTTCAGCGGCGATTTGTCCATATTTTGAACTCTTTTCAGTGACGGAACTCATTTGCTCTTCAAGACCCTGGATCTTGGCCTTTAGTCTCATGATCATGGTAGCACTGTCATAGTGCAGTTGCTGAGCCTGGAAGAGTAAAAGGGCCATGTCATGAATTGTAGCTCCAGACTCACTGGTACTCAAAGGAGTTCTTCTTAAGGCAGCATTTGAGAGAAGGATTTGTGAGTTGCAAATTGAAGATTGTTGCTTTCTTTTGCAATGACAAGAAATCCTTTGGCCAGAGAAATTTGGTCATTCAGTTGCCTCGTCACAGAATTGGGACTCAACATTTCATCTGTAATATTAAGGCCGTCAATAATTTTCTCCTGCCTAAAAGATCTCTGCATAACAGAAAAATATATATACGAGAAAATTGATGCAAACTTCTTAGCACTCATGGAATCATAATTATATGACAAGTAACCGAAAACAACAAAAATAAATTAAGAATATAAACGACAATAAACTTCACAAACTTCATTTCTTTGGTCTTTTTATGTGAGAGGATTAAGGATTTCCCCATTTAGCTATGCCATACTAATAAACCATCTAAAACGGAAAGTATATGTACACCAAATTCTATAACCAAACAAACAATTTATGTGGAACCGCTAAATGGAAAGTGCATTGGTAATTCATCAAAGTGCATTGGTAAAAAATGAACAATCTTATTTTGTCATATCCTATTTATTATGTTATAAAAGATCATATTATTGCAAGTATTCATATTATGTATCATGCAATTAAAGTCCACTCGTAGTAAAAATAAGTCACACGTAATACGAGAAAAAAGAACGCATTCCCTATTGCTCACAATTTGCGGTGGCAGCACGCCTTCTGTAATTCCTTAAAGTTTGTTTTGTTAGGACCAATGTTATTTCCACGTAAATAAATTGGAGATTATGTTGACATCGTTTTGGAAATTATTTAAATCAATGTCAATTGATTTAATAAAAGAAATTAAGTGAATATAGTTTCCATTAATTGAAGGAAATCTTTGATTGCCTTATTTAGGAGCTCAATTTATGGAATATTATCTTTTTTGCAGGTCAAATGTTTCCATGCTTATTATTGTGTTAATCTTGAAAGAAGGAAACTTTCCTTTTGATTGACTTGCCCTTTGGATTGTGATGTAATTGACTTTACTTGTTGTGTTGCATATCTTTCCTAAAACATGTTGATTGATTATATGTTGAAAAGTATTCAATGTCTGTTTATGCAGGAAAGTCACGCTATTTTCGGATAGTGAATCTGTCAGTTGCAACGTCATCCAGACAGCTCAGTTGCAACTACGTAAATCAGCGTTTTGGCGAAACGGAATATTCCCTTGATCCTATATTCTGGAAATTATATTTAAAAGGAAAATATTTCGTTTTTCTTTAAAATGATAATTTGATATCTGATCGTTTAGGGAAGAATCTTCGTCAAATATCTTTTGTTGAGATATAAAAAGTCAAATATTTTTATGGAATATATTTTAGATATTTTCCTTATCCTTTAAAGATAGACTTTCAATATCTTCCAAGATTATCTTTGTTTGATCTTATCTTTTATTCTTATCTTTTTAAGATAGACTTCCAAGATCTTCCAAGATTATCTTTATTTAACATTATCTCCTTATTATGTATCTAGACATATATAATAGGCATGTACATTGGATATATTCAGATTTATCTTGCAGAATATATTAGATAAGGAAAGAAGATCTGCGTGGATTGCAACTGGAGATACGCAGACCTTATCTGTTAAGGAAAGAAGATCTGCGAGGTTACAACTGAAGATCTGCAGAGATTCTGCTCATGCCTATATAAGGAGAACACTCGACATAATTGAAGGACACTTTGAAAAAGGATAGTTTGTGATTTCAGTCCTGTATCGAGTCAAAGTCTTTTAGAGAAGAGCATCAAGTCAGAGGAACTCTGGAGTAGCTTGATGTGTCTTCGATTCAATCGTGTTTCCGAAAACAAGTTAAGGGTTAGGTGTTGCAACTGCATATGTTAGAGGGAGTCTAGTATATGAGTTGATTTAAATCCTTCATTGTAATTCTTAAGTAGGAAACAGGTTGAGTCAAACTTTGGGTGAAAGCCCCGTGGACTAGGACCAATTGGACCGAACCACGTTAAAAACCTTTGTGTTCTTTATCGCTTTATGTTTAACTGTCCAATACCAGTTGCAACAGTAAAACAACTTTTAAACGTTAAAGAATTATCATATGTCTTACTTACGACTGCAGTTGCAACTACTGTCAAGTGCAACTGCATCCGATTATAAGTAATATAGATCAAAGATCTTACAAGTGGCATCAAGAGCCGGTCACTAACACATTATTTAGTGAGATTCTGGATTTAAGATCTTGTTTTGCAGGTATGGACAATATTAAGGATGGAGCATTGGTGTTATGGCCACCACCGCTTAATAATTCAAAATATTTATACTGGAAATACCGATTGGAAATCATTATCAAGTCCAAAGATTTCAAGGCATTGAAAATCATACTTAGAGGATGGTCTCCGCCGTCTTACAAGAATAAAGTTGTCAAAGATGTCTTAGACTGGATCGATGATGAATATCTTATGGCCAGCCAAAACTCTAGCGCCGTGGATATTATTTTATTTTTTGTTGATATTAATAATTTCAAATTAATATCTAATTGTGTCTCAACTAAAGAGATGTGGAATATTCTCAGGTTGGCTCATGAAGGAACATCAATTGAGAAAGAAGAAATTGAGTCATCAACGAAGAGTATGGTATTTCAAGATGAAGTCAAGGAGGACTCAAAATCAAATAAGAATGATGGACATGCTCAATCATTAACACCTCTTTTAATGAAACTCCAAGAAATGCTTAAATCATGGAAATACAAAGGTAAGAATCTTATCCCTTCCGACTCTGATTTTATTAAATCAAATTCCGCTGCTAATGATCTTAGTATCAGAAGGAAGGATAAAGGTATTAAATGCAGGGAAAATTATGTTATATCATCTGATGCAACAATACTAGTTGCAACTACGCCTGTTGCAACATCACGAGTTACCACAAATGTTTGGGCAATATATGAAGATGGTTCTGAGCAAGATGATAAATCAAATCCAGAGGTCCAAGAGAAACCTTCCCAAAACCAAGTGAGACTTGTTGTCGATGGAAAATCACAAGAAAAGTGCATTCTTGTGAAAGGTATACAAGGTGGTTTTATCTCTCTAATGCGAGGGCATCATGGTAATGTTTCCCACCCTTATCGTATTTTTAAAGGTGTTTTTTCTCAAAAGGATCTTGGTAAGTATATGTTGATCTTCCATTGTAGTACAAAAAGTCACAGTACATCAAGTTGTTCTAACTTCTGGAAGAATCTTTATTTTCATAAGCCTGTCTTAATCCCCATGGCTATTCCGTGTTGCAACTTGCATTGATCATATTGAGACAATATTCACACAGAGTGTTGCAACTTTACTGGATAAACAAGTTTGGTTGAAAATTTGTAATCTCTTGTGCTTGTCTACTGATTCACGTGTGTATGGGTGTTCACCTAAATCATATTATTTTGACAAAGGAGGCGTTAGAATTACGAATGAAACTAGTAACTTATTGTCAAAATGTGTTAAAGAATCAAAAAGAGAGATTATGGTTAGAAATGGAAAGAATGAAGGAATTCTCTATATAAGATTTGTGTATGTTGACGAGATTTCACGAATCAAGGATGTGCTCCACGTGGAGGAACTTTTTGCTAACTTGATTAAAATTTGTGAATCACGTAAACCCAACTTCTTAGATAATTTCAATTACATTCTTTTGATGAAACTTTTTTTTTGTGGCTGAAAAGGTTAGTTAACGTGAAACTAACTAAAAGTTTTATTGTAGGAATATGCTGTGAAGCTTCTACCAAATGGAGGAAGCAACTTGAGCCTTGTAATGCATGGCAACGATGTAAGAACCAAATGATCAGCCATATTCTGTTGCAACAGAATGCTGCTTCAAAAGCTGTGCCGAAGGTGTTGTTGGAATTTGTAGATGTATCTGCAAACGAAGAGACTCGTAGTCACAAATGGACTGGAATTCTGAAGCTAGATGATGTTGGAACTTCTGCTGCATTTGCTGTTGCAATTGGAAAATTGACAGAGCTCAATGCGATAGTATTAAGTAATCGAGTAGAGTCTGTTGCAACAAAGCAGAACATGATTGAACGAATCAAGATAAGTTCATTATCTAGATCTGATTCTTTTGATGAAGGTATGGCTGATTGGTTTAATGGTCTGCATGAGTTCCCTATTTGAATTTATTGATAAGGAAATAGGGCAAGTTGTGTTGTTACTTTTGTTGACTTTTGCGAATATTTTTTTCTTATTTGCTTTATCTTTGATTGGACATATTCTCATGCTAATCATGAGTTGTTGTGTGTTTGAGACCTTGTTATTCGACATGTGCATATTGTTGTTGCAAGAGTGACTAGTTGCAACTATGATGATTTAATGTCAATTTTCTTATCTCATACAGTCTATCTAAGTTGTACTTTCTGTTTGTCTGGATATGCTTATGATCTCTGTACTCGTAAAAGATTTCACAAACATGAGTTTTTTCAACTTGTTGTTTTTACGCATGCCTGAAGAGATAACTTGTTGTTATATGTACTAAGGTACTGCATGCAGTTACAGTTGAGACCCTAAGAAAGTCTCCAGACACTGCCTTATGTAAGTTGCAACAGTGGTCGTGTTGCAACTAGGATGATCTGTATACTATTGAATTCATTTCATAGGTTTGTCCGAATTGTTTTTCATTGTCTCGTTCTGAATATGATCACTGGCTGCATAAGATGAGTTCAGAATTGATTTTATGTGGATTACCTCACCATTCTCCAAGTACTCAATTCTTTAAAAAAAAAAAAAAAAAAGAAAAAGAAAAGAAAAGTATTCTCTTATCATTTAAATAGGATAATGTGTTTGTGTGATGACTGGAAAAAGCTACCTGACCTAAAAGGAATGGGAGTGAAAGCTATCAATTCATATTTCACGCGTCTACTCATTGAAAAGAGCTACCCCATACCAAAAATGAGTTAGAGTGAAAGCTACCAGTTCAAGTGGATAAGTACAAAGTTTTTTTGGTGATGGTATTTTACTTAGTCAAGTTTTGTTCATTAATGCCCATGTGTCACATCTCCGGACTTGACCATTTTAAACATTTTGTGTGACTTGAACCGTGAATGCGTACTTTAGCATCTAATATCATCCAAGCACATCATGTCATTGGAGCTTCCACATTTTAGGCATTCTCTGCCTGATTTTTTGAAATGTCTTTTCACTGTGTTGCTTGTTGCAACTTTGGTACTTATGGCATGTACTTGTTGTTTTCTCTAGTTCTCATGCACTTTTTGTTACTCAAAATTCTCTCTATCTTTTGTCACTGGTTTTTTAAGAGAATTTGTTGAGACGACATGTCATGTTTTTGTAGAACTTTTATGGACTCAGACTTCTGATTGCATCATCATGGCAAAGCTGCATCAATCATATCTCTTTTTGTGAGTATACATATGAGGAACATCTTCTATGTGAGATTGATACATGTGTATCTCATGGTATCATGACTGTTTCACAGGGTGATTCAAGTAATTGTCTTTTGGTACTAAAGTCCATGCTGTCACTTTGTTTGCAACATATCCAGGGGTGAATTTTCTAAAGCACTTAGTTAATTATTTTTATATAGTTAACTATCTTTTGGTGCGCTGATTGTGTTTGGGGCATAGCGGTTGTTGAAGCTATGCTTAATTTAAGGGGGAGCAAAATTCTTTTGCCATTAGTTGTTGAAACATGTGGTTTACCAGTTACAACAAATATACATGTGATATGCTCCGGGATATTGAGACTCCATCTCGTTGTCAGGGTCTTTGATTTGCTATGACAAAAAGGGGGAGATCAAGTTAAGAGGTGACATATGCCACATATGGCATACATCAGTTGCAACTTCTAGATATATTATTATATCTTGTGCTTGGTGTCTAACCGCTTCATGCAGGCCATTGCTTTTGTCAACTTTTGTCAAGAAATCAACGAAGGAGCATATGACCCTTGTTTGTTGCCATTCTGCAACTTGGGTTCTGGGCTAATAGCTTGCTACTACAACCTTGCTGATTATTAATATTATCTTGGTAATGCTTGTTTAGAGAATTTCTCTTTGCATTCTGCAGATTTACACCCGTTGACTCGTTATGTCAAAAAGGGGGAGAAGTTAGTAAAGAAATGTATTATGCCAAGCTCAACCTAAATGGTAGAGCAAAGGTATGCATGAACCGAGGGGGAGAGAGCATTTGACTGGTGCCCTCATGGCAGTTCCAGTTTTATGTTTGTTGCAACAATTGCAGTGATATGTGTTTTCACTCATCTCCTTATTTAATCACTGGCAAAGTTTCTTTTGTTGATTGCAAGTGTTCTACTTAATTTCTTTGGATATACATGGTTTTGCCAAAATGAGTCAAAGGGGGAGATTGTTAGGACCAATGTTATTTCCACGTAAATAAATTGGAGATTATGTTGACATCGTTTTGGAAATTATTTAAATCAATGTCAATTGATTTAATAAAAGAAATTAAGTGAATATAGTTTCCATTAATTGAAGGAAATCTTTGATTGCCTTATTTAGGAGCTCAATTTATGGAATATTATCTTTTTTGCAGGTCAAATGTTTCCATGCTTATTATTGTGTTAATCTTGAAAGAAGGAAACTTTCCTTTTGATTGACTTGCCCTTTGGATTGTGATGTAATTGACTTTACTTGTTGTGTTGCATATCTTTCCTAAAACATGTTGATTGATTATATGTTGAAAAGTATTCAATGTCTGTTTATGCAGGAAAGTCACGCTATTTTCGGATAGTGAATCTGTCAGTTGCAACGTCATCCAGACAGCTCAGTTGCAACTACGTAAATCAGCGTTTTGGCGAAACGGAATATTCCCTTGATCCTATATTCTGGAAATTATATTTAAAAGGAAAATATTTCGTTTTTCTTTAAAATGATAATTTGATATCTGATCGTTTAGGGAAGAATCTTCGTCAAATATCTTTTGTTGAGATATAAAAAGTCAAATATTTTTATGGAATATATTTTAGATATTTTCCTTATCCTTTAAAGATAGACTTTCAATATCTTCCAAGATTATCTTTGTTTGATCTTATCTTTTATTCTTATCTTTTTAAGATAGACTTCCAAGATCTTCCAAGATTATCTTTATTTAACATTATCTCCTTATTATGTATCTAGACATATATAATAGGCATGTACATTGGATATATTCAGATTTATCTTGCAGAATATATTAGATAAGGAAAGAAGATCTGCGTGGATTGCAACTGGAGATACGCAGAGCTTATCTGTTAAGGAAAGAAGATCTGCGAGGTTACAACTGAAGATCTGCAGAGATTCTGCTCATGCCTATATAAGGAGAACACTCGACATAATTGAAGGACACTTTGAAAAAGGATAGTTTGTGATTTCAGTCCTGTATCGAGTCAAAGTCTTTTAGAGAAGAGCATCAAGTCAGAGGAACTCTGGAGTAGCTTGATGTGTCTTCGATTCAATCGTGTTTCCGAAAACAAGTTAAGGGTTAGGTGTTGCAACTGCATATGTTAGAGGGAGTCTAGTATATGAGTTGATTTAAATCCTTCATTGTAATTCTTAAGTAGGAAACAGGTTGAGTCAAACTTTGGGTGAAAGCCCCGTGGACTAGGACCAATTGGACCGAACCACGTTAAAAACCTTTGTGTTCTTTATCGCTTTATGTTTAACTGTCCAATACCAGTTGCAACAGTAAAACAACTTTTAAACGTTAAAGAATTATCATATGTCTTACTTACGACTGCAGTTGCAACTACTGTCAAGTGCAACTGCATCCGATTATAAGTAATATAGATCAAAGATCTTACATGTTTGAAAATCAACGTTCGAATGCACATGTTCAAGTTCGTGTTACGCGTGTATAAAAACGGGTGGAGGGTCATTTTGCCATGAAAAAAAGCAACATGCAATTCATGAACAAATCAATTAAAAATGTAAAACATACCCTCTTCACTGTTTTGTTGAGCCTCATTATAACTTGTTCCTCTCATTATATTCTTTTTCTTCTCTGTGTGTGTATGTGTGTTTCTAATTACAAGTACTAATGAAGGGGGGAAATAACATTAGCAGAAGGTGGAAATGGAATGTGTACCTTTTGACAATTGTACTTGTTTTACTATTTGGTGCTGCAATAGTTGGGCTAATGGGGCTCCACAGGCTGAGGGAGACACGTCTCTTCCAACTCCTTATCAAAGAAAAAGACCATCAGATCATCTCTCTCCAATTCCACTTGCAGGCATGCATGCATCTTACTTGTTTTTTTTTTTTTTTTTTTTCACATTGTTAATGAGTTTATTATATATGCATAAACCACTTTTGTGTGTTATTTTTGTTGAATAACAGAAAGAAAGAGAGCGGGTGAGGGAAGAAAGGATGAAGATGAATGAGATGAGGATGAAGGCACAGAGTCTTGGAGGAGAGAAGATGGTACTAATGCGGAGGATATCGGAGATAGGATCGACTATATCTTCGCTTAAAGACGAGCAACGGGTCGTCGAATTAGCTTTCCAGGAGAAGCAGAATGAGGTTAAGGTGTTGAAAGACAAGTGTGTACAATTAGTTGAACTTCTAAGACAAAATACGAAGCGCCATCGTCTTGAGTCGTCGAGTGCTGTGAATAGTACAATGGAAGCTTATAAGGGAAATGGAGAAGATTTTGGGTCAGAAAACAGAGTAAAACAGAGAGCTGAAGTTGGAAAAGATATGATTGGAATGAAAACAGTAGGTAATGAAGAGCACAAACAATCTATAGAAAGGACGGAGACGAACGATAGAGTTAACCGCCAGGCGAACGACAAGGATTCGAGCATGGGGTTGATGAGTGTGTCTCATTTGGAAAAACGATATAATGCTGCTCATGATTTCAGCCACAATGTTGCGAAAGGCGTCCTCGCTGATCCAAATTCACTGAATTCCCATTTTTCAGTGAATAAAGTGCCAAATTACGCAAAATCTGCTGTTGAGTCTAACGATCAAGGTACGAAGAGCGACAAACATCCTAATGCTGGACAAACAAATGTTGTTGACAAGAACGAAGATCGAGCTCAGAGTGAATCATGATTCATGACTAAGGCCAATGCACAACTTCATTAACCAGCTACATTTTTAGTTTAAGCAATTCTGAAATTTAAATGAGCTTAGATGCCATTGAGTACTGTTATATTCTCTCTTTTACTACTTTTTAGACTTTCAGTATGCTGCTTATTTGCCATGAGTACTCTTCTTTTATTTCATGAAATGAATTGATACATATACATATAAATCAACAATCAGTTAAACAGTTACATGAATTGCTAGATACATATAAATTGATATACTCATAGTAGAAAGAAGTCAAGAACCGAATATTGTATTAATATCTGCCATATGTGAGACTTGTACATGTAAATAACTAACTAAAATGATGAATAAGTTTTCACCAAGCCTTTAAAAGAAGTACCACACATGAAAGGAGAGCATACACTCCTAGTTGGCTACTTCCTCTAAATAGTATCTCTTTTTTTTCTTAACAATATTCACAAAATTCCCAACAATATAATCATTCTTTTTTTTTTCTTCCTAACATAAAAACTAAATTAAGGTATCAGAGCAGATTTTTTGAATAATATTCGGAATGGTGTGGAAATTAAGCATAGTTGCTATGGTGTCTCTGCAGTTGCAAAGTCTTCAATTGCATTATGTTACTCGTCAAACTCCTCTCATGTACCTGATCAGGGAAATAACTGTAATTAGTTCAAACAAAATTAAAAGATGCACCCAGAGTTCAACTTTTATTTACCATTTAAATTAGGGATAATAAGTTGTAATAAAATATAATCCTACCTGCTGAATACTAAAATCTTTTAAATTATTTAGTAAGTTTTCAAATTAATGCAAAACATTATGAAAGTGGTATGGTTTGTTTTCGACTCAGTTAGCTAAAATTTAGATATTTATAGTTTAGATGTGTACAATGTTGTGAAGAGAAATATGCATGAAATCCTCCTGTATTTGAAAAAACTTGCACCAAACTAACTCACGTCATTTTATTTCTTTCAAGAAAGTCCGGCATTTATTTATGCTATTTATTTTGTTTATTTACCTCCAATACAGATATGGTTCTGAAAATCTCCAGGCATTCTTCCAATAACAGCTTCTCTTGGCCGACCACTACTGCCAATTCCACAAGTACTCTAGCTGATTTCTCAACCTATTAACATAACATCCGTCTACTTAATTAGTTAGGTTATATATTATACTAATAATTCACTTATCCATGTATATACTAGCATAATATTATGTTACCATTATTAGTATAATACAAGCGCCTAATATTTGTTTATTGAAGTTTTATAATAAGTCGATAATATTTTACCGTTGGTGAAAAAGTAGATATCATCAAGTTAAGGGATAAAGCAAGATCTGAAGCATGCCTCAAAACAAGGGAAGCTGATTGTGGTTCAACCTGTACAACATAATAGACTCGTTAGAAAATCATAAGTCACTATAATAAAAGAATTGTTATACTACAAGTCCTAAGGATGAATGGAAATAGCGCGTTTTCTCTAGTTTGTAATAAGTTAATTACATGCATAAACTTCATGACAAATATAAGTATTGAGTTACCTTTGCTCCATCTACAAGTGGAACTTTACAAACAACGGAATGCAGATAATCTTTGGTAACCGAAATCGCTGATAGGTGTTGTCTTTCGATACTTCCCCAAGCTTCAAGCGCCTTAATCTGTACAAGGATCATATTGTGTTAAGCAACATTAAACATTCAAATATTGAGATAAGACATATGTTGGCAATATTTTGCCAAAAAATGTCAGAATTTGAAAGTTCTATGTACAACAAAAAATTTGAAAAAACATCATGGTGTGGAGTATTAACTCAATGACGTATTAGTAAAAAGTGGCCCAGAGACCTAATGCCTTAAGATTTTGGGAAAAAAAATATGATGTTATATAAGTTCATTTATTTGCTCACTTTGTATTCATAGGTTAATATCATGTTGGTTTTCCTTGTTCTAACAAGTGGTATCGGAGCCAAGGTTTGATTCTAGAGCCGGTATGGAGATGGTGGTGGACATACGGACTAAGAATTAGAGTAGAACACTCGGTGATAGTGTGATCTTGGAGTGCACTCCACGAAAAAATCGTTTCAGGAACGAGGCGGTCAATGTCTAAGGATTGAAGGGAGATTGTTGGAGTATTCCACATTAAAATGAGATGAGTAAATTGAGAGACGTGTTAGTGGAAATGACTCATGTACCTAATGTCTTAACGTTTTGGTTCAAGATGTAGCAACAAGTTCACTAATATGTACTTCACTTTGGCACAATGTGTTAATATTTAACATGAGCCAATCTCGAATTAGGTGAAGTAATGCCAGATTTAATGTTTAAGAAAAGGGATGGTTCCCCAAAAGTGAGAAAAAATGAATAAAAAAATTGAAGAGAACATGTTTTCTACAAAAAAAAATGTTCCTTTTTCTAACACGTTTACATCGATTTCATTTGTCATATTGAAAAAGTTAAAAATTAGTATTCTTACTTATTATCACTTTAAAATTGTAAAAAGAAAAAGAAATCATTATTATTAATAGCCTAAAAAGTTATATTAAAAGTAATTTTCCTACAAATTGACTAGATAGTACGTTTGTTTTCAACTTTTTCTTGACTTTTTAAAGTTCTCTACTACTTATTGGGGAAAATAATATTATTTTTAGTAAGAAATGAAATGCTTCTATTACACTTATTATGTTTCGAAATTTATCGCTCTAGTACATTTCAAACATAAACAACATATGTCTAATTAAGATAAAAGAACAAAAGAAATTCTTCGGAAAAAATTATTAATAATAATAGAATAAACCAGTCTATGGAAGTATATGGTGCTACATTATTGAGATGATAACTAACTAAATTAGAAGTGTTAAAATAATTTTTAAGTATTTTGAGATATAAATTTAAAAATTTAAAATAACTTGAATATTACTGATTTTCCCACCTTTTCTGTAGGAGGGTAAGCGTAAAGTGTGACAACTGTAAAAATAGTTGATTTTGTTGGATTATTTCCACACATTACTTGAGAAAAATCCAACAGTGTGATTAGAAAGATTATACAAATATTTTCCTACATTTTGCTATCTAGCACTACCAAATACTTAAAAAAAAATAGATACCATTTTCCAATTTCTCTTCGAATAAAATGGAGCCTAAAAGCAAAAATCTACTCTCTCTAATTTAGCTTTAACTATAGATTTAAAAAAAGTATATCTTTATATATTAAAAACAATAACAAATGTAATCCTTAACATATATAAATATATAAAAAAAGTATATCTTTATATATTAAAAACAATAAAAAAGTATATCTTTATATCTTTATATATTAAAAATTAAGATATATCATTTTTTATTATTGAAAAAGAGAAAAAAAAACCCACCCCCCCACCCCAACCCCCACCATCCCTACCCCGACCCCACGCCCCCGCGTACGGAATCGTGGCGGCGTCACCACCACTGCAGTGGTGGCACCCCCACCCCCACCATCCCTACCCCGACCCCATGCCGCCGCGTACAGAATCGCGGCGGCGTCACCACCACTGCGGTGGTGGCCGCGTCGAATCGCGGTGGTGGCGGCGTCAAATCGACGCCACCGCCACCATTACCGCGATTATAGTGTCGGGAGGGATGGTGGGGGTGGGGGCGCTGGTGGTCCGATTGGGTGGTGGGGGTGGGGGTGGTGCTGGTTTTCCCCCAGATCCGAATCGACGCGGCCAGATCCGATTGGGTGGTGGGGGTGGGGGTGGAGGTGGTGTTGCACGACGGCAGCGTGAAATTGAAATTGAAATCGAATTTGCTTTGAAATTGAAATCGAATTTGCGGGCGAGCGTGGTAGTGGTGATGAAGATGGCGACGGCGGCGGGGGAAGGTGGGTGGCGGCGGCGCCTGTGGTGGTGGCGGCGCCTGTGGTGGTGAGTTTATATATATTGTGTATATATACATATATATATATATATGTGTGTGTATAAATACATATATATATATATATATGTGTGTGTATAAATACATATATATATATGTGTATAAATACATATATATATATATCTGTGTATAAATACATATATATCTGTGTATATATACATATATGTGTGTGTATAAATATATATATATATATATATATATGTGATGAAGAAGATAACAGGGGTATTTTGGACATTTTACCTTTAAAAGCCTGAAAAATAGCCCAACGTGCATATTTGGTAAAAAATATAAGAATTATAGGGCAAAAGTGGAGCCCGAAAAGTTAAAGGGCAAAAGGCAAATATAGTCGAAATTAAAGGGCAGAAAAAATAATTTGCTCGAAAAACTTTGTATTGTAAATTTTATATTAAAAGACTAAAATACTCTTATCAATACTAATATTTTTATTTGGGTAATTTCGAATTTAATTTTACTGTATTTTTCTATTTTTATAAAAAAAACAACGCATTACATGTACATATCTCAGATTTTTATTTTAAATTTTATTTAGTTTTATAACTTTTTATAGTTTAAAATATTAAATTAAAAGATATAATATTTTCTTAAAACAATAGGGGTATAAATGTCTTTTTCAAAAAGAAAAATCTAACTTTCACTCTCATTGAAAGGAGAGTGAACTACACCTCCATGCATAAGGGTGTAAAATGTCAACTTTTGAGATCACAGAGAGGTATTTGACCAATTTTTTTTCAGAGGGAGGTAACTTACTAATTTACCATAACACAGGGACCTAATGTGCCAAAAACCCTAAATTATAAAACCCAGCCCGGCAAGACAATGTAGTGCATGCTTTGCACCTTCAGGCTTGGCCTCACGCCACCTATGCATTCTTGCACAATTTGTGTTACATAAGTAGAATTGCAAATATAGCTATAGTAATTAATCGAAAAATAATATAAATGTAAGTCGCGCCCGTAAAAGCTTATATATTTGTCTAAGCCTTGAACTATATATTTATTCTTTAAATAGTGATCAGAAGGATTGACGCACGTATGAACTCAACTAAAAAAAAATTACATTCACTAACATCCAGTGGCGTATCCAGGATTCGAAAATAGGGGAGCTAAATTAAAAAAAAAAATCAATAGGGAGGAAATAACAGTAGAAAGAACCGAAATAGCAAGTGAAGAAAAAACTTGTTGTGTAGAATCATCTTTATTAAATATATAGTTATCAAAGTAATATTACAGGCTATGTTAATCCACATTGTATTATATTTTTACATAAGTCGAGACTAATGTTTTCTTCACAAATACGATAAAATCTAAACATATATTTAAATTGAACAAAATTATTTTTTTATGTTTCAAGCAAATACAATAGAGATCAAATCCATTTTGTTATCAAATTCAACATGTGTGGATTAATTAAATGTACAATGAGGGTATATATAACGCTAGAATGTTTTGCTACTTAAAATAACAAATAGGATTATTTTCTTAAAAATATAACAGAAACAGAGTTAATTTTGTTTATCACTATATCATAGAACTTTCATATTCAAATAATTAGCAGATATATATGGCGTTAATTATGCAGGAATTTGTTCTTATCTTTCTTAAACTGAGATACAATTCTAATCATATATGCCATTGATTATGCCGTTAGCTTTTTTTCCCTTTTTTTCCCTTTTGCTTTCACTATACATGTATATATGTAGGTAGGTACAAAATATTTTTTTAAAAAGAATGGGAGGCTACTGCCCCCCTAGCCTCTACATAGATCCGCCACTAGTAACATCTATGAAGATTCATATGAAAATACACAGAAAGTCATCCTTCCAATAAAATTATAAACCTTGCCTATTAACTGTGTTGAAGTAGGCTGCATATACTCACCTGATATTGAAGCATAGAGTTTAATTTCATTTCGAGTTTCTCCTTTTGTAGCTGCAATTTCTTTTGTACCACAGAAAGCTGGAGCTTAATGAGACCATTCCATGCACCTAGAACATTGCTCTGCTGAAAAGTAACATAAGAATACGTCTACAATAATATAATTAATTATCAGTAATATATGTAACTTCGAAATTCGAACATGTTGACCACAAATTTCATATAAATTGTAATGTATACATATGTATATAGTCAACTTCATCATGATAATTATACTCCCGAGTCCCGAACACGAAGTTTAATTTGTTATATTGTATAATCAAGTATAGCATTGCTCGAAATTGACCTATTCCCCATTCATAAGAAGTCAAATATAATATACAAGCCTGCAAATGTTATGCTCCACTAGCAATATTCTTCAATTTCCAAGAAACATATTTAAACTCATATAAAATAGTATCTTATGCTTTCTGCAAATAAGGGTCAAATAAAAACAATTACATGTTGAAAAAGAAATAACCGAATTTTGGGAATGTTCCAAGGATATAAAATAATAATCTATCAAAAAAAAGGATATAAAATAATAAATAGTACGAGTTAAAAAAAAATATAATAATACATAGTACGAACTAGAATTTGGAATAGAAGAAACAGAATCTCTGTTACTCGATATGTGACAATATCACACCACAATCTGAAAGTGCATTTAGAAGACGCGAACACTTGAGTCGCGCATTCGAATTCGTAAAAGTACTATAAAAATAAATCAGGATTCATGATCATGCTCCAAATGTGGTGATGAGTTCCAACTAACCTTAAATCATGGTAAATTAATTATGATTACATAAAACTTGGGCAAAGAACGATTTTTCTCATACCATAAGCGCTAGATTTAATCCTATATATGTATTAAATTATTTCTTAATATAAAGATATATTTACATGTTTGTGTACCATGATATATATTGTTGGACGAATTATTATTTCTTCCCATTATCATTTTTTTCAAAACTTAAATGTCCGTTTTTTCAAAACATGCTAAAAATGCCCTGTATCTTTTAAAATTTCTACTAAAAATGTCCGAAGTGAAATTTTTGGACAAAAAAGCCTACGTGGCTGCCTAGTCAAAGAATCGCGTTGCCTAATAAAAAGTCGTGCCCGACACCTAAGATTTCACTTCGGGCATTTTTAGTACAAATTTTAAAAGATACAAGACATTTTTAGCATGTTTTGAAAAAACGGGCATTTAAGTTTTGGAAAAAAAGATAATGGGCAGAAATAATAATTCTTCGGGCATTTTTTGTACAAATTTTAAAAGATACAAGACATTTTTAGCATGTTTTGAAAAAACGGGCATTTAAGTTTTGGAAAAAAAGATAATGGGCAGAAATAATAATTCGTCATTTTCAAAACAAATAGTAGGTGTCGGGCGCGACTTTTTGATTAGGCAACGCGATTCTTTGACTAGGCAGCCACGTAGATTTTTTTGTCCGAAAATTTCACTTCGGGCATTTTTAGTAGAAATTTTAAAAAATACAGGATATTTTTAGCATGTTTTGAAAAAAACGAGCATTTAAGTTTTGAAAAAAAAAAGATAATGGGCAGAAATAATAATTCCTCCTATATTGTTTGACGAACCTGTGCCCGTTTGATATTATTGAGATTGACCGCATCAGCCCTGGCGTTACAGTATCTCCATCGCATCAAGCCATTGTGCAAAACCCTTAATTGATGAACATCATCACCCCCCACCACGACTAACGAATTACTAGAAGAATTGTTGTACTTGTAACTTTTAATATTACTCCCTTTGAAAAACTCAATCCCTTTACTAAGCAAATTCCCAACTCCTTTTCCTTTTGAATCTGGACTTGTTGGAGGCTTCGGACTCGTCACTTTCCCCTTTTTATTATTCTCATTATTCACATTAAACTTCTTATTTGGAGAATTAATACCATAACTATGATCTGGCCAAAAGGGTACAAGTTTTCGATTATAATTATTATGATTAGGAATGCCGGAATCCGCACTCCATCTCCGAGACCTATCTTGCATATATTTGGACGCAACTTGCTTCCTCGAACTCACCGTGGGAGCCATATATGACGCGGTTGGAGAACTTTGTGCCGATAAGGGAGTACTAGCGTCGAGACTAGAAGCCGACAACATGTCGCTATGTTCCGATTCTTCCGAGTAGTCGTGATTGTTAGAATGTAGTGATGATTTCTTCTTTCTCAAGGCGGTCTCGTCGATAGAAAACCTCCCTGGAATAATACCATTACGATCATTCGAGAAGTTGTATCTCAGCGAGCCGAAGCCACCATACTTATTGTTCTCTTTTGCGGCGCTACTCTTCTTTTTACCATTCTCATCTATGTTGACATGATCACTGCAGCTTCTTTGTCGATTGAGAAAGGCTAGTGGGCTTTGATCGAGTTTTTCGTCTTTGAGTCGATCATTTTTAAGGTGGTTCGCCAAAGTAGTTTCGGGCTTTGAAGATGATGATGATGAGGGCCATAGACCGAGTAAGAAGCCGGTCGTGCTTTCGTGCTTTTTCGACGATTTGGGCTTGTGGTTGTATGTTGATATTGGAGAAAGAGTAGTATTAGTAGTACTATTGTTGTTTGGTGAACGAATATTATTTCCATGTTCACTTGATGAATTGGATGGGGAAAGGAATCTTGAACTCACTTGTCTTGATTTCGGCTTCTTTTTCTTTTGCTTATCGCTTGTAATTATGGGATGCTCGTCGGAAACTGCAGTATCTCCACCGTTGTTGGTTGGCATCTCCGATCAGGAGTTCAGTTTTTGGTGTTGATAATAATAATCAAGTTGGTTGGTTTCTATAGAGATTAAATGTGTGAAAAGCTACAAGTATAATAACGAAATGTTCCTTGAAAAGTGGCGGCAAAATAGATATTCCTAAGCCGGCAATGTAACAACCATTTCTTTTTTATTTATTTATTCGTATACACATTGCAATCATAAAGTAATTTATATTTGTGGGAGGAAGTTTGGATATGTTTCACTGGCTGTAATTTTGAATTACGGATAATGAGTGAGACCGTTTGATGAGAGAGATGAGTGTCGTTTGAGGATTGTGTTACATTGTTTAGCTTAGCCGGCATTTTTAAAAGTTACGTTGGTTTAATTAGTTTTTAATAATGAGGATTTGCCACGACTCAATCTCCTTCGTGACTTCAGGAAACTTGTTATATATTCAATATGTTTCTAATTCGAATCTGTAAACATTCTAACTTAATTATTAGTGGTGTGAGCACTAATTCATATTGTTGAGTTGAGTTGAGCCTGTGACATTTGGCAATAAAGCCTACATTTCTAAGGAATAAATATATGACTTCAATGAACATCGATCACTTTAGCTATGATTAATTATTTCTACTATATCGTACGATAATGTAGTTCTTAGTTAGAGTGCACATATATGTTAGTGACACTAAGATATATATATATACGTTATAACTTATACGTATGATTAATTGATTATGTATAAAAATTACTCAAGCACTCTAATTTTGAGTTATCCCAAAAAATGTTGCAATTAGTATTTATTTATCACAATTTTGCAATTCTTCAAGGGAGAGAGATTCCATACCCTCCAAGTGAAATTGGCAATCATATTCCAGTACGAAGAGGAGATGAGGTGAAGATGGCATTAGATTGTTGGTGACTGTGACTAGGTTCTTGGTCAGACAAATCTTATTATTTTTTTTTAACTCTAAGTTGTGGGGTCGAAGTGATTTTCATATCCTTTATAACTTGTAAAAGTATTCATTACGTCATTTCTTTTTGCAGTTTTAATCTATACGTCATATAATGAGTTTGCGGTTTGTTCTCAAATTAACAAGTAATTCTTGGAATTCTTTTTTCTGGTTTGTGGGTTGGTGAATGAATACTTTATTATTTTATTTTCTAGAATTCTACTCTTCAGCCAATGTACAGGGAAAACTTTCGTACTTTAAACTTTTTATCGTTTTATGGCTAAAAATAAATTATATATGAATTGTAATATAGGTAGTAATTAAATTAAAACAGGTGTGCATTGCCTTTATACACTACAAGATTTCGCAGTATTAGCTACCGAAATTTCGTAGCTAGATTAGCTACGGAATTTCCGTAGCTAATGAGTTTATTGACGGAATTTTCGTCGCTTAAAATACTGGCGACAATCAATCGGTGGCCACACTTATTATCGACTGAATTTCTGTCGGTAATTCTATCGCTACGGACAAGTGGCGAAGGAATTTCCGTAGCTAATGACTAGCCACGGAAAATCGGTAGCTAATGGTTCTTACCGGTAGCTAATAGTTCTTACCGTTGACATTCGCTACCAAAAATCAGTAGCTAACATTTTTTACCGTTGACATTAGCTACCGCGTAGCGGTAGCTAACTGTTCTTACCGTTGGCACAAATTTGAAAATTTGATTAAACCCTTTACCCAAACCCTAAAAGTAGCGACCAAATGGCGGTAGCAAATATTTATACCCTAACAGTACCTACCGCCAGTCCGTAGCTACTGACTAAATCAGCTACCGCAAGTCGGTAGCTACTATATTCAAGTGCTTAAAATTGTGATTTTTCGACGATTATTTTAAATATAATTATTTGTTTGTTATCAATTACGTCAATAACAAGTAATAATTAACTAAATAAACATAAAATGATGATTTCATTGCACAATCAAATGACATTACTAATGTCGGTTCATAATAACAATGATACATAATGTCGTTTGTTTGTCAATACTATATATATGTATGTATCTCCCAATAGAACGTTAAACAAAGAATATAATTTCACATCATAACCAATAATCACATTCATCGATATATCAATTAACACGTCACAACGATATTTCAATCACATACACGAGACATGATCAAGTGTAGAGGTACGTAAAACTAATATATACGTCACACAACAATACATCAATCGTAATAACAAATCAATTACTAACAAATAAGTTAATTATTACTTATTATTGGTAATATTACTAAACTGAAAACATAAAGAAGTCAAAATCACACAAAGAAATATACAAAATTGAAAAAAAATTAACATTAGTTACGGCCAAGTGGTAGCTACTAATATTCAACGGACATTAGCTACTGCTAGTCGGTAGCTACTAATATTCAACAGATATTAGCTACCAGAATTCGGTACCTACTAATGTTTAACGAACATTAGCTACCGAAAGCCGTTAGCTACAAATATTCATCCTGATAGAACCCAGAAAATTGATAATTAGCTACCGATTTCTGGTAGCTAAATTTCGAAAATTTGGTCGCCCAAGTGCGGCAGATTCAAATTTTCGAAAAATTAAAAAAATTTGACCATAAGCTAACGATTTTCGGTAGCAAAACGTCAAAAATTTGGGCAGCCAATGGAGGGAAATTCAAATTTTTCGAAAATTCAAAAAATTTCAATCTCATATTGTAAATACCCCTCAATTCTTTAATCTACAAAATAATCGCAACACTTCTCCAATCTAAAAACCATCCCTACCATTTATTTATTTATCAAATCTATAAAATCATCCTAGCACTGTCTTCAAATTATCAAAAAATCCTCACTTCTCCAATCAAAAAAACTATCTATATCATTTCTTTATTTCTTCATATCTTCCAATTTTTTTCATTAATCAAATTCTACACTCTCTTCAAATCTTCAAAATGTTTCTCATTTCTCAACATTTTTTTTCATATCTACAAAAGTCCAAATCTTTTTTTATTTTACAATCATTTTGTTAAAAAAACTTTCTTCGTTTATGTAAATGCATGATAGTGTTAAATTAACAAATCAACATTGATTTTCATATTGGTGAAACAATAAACCAATAAATTTTCGGAAAATTTCCAGAATATATTTTTTTAGATCTGTAAATGTTATTACCTACCGCAGTGCGGTAGCTAATAATATCCATGGCTTTAAATATTATTAGCTACCGTCAATCGGTAGCTAATAAGACTCAAGGATTTAAATATTATTAGCTACCGCCAATCGGTACCTAATAAGACTCAAGGCTTTAAATATTATTAGTTACCTCATGTCGGTAGCTACTAATATTCATAAAGTTAGCTACTGAAAATCGGTAGCTACTAATATTCATAATATTAGCTACCAAAATTCGGTAGCAAATACGGGTTAAAATGGGCAAGCTAAATCGGTAAGTTAGTGACGGAATTTCGGTTGCTAACTCCACAGTAGCTACCGAAAATTGGTAGCTAAATTTCAAAATTGTGGCGACGGAAGTGGCGACGAAACTTCGGTTACTAATGTGAGCGACAGAAATTCGGTAGGAAAGGAACTTATTAGCTACCGAAATTCGGTAGCTAGTCATTAGCCACGTGATTAGTAGCTACTAAAAATTAGCGACGAAATTCGGTAGGTAATGATCCTTAGCGACCGCATTTGGGTCATTAGCTACCGAAAATGCGGTAGCTAATGACCGAAAATCTTGTAGTGTTACAAGATCCATAATCTCAAAAGAAAATCTATGATTTAACTAATTGTATTTATCATTGACTTAGATATTAAGGGGAGGTATAGTTATCTGCTATTTAGATAATGTTGGGTGAGTGAGTGTAAATTTTAGTTTATGTTGTTTGCAACTTATTTTAAATTAAAGCCCCCCTTTAAACTTGAAACTTTTTTTTTGGTCGGCAATATGAAACTTTATTAAGAAAGAGGAAGAGTACAAGGAATACTCTTCTTAAAGGAGAGGGCTATAAGCATCTAAACAAACTCCTGGGTTACAACTCCAGTCATTGAAAGAGAAGAAAAAATCATCTCTATTTGATTTAATCTAACACAATGTCCTAAGTTTAATTAAATCCATCATGTCATCAAACTCAGGCGATTGTGTCTCAAATATCGCTTTATTGCGACTCGTCCATATAGTCCAAAGAACTATGAACCAAACATATCTCCATTCCTTTTTTCCTTTACTGAATCTGAATAACACTACAAGAAAATGGATTATTAGCTAGGACTATTGGCTACGGATGGTGTAGGCAATGGTGCTTTTGTCATTTTCCGTAGCCCTTGGTCATTTTTTGGATTTAAAAAAAAAAAAAAACTCATTGGCTACGGATATATCCCGTCGCTCTTAACCATTCGCGACGGGAAAATCCGTAGGCATTGGTCAAAGGCGACGGGTTCCCGTCGCCCATAGTACACGACCAATTAAAAAAAATACACACACACACACACACACACACACACACATATATATATATATATATATATATATATATATATATATATATTGGCTATAAACATTGGGGCCACGTCGCCCATAAACATTGGGGCGACGGGCCTTTAATTTTTTGGCGCCCAAACCAAAGGGCGACGGGCGCATTGTCTATGGGCGACGGACGTAGCCCGTCCCCTTGTTCCAAAAATAATAAAAAAAAAAAAGATTTTTTTTTCTATAAACACTCCATTTTTCATGCAAAATATATCAATTCATTCACAATACATATCTCAATCTCTCTTATATAAATTAGTGTTTTTTCGTAATGAGAGATCGCAATCAAGTCTCTCGCCCTTCAAAAAATGTTGGTGCAACTAATCGAATTAGCCTTCAAAATCTTCAAAGGCAAAGTGTTCAAAATCGAGATCGTAATGCCACCACTAATGAGCGCCACATTGAAGCCGAGCTAGGTGTTAATACACTTCCCAATGAAGTTGCGTTGACGGATCGACGATTCTTGATGGCGAGGCCTCCTATTCTCCCTTTGGCTAGTGCTCTCACCATTCCTCCCAATGCACGTGTATCTCACGGTTTGGAGGATGTGGAACCCGAAGATGAAGAGGAAAATGAAGACAACGAAGAAGAAAATGAAGATGAAGATGAAGATGAAGATGAAGATGAGGAGATGGTTCCGCCACCTTTGTCGATAGGGTGCCCCTCACCTGCTGGCTCGCAACGCTCGAGTGCAGGTAGTTCTACCCGTCGTCGTACTCGGGGTTTGACGCTTGGCGACCAACCACACGATGACCCCTTGAAGCGATGCTCCATTGCGGTTAATGAACATGGAGAATGGAAAACACAAAAAATCGAATTTCAAGCACGATTAGCGCGATCATCAAGAGGTGTTTACGAACGATGGTACCGACATTTGACCATATCACTGAAAGCGACCTAGCGTCTATGGAAAAACGATTTAAGGTAAACAAGTACTTATTTTAAATATTTCATCTTTAATTATATTAGAATGTTAATTTAATTTATACTAATTAGACATTATTTTTTTCCTAAGGGAACGTATAAATGGGATAGTAATGATGATAATGAGATAGACTTTGCATTCAAGAGAACTGCACAAGTACGATTTTCTGACAATGTTTCTCGGGCCAAGAGATTGTACTACAAAAGGGTTAATGATCCTGCTTATGAAGGCCGACCTTATTGTTGGATGTCTGACGCTTTGTTGGAAGAATACAAACCATATTGGGAGGAAGAAGAAACAAAAAAGATCTCTGACCAAGCGTCAAAGAACAGAAATGCAAACAAGAGCCACACGGGTAGCAACTCTGCATCTTCAACATATACTAGTGGATCCATTAGCATCGATGAGCATTCACAGAGAAAGGTACATTTATTACGAGTTATTAATTTTGAAATTATTGCATTAAGTCTATATTATATAATATTATTGATTATGTCATTCAAAATATCACTGTAGAACAAGTATTTCAATAGGGAGATGAGATTTCATGAGGCGTACATGTGGACTCGAGTGGTTAAGGGTCCAAAGGGCGAGCCATTGAATATTTGGTTGTACGCAGAAGATAAGGCCTTTTGGGTAAGTATATCGTTACATATCCTTGACACTTATTTTGTACCTTATTTGTGTTGTACAGTATTGGAGTCAAAGCTTGAATGGTGGAAGCTCATCTGGACAACCCTCTGTGTACTAATGATTGGCAACCCCTTTTAGATCTACTAAACAATGATAATATTAATCTTCCGAACGACTTCTTTCCTCCTGCGAACAACAATGATGGAACGGGCCCGAGTTGTTAGTTTGTTGTTTACTTAATATTATATTAGGATTTGTTGTAATGTTTACTATTTTGTTTAGTTTGGTGTGTACGATTTTTCCTCGGCATGTAAGAATTTTAATTTGGTTGTTTAAGCTTGTTCGAATTCACTTCTAAACTATTTCTTAGTATGTTTTCACAAATTTCATAAAAAAAAAGGATAATAAACGAACTTTCCGGGAAAAAATGTAATTAATCGAAAGTCGTAAAACAAGCCCGATTCCATTTCTTCTTTCACCAAACACTTATAAACTATTTCTTAGTATGTTTTCACAAATTTCATAATATAAAAGACAATAAACGAACTTTCGAGGAAAAAATATAATTAATCGAAAGTCGTAAAACAAAGCCAATTTCATTTTTTTCTTTCACCAAACACTTCTAAATTATTTCTTAGTATGTTTTCACAAATTTCATAAAAAAAAGACAATAAACGAACTTTCGGGAAAAAAATGTAATTAATCGAAAGTCGTAAAACAAACCCGATTCCATTTCTTCTTTCACAAAGCACTTCTAAACTATTTCTTAGTATGTTTTCACAAATTTCATAAAAAAAGGACAATAAACGAACTTTCGGGAAAAAATGAAATTATTCAAAAGTTGTAAAACAAACCCGATTCCATTTCTTCTTTCACCAAACACTTCTAAACTATTTATTAGTATTTTTCCACGAATTTCATAAAACATAAAATTTCAAAACACCATAAACGGACTTTCGGGGAAAAAATGTAATTAATCGAAAGTCATAAAACAAACTCGATTCTATTTCTTCTTTCACCAAAAACTTCTAAACTATTTCTTAGTATGTTTTCACAAATTTCATAAAAAAATAGACAATAAACGAACTTTCGGGAAAAAAAAATGAAATTATTCAAAAGTTGTAAAACAAACCCGATTCCATTTCTTCTTTCACCAAACACTTCTAAACTATTTATTAGTATTTTTCCACGAAATTCATAAAAAATAAAATTTCAAAATACCATAAACGAACTTTTGGGGAAAAAATGTAATTATTCAAAAGTTGTAAAACAAACCCGATTTTATTTCTTCTTTCACCAAACACTTCTAAACTATTTATTAGTGTGTTTCCACGAATTTCATAAAAAATAAAACTTCAAAAGACCATAAACGAACTTTCGGGGAAAAAATGTAAGTATTCAAAAGTTGTAAAACAAACCTGATTCTATTTCTTCTTTCACCAAACACTTCTAAACTATTTATTAGTATGTTTCCACGAATTTCATAAAAAATAAAATTTCAAAAGACCATAAACGAACTTTCGGGGAAAAAAATATAATTATTCAAAAATTGAATAAAAATACACAATAAATACTAAAAAAGAAAAAAAAATGTAGTACGCATTACCTACGGATTTTCCGTAGGCAAAGACTATAGGCTACGGAATATTCCGTAGGCAATGATTATTGGCTACGGATTGTTCCGTAGCCAATAACTATTTTATTGGCTACGGAATATTCCGTAGGCAAAGACTATTGGCTACGGAATATTCCGTAGCCAATGAGTATTGGCTACGGATTGTTCCTTAGCCAATGACTATTGCCTAAGGATTACTCGTAGCCAATTGTCTTGGTTTATTCTATAAATACCCAAACTCTTCCATTCATAAACATATTTCTACAACTCTTTCATAAATCCTACCTTCCACCATAAATTTTTCCTACAATTTCTACCATTCAATATTTAAATTAAGTATTTGTTAACAGGTTTGGAATTACGACCTAATTAACTGAATTATTTATTTGGGTTGGAACGCCTTTGTCCGTGGTTCAAAAACTAAATGCTAATTAACCAGAGAGAGAAATTGACAAGAACATTCCTTCCTTTTATTCATTATGATCCACTCTCTCTTCCGAGTTGATATGCGTATTTCCGAGTCTATATGTGTGTTTCCGAGTCTATATGTGTGTCCTCTTAATTGTCCGACCTCCATTTCTTTCCCTTCTTCCTCTGTTTATATAGAGTGTTTAGGGACATGTGTCGTTATGCATATTTTTACAGGTGTGGTTTATGCATGTGGTAGTGTTCTACACGTGTTACAATGTTCATTTAACCAATAAGATAATGTGTTTAAGTGTTGACTGTATCTTTTCTTCTTCCAGGGGCTTCGGTCTTCTTAATGATAAGGGGTAGACTGCCTTCTTTGCTTCCGAGAGCTCATTGCTTCTAATGGTGACTCGAGGGCTGAGTCTGAGTGTTCTCTTAGTGACAATGCGTCTCCGATAGGTGTGTATTCTGGTGTGTTTGTTTCAGGATATTCTCCGAGGGGGTGTTCGTTCATGGGCTAATCTCTGAGAGGTTTTTAGCTATCGTGGGTAGGTGTTTTCTTTCTCCGAGTGCCCGGAGAGTGTTGTTCTGTAGTTGTTGCGTTATTGTGAAGTTCCGTCCTTTGGGTCGGTCGACAGGGGTAGTGTTCCGAGAGCATTTGTGTTGGGAGTGCATAGCAAGGAAGTGTTCTTGTCAAGGTTCTGGGACTCGGGAGTCCATTGGGGCCCTGCTTGGTGTCGTGATGGATATCTGAATCAGGTGGATCCATCCGGGTTTGCTCTTTATCCGATGCCACCCCGATATCTAGTTTTGAGTCATCGTGACTTTCCGAGGGACGCTGGGTGCCCTCGTCGGATGGCCACTCCTACCGCTTTGGGTTAATTACCGAGCAGTATTGGTCACATCCGAGGGGCCTCCTCGTTGGGAATGGGTACAACTCATCGGAAGTACTCGTGACAATAGTATTGTCCATTTATTAATCCTTTTGACTTAGGACTAATATTCTCTTTAATCTCGTATTTTATTTTATACGGATAACACTAGCCCCCCCCCCCCCCCCCCCCCCCCCAAATTTCGATCGCTCTAGAGACGAGGGGAATTTTATTCCGTGGCCTCTGTGAGGTAAAGGGATTATGTTTTATTTTTTGGCAATCTTTGCGAGGGGAGGAGAATTTCTCCTTTTTGGGATTTCCGGGGATATTATGTGCAGCCAAGTATGTTTATAATATCGTGAGAAAATTACCTTTTTGCCCCCGAGAAGCAACAGTGCAGATAATTTGTAATGGTTCTTTTTGATCGTTGGATGTCTTAAATGGGGCTTTACTCATCCGTCCGTCAATCTAAGGACACGTCGCTTCACGAGTGGAGACGTGGGTCGTGGAAAATGGGGCACGTCTTGATGACTGTTGTCTATAATTTAGGCTTATCCGTACCATCTTCCTTATTTCACCCTTCTTTTATCTCTCAAACTCTTGCTTTCTTTCTTTACTGTTTTGCCAACTCTTTGCTCAAACAAGAAAATGGCTTCTTCTGTCAACCCTTCCGCCGTTGATGTTCCCACCGCTTCGGTTGTCACTGCTCCCCTTGCGGGGCCTGCGGCTGCTACCCGTAAGAGGAAACATGTCGCCACTGAAGGGAGCGGCGCCGCCTCGGCTAAGAAAGCTAGGGTTTCAAAATCGAAGAAGCCCCTTGTTCACGATTTCTCTAAAATTGAAGGGGTTCGGTCTGTTGTCACCTACGAGCAGGTTATGGATCTGTTCCAGGCCACAGGGACCGCTATGAAGAATGTGACTGTTCACATTCCAACTGAGGATCAGAGTGCTTGTTATCCTCCCGCGGGTATGTTAACGGTGTATTTTGCACATGTAAATTACGGGTGGCGCTCGTTTATGCCACCCTTTTTTTTGTGAAGTTTTCAAGACCTGTGGCATATGTCCGAGCCAATTGGTGCCCAACGGGTATGCTGCGCTTTATATCTATGTGTTCTGGTGCCACGTCAAGGGGTACGAGTGTGGGGTGGACCATTTTCTTTCGATTTTTGACGTGGGGGTGTCGCCCAGGGGGTACCCATTTTATCATGTCCGCCATCGAGACAATTCTGGGAATTCCACGAAGAGGATTCTAGGCCCAAGGATTACCTCGCATAGTGTTTGGAAGGACAAGTTCTTCTTCGTGAAGCCTGTCTGAGGGAGGTGGGATGTGCCCTTTAAGTGGGGGGAGGGCACGACTCCAATTCACACTATGGATGAAAATATGGTGCTTTCCCCGGTGGTTGCTCAGCAAATGTTAATGGAGTCGGAAGATTTTCCGGAGCTATTTGATTGGGCTGGGCTTCACTATGTAGTATTCACTGATGATAAGGTGAAGAAGCCGCTCTCTGTCTCGTCTTTGTATCTGCCAGCTTTTAGTAAGTTCTTTTTTATTCTCATGCTTTTTCTCTAGTACTTATCTTTTCAATATTAATGATCAATCATTAGTTGCGATATTCCTCCGAGTAGTTTATTTGTATTATTCTGCTGCCCGCCCTGACTTGCTTTTGTGTGATGCAGAGGAGGTTATGGCGAGATATTATCTTGTGCCAGGTTCTGAAGAGGCAGTTCCGAGTGGGCACAATGAAGCTTCCGAGGGGGGAGACCACATGGACGGGGAAGTACAGTTTTCTACAACGGCAAGGGTGGATCCGGAAGCTGAGGAAGTTCACTAGGACACCCCGTGTCTCTTTGTGGATGCTGAGGGGGTATGTCTGAAGGCTGTTCCATTGTGACGTGTGGACCCTACGCTCGCTCTGGCCTGGAGGTCAACTTCCGATTCCATTGCTGATATTTCTCCGAGGAGTTCTAAGGGGGTTATGTGTCCGAGGGTGGGAGAAACAAGACACGCACCTCTCGAGCTAGAGGTTGTGCATGTCTCTTCTCGGGACCCTTCTCCATCTCCTCCTCGTAAGTTTTCTTCTTTTTTCTACTACTTGTTTTGAAAACCGAGTCCTTCTAGTATGATTACTTAAATATATCCATTGTTCTGGTAGCGGCATTCAATAAGGGAAAGGCCCCTATGTTCCCGGGCGCTGGTCTATTTGCCCAACTACTTCAATCGGACCCGGGGGAGCTGTCAGGGGGTCCCGAAGCGTCTTCCAAGGGTCCTACTGACTCGTCGAGGGACTTGGAGGTGAAGAAGGAAGTGCTGGGCACCCTGCTCAAGGGAGAGGGTTCATCGGCCGCCATGGAGGTTCCTGAAGTGGTGATGCTGGAGGCAGTAACTGTAACTTCCACTGCGACTGTCCCTCTTCCGATTACTATTCTTCCGAAGGGGGCTATACTGCGGAGGTCTACTTCCGAGGGAGATTTTTCTAAGCCACCCGGGAAAGAACCTCCTACCGTGGGGGAAGCTTATCACGAGATCCTTCAATTTTTGGGGTCCGCTCATTTCGCGCCTGCGGAGGGGTACCAGTTTCTGCGGGCTAGTACCGTTTGGATGGAGGCTATCGTAAGTATCTACTGCCTCTTAATCTTCTTTTGTCATGGTTTTCTTACATCCTTATTTATATTCTTCTCTATGCCTTGCAGTCAAAGAAGACTCGGGAAGTTATTACTTCCGTGGAACAGCGTCATTTAAGGGAGGTGTCAGAGGTGGGTACTCTTCGGGGGCGAGTGGCATTTCTGCAAGCCCAACTCCACGAGGCCGAGTCGCTGACTGCAGTCCTTCGTACCAAGTTGGAGGCCAGCGACTTCAAATGGAAAGAGGATCAGGGGGCAAAGGAGGTGATGCGTCTTGTCCTGCAGAAGGTGCAATCGGCCTATGATCAGATGGAGGCCTCCGAGAGGGCTGTTCGAGTGCAATTTTCTCACTTAATGAAGGAGAAGGCAGAATTCGAGGAAGTTCTACGTGCTCGGATAGATGCTCTGGAGAAGGAGAAATCCGAGGGCTTGGAGAGGGAGATGAAGCTTCAATCGCGGCTACATGAGCTAGTGGAGCTGAGATTAGTTGATGTAATGCCCCTGAAGGACGTGCAACCCCAGATTGACGAGGCTGTTAGGTGTGCGACAGCAGAGGCGGAGCGCCAGTTTACTTCCCTGTCCGCTCGGGATACCCTTGGGCATATGCTATGGGGATATTTGGAGTGTGCCACCTTGGCTCGAGAAGTGGTGCCTTCGGGGGTGAATTTCGGCCGCATATTTGATATCAAGAAACTTGCTAGGCCGTCCCCCGAGGAGGTTCAGAACATTATGGAGATGTTTAACAATGTGGTGACGTCAAGGGCTTCTCCTATCCCCCCTTTGATCACCTCCGCTCTTGGCACGTTTAGTTCTGGCTGGCTTCCGCTCCCGGGTCCCTCTGCGGTAGTCCCCGAGGGGTTTTTCACCGATCTATCCCTGCCTCCTCCGAGTACGGGAGCGTAAAACAAGATTTATTTTATGTTTTTATTTTCGCAATTTTAATATCCCGTCTTGTAAGTTTTTTCCGATGGTTTTTCGAATTTTTCCCTAATGAACAAACTTTTTTTCGAGTATTCATCTATCCTAAGCAAATATAATCACCTGATTTATTATCTTTAGTATTTTTTTTTAAATAATAGAAAGGCTTGCTGACTAGGTTAAAAATTAAGGGTGAGGTGTCGCTTGGCATGTAGCCCCTTTTCTTAAGTAAGAAAATTATTGGGCACGTGTATCCCATTAACTAGTTTAGACAGCTCAAGCTTTTCACTCTCTTTCTAAGATGGTATAAGTAGTTGTTTAGTAATTTTTTCAGAATTACATAAAGTTTTTACTGTTTAAGGCTTGTCACATTTTTCTGAAAAACGGAGTTCCCTTTTGAAATTAAGTAAAGCAAGTAAATTACTTACCTTGTCGAAATGATGCCCCCGTTTTTTAAGCAGGATGATCCTTCTTCGTCCCGTCATTCTCCTCGGAATTCTGCTCGGACTCCTTCCTTATCGTTAGGAGTACGACACGCGGCCTCGGAGAACTCGGTTCAGGGGAGCAGGCATAATGAGCGCATGGTTCGTGGGGGGAGAGGCAATTCTGTGAGGACCGTGTCTATGTCTCTGGAGGAATCTCTCTCTCGAATTAACCACATACGCCAGGTGTTCACGGGTCGTGACTCTTATCCCTTGGTAGACGAGTCGTCGGTGTTTACCAGGCTCGTGTTGGAGCCCGAGCGGATGATGGGGCCAGGGCGTGTCGGTACTACCGTTGGAAGTGAGCATGGTGCCTCCATTACGGCTCTTTTTGCCCAATACAACCTGGACATTGATGAATATGACATAGTAATACCGCACCCTGAGCAGAGGGCTTATGATCCTCCGTCGGGCTATCTCACCGTTTTCCGGGAGCAAATGCGGTGCGAGTTACGGGTGTTTTTTCACCCTTTTCTCCAGACTTTGTTTCACTATTGGCAAATATGCCCAAGTCAGCTAACTCCGAATTCTTATCGTTACGTGGTGGGATATATTTTGTGTTCCGAGTTACTGAAGTTGCCACTGTCTCCTTCTCGGGTGGGGGCTATATTCAACCTCCGCCCCTGCTCGGGTGGTCTCCCTTTCTTCAGCCTGGCCCTTCGGGACAAGAGGAAGGCCTTTCTAGACGTGTCCCACTTCCGTAATAATAGAACGGATTGGAAAATGGGGTTCTTCTTTGTCCGTCCAAGGGGCTTATCGGCTAGGTCATGGGGAGTACCACTTCAATGGGGGCTGGGTTATATTACCCCTGCCGAACCGATTTTGCGGAGAGAGTGGGACATCTTGTCCGATAGCGGGTTGTTTTTGGGGATGTATGATATTTGTAGTCTGTTGGAGTTCCCGGAGACGTTGATCATGGTTGGCTTGCAATAGGGGGTGGAACTCTTCAATCTTCCACAAGAACCTCTCTAAAGCAATTTTTTTTCATTAGTTTCCTTTCTTTTAGAACTTTTTTGTGTGGTACTTTAATGTCCCCGTTGTCACATTATTGTCTTGCTTTGACAGGGGCAGAGATGGGGGCTTTGCCATTGAGCCTTTTAATAAAGCTTTCCTGGGGACGATGAATAGTAGGTATAATACTTCGAACGATGAATCATCCGAGAGCTTTAGTTTAGATGGAGTGGCTGGCCCCTCGGGAGCAGGGGGTTCACCCGTGGCAGCCCCCCCAGTGAGTTCTGTGGCCCCTGAGTATGATCTGATAGCTGCGCTTGCACGGGCGGATATTCCATTGCCTCCGTTGATACCGTATTCTTCCTCGAGGATTGTGCACGCTGTTGATGAGGGCTCTTTGTCTCCAATTGTGGGAGCCTCTACGCCGCCCGGAGAGGGTTTTGACCGCGTCTCGGGGACGTCTTTTGAAGGAAATCCTCCTGCTATCGGGCCAGAGCCACTCGGAAGCGGTGTCTTGTCCCCCTCTATTTTGGCGACGGTTAGTTTTTGCCGCAACTATCTGAGCGGTCTTTTGAACGCTACCGATTGCGAGCATATGAAGTCGCTACCCTTATCGGGTCTTCAGGACTTAGCCTGCAAGGATTTATGTGAGGTAATAGTATATTCTTATTTTATGTGTTACTAACCTTTACGAGTTTTCTGCAATTATGCACTTATTTGTCCCCAGATCTACATGGTGTTGAATGCCATCGGATCTCGGGGCGAATCATCCTCCGATACGGAGTTGGTGTACCGCCGTAGGGATGAGCTAGAGCAGGGTTTGCTGGATGCTTGAGAAGAGGTGGATCAGCTGCGGACTGATCGGGAGAATTCCGATGAGGCTCATGCCATCCTCTTGCAGTCAGAGCGGAACAGATCCTGGGACTTGGAGCGTCTTTTGGCGATGGAGAAAGCTCGCGTAACAAGTCTGGAGGACAAGTTGGGTGATCTCCGGGAGCAAGTTCGTTCTGTCGACCAACAATTGTTGCGGGTTACCGGGGAAAGAGATGCAGCGAACTTACGGGTGTTGGAGTTTACTCGAGCCCATGAAGTGGCTTTAGTGTTAGCCCGGCTCCAAGCGGTTTTGGGCGTTGTGGGGCCTTCTATCCTCCGCGAATCCCTTGTGCAGGAGATGCGTGATCTAGTCCGCATGGGATATTACTTGTGCCAGGATAGAACGGAGGCTTTGCCAGAATTCCCTTCGGATATGGTGATTCCTGAGTTGGATATTCATCAGGTGTTCCCGGAGGCTCCTTCTTCGCAGAGACCGATTGTGTCTACCGGAGATCCGGATCATATGTCCGCGGAGGACCGCCGCCGCCTGATTAAGGAAGGAAAGCGTCCAATAGAGGATGTTTAGTTTATGTGAGTGTTTGGTTGGTGTCAGGACCCTTGTATAGGATATGATCCGACCTACTTTTAGTGTGGGGTCTCGCGTTTCACGCTTGATGGTCCCTCGGGTTAGGTTGCTAGTATGACTCATAGATGGGGAGTCATGATTTTGTCGTGCAACCTTATCTCCCTTGTATTATACAGGCACCATCTATAAATAACTTTATTTATGTACAAAGTTGTTTTGTTACATTATGCATAGTATTTCCTGAGGTTAAAGGCATTCCAAGTGTTGCTAAGGATAGCGTCCTCGGAATTGGCGATGAGATATGTCGCAGGCCCGACGATCCCCGCTATCTTGTACGGTCCCTCCCATCGCGGCTCGAGTTTGCCTACGTTTTTGGAGGCTCCGACCCATTTCATCACTAGGTCCCCGACGTGAAAAGTCTGGGGTTTCACCTTTGAGTTGTAGTACCGGGACATCCGACCCTTGTATTCTTCATTTCGGGTTGTGGCCCGCATTCTTTTTTCTTCGAGGAGGTCGAGGGCGAGGGCCAAGTTAGAACTGTTAGCCACTTCCTCGTATTCCCTAACTCGCCAGCTCTCTATAGAGACTTCCGTAGGCACAACAGCTTCGCAGCCATAGGCTAAGCTGAAGGGGGTTTCCCCCGTGTCAGCGCTTTGCGTGGTCCGGTAGGCCCATAGTATGCCAGGTATTTCGTCCACCCACTTAGCTTTGTGCCAGTCAAGTCGGGCCTTCATATTGTTCAAGAGAGTTTGGTTAGTCCTTTCTACTTGACCGTTGGCTTGAGGGTACCCCACCGAGGCGAAGCGGTGTTTAATTTCCCAATGGTCGCACCACTTTTCTAACCCCTGATCCGTAAATTGTAGACCATTATCACTTACCATGTTCCGAGGGACACCAAAACGACACAGGATACTCCTCCATAGGAAGTTGATAACCGCGCCCGAGGTTATACGAGCCAGGGGCTCAACTTCTACCCACTTGGTGAAGTAATCCACTACTACGAGGAGAAACTTATTTTGCCCGGCATCGGGTATAAGTGGTCCCACTATGTCTATGCCCTATTTAGAGAACGGGCAGGGGGTTAAGTGTGGTTCCCATGGGGCAGCGGGCTGATGAACCCGATGGGCATAAGCTTGGCACGGTTTGCACCTTTCGGCATGGCTTTTGCAATCCTTGGCCATCGTGGGCCAGTAGTAGCCTTGGCAAATCAGGCGCCCGACCCTACTTTCGCTGCCCGTATGACTGCCGCATGTTCCCTCGTGGGTTTCCGCCATAGCCAGTTGAGCTTCTTCCTTATTTAGGCACCGAGCATGGGGGCAGGAGTATGTTCTGCGGAATAATATTCCATCTTTAAGGAAATACCTGATAGTTTTTCTGGCCATAAGCCGTTGCGCGACTTTATTCGTGGAATATCCTTCCGGGTCCTGTAGGTAGACTTTGATTGGGGTCATCCAGCTGGACGGAGGGTCTATAGTGGCATTCACTTCGTGGATCTCGGCCTTCTCGGACTCGGTAACTTAAAGCAGGGTGATCTTCCGAGTGCGAATAACGGCCGTTTGGGTGGCCATTTTGGACAGGGCGTCCGCCTCTTGATTCTCTTTCCGTGGGATTTGGACTATTTTGCACTCGTCAAACCATTCCCGTTTGCGGTGAACCGCCTGGAGGTATGCTTGCATCCTTTCTTCTTTGGCTTCATACGAGCCATTGACTTGCTGTACAATTAGTTGCGAGTCGCTGTGGATGACTATCTTTCTGATGTCACCTTCTCGGGCAAGCCTCATTCCTATGAGTAAAGACTCATATTCGGCTTCGTTATTTGACAAGGGGTAGTCGACTCTGACCGCGAAGTGGAGTATCTCCTCCTCGACTTCTTGGTTTGCTAGAACTATCCCTGCCCTCCCATGTGTGCTCACAGAGGAGCCATCCACATAAATGTGCCACAGAGGTGTCTTTTCTTCAGCTCCTATGCTCGTCATTTCCGTCACAAAATCTGCTAAGACTTGTGCTTTGACAGAGGGTTTCGGGGCATAAGAAATGTCATATTCGGTGAGCTCCACGGCCCACTTTATCAATCTTCCAGAGGTCCCGGGCTTGTTAAGAATTGCTCGAACGGGTGTTTAGTTAACACAGTCACGGGGTAGGACAGAAAGTATGGATGAAGCTTCCGAGCCGTGGTAATCACAGTTAAGACAAGTTTTTCGGTTAGGGTATACCTAGTTTCGGTCCCGAGAAGAGTCTTGCTCACATAGTACACGGGGTGGTGCTCCTTGTCTTGATCCTTAACTAGCACCGCGCTTATAGCTTCCTCTCCGACTGATAAATACACAAAGAGCTCTTCATGTGGTGCCGGTTTCACTAGTAAATGAGGTTTCACCATGTAACCCTTCAGCTGTTGGAGAGCTTCTTCGCATTGCGGGGTCCATTGGAACTCATTGATATTGCGTAACGCCTTGAAAAGTTGAAGTCCTTTTTCTGCCGATTTGGAAACAAACCGGCTCAAGGAGGCCATTCGACCCGTAAGTTTTTGCACATCTTTGATCGGCTTTGGGGTAGGTAACCCTAGGATGGCTTCGGCCTTCTCGGGGTTGGCTTCTATTCCCCTTTCCGTAACCGTGTATCCGATGAACTTGCCCCCTCTGATGCCGAAGGAACATTTCTTAGGGTTAACCTTCATCCTGAACCGGTCCATGATAGCTAGGGCTTTTCGTAGGTCCTCGGGATGGTCATAAGCGGAGTGGCTTTTGACCACCGTATCATCCACATAGACCTCCACCGTATTTCTGATATATCCTGCAAACATTAAGCTTACCAACTGCTGATAGGTGGCCCCTGCATTCTTGAGTCCGAAAGGCATCACTAGGTAACAAAAGGTGCCCGCGTCAGTGATAAAACTAGTCTTGTCTTGATCCATAGCGGCCATCGGGATTTGATTGTATCCCTGGTTCCCATCCAAGGTGGACAAGAGTGCGCAGCCCGCTGTTGAGTCTACCAGTTGGTCAATACTTGGGAAGGGATAGCAATCCTTAGGGCATGCGTCATTGAGATTTGTGAAATCCACGCACATTCGCCACTTACCCCCATGCTTTGGGACTAAGACCACGTTGGCCAGCCACTCGGGGTAAATGACTTCTCTGATTTGCCGTAGGCTGAGGAGTCGTTGAATTTCCGACCGGATGATTTTGTTGCGCTCCGGGCCCATCTTTCTCTTTTTCTGTTGGACTGGCTTGGCCCCGGGTTTCACGTTAAGGAAATGTTGACATACCTTATTGCTGATTTGCCCTGGCGGGCCGTCTTCCCACACGAAAATATGGTGGAATTCTTTCAAGATGGGAATCAGTTGGGCTTCCACTTCAAGCTTCATTTGGGTACCTACTTTGACAGCTTTCTCCGGACTTCCCTCTATGAGTTCCACTAATTTTAGCTCTTCCACGGGTTGTACTCGCATTTCCTCTGCTTTTCGCTTTTTCTTTTTTTCCGAGGATAGGTTCGTCCTCTTCAGGAGGGAGAGCGTTCATACGGCACTCCTGAGCCCTTGCCTGGCTCCCTCGGACCTCTCCGATACCTGACAAGGTTGGAAATTTTACCTTGAGATGGAGGGTTGAAGGGATTGCCTCGAAGGCACGAATGGAAGGTCGCCCGCATATCGCGTTGTACGTTCTTGATGAAGCTTCTACCACCCAAAATTTTGTAGGGTCCATTCTTCGAAGAGCTCCCTCTCCCCATGACATCGGGAGCGTCACGGTTCCGAGTGTGTTGGAGGTTTCTCCCGAGAAGCCTATAAACGGAACTTCGGCTACTTCTAATCGTTCTTTCCTTAATCCCATGGCCAGATAAGTGGGTATAAATAAGACATCCACGGACCTACCGGTATCAACCAGTATTCTTTGGACGTCAATCCCATATATCACTGCTTCTATTACTAGGGGATCCTCGTGGGGATAAATCACTCCTTTTAAATCCGCGGGTCCGAAGGTGATACTAGGGAGCTTTGCACTTTGAATAGATCCCACGAATAATCTGTGTTCTGCCCTCCTAGCCTCTTTTAGATATTGCTTCTTTTTACATGCCGATGGCACGGAGAGATCTCCACCTTCTATCATACTAATGGTACGCCCCGAAGGCGTGTTATTTTAATACGTTTCCGGGGGAAGGGGTGGGATCAGCGGCCCCGCAGTTCTCTCTCGTGGCTTCCGATGGGGAGTCGCCCGATCTTTTTCTTCCTCTTCCTTTCGATGTCTCTTGTATGTATAATGAGGGGGGTTCTCTGGGTTGTTTACCTTGAGATAGTTCTTCAGATATCCGGCCTCTAAGAGGCGGAGCACCTCCCTTTGCAGGGTGGTACACTCCTCGGTGGTATGCCCATAGGTTTTGTGGTATTTACAATACTTACCCGTATTCTTGTCTCTGTCAGGAAATCGGGCTTCCCTTGGCCATCGCAACTCGGTGCTGCCTCGCATCACATTGAGTACTTCTACGGGGGCAATGGTCATTGGGGGTAAGGGCACCGGCTTGAGTAATTTCTTGACCGGGCCACTCTCGTCTTTGCGTTGGGGTGGTTTCCCTTCCCGGTTTCTTTCCTTGGCCTTTACCTCCCGTTCAGTGGGTTCGTGATGTTCATTGTCATTGTTCTCTAGGCGTCTTTTCGTGCCTTCAGCCTCCTCCATTAGAATATAAGTCTCCGATTGCAGCATCAACTCGTTCATATCCGTGATATGATTTCCCGTGAGGTGGCGGAAGAATTCGCCTGCCCGGAGCCCTTGCGTGAGTATATCCGCCTAAATGGTGGTACTAACGTTCGGGACATCCAGCGCCGCATCCGTGAAACGCTTTATGTACTCTCGTAGAGGTTCATTCTTCTTCTGTTTAACGGTGAAGAGGTGCGTGACGGATTTAGGATACCGTCGATTGCAAGCAAAATGTCTCACGAATAGGTGGGCTAGTCGATCAAAGCTGTCGATGGAACCGGGTGTAAGATGGGTAAACCACGACTGTGCCCGTCCTCCCAGAGTTACAGGGAACACGCGGCAGAGTACGTGGTCCGGGGCGGAATTGAGATCCATCCCAACTAAGTATTGGTGTATATGATCCTGCGGATCCTTTCCATCTGTATCCCCAGTATACAGAGGACCATTTACAGACCGCATCCCCGCGGGGATAGAGGCTAAGGCTATCTCGGGGATAAAAGGGGATGTTTTAAAGGTAAGTTCTTCATTGGGTCCCATTGTTTTTTTAATATCCCCCACTTCTTTTCTAAGACCATCCAGAATTCCCCATATGGTATGATCCTCACCTGAAGAGGGGAATGGTACAGGAAGATCCGGAAGCACCCTTCTTCTCTCTTGTTGGCCAGTTCGGCGAGTTTCCCCATAATCGTAGTGCGCTTGGCCATTCTGCGGGAGTTCATGGCGCCAGAGATCGGAGGCGGGGCTCCGCCTAGATTGAACCCAATCCTCCTCAGTCCAATGAGTGTGATGGCGAGAGGATCGAGGGGATAAATCGTGAGGGTCCATGTATCCGGGCGGGGTTCTTTGGGCCCTAGTCTCAATAAGTCTTTCAAAGACGGAACGAGGGACGTTGATAAAGTCCCTTTCTTCGTATTGGCGATTGGACATAGTTTCTTCCGAATGCTGAAACTGGCGAGGACGACGCTCGCCGTGAAATAGGTTCTCCATGATAAGCATCGTTCTTGAACGCTCTCGAAGAAAAATCTTATGGCGTTCCCACAGACGGCGCCATTTTGTTAACATGTTTGGAATTACGACCTAATTAACTGAATTATTTATTTGGGTTGGAACGCCTTTGTCCGTGGTTCAAAAACTAAATGCTAATTAACCGGAGAGAGAAATTGACAAGAACATTCCTTCCTTTTATTCACTATGATCCACTCTCTCTTCCGAGTTGATATGCGTATTTCCGAGTCTATATGTGTGTCCTCTTAATTGTCCGACCTCCCTTTCTTTCCCTTCTTCCTCTGTTTATATAGAGTGTTTAGGGACAGGTGTCGTTATGCATGTTTTTACAGGTGTCGTTATGCATGTGGTAGTGTTCTACACGTGTTACAATGTTCATTTAACCAATAAGATAATGTGTTTAAGTGCTGACTGTATCTTTTCTTCTTTCGAGGGCTTCGGTCTTCTTTATGATAAGGGGTAGACTGCCTTCTTTGCTTCCTAGAGCTCATTGCTTCTAATAGTGACTCGAGGGCCGAGTGTGAGCGTTCTCTTAGTGACAATGCGTCTCCGATAGGTGTGTATTCTGGTGTGTTTGTTTTAGGATATTCTCCGAGGGGGTGTTCGTTCATGGGCTAATCTCTGAGAGGTTTTTAGCTATCGTGGGTAGGTGTTTTCTCTCTCTGAGCGCCCGGAGAGTGTTGTTCTGTAGTTGTTGCGTTATTGTGAAGTTCCGTCCTTTGGGTCGGTTGACAAGGGTAGTGTTCCGAGAGCATTTGTGTTGGGAGTGCATAGCAAGGAAGTGTTCTTGTCAAGGTTCTGGGACTCGGGAGTCCATTGGGGCCCTGCTTGGTGTCGTGATGGATATCTGAATCAGGTGGATCCATCCGGGTTTGCTCTTTATCCGATGCCACCCCGATATCTAGTTTTGAGTCATCGTGACTTTCCGAGGGACGCTGGGTGCCCTCGTCGGATGGTCACTCCTACTGCTTTGGGTTAATAACCGAGCAGTATTGGTCACATCCGAGGGGCCTCCTCGTTGGGAGTGGGTACAACTCATCGGAAGTACTCGTGACAATAGTATTGTCCATTTATTAATCCTTTTGACTTAGGACTAATATTCTCTTTAATCTCGTATTTTATTTTATACGGTTAACAGTATTCAATTCATATAATTTCCAAGATATTTAACCATCTTTATTTAAAAAAAATTATATTTACTACATTCCATTTAATAATTCCAAAATTATTTCACGATACAAAGATTTATGCATTAAATATATTACATAATTAATCTTGTAATCATTATTGGCAAATATTACATATATAATTAAAAATATTACGAGTATTACATATATAATTAAAAAAATTACGAATATTACATATATAATTAAAAAATATTAATTTTTTTTATATTTACGAATATTATTGGCGACGGATGTATCCGTCGCCAATAATATATATTTTTTTTAAAAATATAATAAGCTGAAAAACGAGAAAACAAATTAATGGTATTGGCTACGGAAAGTTCCGTAGCCAATAGTAAAAGGGCATTTTGGTCTTTCATTATTGACTATGGAAGATCCGTAGCCAATAGTCTTTGGCTATGGCCATTCATAGCCAATGACTATCACCTACGAGGGTTTCCCCTACGGGTCTTGGCTACGGATACCCGTAGCCAATGACTATTGGCTACGGAAAATGGGGTTTTTGTTACGGATTTAATCCTAGCCAAAAACCCTTATTCTTGTAGTGTAAGTCCCGATCTTGCACGAAGTGATCCTTAAGGTTGTTCGGAAGGACCGAATTCAGACCAAACCAATTATAGCAATGCATCCAGATTTTGTAAATGAATTCGCATTCGAAAAACAAATGCTTGATCTCATCTCTTCCATTACCACAAAAGATGCAACCGATATCACCCATATTTATGACTCCTTTCTTTAAAAGGCTGACTCTAGTAGGGATTTTGTTAAGAACAGATTTCCAGCCATGAACCATCATTTTTAACGACCCTTCGACACCCAGAAAGCTTAAAAAACGTATGGTAATCATTTTGTTCACTCGAAGAAATCTGATTATAAGCTGACTTAACCGTGTAAATGCCGGAATCATCCCATTTCCACGTCCAAGTTGTTACCTGCTTCGAGCTTACGGTGTAAAATTTGAATAAGTCAATATATATAATTATGTAACTATATCATTTTCCTTTATATTACATAAGAAACCCAATTAACAAAATTCGAAAGCATACAGTACTATTCATTATGAAACTTTTTTCTTTGTAACTAAAAACATGACAAAATATATTACTACTTTTAGTAACTAAATTTTTTTTTTCCATCTATGATTTATCAGAAGTATTTTCTAATGATTTAGATATTTTACTATTGCAACGTTGAACGTAAATTGTTCTATTATCCATCAAATTATTGAGTTTTGGAAGTATACCCCTATAAACAAAACAAAGATATGTATATTCTTACTAGTTTGAATAAGGTTAAATCTCATGTGAAGTTAAATTGCCAAATTATAATTAAAAATATAAATTGATGTAATAACTCTTGTAAGCATCTTTAGAAGGATTTTTGTTTGTAATTTATCAATAATAGTTCTTACACAGTAACAGTTTACAAGTTGTAATAATTTTTATGCATGGTATATATAAAAGATATTGATTATATAAGTCAAAACTATTATAGTCAATATATAAGAAAATCAGTAAAGTCGCGTTTTTTTTTTTGAAAACGATCTGTCATTAAAGGAAAATAGTTTTTCACTGGTTTTCAAAAACTTTTAGCTTTAATTTGAAGTTAAAATTAAATTCTTTAATTTAAATTAAGAACTTCTACTTTTATGGGAAGAGTTTGCGAAAACCACCTTAAAATGAGAGTCTAACTTAATTGTACGGTTCTCCGTGAGTTTCTCAGTTTCTTCCATTTTGGACTTGAAAAAAGGGTCTTTTAGTATTTGGGACCAAAATGTCACTTTTTAAAAGTTTAAGTGTAAAGATAAATACAACAAAAAATCAGTAAATTACTATACACCACCATTTATAACTCTATAGTTCAACAATATTCTTGGGGTTACAACAATTTCAGAGTACACAATTTTTTATTTTTTATTTTAGTATTAGTGATATGTCCCCTTTTGAATGATAAGAATGAAATTATGAATTGTTAAACACAAAGAAAGATATTCTTTTTCTGGTGAGAATGACACCCCATAATTTAACTAAACACACTTTTTATTTCATATCTGCTTCCATAGAGTTCATACAAATATATATATATATATATATATATATATATATATATATATTATGTCTTCACGCAGGAAGACTAAGGCCTAGTTTGTTTCCCCGGAAAATGGGGGAAAAGGAAAAAAAATAAGGAAAATGAGGGAAAACAAGGTTTTCCAGGAAATTCTTTAGGGAAATTAAAATATTTTCCTTTCTTTTCCTGTGTTTGGCTTATAATGACTTTTCAGGAAAAATTCTTAAGGTTTTTTGTATTTCTTATAATCTAACCGTTTAAAATTCATAATTATACTTTATACTTTGAAATATGCATTAAAAACAAAAAAAGAAGTTATATTAACGAAGTTAATATTTTTATTTTTGAAGTTCTCCTTGAAACTACTTTATGTAAAATATCAATAACTTACATAACTTTATTTTATACGTACTTTGATAATTATCTTTAAATATATGTGTTATATATAATATAATTAAAAAGAAAAACTTGTGCAACGAAAATAAAAATAAAACTGAAATATTTACTCACCTTCTGTAGATGAAGAAGATTGATATGTATAATTAACAAGATACAATTTAGTTTATATAGAGACTAACAAACGAAAATTTTGTTTAAATTGGTGGGAAACCAAAACTTTTTAAATTTTTAGAATAGATTGGAAACGTTTTGATGAAATTTTCTCACCTTTTTTTAGGAAGTGAGATAAAATTTTAAAATGGGAAATAAGATTTTACACGCTGTTTTCCTCTCCTTTCCAAGATTTTCCCTTACTTTCCTCTCTTTTCCAGGAAAATCTTAAATTACCAAATAGTAGGAAAAAAAGATTTTCCTTCAAGATTTTCTTTTCCCCCTATTTTCCGGGGAAACAAACTAGGCCTAACTGCCTACTCTTAACTGCTAATTCAAATTTAAAATATAATTGCTAATTCAAATATAATCTTATCCATAACCTAACATATAATAATTAATAATATAATCTCTAATTAGGCTTCTTAATATCAAAAGACTTGGCTGGAGTCGTAACAATACTCCCCTCTTGAAGATGGGCCTGGTCCTCAAGGCCCAATTCTCTAATAGCTTTTGTGAGTGAGTTGTACAGATGTGGTTCCCCCACTGCGGCCGAAGAAAATAATTCTGGAAATGAAGTAAAAATCAACCCCAAATCTTCCCAAGTATTCTCAACAACTACGGCATCAGTCCATTTGATTAAACATAGAAAGTAATTGTGCCCCTTTTTCCTCAACACTTTGAGATCGAGAACGGCAGCGGAATGGCGTGAGAGCATGTCGACAGCGACATCAACGGGAGTCGGTGGTGGCGGCTTCGTCGAGAGGCGGTGTGCGGCACTGATTTGATGGTAAGGATTGGACTTCACCCACATGTAATCTTCATCTTCAGCTTTATATTCCTCGTCACCTTGCTTGTGTTGCGCCTGTTGTACCCTTAGTTGGTGAGAAACACTTGCGTGCCCTTTAATCTGTTGGGGCATAGTTTCTTTCGTGGCTAATGTTGTTTCACACGAATCTGGTGGTGTAGTTGTTGGAGTTAAAGTGAAACATGACACACTAGGAGTCATTGTTGAGTTTCCTGTTAAACTAATGAATGAACCCCCATAGTTAAAAGCCAAGCACGGTTGTGCAAAATCGGCCATGATTGTACCTAAGGTGCGCAGCCACTGGATTCCTAAAACTAACTCCGGACCTTTGATAGGTAGGACTGAAAACGTGATGCGAAATGGAAACCCATCTAACCTGATCGGCAGATTTTCACAGTATCCCATACAGTTGAGTTTTTCGCCGTTCCCAACGATCACCGACAAGTTTGGTCCATCATAGATAGGAAGATTCAAGAATTCAACAACCCGTGGCTGAATAATGTTATGTGTACTTCCGGTATCAATGAGGACTGAAAACGAATACCCTCTAATTTTGCCAACCACAAATAATGTTTTCGGGGAATCAAAAGCCATATATTCTGCAATAGAAAAGTGATAGGCTTCTGAAGTTGTACCTTGTGATGGATCGATTAGGCGGTACTCCATCATTGGCCTGTTTTGATGACCATCGTGTTCACTATTTTCTTCTGTGTCGTCATCAGGTGACTGAATCAACAAAAACTGAGGGTTTTTACAGCGATGCCCAGGCGTGAAACGTTCGTCACAATTGTAACAAAGACCTTTGGCTCGTCTTTGTTGCATCTCCACATAATTTAAACGACGGACAGGACTTGGTTGTTGACGATGGTTGATAGGTTGTAGGGCATTAGATGCCGTCTGGTATGGAGTGGTCATTGGTGATTGGTTGGTTTTGTAAGAAAAAGTGGCTTCTGTTGTCCCCATGGACTTTGGTTGCATGTGAGAAAGCTTATCTTCGATTAATTTGGCAAGGCCAACGGCATGTGAAATAGAGTAGGGGCGAAGAATAGCAAGTTCATCCTGAATTTCAGTTTTTAATCCTGAAATAAAGCACTGCAAGATTGTATCAGGAGTTAATCCTTCCACACAATTATTGAGCCTTTCAAATTCTGTAATGTATTCAGGAACTGAATTATTTTGCTTTAACTTGAACAGGGCTGCCTTATGATTCTCAAAAGTAGAAGGGCCAAACCGAAGTTGGAGATCACGCCTGAAATTTGCCCAAGTTGTGAGCAAATTGTTATTGCGGAGCCACTTGAACCAACTCAACGCTTCGCCTTGCATGAAAAAGGCCACGTACCCGACTCGCTGATCTGGATTGATATGATAAAGATCAAAATACTCTTCGGCTTGAAAAATCCAATCGAGTGCACGGCTGCCATCAAATGTTGGTAGATTGATTTTTGGGGGTTTGGTAACAGGATTTGTATCTAAACGTTGGGTAGTGGGAATGATAGTATGGAAGGGCCTGTTTGGTGGTGGAGGATTTTGTGGGTTTGGTTGATTGAGCATGGGATCTGTATTATTGGGATCTGGAACAGGGAGTGGACTGTTCTGTGTAGAAATAGAGGGATCACTTACTAGGTGTCATCGGGATAGCATGTCTGTGATCATTGCTTGAAGTTGTTGCATCTTATTCAGGATTTCTTTTGATTGATGTTCCATTTGTTGTGTCACTCTGTTTTCCACAGCTGCAAGTTGTGCGGCATCAACAAAATTCATTTTAGTTGCCATTTCAGCCATCAAATCGTCCATATTAACAGATGAAGAAGTCGGTTTTGGAGGCATGGTTCAATGTATGAAAGCACCAAATGATATGTCCCCTTTTGAATGATAAGAATGAAATTATGAATTGTTAAACACAAAGAAAGATATTCTTTTTCTGGTGAGAATGACACCCCATAATTTAACTAAACACACTTTTTATTTCATATCTGCTTCCATAGAGTTCATACAAATATATATATATATATATATATATATATATATATATTATGTCTTCACGCAGGAAGACTAACTGCCTACTCTTAACTGCTAATTCAAATTTAAAATATAACTGCTAATTCAAATTTAAAATATAACTGCTAATTCAAATATAATCTTATCCATAACCTAACATATAATAATTAATAATATAATCTCTAATTAGGCTTCTTAATATCAAAAGACTTGGCTGGAGTCGTAACAATTAGGGACCAAAACTTTACTTCTTCAAAGTTTGGGGACAAAGAAAAATGCAACACGTGCTCTCTTTTCACTAAATAAACTCCTTTTTAAGTTTTAATACACGATATTTGGCATTCTCGGTGGGCTTGCTACAAGGATAAGGGGCTAAGGGATCCGATTATTCCCATACTAAAAGTCCATATTCGGATTCTGAAAGGCAATAGAATCCGTAAATCCGCATCCCATAATGTGCACTCTACAAGCTCGCTTTCTAAAGAATTTAGGATGCGTTTCCGCATTCCGAGGACATGGAATGCGCATAATCCCATTCCTCTTTTGGTCAAAGCACGGAAAGCAAAACTCCGCATTCTAGCGCACGTGAAACTATGGAATGCGGAAATTCGCATTCCATCGTAAGTGTATTTGTACATCGGTATTATACGTGTGGGGAATTGGGGAATGCGAGTTTCGCATTCCATTTTCTTTCCGAAATTTTCAAAAAATGGGCGGTAATATAATTACCGCCACATTTAGTTCAAATATCTGGGAAAAACATGGAATGCGATTTCGGACTCCCTTATTTTCCAAAAAATTTAAATAAAATATGGCGGCAATTATATTACCACCACGTTTTTTAAAATATTTGGTAACATGGAATGCGATAATTCGGATTCCATCATTTCGGGTAAAATTAAAAAAAAATCAAATTGTGTTGCGGTTATCCGACACAATTATTTTTGTATATATATTTTTAAATAACTAATTATGGGTAATATTTTGTAATGTTTTTTATGTGATACATATTACTATATGTTTTTTTGAAACTTTATCATAACTTTTAATAATTCGTAATGAGCATTAAATAAATTTAATTAGTGGTAATAAGCTATTAGAAACATGAGAATTGAATATGAAAAATATACTAATTAGATGAATAAATAGAAGAAGAGAAAGAATGCTAATTAGTTATTGAGTAATTAAAGGTTGAATGTTTGAAGGTTGGAATATTTATATAGGTTGGATGTTTGGTCTTTGAAGATTCTCCGGATAAAGATTTGATGATGGTGTGGATTATTTTGGATGAAGATTTGAAGATGGGGATAATATTTGAGTATTTGGATGAAGATTTGAAGGTTTTTGAGCACTATTGAAGAATTCTTTATGAAGATATAGAGATGGGGATAAATATTTAAAGATGGTGTTGATGGTTTTGGATGAAGATTTGAAGATGGTGTTGATGGTTTTGGATGAAGATTTGAAGATGGAGATAATATTTGATTATTTTTGATGAAGATTTAAAGGTTTTGGAGCAATATTGAAGAATTTTTTATGAAGATTTGGAGATTGGGATGAATATTTGAAGATGGTAATAAATAGTTGAGGATGAAATTCTAAGATGGGGATTATAAATACTTGAAGATGGAGTTGAAGATTTGAAGTTGGGATAAATATTTGATGAAGAGATGAAGAAGGGAAGAAGAAATGGACTTAGAGATGAAGAAGGGAAGAAGTTTTGGTTTGTAGTAATGAAATGAAATATTAGGATTCTTGTATTTATAGAATTTTGGTGTGAAAAGTTGGGAGATGCACACCAGATGGTCACTAGAATTATGGAATGCGCAAATTCAGATTCCATGATTTCTTTTTTTATTTAATTAAGGGATAATTACAGCTACACCCCTTGAGGTTTGGTATAATTACAAAGACCTCCCCTGAGGTTTGAGTAATTACAATGACCTCCCCTCAATTGTAAGGGATGGTTACAATTACACCCCCTGAGGTTTGGTGTAATTACAAGGACCTCCCCTGAGGTTTGAGTAATTACAATGACCTCCCCTCAATTGTAAGGGATGGTTACAATTACACCCCCTGAAGTTTGGTGTAATTACAAAGACCTCCCCTCAGGTTTGAATAATTACAATGACCTCCCCTCTAACTAGTAATTACATTCATTTTAATTACATTCATTTTAGCTTGAATGTAATATTAGATAAATTAATAAATGGATAAAAAGTATTAAAAAATATACTAAATTAATTTTAATCATACTCACAAAATAATTTCTTTAATAATAAATATTTTTAATGTATTTTAAAAGATATTCATAACAATCGCTTAAAAGTGGATATCACTACATTTTAAAAAAAAATTATTGAAGAAATTATGTTGTAATATAAAATTACAATCAATATTTTCAACCACTTTATGACATAAGTGTTTATCTTTTATTCTCGTACCAATAGGTTTTTCTCGTCAAGAAATATTGAGTAATAAATTTTTTTTTATAAGAGCAATAAAATTAAATATATGTGAGAATAATTAAAACTAATTTAGTATATTTTTTAATACTTTTTATCCAGTTATTAATTTATCTAATATTACATTCAAGCTAAAATGAATGTAATTAAAATGAATGTAATTACTAGTTAGAGGGGAGGTCATTGTAATTATTCAAACCTGAGGGGAAGTCTTTGTAATTATACCAAACTTCAGGGGGTGTAATTGTAACCATCCCTTACAATTGAGGGGAGGTCATTGTAATTACTCAAACCTCAGGGGAGGTCTTTGTAATTACACCAAACCTCAGGGGGTGTAATTGTAACCATCCCTTACAATTGAGGGGAGGTCATTGTAATTACTCAAACCTCAGGGGAGGTCTTTGTAATTACACCAAACCTCAAGGGGTGTAGCTGTAATTATCCCTTTAATTAAAGGGTGGTGGAATCCGAAAATTCAGATTCCACATATTGTGAGATAGTGGAATCCGAAAATGTGGATTCCAATGCTCTCTCTCCTTGTTTTAGAATGCGAAATCGCATCCCATGGATTTTGAAATAAAAATTAATTATATTCACTTTCATTTTCATCTCTACTAATAATCAATTAATTATTTAGTTCCAAATTTTACCAAAGTTAACCAATTGAATCGATTCCACTTATTTTCTTTCACCGGATACTTTGTAATTCTACATAAGCGTCTTTTGTCGAGTTACATTAAAAAAAGGTATTTAGTTGATCAATTAAACTCTTGTGGAGGAAAAGAAATTTTTGTCCCTGAAGTTTCATGTACATCGAAGTTACAAAACACGATAAATTAAACTTTGTGGAGAAAACTGTAGTTAAGCAATAGATGCAAATAAATACGACATCAATTTTTCTTTCACATGATATCAAGTTATACCAAATAAGTGTGGTTCCTGAAGTTTCGTATAAATCGAAATTACAAAACATGATAAATTAAACTTTGAGGTAAAAAAGTAAAAACTATAATTAAGCAATAGATACAAAACAAATTCGATATCAGTTTTTCTTTCATATGATATTACATTATACCAAATAAGTGTTTTCCCTGAAGTTTCATGTAAATCGAAGTTACAAAATACGATATATATTAAACTTTGGGGAGAAAACTAAAATTAAGGAATAGATGCAAAACGAATATGATATCAATTTTTGTTTCACATGATATCAAGTTATACCAAATAAATGTGGTCCCTGAAGTTTCATATAAATCGAAGTAACAAAACACGATAAATTAAACTTTAGGGTAAAACTACAGTTAAGAAATAAATACAAAACGAATACAATATCAGCTTTTCTTTCACATGATATTACATTTATACCAAATAAGTGTGGTCCCTGAAGTTTCATGTAAATCGAATTTACAAAACACGATAAGTAAAACTTCGAAGAGAAAACTGTAAATAAGCAATAGATGCAAAACGAATCCGATAACAATTTTTCTTTCACGTGATATTACGTTATACCAAATAAGTGTGCTCCCTCGTGTTTCATATAGAACAAAGTTACAAAATACGATAAATTAAGCTTTGGGGGAGAAAACTATAATTAACCAATAGATGCAATATGAATCTGATATCAATTTTTCTTTCACATGATATTACGTTATACCAAATTAAATAATTGTGGTCCATGAAGTTTCATATAAATCGAAGTTACAAAACACGTTAAATTAAACTTTGGGGTAAAAACTATAATTAAGCAATATATACAAAACGAATTTGATATCAATTTTTCTTTCACATGATGTTAGAGTATACCAAATAAGTGTGATCCCTGACATTTCATGTAAATCGCAGTTACAAAACACGATAAATTAAACTTTGGGATAAAAACTATAATTAAGCAATAGATACAAAACGAATTCGATATCAGTTTTTCTTTCATATGATATTACATTATGCCAAATAAGTGTGGTCCTTGAAGTTTCAGGTAAATCGAAGTTACAAAACACGATATATTTAACTTTGGGGAGAAAACTATAATTAAGGAATAGATACAAAACGAATTCGATATCAGTTTTTCTTTCATATGATATTACATTATACCAAATAAGTGTTGTCCTTGAAGTTTCATGTAAATCGAAGTTACAAAATACGATATATTAAACTTTGGGGAGAAAACTATAATTAAGAAATAGATGCAAAACGAATATGATATCAATTTTTGTTTCACATGATATCAAGTTATACCAAATAAGTGTGGTCCCTGAAGTTTCATATAAATCGAAGTTATAAAACATGATAAATTCAACTTTGGGGTAAAACTATAATTAAGCAATAGATACAAAACGAATACGATATCAGTTTTTCTTTCACATGATATTACATTATACCAAATAAGTGTGGTCCCTGAAGTTTCATGTAAATCGAAGTTACAGAACACGATAAGTAAAACTTCGAAGAGAAAACTATAATTAAACAATAGATGCAAAACGAATCCGATAACAATTTTTCTTTCACGTGATATTATGTTATACGAAATAAGTGTGCTCCCTCGTGTTTCATATAGAACGAAGTTACAAAACACGATAAATTAAACTTTGGGGGATAAGACTATAATTAAGCAATAGATGCAAAACGAATCTGATATCAATTTTTCTTTCACATGATATTACGTTATACCAAATTAAATAATTGTGGTCCATGAAGTTTCATATAAATCGAAGTTATAAAACACGTTAAATTAAACTTTGGGGTAAAAACTATAATTAAGAAATAGATACAAAACGAATTTGATATCAATTTTTCTTTCATATGATATTACATTATACCAAATAAGCGTTGTCCCTGAAGTTTCATGTAAATTGAAGTTACAAAATATGACATATTAAACTTTGGGGAGAAAACTATAATTAAGGAATAGATGAAAAACGAATATGATATCAATTTTTGTTTCACATGATATCAAGTTATACCAAATAAGTGTGGTCCCTGAAGTTTCATATAAATCGAAGTTATAAAACACGATAAATTAAACTTTGGGATAAAACTATAATTAAGCAATAGATATAAAACGAATACGATATTATTTTTTCTTTCACATGATATAACATGATACCAAATAAGTGTGGTCCCTAATGCAATGAATATTATTGGGGACCGCTAGGCGGTCCCTAAAACTATGAATATTATTGGGGACCGCCGAGCGGTCCCTAAAAAGTCTTAGAGAACTGGGGACTGCCCGGCGGTCCCCAATAGGTCTTTATTTTTGGGGACCGCCCGACGGTCCCCATGAGTCTTTACGGGCGGTCCCTAATTATGCGGTCGCGGAAAATGGTCCCCGCGACTGCTAGGCGGTCGCCAAAGGGTAGGGGACCAAGGGCATCCACGACCACCTTTTGGTGACCGCTGGGCGGTCCATACAGACCCCTGAATCTTGTAGTGAAAGAAAAAAGTTACGTGTTTGCTATCTCATAAAATTATGAATTAAAATTTATGTAGCAAGACTTGTACTTGTAATATGAATCATGAAATAACAATAAATTCATTGCATAGTTACTATTTTGGTCTTATTTCGTCGAGGTAACAGAACACTGTAAAATAATACAATTGAAATACAAATAACCAAAATAATGATAATCAATTAATAATCGGACTAGCTAGGTCCGGAACACCTAATACAAGCTTACTAGGATGAACAACTAAATTACAAGATTAATATTGCGTATCGAATTTAGGGCGTTCGATGCTGACGTGTCGAATCACCATTGTTCGATGTTAGATGAGCAGTAGAGGTCATGTGTCGAATTAGGACGTGTCGAATCTAACAGATTCGATGTTGTGTTACTTATCGAAATTAGTATTCTTTGTTCAATACCGTGTCGAATGTCACGTATTCGATCCAGTTGAATATCGAATGCAGTGAGTTCGATCTAAGCAAGTGTCGAATGCTATATATTCGATATTGAGTATCTCAGAACGTATCTTGAATGAATGCGTGCACAGATTACAAGGGGACGGGGTATATATAGCCACCGTCCCGCGGATCCCATTGATAGATGTACAATGTACATCGAATCGGATTGGTTCGATGCACTCCGCATCGAACATGAGTCGTTCGATGCACATCAAACAAGGAATAGGGCATGTTCGATGTACTATAAAGCAGGCTGACGTTGCTGGGCCGGCTGAATATATGATATTGAGCCAATCCTAAAATATCCCCATCCGTTTCTATAGGAAACACAACAATAGTATGATATGAAGGGAAAATCAGGATCTCATCATAATGTCACATATTGTTTAAGAATTGTTTCACACAGGACGATAAAGTACTTTTGTATCACAAAGACATGACGTCCTCGCATGGATTAACTGAAACTTATGGATTTTGTTTCTCTCAAATCTTGTAGTCCAAATTTGGTATTAGTTAAATTTGTCAATTAATTAGGAGAAAGTATATGAATTAAATAATAATTACATTAAGTCTAACACTTGAATTCTATTTCTCACTCGTTCTGATTGAATTTGACATTTTCGGGTAGCTGTCCAAGTCCATATCGTCCCTTATAGCTTCATCCACATTCTCTTGGTCGTCCTTGTGCTCTATTCATTTGTCCTCAATCGAAAGTTTTTAAGATTTGAACTGATGTATCTATGTGCCTTTCTTTATTAAGTTTGGAATAATGTTTTCATCGCAAGTAGAAAGAAAAGTACTTCAAGAAACAATTAAATCTTTATCTTTCAAAGTATTTACACAGTTGTTCTTAAATATGTGGATCGTATCGGATGTAAAACAAAAAACAAACCAGATTTAAAGTCGAGGCAAGAGTTGGACTCTTTCTCTTTAAAACGATATTTGCCCCGCTCGGTGCTTACGGTTTGATCGGCAATCGCTTCCCAAGATGCAACGACTATCTTCTTAATATGGCAGCACTTCGAATATTAAGAAACGGCAATCGCTTCCCAAGATGCAACTAAAAGATTGTTTTGAACTCTCGGAACAAAACAGACAGAAAGAAAGAATGTTTGTGATTGAATGGAAAATGAAGAAGTAAGGGGTCTATTTATAGTTTACGAAAGTTGGCATTGGGTTGACTGGACGGACATGTCTTTTCCACGTCACAAATTTTCTACCAGATTTTACACCATTTTGGCTTACTGTGCACATATTCGGATGAAATGTGGCACTTATTCTGCTGACGGGGTGTGTAGGTGATATTCGCTGACTGGATTTTCCCTCCAGTTTTTACAGCCACTTGACACACTTATTCGACCACATTCTGACACCTAATCACGTTTAATTAATTATTAAATTCGTTGCTTATTATTTTCTGAACATTTAATTAATTACTTAATTAAACTTTCTCCAAAAAGACAAGTATTTGATAGGGAAGCCCAATCTCAAACTCAAACTAAAACTCAAGCCCAAGCCCAGGCCCACAGCCTGTGGCCCGTGACCCACGACCCACGACCCACTACCCCGACCCCGACCCAGACCCGGGTTCGGGTCCGGACGGACGGCGGAGGCGGCGCGCGCGCGCGCGCGTGTGGGCTTGAATTGAAGCATATATCATCTAAGTCTTCTCCCCTTCAAAGACTTGTAGTACCCCTTGGGATCCAAACCCCTATCACAAAACAAACAACTTATTAGGTGTACTAGTTTAGCTCAAACTTTCCATGTGGGATGACAACTTTTCACCTTCCCACCTATTTCCTTTCATTTCTTCAAGATAACTTATTTCAACTAGCTTACTTGTTCATTTAATTTCTCATTCATCCCACAATGGTTTTGAATAATTAAATATACTGGGTTCATCTACAGGAAAAGTAGATTTTATTAAGCTAAATAAGTTCCTCTTTGTAAAAAAAGAACCTACTCAAATAAATTATCAAAAACATGGAAAATTCATAATTTTTCAACAATCCCCCACATGAATGAAAATTCAATGTGTACATTCGAGAGAGTTCATACGGAAAGCTTACTACATCAGGATAGGTAGCTTTTGGCTTTGAACCTTCCTTAGTGAAATACATCGGATTTACTTAGCTGATCAGTGAACGTGATGTCTTGAATCGTTTAGCCGTTAGTGTAAACCTAGACAACCGTATTCACACAGTAACTCCCTAACAAATTTTAGTTCTCATGGTTATGTCCGTTTTGGCCTTGGACAACTCTTGGGTTCATAAGTGTTTTTCTAATAAAGCGGCCAAACTTCACAATTTTATAGGTGATCTCCTTCAAAGAGCAACCTGTCATACTCTGCTTATTAAGCTTAGGAATCATTAAAAGTTAAAGTTACCCTTACCCTTTCTACAGGTAGTACATTCATCATACACGGGAATGAGTTGGAGTTTTACTCCAAAGTGTTGTTTCTGAATCCTTACAATTTTGTTGTCCCATTGAACCAAGATCTTGGGATCTCCAATCTACATGGTTGGGTTCCATCATGAAGATTCTTTTGTGTTGGGTTTTAAACCCATTCCCCTCGATAGGCAGTATGTTTGATCTCTTGGTAGGCCTTTAGTCAACGGATCCGATAAGTTTTCCTTTGATTTTACATAATCAATGGAAATGACACCATTAGAGATCAACTGCCTTATGGTATTACGTCTACAATGAATATGTCTAGATGTACCATTGTACATGCCACTTTGTGCCCTTCCAATAGCTGCTTGGTTGTCGCAGTGTATTAAAATAGCAGGCACTAGCTTATTCCAACAAGGAATGTCCTCAAGAAAGTTACGAAGCCATTCTGCTTCTTCACTAGCCTTATCCAAGGCAATAAACTCGGATTCCATCGTGGAGCGAGCTACACAAGTTTGTTTTGAGGACTTCCACGACACAACTCCACCTCCAATGGTAAAGACGTAACCGCTGGTGGATTTAGTGTCGTTAGAGTCTGATATCCAGTTTGCATCACTATATCCTTCTAATATAGCTGGATATCTATTGTAATGTAATCCATAATCTAATGTATGTTTCAAATACCTAAGTATTCAAATTAATGCCTTCCAATGATTTTTATTTGGATTACACGTAAAGCTACTCAATTTATTAACTAAGTAAGTGCAGTTCATGATATACATGAGACAGCCTATTATCCAGGCATATTCTACATGAGAGACAGATTCGCCATGATTTTTGCCTAAGTGTAGACTTAAGTCTACTGGCGTCTTAGCCGGAGGACCGCCATATGCATTGTACTTCTTAAGTACAGTCTCAATATAATGAGATTGTGATAACACGATCCCATTTGACGTCTTAGTGATTTGATCCCTAACATGATATCGGCGATCCCTAAGTCTTTCATGTCAAAATGTTTGGTCAACATTTTCTTGGTATTCGTGACTAAGTCATGATTACTTCCCATGATTAACATATCATCTACGTATAGAAAGACGATCACGTAATCATTAGGTGTGCCTTTTACGTATACGCATTTATCACATTCATTAATTCTGAAACATTTGACAACATTGTTCTGTCAAATTTTTCATGTCACTGCTTTGGTGCTTGTTTAAGCCCATACAGTGACTTAATGAGTCTACACATTTTTTTCTCCTTTCCTGGAGCGACAAACCCTTCAGGTTGCTCCATATAGATTTCTTCATCTAACTCACCTTTTAGAAATGTTGTATTGACATCCATTTGATGTATTTCTAGACCTTTAAATGCAGCAATAGCAATGAGCACTCTAATAGATGTGATCCTAGTCACAGGTGAATATGTGTCAAAAAAAATCAAGGCCTTCTATCTGTCTAAACCCTTTAGCCACCAATCTGGCCTTGTACTTGTCAATAGATCTGTCTGCTTTATACTTTCTCTTCAGCATCCATTTGCAGCCCAAAGGTTTGCTACCCGCTAGGAGATCAACCAACTCTCACGTGTGGTTGTGCAAAATAAACTCTATTTCGCTATTGATAGATTCTTTCCAAAATGGAGCTTTTGGAGAGGACAAGGCTTCACTTATTGTTCTCGGTTCGTTTTCTAACATATAAGTCATAAAATCAGGACCATAGCTTTTAGATGTTTTAACCCTTTTACCGCGTCTAGGTTCTTCATCTTCCTGATGATTATCCTTTGCAGCTTCATAGGTTCTTTTAAGGGAACCAGATTCTTTCCTTTCTTTGCAAGGATATATGTTTCAAAGAATACTGATTTCCTTGATTCAATTATCATATTTTCATTAATATCAGGAATTGAAGACTTATGTACTAAGAAGCGATAGGCACTACTGTTGTACGCATATCCAATGAATATCTTTACTTGTTTAGGTTTAGGTACTTCTACCATTGTTAAACACCCCCACACTTTTAGGTATTTGCAGGAAGGCTTTCGACCTTTCCATAACTCAAAAGGGGTTTCATTTCTACTTTTATGAGGTAACTTGTTTAATATATGAGTTGCTGAGAGGATTGCATCCCCCCACAAATTCTATGGTAAACCAGAACTGATCAACATGGCATTCATCATCTCCTTAAGAGTACGATTTTTGCGTTCAACAATTCCATTTGATTGTGGTGAATAAAGAGTTATTGTTTGATGAATGATGCCTGAAGAAGCACAAAATTCGTCAAATGGAGCTCCATATTCTCCACGTCTATCACTTCGGATAGTTTTTATTTGTTTTCCAAGTTGATTTTCAACCTCAAGTTTGTAGATTTTAAAAGTTTGTAGAGCTTCATCTTTACTTCTTAGTAAGTAGACTATGCAGTATCTTGTGCGGTCATCAATAAAAGGAATGAAGTACTTTTTACCACCTCTAGTTTGCACAAATTTTAAGTCACATATATCGGTGTGAATTAAGTCTAGAGGTTCAGTGTTTCTTTCTACAGAAGGAAACGGTAATTTGGTTAATTTAGCCTCTACACAAATCTCACATTTATTTTGAGATTCGATATTGAATGAAGGCAATAACTCTAAGTTTACTAGTTTTCATAGAGTCTTGAAGTTAACATATCCTAATCTAACATGCCATAAATCTGAACACCCAACCAAGTAAGCAGAAGTAATAGTTTTATTATTTTTTTCAAGGTTACGTTTTACAGTCATGACATTCATCTTGTACATGCGGTTGACCGCGTAACCTTTACCAACAAATTGCCCATTCTTAGTGAGCACGAATTTACTAGACTCAGACACTAGTCTAAGACAACTTGCATCAAGTGCATAACCAGATACTAAATTCTTTCGAATATCTGGAACATGCAGTACATCAACCAAAGTTATCTCTCTGCCCGAAGTCATCTTTAGCACCACTCTTCCACTTTCGATGATGTCGGACGTTGTAGAGTTCCCCATGTACAACATTCGGTTGTTGAACGAGTCGTATGTGGAGAACATGTCTCGGTCAGAACAGACGTGGCTGGTGGCGCCGGTGTCGACAAACCACTCCTTTGGATGGTCCACCATGTTAGCCTCGAAGACAACTGCAGTAAGCATTAAGTCACTCATGTCGACCGGAACGCTCTTGTCCTGAACCACAACAACCTGGTTGGACTGGTTTTGGTTTTGGTTGTCTTTCTTCGAGAGTCGGCAGTCTTTAGCCATGTGGTTCGGCTTTCCACAGCTGTGGCAGTTCCCTTTGAACTTCTTTTTCTTCTTTTGTTGGCCTCCACCGTTGCCTTGGTTCTTTCTTTTCTTAGAGTTGGGCTTGTGTTCCACCACATTGGCTCTAACCTCCATTTGTATCTGCTTTGGCTTGGCCTCAGACATTCGATTATCTTCTTCAATCCGAAGTATGACTATTAAGTCTTCAAGATTCATCTCCTTGCGCTTGTGCTTGAGATAGTTCTTGAACTCCTTCCAGGACGGTGGTAACTTCTCTATCATAGCAGCAACTTGGAAGGATTCACTGAGTTTCATATCCTCTGCATCTAGGTCATGTAGGATGAGTTGCAACTCTTGAACCGCACTCGTCATCGTCTTCAAGTCGGTCATTTTGAAGTCCAGAAATTTGCCGACGATGAACTTCTTCAACCCATCATCTTCTGTTCTGTACTTCTTGTCAAGGGACGTCCAGAGTTCCTTTGACGTCTTGATGGTGGAATAAACGTTGTACAGTGAGTTATCTAATCTACTCAAGATGTAGTTCGTGCACCTAAAGTCACTTTGACTCCAAGCGTTGAAGGCAACCCTTGGACGAGGATCAGTCACGTCTTTTGCCACCACAGGAACATCTTCAGTCACCATCCTTGACAGGTTCAAGGTCGTAAGGTAGAACAGTATCTTTCGTTGCCACCTTTTGAAATCAGTGCCGAAAAAATTTTCCGGCTTTTCACCGCCACCATGAACAGGCGATATCGTAACCATATCTTTCTGAAATACACAAGCAGAATATCATTTTAAAATTGTTGATCGTATCAGGTGTAAAACAGAAAACAAACCAGATTTAAAGTCGAGGCAAGAGTTGAACTATTCCTCTTTAAAATGATATTTGCCCCGCTCGGTGCTTACGGTTTGATCTTCTTAATATGGCAGCACTTCGAATATTAAGAAACGGCTAACTAAAAAGATTGTTTTGAACTCTCGGAACAAAACAGACAGAAAGTTGGCCTTGGGGTTGACTCGATGGACATGTCGTTTCCATTATTATTTTATGAACATTTAGGGAAGCCCAATCTCAATCTCAAGTCCTAGTCCACGCCCACGCCCACGGCCCGTGGCCCACGACCTGACCCAGGCCCGAGACAGACGGCGGCGGTGCGCGTGCGCGTGTGGGCTTAAATTGAAGCATAGCCCATCTAAGTCTTCTCCCCTTCAAAGACTTGTGGTACCCCTTGGGACCCAAACCCCTATCACAAACAAACAACTTATTATGTGTACTAGTTTAGCTCAAACTTTCCATGTGGGATGGTGACTTTTCACCTTCCTACCTATTTCTTTTCATTTCTTCAAGATAACTTATTTCAACTAGCTTACTAGTTCATTTAATTTCTCATTCATCCTACAATAGTTTTGAATAATTAAATATACTAGATTCATCTAAACGAAACGTAGATTTTATTAAGCTAAAGAAGTTCCTCTTTATAAAAGAGGAACCTACTCAAATAAATTATCAAAAACATGGAAATTCATAATTTTCCAACAAAATAAACCTCGTAACAGATTGAGCATTATATACTCTCTAGATTGTATTATTCACAATACAATTTAAACCTGCATTTACCTCACCCCATGAAATATAAACAGATTTATGAACTATTTTAACGTTGGTATGTACATAATATTAAAACAAAAACACAATGGCAGTTTTATTAATTGGAACAAAGAAAAAAAAAATCTCCTAAGAAACTAACATAAATAAATCTGAAACGTATTCACATTCCAAGAAGAGAAACAAATCTGATATAGAACTACGTAGATTTTTTTAGTAGCAAAATATGCATATAGATGCAATATAAAATTAGTAAATAAATTCGGATATATATATATATATATATACACGTGATTTGGTTGAAAGTCTTCTAGATGATTTATTGAAAGCCTTGATTGTAGCGAAAAAACAAGCAATGCACTATTTAGTTTTAAAGTTATTTGTTTAAAAGTATTGGTGTTGAAAGATAAGCACGAAGTAATTTTAATTTTCAAAGATAATAAAACTATAATAATAAAATTTTAATAACAATGTGAATACGTTTCAAAAGTATTGGTGAAAGATCTTAGAACTATTCTACTCATTATTGAATGTAGTTATACTTGACAGTAGTTCCAACTGCACTCATGGGTAGGACAGACTGATGTATTTTTATGTTTTAAAACCAGTTTTCTGTTGCAACTAATAGAATAAAGTTAAACATAAAACAGTAAAGAACATAAAAAGTTTTTAACGTGGTTCGGTCCAAATGGTCCTAGTGCACGGGGTTTGCACCCAAATGTTGACTCAAACAATACCCTACTTAAGAATTACAATGTAGGTTTTACATCAACCCAAATCTTAGACTCCCTCTAATATTTGCAGTTGCAGTACCTATCCCTTAACTTATTTTCGGTGTACTCAATTGAGTCGAAGAACACATCAAGCTACTCCAGAGTTCCTCTGACTTGATGCTCTTCTCTAAAAGACTTTGACTCGATACAGGACTGAAATCACAAACTGTCCTTTTCAAAGTGTCCTTCAATTGTGTCGAGTCTTCTCCTTATATAGGCACGAGCAGAATCTCTGCAGATCTTCAGTTGCAACCCTCGCAGATATTCTTTCTTTAACAGATAAGATCTACATATCTCCAGTTGCAATCCACGCGGATCTTCTTTCCTTATCTAACTAGAAACGCTGGCACGCGGTCCCCGCGTGATTAAGAATTTATTTTAATTTATATGGTAAAAGAATAATTTAAATAAGCAAAGATTAAATAAATAAGGATAGAGACTTTATATAGAAAGTTTTAAATTTTGGAAAACTAAATATTCAATCACAATAATTACTATAGTTATTGATTCTACTTAAATTATAAGGCTAAATTATGAATTCAATAATTAAACTATTGTGCTAACAATAAAATTATAAGGCTAAAATCGAAAATCAAAAGTTTGGTGTCACAGTTTGTCTTTCTTTATATAATAATATAGATATTCTGCAAGATAAATCTGAATATATCCAATGTACATGCCTATTAAATATGTCTAGATACACAATAAGGAGATAATATTAAACAAAGATAATCTTGGAAAATCTTGAAAGTCTATCTTAAAAAGATAAGGAAAATATATAAAATATATTCCATAAAAACATCTGACTTTCTATATCTCAACAAAAGATATTTGACGAAGATTCTTCCCTTAACGATCAGATATCAATTTATATTTTAAAGAAAAACAAAATATTTTTCTTTTAAATATAATTTCCAGAATACAGAATCAAGGGAATATTCTGTTTCGTCAAAACGCTGATTTGCGTTGTTGCAACTGAACTGTCTGGATGACGTTGCAACTGACAGATTCACTGTTTAAAAATATCGTGACTTTCTTGCATAAACAGGCATTGAATACTTTCCAACATATAATCAATCAACATGATTTATGAAAGATATGCAACACAATAAGGAAAGTCAATTACATCACAACCCAAAGGGCAAGTCAATCAAAAGGAAAGTTTTCCTTCTTTTAAGATTATCACAATAATAAGCATGAAAACATTTGACCAGCAAAAAAGATAATATTCCATAAATTGAATTCCTAAATAAGGCAATCAAAGATTTCATTCAATTAATGGAAACTATATCTCACTTAATTTCTTTTATTAAATCAATTGAAATTGATTTAAATAATTTCCAAAACGATGTCAAACATAATCTCCAATTTATTTACGTGGAAATAACATTGGTCCTAACAATTGACATTGATTTAAATAATTTCTAAAACGGTGTCAAACATAATCTCCAATTTATTTACGTGGAAATAACATTGGTCCTAACAATTGATGTTGAAAGATAAGCACGAAGTAATTTTAATTTTCAAAGATAATAAAACTATAATAATAAAATTTGAATAACAATGTGATTACGTTTCAAATTAGGACTATATAATATTAAATAAATACAATAAAAGTGGTGGTGTTAAAGATAATCATAATCGCGAAGTTTCGTTGTTATTATTTGCGTAAGAGAGAGAATTATATTTTGGGCTTAATTGTAGGGGAAAGATAGAACCATGGGTCCTTAAAAGTAGAAAATTTAAACATAATGGGGCCCAACTGTACCACACTTGCTCCCGTCCCACACAAGGGTCGCTCCTCAAGTCAATAAAAGATTAAAATCTTAAAAGTAAAAGTAAAAGTAAGAGGAGCAGACATTAAACGTGTCATGCTACTGTTTGCAGAGAAAAATACAAACCAAACAAGAAGTTAATTGGTTTACTTTCAGTCAACCAAATACTATTAAGTTGACAGGTTATAATTAACTTCGCAACCTATTCATCTCTTGATGGAAAAATGATGTACCCAACTAAAGGCAAAAGGAAGATAAAATAACACAATAATAATTAAACGCTTGTTGATTCCGCTGAATACCAAAAAATTGACGAAAATTGAGAAAATTATCAAGTTTAGTTTTTTTATTTAATCAACAACTTACCCTAACTAAAAAAAATGCCAAAATTATAAAAGACTCTTAAATTAACTAAATAAAACATAATAAACTCCATATTTGACACTTAAATTTTTGAGTTTGTCTAAAATCACGTGGGCGTAAAGGCGAAAGTCTTTACGTTTTGCTTAGGAAGCAGTTTTCACTTGAAAAAGTAGTATCTTTTGTCAAAAACGAGTTCCGTTAACTTTCAGGTCAAAGCTCGACTCGCTTGAACATCTAGTTAATTATTTTCGATCAAGAAACACCCATATTTGAGATCTCCATCAGAAAGAGAACCCACAACTTTACTTAGTCCATTTTACATTAAGTATGAAAATTCTTTAACTTAGACACAAGGAAGATCTGGCTATTGAAAAACTGAAAAATAGATAGTAACGACAATAAACGGTAATACCCCATTTTCATTATATGATTCTATAAACTTATTTGATATGTACTTTGGTTTATATATGTTTCAACATAATTGCACCTATATTGATTGGTTAGAGTAAGAAATTGAATTCTCTCATTGAAATATATTGCACCAATAAACCCGATAGAGCAAATGTGCATGCATGGTTAGTACTAAGTTGGAACCAAACCAAGATAATTACTGGACAGGCCTTTCAATAATACATACAGATTTCACAATTAATTCTTTTACTGTGACAAATGACAAATCCCTGTTTGACCGTACATGACTTTTTAAAAGCTGAATCGATCTCAAGTCTTCTGCCAACAGAATAACCACAAGTAGTTTTGTTTACTTTGAGTCCATCAGTCTCTTGCAAACCACAAACTTATTCATTGCAATGAGAATCCTATTATACACTTCATGGCTTCTCTTGATGTTGTCCCTGTTCCATATCTTTACCGTTTCATTCGTTTCTGGTCAGTGTCTGAATGATCAACAATCCTTGCTGCTGCAGTTGAAGAACACCCTCTCTTTTAATTTGTCAGTCTCGACAAAGCTCGTGCGCTGGAATCCTAGTGTCGATTGTTGCAGTTGGAGCGGCGTGGCTTGCGATGGTTCCGGACATGTGATCGCTTTGGAGCTCGATCACGAGTCTATTGTCGGAGGGATCGAGAATTCGACTAGTCTGTTCGGTTTTCGGAATCTTCAAAAGCTGAATTTGGCTAACAACAGCTTTCAGGGTGTTCGAATCCCGACGGGGCTCAGGAATCTTACCCGTTTGACTTGTCTGAATCTGTCAGATGCCGGATTTGTTGGACAGATTCCAATCGAACTTTCTGAAATGCGGAGTTTGATTAGTCTCGATCTCTCCAGCCAATTCGAGGCCATTGTACCGCTGAAGCTCGAGAACCCGAATTTGCAGATGCTTGTTAGAAATCTTACAGGTTTGAGAGAACTTTATCTTGATGATGTTTATATTTCATCTCAGGGGAGTGAATGGTGGCAAGATTTATCTTCATCTTTACCTGATTTACGAATTTTGAGTTTGCGCAATTGTGGACTATCGGGCGCGCTGAATTCTTCCCTTACACAGCTGCAATCTCTTACGGTGCTTCGTCTCGACGGGAACAACTTATCAGCAACAAATCCGGATTTCCTCGAGAATTTTCAGAACCTGACAATCTTGAGCCTCAGCTTATGTTCTTTGGAAGGTTACTTCCCTGAGAATATTTTCCAGTTACCAACTCTAAAATATCTGGACCTATCATACAATGAATTACTCCGCGGCACCATACCCGATTTTCCTGTAAGTGGATCTTTCACGACTATACTGCTTAGCTACACTAACCTCTCAGGTTCATTACCGGACTCCATTGGCAACCTTCCAATGCTGTCTAATATCGACCTGTCTAATTGCAGTTTCAGTGGAGTGGTTCCATCCGTAATAGGCTACTTAACGGAACTGGTTTATCTGGACTTTTCAGACAATTTCTTCACGGGATCAATCCCAGTGTTTCCCAAGTCGAAGAAACTTACGCACATAGACCTTAGTCGTAACAGTCTCAATGGTTCACTTTCGTCTACACATTTTGATGGCCTCTCCAATCTTTCATATTTAAACCTTGGTAACAATTTGTTGAACGGGAGCATTCCATCGTCTCTCTTCAGTCTCCCAGCATTGCAGATACTACTGCTCTCTAACAATAAATTTAGCGGCCAAGTGACCGAATTTTTCATTAACGCCTCTAGCTTGGAAACACTAGATTTGAGCAGTAATCAGCTTGAAGGTGCTATTCCAGAGTCTTTCTTCAAACTTGAAAGGCTTAATGTGCTCTCACTTTCTTCAAACTTCTTCAATGGCACCATGAAACTGGAAAAGATCCAAGGCCTTCAAAATCTTACAAGTTTAGACCTTTCTTACAACAAGTTGTCAGTGTCCGTAAGCAGCAATAATTCAGAAATCTTCCAGTTTCCCCAACTCATATGGCTATATCTAGCTTCCTGCAACCTCTCCGCATTTCCGAATTTGAGAAACCAAACCAAACTGTCGTTTTTAGACCTCTCAAACAACAAGTTGACAAGGGATATACCTAGTTGGATATGGGGCGTCGGTAGTGGAACGTTGTATTTTTTGAATCTTTCGCACAATTCTCTGGTGGATCTGCAAAGGCCTTATAATTTTCCAAGTTTTCTCAGTCTGTTAGACATACATTCAAACAATCTTACTGGAAAGTTTCCCATTCCCCCAGCATCAGCTTTCTATGTGGATTACTCAAGCAATAACTTTCAAGGGCTTATTCCAACTGATATCGCCAACTTCAATTCCTCTGCTGTGTTCGTTTCTTTGGCAAATAATGGGCTCACAGGAGCAATTCCCACGTCCATTTGTTATTCTTCTTTTTTAGAAGTTCTTGACTTATCTGGAAACTCCTTGAGTGGTGGCATACCGTCTTGTCTACTGCAAAACTTCGAGTTTCTTAGTGTACTGAATCTAGGCAGAAACAACATTAGTGGCGAAATCCCTGATACTTATTCAGTAAATTGTGGCTTGAAAACTCTAGACCTCAGCTCAAACAATCTAAAAGGGAAGATTCCAGCATCACTAGCCAACTGTACAATGCTACAAGTAATGAATGTCGGAAACAACAATATCGACGATAGATTCCCATGCATGCTGAAAAATTCATCAAGATTGCGAGTTCTTGTTCTGCGCTCCAACAATTTTCACGGCAACATCATGTGTCCTGGGGCCAACCAAAGCTGGCCAAATCTTCGAATCATCGACCTAGCTTCCAATAGATTCAACGGTTACCTTGAGCCAAGATTCTTCTCAAGTTGGAGAGGAATGGCAATCAACACCAACGCACAATTAACTCGCGGGAACCAGAACCACACTTTTCTTGAGTTGAATGAGTTGTACTACCAGGATACAGTAAGTGTAACCATGAAAGGGCTAGAGATGGAGCTTCAGAAGATGTTGACAATCTTTTCTTCCATGGATTTATCGTGTAACGATTTTCAGGGTTCGATACCTGATACAATCGGAGAACTGATCTCACTCTATGGGCTAAACCTATCGCACAATTCTTTTAGTGGGTCCATTCCAAGATCAATAGGAAACTTGACACATCTTGAGTCATTGGACCTGTCAATGAACGAGCTAACAGGGGAGATCCCACAAGTGCTCACAAGTTTGACGTTCCTCTCGTCCTTGAATCTTTCCTACAACAAACTTGTCGGAAGGATACCAACAGGTTCTCAATTCCAAACATTTTCGCCAGAAAGCTTTGTAAGTAATGTGGGACTGTGCGGGTTTCCCCTGAACGTATCCTGTGATTTCAACCAACCAGAACAAGAATCTGGACAAGAGCGCGAAAGTTCAGTCAGGAATGAGATAATCATAGGCGCTGCAGTTGGATTCTTTGTGGGCGCAGGTGTCGTTTATTTGCCACTCTTCTTCTCTAGAAGATGGAGTGAGTGGTCTAACAACCTCGTCAATAAGTTCGTGGTCATGATTCAAAATTGGTATGGTCTCTAAGGCCTTTGGAGGCACTAGTAGTAGCAAATCATGTGTAATAAAAATGGGAATTAATGATCTGCATATATAGGATGGTAAAACTCACTTTGATCATTCTCCAACAAGATATAAACTTCATGATCATTTCCACTTTTACAAGTAATGCATTATACTTATTACAGCTTAATTACTTTTATTTGGGTGATTGGGTTTAATTTATTGATAGCATATATAGACATATGTAGGTTCATATTCAAGAAGTGTTTTGTCACAATTCAATTATATACTAAATTACTAATGAATGGATTAAACTTAACGTGTAATTTGGCATATTACAAAATAAAATTAGAACGTAAAGCATAATTAAACATATAATGATTGATCCGCAGTGTAAAATGAAATAAATTGTACGAAATACAAGTATATGATAACATTGATGGAGATAGTCATGATCTTCCAAGACAAGATGGGATCTTATTACAAAACAATGAATGAATGTATAATTACTAGGGTTTACAATAAAGCATATATATACAAGACAACTAAAACACTAAACTACCCTTAACACAATTAATATACAAATAATAATATGCCAACACCCCCCCCCCCCTCCTCCTCAAACTCGAGAAGGTACTGCAATAAGTAACGAGAGTTTGCCAACAAAGAAGTTGTGTCGTTGAATCGTATGTGCCTTCGTAAAGAAGTCAGCCAACTGCATCGAAGACGAGATGAACGGTCGAGAGATAACACCATGCTGAAAATGATGTCGAGTCACATGACAATCGATCTCAATATGTTTGGTACGCTCATGAAAAATAGAGTTATGGGCAATCTGAACAACACTTTTGTTATTACAATGCATGGGTGTGGGGGATGACAACAACACCCACATATCACCTAACAACCGTCGTAGCCAAACAAGTTCAGTTGTGGTGGAAGCCATAGCACGATACTATGCCTCGGTAGAAGAACGAGAAACATCATCTTGTTTCTTGCTTTTCCAAGAGATGAGAGAATCACCTAGAAAATACAGTATCCAGTGGTAGATTTTCGATCGGATGGATCACTAGCCCAGTCTGCATCTGTATATGCTCGAAGTTCTAATGAAGACCTCGAAGGAAACAATAGACTCTGAAAAATAGTACCATAAAGATAACGAAGAATGCGAGTAACAGCAGCCCAATGATCAGAGGTAGGTGCAACAACAAACTGGCTAATAACATGGACCGCATAAGCAATATCCGATCGGGTAATAGTCAAGTATACCAAACTACCAACAATAGACCTGTACAAAGTGGAATCCGAAAGAAGTGTATCCAGTAGGAGTATAACGAACATTTATCTCTAAAGGAATAGCAGCAACACGAGTGTCTGTAAGACGAGCTCTCTCTAAAATATTTGAAGTATACTTCGACTGAGACAAAAGATAGCCCTTTGGAGATGAGGCGACTTCAATACCTAAAAAGTAACGAAGAGGACCCAAATCCTTCATATCAAACAAACGAGATAATGTGTGTTTCAACACCTTAATATCCTCAACATCGTCACCTGTAATAATCATATCATCAACATACAATAAAAGCATTATGCGACCAGCAGAACTGCATTTAACAAATAAGGATGAATCATTAGGACTAGAGGAGAAGCCAAGAGAACAAACAGCTGTAGAAAACTTCTCAAACCAATCTCTTGGAGCTTGCTTAAGCCCATATAATACTTTCTCAACTCTACACACCTGCCCTTTGTCATGAGGAACACCCGGAGGAGGTGTCATGTACACATCCTCATGTAAATAACCATTCAAGAATGCATTTTTCACATCCATCTGTGAAATATACCATTGACGTACTGATGCAACTGCAATAAGAACTCTGACAGATGTCATCTTAGCAACATGAGCAAAGGTCTCCTCATAATCCATGTCATATTGTTGAGCAAATCCTTTTGCCACTAGATGAGCCTTATATCGCTCAAATGAACCATCAGCTTTGGTTTTAATTTTATAGACCCATCGAGAACCAATTGACTTTTTCCCTACTGGAAGAGGAACCAAGTCCCAAGTGAAATTTTTATTCAAAGCTGATAGTTCCTCAACCATATCCTCTTACCAAACAATATCTTGTGCCACCTCAGAATAAGAGGTAGGCTCACAAAGAGGCCAAACAGATGCCAAAAAGGAAACAAAAGGCTGAGAATAACAAGACTAAATGAAATCACGCAGTTGAGTAGACTTACGAGTACGCCTGGGATACCGCTCCTGAGCTGGATCCAAAATCGTAAGAGAAGGGACATGAGGAGGTAACTCTTCAGCAGCACCCAAGTCATCTCCATCTCCATCACCAACACCAATATTGTCATCCCCAACAACATCACCAATACCAATATTCTCACCAGTTGGATCATTAGTTCCAATATCAGAAACATCAAGAGTAAATGGGTCAATGTGAATAATATCAGACCGTGTCACATTATGGGAGCTTCTCGGAATGGAAAAATATGGAATATGCTCAATAAAGTGAACATGAGGAGAAACATAACATTTTCTAGCAACTAGATCATAACACCGATAACCCTTCTGACCATTTCCATATCCCAAAAAGACACATATTGCAACACGTGAAGATAACTTAGTTCTCTCAACATGTGGACGAAGAACAAAACATGTGGACCCAAAAACCCGCAAATGAGAATAATCAGGAGTTTGACCAAATAACTTAGCATATGGAGAGATACATGCGTTCTTGGAAGTTGGAACTCTATTTATGATATAAACAACAATGTGAACTGCTTCTCCCCAATACTCACTAGGTACACTAGCAGACAAAAGCATAGAACGTGCCGTTTTAACAATATGCCTATGTTTTCTTTCCGCCACACCATTTTGCTGAGGTGTGTCTGTACAAGATGATTAGTGCACAGTACCATCACTAAGAAGAGTGTCAGAGAGTGCATTACTCGTATATTCCCCACCCAAATCAGATCTAAAACGTTTTATGACTTTAGAGTGTTGAGTTTTCACATATGCAGCAAAATGAGCATAAACGTCAATGAATTCAGAACGATTTTTCATCAAGCAAACCCAACAATAACGAGTATAGTCATCAATGAAAGAAACATAATATCGTGACCCTCCCCCCCTCCCTTGTAGGAATAGGGGCAGGTCCCCAAACATCAGAATAAATCAAATCAAATGGTGCAAAAGAAGTGGATGTACTGTGATTAAAAGGTTTTGCAGAAAACTTCCCAAGTTTACATCAACTACAGTCAGAAATATCATGAGATTGCAAGTCTCCCAAAACACCACTATTACATAAAAATCTCAGACAAGATCCAGATACATGACCTAGTCTAGAGTGTCATACGTAAAACTTCGAAGAAGAAGAATTCAAATAAAATGTCGATAAATTAATACTCGTAGCTGCAAACTGACCATCAACCTTCATGCCATCCAAAACATAAAGTCCCCCCTCTCTACTTCTAGTCCCAAGTATTCTCTTTGATTTCATATCCTGCACATGACAAGAAGTAGAGGAAAAGTGAACATCAAGACCACGATCACACAATTGACCAACATAAATAAGATCCATAGTCAATTTAGGAATACAATAAACATCAGGTTGGGAGATATTTTATGTTTGAATTGTACCAACACCTACCACTGGCATAGGAGTGCTATCAGCAGTCATAACAGATGTAGGTGGTAACACATGAGACATAGATACAAATGAGTTGCGATCAGGAGACATGTGATGAGATGCTCCAGAATCCAACACCCATAAGGACGAGTTTCTACCTGATGTGGATGGAGCAGGCACAACATATGGTGGAGACTGGTTTTTGTTTGCCTGAAGAAGGTTCTGCAATAGATTAACCAAAGATGCATTGTCTGACAAAGATGAATCGACAGAAGTTGGATCCAATGTAGGCATGACAACAGCTGTATTAGGCTGTCCTCCAAAACGAAGATTATGTGAATATGAAGGTTTGTCACTTGGCCTCTTTCCATATTCTTGTTGTTGTTTGCCTTTCTGGTTCAATAAAGAACACTGATTCTTCCAATGACCATTTTCTTGACAATAGCGACACTCATCCTTATCATAACTCTTTTGTTTAGATCTGATATGACTAGGTTGAGTAACCAAAACAGAACCAACATGAGTGGACTTCTCAATTTGAGTCTTGAGGCGGGTTTTTTCAGCCAACAATTCATGCACAACTGAATCAACTGAAGGCAAAGGAGTATAGTGCAGAATTGATGCCTTCATACTAGGAGCGGAGATTGTACAACAGTTGAACCAAACGTTGTTGTTCTCGCCTTTCAATATACGGGTCGAATGCTTCCAGTTCAGCGCATTCTGCCATAGCCAACTGATCCCAAAAGTTTGTCATCTCAGAATAAAACTCTTGAACACTTTGATCGCCCTGTGTAAGAGCATGAATTTCTCCTTCAAGTTGATATTGAACAACAAAGTTGGACCTCACATACAACCTCCCCAAATGGTCCCAAACTTCTTCCCAGTATCAAACTTAGCTAACTGAACACCAATCTTATGCTCAACAGAATTGTTAATCCAAGTAATAATTTTAGAATTATTGGTATCCCACACATCCAATAACTCAACAAAATTAACATCATATGACTTAGGAGCAACCAAAACACCAGAAATATAATTCCACATCTTCTTCCCTTTTAGAAAGTTTTTCATAACATAACTCCAATACCCATAGTTTTTCTCATCAAAACGAACACTAATCGACTGCAACGAATCATCCCCTCCCGTCATATTAAGAGAAATCGAGAATTGCAGCAATACACAAAGCAAGATTAACCCAGAAACATAATTGGAGCAACAAATCGAACAAAAATTGCACCAAATCAAAATCAAAATTAACACACCAACAAATTCAGAGAGTGCAACGGATTACCAGAAATCAGTAGCAATACAAAGACGTGGTGTCGTGTTGGCCTACCGGTTGGGTCAGAGATTTGGCTCTGATGTCATGATAACATTCATGAAGATAGCCATGATCTTACAAGACACGATGTGATCTTACAAAACAATGAATTAATGTATAATTACTAGGATTTACAATAAAGCATATATATACAAGACAACTAAAAGACTAAATTACCCTTAACACAATTAATATACAAATAATAATATGCGAACAGTATACAATGATATAGTTAATGAGAAAGATCGAGATATTTGATGACTTACGCCACGAAAAGAAATTAGAAGAAAGAAGGAAATTTCCACATTACAGACACTAATTAGAAGAAAGAATGATTAAAGGGGCTGTCAATTGATGACTTATACATGTTGCACAGACAAAATATTCCATTTTTCCTATGAACAAGAAAAACTAGAAAGAATGCGTGTCACTATAAGTACTTTAAACTACTGGCCAAGTCTTTTTTATTTTCTTCTTATTTTTTGTTATTTCTGGCCACACGCAAGTCATCGTTTCCCAAGTCAATCGAAGCTTAGGAAAAATAAAAAAATAAAAAAATAAAAAAGGGGACCAGATATTATTTGCACATAAAAGACAAACCAAAATTAAGTTGATGGATTGTAACTTCACAACCTTTTCACCGTTATGGGAAAGGAAACCAAGAAAATTAATTAGTCTGGAATATTAAGTAGCACTTGATTATACTTGCATGAGAAGCATGAAAAGCATAAATCAGTTTAAGGCAAATATCATTTTTCTGAATGACATAAAAATGGGAGTTGAAATGTATTCACGTACTTTTCTTGATTCTATTGGGTGTTTAAACCTCCATTTTTGACTGTTACAATAACTAATATTATATTTGTACAGGCTGGTACACGATCGGAAAATTAAAAGAAAAATTGGGTATTCACCACTTGGGAGGTCGCGAACAAGATATACCCAATCAAGACAAGCACGGGTACTCAAAAACAGGCGTCTCTTTTTGTGGATTTTAATACTCAGATCCACCACGTTCCAAGTACCATATATAGATTCTTTTTTCTTTCGAACAATGACCATTGTCATAAGTTATCGTTAAATAACTGTTTTAGTACACGAAATATGAGAATTAAAAATACGAGTTTACAACATTTTTTAAGTCAAACAAAAGTGGTGGTTATATCCACGTTGGGCAAATATCGCATGAGTGGTACGTCGAATATGTTGTGCTTAGTTGTCCTTCAGTAGCCCCAACATTGGAAACCCCAAGTTTTGCTAGATAATCTGGTGTCATGATTGATTTTTTGTTAATAAGAAATACATGTGAGTGTGACACTGGTGAAGTTAGATAATCTAGTTTCAATTTCCCTCAGAAGACTGACAAGATGTGCTAGTGTTTTATGTAGCTTGGAAAGACAATTGAGCATGAAACGAGAATATGTAGTAAATATGAGAGCACAAATCTCTAGAGTTTAGACTAAGCTAGAATCAAATCGTCACGGATAGTCCAAAACTCAGGGTGTCCACGATAACAGGAGGATAGTAAGAATATAAAGGTTGAGAAATTCAAGTTGTAAGCTTTGATGTATCCTTATCAGTGGCAACAAACAAATTCTGTAAACTCTGATTTCTTTTAAGAGAGAAGATCAACTGACTTTGAAATCGAGAACTAACTTGTACATTCAATCATCACTCCTAGCCTAACATTTTTTTTTCTTCTATTTTCACTTTTCAGCCTCAACTTGCATTCCCTCAGATAATGATATAATTAAATCTAGATAATGATATAATTAAATCTCTCAAAATAATTAGTTCTCTGCCAGAAGCGAAAAAGTCGAAAGAACATTAACAGGCAGCCAACAACCAAGCTTAAGATCTTTCAAAGTATTTGCACAATAGTTCTTAAATAAACCTAGGACAGATTGAGCATTACTCTCTAGGTGAAGAGCGATATAATACAACAACAAACTGGAGCATGGGACAATTAAATATCAATGGTTAGTGCTTCAAGTTTATATTAGCTTCCTCCTAAGAGAAAATTGATGCTAACTTCTTAGCACTTATGTTATCATAATTGTATGACAAGTAACCAAAAACAATAAAAATAAATTAAGGGCTACCAAAAAAAAAAAAAAAAATTAAGAATATAAACGACAATAAACTTCACAAACTTCATTTCTTTGGTCTTTTTATGTGAGAGGATTAAGGATTTCCCCATTTAGCTATGCCATACTAATAAACCATCTAAAACGGAAAGTACATGTACACCAAATTCTATAACCAAACAAACAATTTCTGTGGAACCGCTAAATAGAAAGATTTACTCCAGTTTCATCACGTCTCAAACCTATCTCAAAAAGAAGAGTAGAAGCGAGTTTCAGTAATGAGATTCTTGCATACCCACGCAATTCACTTTACAACAGTGTGAAAGTTAAATTACAATTGAATGCCGAACGTAAACACAGAATGGAGTATCATTGTCATTCACATCTTTGTAACAAACCAAATTCCATGCTTCCTTTCCCAATTTAAGCAACAAGAGTGACGAGGTGTTTATTTACAGCACAAAACTCAGATTTTAAGCTCATCGGTTAAACATAAATCGCTCTTTCACAAATCAATACCTTCTCATGCATTTATCCCAGAAATACCTTGGTTGCGTAAGTCCTCAACATGAAGGCATTTTAGGTTCTCTCATTCTTCTACAAGGATTTCATTCAACAAAAGAAGATCACTAGTCATGGTATCTACGACAGTGAGACCCCACGTTGTACCAACAAGTGCAAGCAAAATTGGCATCAATAACTCTCTGAGAGTGGAGGATATTATACGCATGATGATTTTCCATGGGAGTTGAGTGGTTTGCATACAGAAGGCTGTATCAGCCAAGATGTACGAACCAAATGTTTGTCTGCCATTTTTTTGTTTCTGAATAATAGCACAATCCCGAGACAATCCCACCTAGACCTTGTCTCTTCTACTTAGCTTTGCCTTAGTTTGTCAACAGAATTCAACCTATATATAGTCATGATCAATGATATATAAATGAGCTTATCTCTAAATTTGTGAGTAAAGCGTAAAAAATATTAAACATCACATGAGAGATTGGTGCTGATTGATATGAATATGATGGAGCTATTAATAATCGTGCTTCTGTCTTTCTTTCTCCTCCTAACAACAATCCTTATGCTCATTATTTCTTGGAGAATTACAATACTTTATTATGATAAGTACTTATCCAATAAGTCAAAACAAATATACGGTAACGCAAAACTCCTTTTAGGCGAAATTGGGCGTGGCCAGTTGTGGGAGAAACCCTGGAATTGATTTCGATGGGCCGGAAAGGAACCCCCGAGAAATTCTTCGAAGACCGAATGAACAAATACTCGTCTCATATCTTCAAAACTTCCCTATTCGGTGAAAAAGTGGCGATCCTTTGCGGAAGTGAAGGAAACAAGTTTTTGTTCACCAACGAGAATAAGCTTGTCGTGCACCGGTGGCCTAGAAGTGTACACATACTTTTCGGTACGATGCAAAATATACACAAGTTTCTTCTGTCATTCTTGAAACCTCGTAGATTGCAAAACTATGTAGGAGTTATGGATTGCATTACTAGACAACACGTCGAAACCCACAGGATGAATGGAGATGATCAAGTTGCTCTTGTCTTGCCCCTTGCAAAGCAATACACATTTGATGTCTCTTGTAAATTGTTCTTAAGCATTCAAGACTCGGACAGCGTGGCAAAGCTAGGGAAATTATTCGATGATGTAATGACTGGCATCGTATCATTGCCCGTTAATCTGCCGGGGACCAAATTATATCACGGTATTAAGGCCATTCGATTAATAAGAATGGAGCTCATGGAAATAATTAGACAACGACAAAACGATGGTTACAAAAGCAAATCGTTAGATTGTGATGATGATCTTTTGGGGTTTTTACTTGCTACAACAGATGAAAATGGTGGCTTACTCCCTCAGCTTAGTGTTGCTGACATTCTTCTTGGTACATTTATTGCTTCCCGAGAAAATTTAGCCACTCTCATCACTTTTATCATGAAATATCTGGCCGAGATGCCAGAAATTTATGATCAAATTCTCAGAGGTAATTACACGTGTACTGTATAAACTACTTACTGACAAAATTTATGCTACCATGTACGAAGTGCTTGATGCACTAATAGAAGTCATGTACTGATAGTCTCAACACATGATGACTTCGATTTTGCAATTTACGTTAATTGGTAACATAAATATTTTCCTACCAAACATTGTTTATTTCAAATTCTAATAATTTGGCTGTTGAAGTAATTACAATAAGATTGTGCTTATTGTCATGAATATTATTTAAAGTCAGAACAAAGAGAGGTGGCAAATGGAAAATCTAGTGGGGAGGCACTAGATTGGAATGACCTTCAGAAAATGAAGTATTCATGGAATGTAGCTAGAGAAGTTCTGTGGCTGGTACCCCCATTTCCAGGAAGCTATAGAGAAGCCATTACAAATTGCACCTATCATGGTTTCTTTATCCCCAAAGGATGGAAGGTACGTATAATCCATCACTTCGAATTATATGTTTTGATCTTTGGCTATCGCACAATCGCTTCACCTTGACGATCATACTTGTTGAGTCTTGCTTTTGTTTTTTTTTTTTTTTTTGTTGCTTTAACTTTGATCATGTAATCTTATACGTTTTAAGAGTTTTATGGAAATATAAATTACTTCAGATTCTACTTGTACCTACTTGATTAATTTATAACCTCTTATCACATAAATGAGTCATAAAATAAGCTTTCTTAAGATAAAATATACCTTATGGTGAAGGTTTAAAGTTCTTTAATTTCATTTTGCAAAAGAATGAGATAAATACTTATAACTCTAAATATCCCATTGTCATTTGAAAAAGATAGTTGTACTTTGAACTTCATGTACTTATTTATAAGAAACAAAGTTTTTCCTAATTGGGTTGATTTGAGAATTTTGGGTACTTCTGAAACGGTTGATGTTACATCAATATTTTCCAAGTACGTACCCTGGCTAAAGTGAGAACTCAATATTATATTTTTAATGCCATTTTCAAGCAAAAGTTATTTATGACATCCGTGGATCAAAAATATGGTGAAATTGATCTAAATTATATGAAATAATCACCCATTTATAATTTAACCTCATCTAGCGACGCACGCACTACACAGTTACACCAATAATGACCAACAATATGCACCGCATCGTTATGCATGAAATAATCACTAAGGTCAAGCGTGTTACACGGTTTGATGAGTGCATCTTCTTCTTATATACCAAAAGAGTCTTGTTTACTACTATCCATCATATATATTCTAAACGCAATCTTCATGCAATTTTTTCATGAAGCTAAACTGGAATCCATATACTACTCACAAAAATCCCGAGTATTTCCCTGAACCAGAGAAGTTTCATCCTTCAAGTTTCTTCCAATTTCGCCTATGTTCCATTCGGTGGTGGACCGAGAATGTGTCCTGGAAATGAATATACAAGAGTCATAATACTTATACAATATTGTGGTAAGAAAGTTCAAATGGGATAAACTAATTCCTAACGAGAAGATTGTTGTGGATCCATGTGCCAGGCTAGTGAACAGTCTTCCAGTTCGCCTTCATGCCATCTAAAGCATGCATCATATCCATGTTTGCTCGTCATACTATATATATAGGGAATGATGTTTTCATGTAATTTCTGGATTTCGCACGCATGCAATATAAATTATACAGTTCGATATGTTAATTGGCATTACTTCATATATACAAAGTAGTCACAAAAAGACCTTCTTTAAATGTCTTGTTCTAGTTAGCCACATGTGTGATATCTATACACGAACTTGAAGAAACGCGTCAAATTTTATAATGAGCCATCAATAATAAAGTTTGGCAGCTATATTGTTCTAGTCAAAACAATTTAAAAGAAAAAAGATACATTTTCACTATCTCATGAAATTATGAATTAAGATTTAGGAATAAAAGCATCAAGCCCCCTAATTTATGGTGTGTTTTGCGCTTTGATCCTTAAACTATGTTTATCAGCACTTTGGTCCTTAAGATATAGGGTGTCTGTTCGTTTTGGTCCCCTGGTGGTTCTCAGCCAAAATTCGTCAGGATATTCCGTTCACGTGTGGCTCACGCGCGTGCCATAAGAGCATTTTCGTCTAGAAATACGGGACTTTATTTTGTAAAGTTTCACCCATCAACCTATTAGAATATGAGCGATTTGCCCCCTGAACCTATTAAAATGAGCGCTTTGCCCCTTGAAACAAGGTTAGACACTAATCACTTTTTCATATCGCGTATAATGGCCTGTGTATCACTTATACTTTGTATAACCTTATTGAATGAACAAGTTGCAAAACTGATGAAATTCATGGATTTAAGTCATTGTCGCGAACTTCTGAGAACTCTTGGTCTATCGAGTCTTCCTAATCTTAAAAGTTGATTCTTGAAGACTGTATAAGTTTATGTGAGGTCTATAATTCTATCGGAAGTCTCAATCGACTTTATATGTTAAACCCTCAAGATTGCACAACACTAAGAAAACTTCCTGAAACCATTACCAAGCTGAAACATCTCAAGATATTAATCCTCTTTGGTTGTTCTAATCTTCCTAAGCTTCCAAAAGAAATAGATAAGTTGGTCGCTCTTAAAGTGCTCCATGTTGATAAAAGTGCTAAACGAGAAGTAATGTCAACAGATGTATACACGATTTCTTCGCATGCACATATCTTGTTAAGGGTATTCACACTTCCTTGCATTTGATTTCAATGCTGCAACTTCTATATGAATTTTGTTTATTTAGCACCTCTATTCCAGGGAGCATTTAAATATGTTCAGGGGAGAAAACACTCATATTCTAATAGGTTGAGGGGTGAAACGTTACAAAATAAAGTTCCGTATTTCTGGACAAAAATGCCCTTCTGACACGATCGTGAGCCGCACGTGAACGAAACATTCCACCGAATTTTGGCCGAGAACCACTAGGAGACCAAATCGAACAGACACCCTATAGCTTAAGGGTCAAAGTAAAATACCCATAGGTTAGGGAGCTTGATGCTTTTGTCCCTAAAATTTATGTATCACGACTTGTATTTATACTATGAATCATGAAATAACAATAAATTCATTGCATAGTTTCTATAGGAAACACAGCAATTGCATGATATGAAGGGAAAATCAAGATCTCATCATAATGTCACAAATGTTTAAGCATTGTTTCACAAAGGACAATAAATTACTTTTGTATCACATAGACATGACGTCCCCGCAACTGAAACTTATGGATTTTGTTTCTCTCGAATCTTGTAGTCCAAATTTGGTATTAGTTAAATTCGTCAATTAATTAGGATAAAGTATATGAACCAAAGAATAATTACATCATGTCGAACACTTGAATTCTCTTTCTCACTCGTTCTCATTGAATTTGAACGTTTTAGGCTAGCTCTCCAAGCCCACATCGTCCCTTATTATATCTTCATCTACATTCTCTTGGTTGTCCTTGTGCTCTATCCATTTGTCCTCAATCGAGAGTTTTCAAGACGTTGTACTGATGTGTCTATGTGCCTTACTTTATTAAGTTTAAAATAATGTTTTCATCGCAAGTAGAAAGAAAAAGTACTTCAAGAAACAATTAAATCTTTATCTTTCAAAGTATTTACATAATAGTTCTTAAATAAACCTCGTAACAGATTGAGCATTATCACTACAAGAAAAATGGGTCATTAGGGACTGCCTGGGCGGTCCCTAATGACCCCCCCTGTGGTCGCTATTGACCAATAGCGACCGTCTAACGGTCGCTATATGGCGGTCGCTATTGACAGCGGTCGCTTGCCAATAGCGACCGTTAAGCGGTCCCTATTGAGGTCATTAGGGACCGCAATTTAGCGACCGTTAAGCGGTCCCTAATGACCTCAATAGGGACCGTCTGGGCGGTCCCTAATTTTTTACAATAGGGACCGCTTGGGCGGTCCCTAATGTAGCACATTAGGGACCGCCCAGACGGTCCCTAATTTTTACAATAGGGACCGCCCAGGCGGTCCCTAATTTCTACAATAGGGACCGTCTGGGCGGTCCCTCATGTGCTTCAGAACTTAGCGACCGTTCAACAGTCGCTATATTCTGAAAAAAAAATTAGGGACCGTTAGACGGTCCCTAATTTTACAGTAGGGACCGTTTAACGGTCCCTACTAATATTCATAGATTTTCTATGAATATTAGTAGGGCCGTCGAACGGTCCCTAATACCAACAACACGGACCATTTGACGGTCCCTAATATCAAAAATAGGGACCGCTTAACGGTCCCTACTAATATTCATAGTATGAATATTAGTAGGGACCGTTAAGCGGTCCCTAATGACCTCCAGAAAAAAAAATACAATTATATTCCGGATTAAATCCGGAATATAATTTTTTTTTTTTTTTTGTAAAATTGTAATTTTAACAAGATCAAAACAATAAAATGATGAATAAAAAGTTAATATAATGACAATTGATATAAAAGAATAAAAGAATGTGAAAATATGAATAAAATAAGTAATAATATAATATGAATGAAATAAAAAACATGAATGAAATCAAAAGTGAAGAATAGTAAATGAAGATCCAAAATAAAAAAAGTATAAGAAAAAAAGATTGTATTGGTCAAAAAAAGAAAATAAAAATCCAAAATAAAGAAAGTGAAAGAAAAGAAAATGAAGAAAAGATTGTGTTGGTGAAAAGAAGAAAAGTTTTTGTGTTGGTGAAAAGAAGAAAAAAAAGATAGTGTTTTTGTGTTGGTGAAAAGAAGAAAAGAATATAGTATTTTTTGGAGATAATGAAATGGGTGTAAGAGTGGTGAGGTTATATATAGGATTCAATTAGTTTTTGTCCGTTGGATGATTTTAGATGATCGACGGTTTGAGATGACGATCCGTGTTAAAGACATGATGGGGTACTTATGACCGTAGATTAGGATTTAATCGACGGTTGAGAATTGCTTTGGTGAAATTCAAATTTCCCCCTCATTTCCGCCAAAAAATTTTGCCAAAAATTCAAAATTTACGATTTTAGTGACCGTTAAACGGTCCCTAAAGTCAAATTAGGGACCGCTTAACGGTCCCTACTAATATTCATAATTTTTATGTATGAATATTAGTAGGGACTGCTAAGCGGTCCCTAAACTAACAATAGGGACTGCCAAGCGGTCCCTAATATGACAATAGGGACCGTTAAACGGTCGCTAATTTGACAATAGGGACCGTTAAGCGGTCCCTACTAATATTCGTACTTAAAAATCGATTTTGTTTTTATTGATGTTGTTGTGTTTGTGATTGTAAGCAACCAAACTCATTGTACTATGTAAATTTAAGTAATAAATGATTGCAAAACCAACCTTATAGTAGATTAGTTGTGAAATAATAGATTAATTGAGATCGATCGAGTTATTAACGTTCAAGATATATTTCACAAATGTACAACTAACTAATTAGTTAGTTGTAATTGTTATCCGTGTTTATGATTTACTTCACAAACGTTAGCATAGATACGATTATGAGGTATAATCATTAGATTAAGTATTCATTAATTATACGTATATATGTAGATCGAATTAATTTGTCACTATGTCATTCGTCGTACAAAATAGTAGGAGAATCTTCAAAGCGGCCCGTTCTCCTTGTATAATGTTTGGATATACAATGTGTCGTTGTACTTATTGTTATTTTAACTATTCCAATGGTTATTATGAACTAAACATACAACGCGGCACCTCGAACCATCGAAAAATTCATAATTTTGATGTATGAATATTAGTAGGGACTGCTAAGCGGTCCCTAATATGACAATAGGGACCGTTAAGCGGTCGCTAATTTGACAATAGGGACCGCTTAACGGTCCCTATTAAACTTATAGGGACCGCTTAACGGTCCCTATTAAACATATAGGGACCGTTAAGCGGTCCCTATTGACAACGGATAGTATCATTAGGGACCGTCTGAACGGTCCCTAATGACAACGGCTACTATCATTAGGGACCGCCCAAGCGGTTCCTATTGTTAGTATCCGTTGTCAATAGGGACCGCCCAGGCGGTCCCTATTGACTAACAGTGCCCTATAAATAAGACTCTTCTTCTACTCTCATTTTCATTCCAACCTTCCATACTTCATAAGGTATGCACGTTTTTTCTCCTTACTATCCCAAATTTTAATTTCAATATATTTTGTTATTTTATTAGATTCTAACTTATAACTATTTATTTGTTGATAGGTAATATTACACACACAAAGGGTAATCGTGGTGTACGAAACTTTCTTGCGGCGCGCTTTTCACGCTTCAAGAAGTACGTTCATCTTTCTATTTAACTCTTTAAATTTCTTGTGGTGGATGATTCAACTCTATTCATATAATTAAAATATGGATTACATAATGGATAAATCTTGGATGTACGATCCGTACGATAGTGATGGTTATTTGAGTGATAGATTTGTGTTTGGGGTTCGGGCTTTTATTGAATATGCTACGGAACAAGGTCCTAGATTCATAGATATTGGTGGAGAAATTAGGTGCCCTTGCAAGAAATGCAATAATATACGGTTTTTTGATAAAAAAGTTTTACGGAAACATCTACATAAGTCAGGATTTATCGATGGATATTCAGAGTGGATTTTTCATGAAGAAACGTTAACAAATACTATACCATCGTATGTGCCCGATTCTCCCCGTTCGTCACACACCGGTATTCACGACAACCCAATATATGTTGATGTGCCGTTTGTAGACATGGTCGTGGATGCACGTGGAGGTCGATCATTTGAGGACGAGGCAACTAACGTGGAACTGAACCGGGAAGCACATGCGTTCTACAACTTGATGCACCTAGGAAATGTGCCCATGTATCCGAATTCCAACCCGGATGATGATATAAGTGTCCTTCAGTGGTTGTCGGAGTGGTTGGAGTACAAGACACACCACAAGGCTAGTACTATTTATTCTGATAAGGCTTATAAATTGGCGAAGAGAGGTTTCACGCCAGAGGTTCGGAAGTTATTACCAAAGGACACGAAAGGGATTTGTAAAATGCTGCAAAGGAAAAGGAACAAGGATTATGTGGCCTGGTTCAAGCAAGAGTATTGCAGTGGAAAGTACATGATAGACGATCGGGTTATACCGTTGGTCAACGGTCCACTAAATGATGCAATCGTTTCAGATGGATACATTGTGAATGGGTTTCGGTTCCACATTGATACGAAATTGGGGCCCAAGAAGAGTGACTGCAGTGGGGTATACGTGAAGGGCGACATGGGAAACAATGATTCAACTAATTTCTATGGGACTTTGAAAGAGATCATAGAAGTGGAATATTGGGGAGGTAGAAGAAGTCTGAAACCACTGACCATTGTCTTCTTCAAGTGTTTGTGGTATGATATTGGACCGAACGGCAAAAAAATCCACGAGAGGTTCAAATTGGTGGAAATTAACCCTACTAAAATACTCCGGACCAATGAACCATTTATTTGTGCTAATCAAGCAATGCAGGCTTACTACACCAAGTATCCATCTCTACCAAATGGAAGGCCGGGGGGAAAGGGATGGTGGTCAGTATCACATATTCCAGCTCGACACATCATCGACATGTCGTCGCTCAATGTTCATGATTCTACCCCTTCTGACCAAGAGGTTCCAGAGCAAGTGTTTCAAGAGGACGAACCATTAGGTCTTAATATGTTTGTAGACCTGACTTCGTTCAACATGGATATTCAGTTGGGGGTAGATGAGTTCGAGGTCGTCAATGAGCTAGGTGATAACGAAGAAGATGATGCACAAGAAGAAGGCTTAGACAATGATACGAATGAGGATGAAGAGTATGACTTTGAATATTCAGAAGAAGACTAGTTCTTTTCTTTTTTCTTCTCTTAATCACTTGTCCCTAATGTCATATAATGAAGACATATACTTACTTATGTATTATGGGTTTATACTTATTCATTTATTGCATATTCATTGTTTAATCACAAACCTGTTTCAAACTACTACAACTAATAGTTCATAACGGAAACCTGTTGCAACCGATAAAAAATACATTTTCAAAAAAAAATTGACATGAGTTGGACCTAATAATAGTTAAAAACCTGTTTCAACACAATAATTTCCAAATCGCTAGCTAATCACAAACTTGTATATCCAAACACAATCACAATCACAATTCAAAACACAATCATATCCATAACGCGATAATCATAAAAAAAAAATTGGCATGAGTTGGACCTAATAATAGTTAAAAACCTGTTTCAACACAATAATTACAATCACTGTTCATAACGCGATAATCAAAAAACTATAGTATCATAATCCCAAACAAAATACAAACCACCAACATCCACCCGATCAATGAGCCGGGTCATTATGACCCCCCTCATCATCACCCTCCCAATCATCACCGTCTCCAACATCACCGACCCCAACATCACCGTCCCCAACATCACCCCCCTCATCATTGCTAGGCGGATACTCGACCCCCTCATCACCGGAACTCTCCCACATTCTATACATCTCATCTAGGTTCTCCTCACCATCAACACCGGCCTCGGGATCCTCATCACCAGCAACACCATCACAATCACTATACCACTCATCAGCCTCAAAATCATCAACATACTGAGAGGCGGTAGAAGTACCTGGAGCAAAAGGATCAGCTCTCTGACGGACCTTTCTCGGAACCCTGAATGCGTCTCCGGTCTTAATAGCACTCCCAATGAACAACTCACTAGGAAGCTCTCGCACTGGTCGGCCCTCTGCAATCTGGTCCTCGACAAAGCCATGTGCCCATGTCGTCAGTGCGTCGACTCTCGGGTCCGGTGTCGTCCTCAACTCTAGGTTCTCGGACTGGACCTGCCTGAGCAAATCACGATCCCAGTTTCTCGCCCGCGTCATCTCAATGTCCCAGTCACGTGGATCGGCATAAGTCGGTAAACCCTTCGCTTTCCCCTTGCTGATCGTCCCTATGGCCTTCTTCCACGCCTCGAGGTCCCATTCATCCAAATCCTTGTCCTCCACGGCGTCGGGATTTTTCCTCCTCAACTCCCTCTTGTATAATTTCTGTTGAATTATCAAAAATGTGATGAAAAAGATGAATTAGTTCGAAATATAATTTAAAATTAAATTAGAATTAATAAGCGGTAAACAAGTACAAAAGTCGAAACACTTACGTAAATCATTCTCCTCGCCTCTGACTTCCACATCCGCCTCAAGGGTTGGTTGGTACCTCTCCCAGTCCCCGACACCTTCTTAGTATGTCCCGCCTTGTATATCTCGTCGTGCCTGATAGGGTGCGTGCGACCGGGCTGATTCCTCATCTTTAAATTGAAAATAAAAGTGGGGTTAAAATTATCTTAAAAATACTAATCAATGGATTTCTTTTTAAGAACAATAATTTTAAAAAATTAACATCTTAAAATATATAACTTAAGAACAATTAAAAATATATAATTAAAAAAAAATACCAGGCGCTGCCGGATCTCCTCGTAATCAATAGAACCACCGTAAAAGGTGGCGGGCGCCGGGCCATCCTCCTTACCGCCTCACCTAGCTTTCTTTCCCTTGACATATTTCTTCTTAAATTCATCCGTCTCCCAATGTTTTGCCGCCGCCTTCTCAATACTTTCGCTCATCCACGGCGTCTTTGTCTTGTCGCGATACTTCTCCAAATCCTTCCTCTCCATGTAATAGCTATGCGCCTTGTTCATCGCTCGTTTGTAAAGCTTCCTCGCCTTCTCCTGGTATGCCTTGTGTACTGCACCCCTATCGGAGTAACGAATCCCAAACCTATTCTGCAAAAAAAAAATTAATATTCAACAATTAATTACGACAATAAATTAATAAACTAAATTCAACATAATTTTTTTTTAAAAAAAGCCCTAATTTAATAAACTAAATTAAGAGATATTAAACAATAAATTAAAAACTCACCGTAAATCGAGCATACATCTCCTTCCGTATATCCTCAGGAATCTTTGTGTAGGAGGGCCAAAACTCAGTCATAAACTGACGAATGAGGCCAGTGATCACCTTCGAGATCTCACGACTAGGGGGCTTGGAAAAACAACCCCGATGCAATTCTATAAGCGAAATCTTCTGTCCCGCCGGGACCGTCGTACATGGTGCATTTGGTCCCCTCGGTGGGCGAGACTAGCTTGGTAGTGGTGACTCACTCGACCTCTGACTCTATCCAGCTCCAATGTCGTGTACAGGTGATGGAGTCTGAAGTCTGGTAGACTCGGCAGATGGGGGCACGTGAGTCCCTACTGAAGCTGAAGTAGGTGGTCGTGGCACCTCGGACCTGGTGGACTCTGATGATCGGGGTAGTGGCACCTCTGGCACCTCGCCGGTCTCAAACTCTGCTAATAACTGCCGCTGCAACACTGATGTCCTCGACGTAGAGACGTCACCTGACCCTAGTGCCGCATCGGATGGCTCGGCTGCATGGCCATCCGATGCACGAGTCGCCGATCGGACAATCCGTACAGGTCCGAGGCTACCTCGACCCCGCCGACTGCTACTATCACCACGGCCAACACCGCTATCACCTACTCCACCACTAGCACTGGCACCAACCCCACCACGGCCAACACCACCACGACCAACACCACCACGACCTACACTGCCACGACCTACACTGCCACTACTCGTGACTCGTCCACCGCTACGAGTACCCGACACCCCAGTACGACCTCCGTCTCCACGACCTCGACCTCGACCTCCAGTACCGCTAGTGGTCTTACGTGACGTCATGCCGAAAATCACTATATACTGTAAAAATGAAAATATAACATTTAGAAAATCAAATCAACATTTGAATCTAATTTAACAATTTAACAATCTAACACAAAACTATTTCAAATTGAACAATTCAATTTTTACAATCTATTTTAAGAAATCTAAGTATAAACTTAATATAATTTTTACAATCTATTTAAAGAATGTAAGTATAAACTTAATCTCATTTTTACAATCTAATTAAAAAATCTAAGTAAAAACTAATCTAATTTAATCTAATATATAATCTAATTTTCACAAATCTATTTCTATTTTTTTTCCTTTAATCATTCATTAATCAATTTCACAAATCTATTTCTTTTTTTTCTCCTTAATCTCATTTCTAATCTATTTATATTATTTTTTACCTTATTCTCATTTCTAATCTATTTCTAATCTATTACTATTTTTTTTCCTTAATCTAATCCCTAATCTATTGCTAATCTATTTCTATTTTTTTTCCTTAATCTAATTTCTAATCGATTTCTAATTTCACAATTTTACAATAATCTATTTCTAATCTATTTATAACTTCACAATTTAACAATAATCTATTTCTAATCTATTTCTAATTTCACAATTTCACAATAATATATTTCTAATCTATTTCTAATTTCACAATAATCTATTTCTATTTCTATTTCAAATCTAACAACAAATCTAACAACAAATCTAACAATCATACAACAAATCTAACAATCTAACAATACCAATTTTCGAATTTAAATTAGCAATTTTCGGATTTAAATTAAAATATTAGTAAAACACAAAAAAATAGAAAATCGAGCATGGCCATTACCGGAAATGGGCGGAGGCGGCGCAAGGAGAGGCGGAGGCGGCGCAAGGCGGCGGAAATGGGCAAGTGAGAGTGAGCGACCGTTGTTTGGTCGCTACTTGACCTTAACGGTCGCTAATGACTGAAACGTGGCTCGAAATCGGGGAAATCGGCTCGAAATCGCGACGACGACTCGACAGTTCCTGAATTTGGGAAGAAGATGGTGAAATTGCCTGCAATATTTTTTTTTTGTATTTATACCCCACAATCAGTGACCGCTTAACGGTCGCTGATTTATTTAGGGCCGAATTAGGGTAAATTCCCCCCTAAAATTGGCCCACATTTTGGCCCAACTCGGGCCGAAATGTGTGGCCCAAAAATTTTAGAAGGAGTAGCGACTGCTTAGCAGTCGCTTATTGTCCAAAAGCGACTGTTTGGCAGTCGCAAATTATATAGCGACTGTTTAGCAGTCGCAAATTATATAGCGACTGCTTAGCGGTCGCTCGTTTAATTTAGCGACTGCTAAGCGGTCGCTGTTGGCTTCAGCAGTCGCTAAAGACTAGCGATTGCTTGGCAGTCGCTAATTTGCGGTCCCTAATGACCCATTTTTCTTGTAGTGTATATACTCTAGGTGATGAGCGATATAATAGAACCAAAAAAAAACTGGAGCTTGGGACAATTAAATATCAATGGTTAGTGCTGTTTGATCTGAAGTCCCACACAATGGTCGCTCCTCAAGTCAAAGTAAGAGGAGCAGACATTAAACACGTGTCATGCTACTATTTGCAGAAAAATTCAAACCAAACAACAAGTTAATTGGTTTACTTTCAGTCAACCAATGACTATTAAGTTGACGGGTTATAACTTCACAACATCTTCATAAAAATGATGTAGCTGGCAGGAGCTATAAGAAAAGATAAAATAACACAATAATAATTAAAAGCTCGTTGATTCCGCATAATATCGAGAAATTGACGAAAAATTGAAAAAGCTCTCAAGTTTTATTTTTTTATTTAATCAACAACTTACTACAATGACTCAAAGACGACTAACTTATAAAATGAAAACTCTAACTAAGAAAAATGTCAAAATTACAAAAGACTCTTAAAATAACTAAATTAAACATAAACATTCTGCTAAAAATAATAAACTATATATTTGACCCTCTAAAACTTCGAAGTTGTCTAAAATTACGTGGGCGTGAAGACTAAAGTCTTAACGTTTTGCTCAGAAGCCGTTTTCACTTGGAAAAGTGGTATCATTTGTCAAAAAGGGGCTCCGTTGACTTTCTGGTCAAATCTCGACTCGCTTGAACATCGGGTTGGTTATTTTCGATCAAAAGATACCCATATTCTCGATCGCCATCCGAAAGGGAACCAACAACTTTAATTAGTCCATTTTACAGTAAGTATGAAAATTCTTGAACTTAGACACAATGAAGATCTAGCTATTGAAAAACTGAAAAATAGATAGTAACGACAATAAACGGTAATACCCCCCATTCTCATTATATGATTATTTAAACTTATTTAATATGTACTTTGGTTAATGTTTCAAATAATTTAACTTATATTGATTGATTATTAGTGTAAGAAATTGAATTCGCTTATTGAAATATATTACACCAATAAACCTGATAGAGAAAATGTGCATGCATGGTTAGTACTTAGTAGGAACCAAACCAAGATTACTGGACAGGCCTTTCAATAATAATAGATACAGATTTCAATTAATTCTTTTACTGTGACAAATGACAAATCCCTGTTTGACCGTACATGACTTTATAAAAGCTGAATCGATCTCAAGTCTTCTACCAACAGAATAACCACAAGTAGTTTTGTTTACTTTGAGTCCATTAGTCTCTTGCAAACCACAAACTTATTCATTGCAATGAGAATCCTATTATACACTTCATGGCTTCTCTTGATGTTGTCCCTGTTCCATATCTTTACCGTTTCATTCGTTTCTGCTCTGTGTCTGAATGACCAACAATCCTTGCTGCTGCAGTTTAAGAACACCCTCTCTTTTGATTTGTCATTCTCCACAAAGCTCGTGAGCTGGAATCAGAGTGTCGATTGTTGCAGTTGGGGCGGCGTGGCTTGCGATGGTTCCGGACATGTGATCGCTTTGGAGCTCGATAACGAGTCGATTGTCGGAGGGATCGAGAATTCGACTAGTCTGTTCGGTTTTCGGAATCTTCAAAAGCTGAATTTGGCTAGAAACAACTTTGGCAATGTTGCAATTCCGACGAGGCTCGGGAGTCTTACCCGTTTGACTTATCTGAATCTGTCAGATGCTGGATTTGTTGGACAGATTCCAGTCGAACTCTCTGAAATGCGGAGTTTGACTAGTCTCGATCTCTCCAGCGAATACTGGGACGTGGACGACATGGACGACGTGGACGACGTTGTACCGCTGAAGCTGGAGAACCCAAATTTGCAGATGCTTGTTAGAAATCTTACAGGTTTGAGAGAACTTTATCTTGATACTGTGAATATTTCATCTCAGGGGAGTGAATGGTGGCAAGATTTATCTTCATCTTTACCCGATCTACGAATTTTGAGTTTGCGCTATTGTGGACTATCGGGCGCGCTGAATTCTTCCCTTACACAGCTGCAATCTCTTACAGTGCTTCGTCTCGGCAGGAACGACTTATCAGCAACAAATCTGGATATTTTCCAGTTACCAACTCTAAAATATCTGGACCTATCATACAATCATTTACTCCATGGCACCATACCCGATTTTCCTGTAAGTGGATCTTTTACAACTATACTGCTTAGCTACACTAACCTCTCAGGTTTAATACCAGACTCCATTGGCAACCTTCGAATGTTGTCTAATATAGACCTGTCTCATAGCAATTTCAGTGGAGTGGTTCCATCCACAATAGGCAACTTAATGGAACTGGTTCATCTGGACTTTTCAGTCAATTTCTTCACAGGTTCAATCCCAGTGTTTCCCAAGTCGAAGAAACTTACGTACATAGACCTTAGTGGTAACAGTCTCAATGGTTCACTTTCGTCTACACATTTTGATGGCCTCTCCAATCTTTCATATTTAAACCTTGGTAACAATCTGTTGAGTGGGAGCATTCCATCATCTCTCTTCAGTCTCCCTGCATTGCAGACACTACTGCTCTCTAACAATAAATTTAGCGGCCAAGTGACCGGATCTTTCATTAACGCCTCTAGCTTGGAAAGACTAGATTTGAGCAATAATCAGCTTGAAGGTGCTATTCCAGAGTCTTTCTTCAAACTTGAAAGGCTTAATTCGCTCTCACTTTCTTCAAACTTCTTCAATGGCACCATGCAACTGGAAAAGATCCAAGGCCTTAGAAATCTAACAAGGTTAGACCTTTCTTACAACAAGTTGTCAGTTTCCGTGAGCAGCAATAATTCAGAAATCTTCCAGTTTCCCCAACTCACATGGCTATCTCTAGCTTCCTGCAACCTCTCCGCATTTCCGAATTTGAGAAACCAAACCAAAATGTTGCTTTTAGACCTCTCAAACAACAAGTTGACAAGGGATATACCTAGTTGGATATGGGACGTCGGTAGCAGAACGCTGTCTTTTTTGAATCTTTCGTGCAATTCTCTGGTGGATCTACAAAGGCCTTATGATATTCCAAGTTCTCTCAGCGTGTTAGACTTGCATTCGAACAATCTTACTGGAAAGTTTCCCATTCCCCCAGCATCAGCTTTCTATGTGGATTACTCAAGCAATAACTTTCAAGGGCTTATTCCAACTGATATCAGCAACTTCACTTCCTCTGCTGCGTTCCTTTCTTTGGCAAATAATGGGCTCACAGGAGCAATTCCCACGTCCATTTGTTATTCTCCTAATTTAGAAGTTCTCGACTTATCTGGAAACTCCCTGAGTGGTGGCATACCGTCTTGTCTACTGAAAAATGTCACGTCTCTTGGTGTACTGAACCTAGGCGGAAACAACATTAGTGGCGAAATCCCTGATACTTATTCAGTAAATTGTGGCTTGAAAACGCTAGACCTCAGCTCAAACAATCTAGAAGGGAAGATTCCGGCATCACTGGCCAACTGTAACATGCTAGAAGTCATGAATGTCGGAAACAACAATATCGACGACAGATTCCCATGCATGCTGAAAAATTCATCAAGCTTGCGAGTTCTTGTTCTGCGCTCCAACATTTTTCACGGCGACATCATGTGCCCTGGGGCCAACCAAAGCTGGCCAAATCTTCAAATCATCGACCTAGCTTCCAATAGATTCAACGGTTACCTTGAGCCAAGATTCTTCTCAAATTTGAGAGGAATGGCGATCAACACCAACGCACAATTAACTCGCGGAAACCTGCACTACACTTTTCTTCATTTCATTGACTTGTACTACCAGGATACAGTAACTGTAACCATGAAAGGGCTAGAGATGGAGCTTCAGAAGATTTTGACAATCTTTTCTTCCATGGATTTATCGTGTAACGATTTTCAGGGTTCGATACCTGATACAATCGGAGAACTGGTCTCACTCTATGGGCTAAACCTGTCGCACAATTCTTTTAGTGGGTCCATTCCAAGATCAATTGTAAACTTGACAAATCTTGAGTCATTGGACCTCTCAATGAACGAGCTAACAGGGGAGATCCCACAAGTGCTCACAAGTTTGACGTTCCTCTCGTTCTTGAATCTTTCCTATAACAAACTTGTCGGAAGGATACCAACAGGTTCTCAATTCCAAACATTTTCGCCAGAAATCTATGTAAGTAACGTGGGACTGTGAGGGTTTCCCCTGAACATATCCTGTGATTTCAACCAACCAGAACGAGAATCTGGACAAGAGAGCGAAAGTTCAGTCAGGAACGAGATAATCATAGGCGCTGCAGTTGGATTCTTTGTGGGCGTAGGTGTCGTTTATTTGCCACTCTTCTTCTCTAGAAGATGGAGTGAGTGGTCTAACAACCTCGTCAATAAGTTCGTGTTCATGATTCAAAATTGGTATGGTCTGTAAGGCCTTTGGAGGCCTTACATTTCCACTTTGGTAGTAGTAGCAAATCATGTGTAATAAAAATGGTTAACGAGAAAGATCGAGACATTTGATGACTTAGGCCACGAAAAGAAATTAGAAGAAAGAAGGAAAATTTCCACATTACAGACACTAAAAAGGGGCTGTCAATTGATGACTTATACATTTTGCACAGACAAAATATTCCATTTTTCCTATAAACAAGAAAAACTAAAAAGAATGCATGTCACTATAAGTACTTTAAACTACTGGCCAAGTCTTTTTTATTTTCTTCTTATTTTTGTTATTTCTGGCCACACGCAAGTCATCGTTTCCCAAGTCAATCGAAGCTTAGGAAAAAAAACAAGGGGACCAGATATTATTTGCACATAAAAGACAAACCAAAATTAAGTTGATGGATTGTAACTTCACAACCTTTTCACCGTCATGGGAAAGGGAACCAAGAAAATTAATTAGTCTATGGAATATTAAGTAGCACTTGATTATACTTGCATGAGAAGCATGAAAAGCATAAATCAGTTTAAGGCAAATATCATTTTTCTGAATGACATAAAAATGGGAGTTGAAATGTATTCACGTACTTTTCTTGATTCTATTGGGTGTTTAAACCTCCATTTTTGGACTGTTACAATAACTAATATTATATTTGTACGGGGGTGCGCGATCGGAAAATGGATAAAAGTACATGTTCTTGAACTCGGTCCCGGTCTAAAAATTTGGGTATTCACCACTTGGGAGGTCGCGAACAAGATATACCCAATCAAGACAAGCACGGGTACTCGAAAACAAGCCTATCTCTCTTTTGTGGATTTTAATACTCAGATCCACCACGTTCCAAGTACCATATATATATATATATATATATATATATATATTCTTTTTTTCTTTCGAACAATGACCATTGTCATAAGTTATCGTTAATAACTGTTTTAGTACACGAAATATGAGAATTAAATAAATTTTTTTACATCATTTTCTAAGTCAAACAAAAGTGATGGGCAACATCCACGTTGGGCAAATATCTCATGAGTGGTACGTCGAATATGTTGTGCTTAGTTGTCCTTCAGTAGCCCCAACATTCGAAACCTCAAGTTTTGCTAGATAATCCAGTGTCATGATTGATTTTTTGTTAATAAGAAATATATGTGAGTGTGACACTGGTGAAGTTAGATAATCTAGTTTCAATTTACCTCTGATAAGAAGTGCTGGTGTTTTATGTAGCTTGGAAAGACAATTGAGCATGAAACGAGAATATGTAGTAACTATGAGAGCACATCGTCCTTTCCAACATAATAATATGTGTGTTCTTCAGGGAAGAAAGCTGCGTCGGACTGAATGAAAAACACATGAGCATCAAAGAACCCAGCAAAGCCATTTTGTCTAAAATGGGTCTGTATCATCGTCTCCTGTAAAAAAAATTCAATGGGTTAAAAAGTTGACGACTATTAATGTTTTGTCGATGTAGTCAAGCAAAGAGTATAGAATGTTAATTTTTTTTACCTCTCGAATGTAACGCTTGTAAGCGAGGGTTGTGATTACTTGGCCAGTTTCAGAATTCAGGGGCAATTCATTATATAGCACAAAATTATAGAACTGAAAAAAGACAGCACATAGATTTGCAATTTTCGCCCTCACTTGACTTTCAGACGGGAAATGCGATCTATTCAGCAATGTTAGATGTTGCGATGCGTTAGTCACTGCCATCATCAGACCTGGTAGTGTGCGCACATTGTTGGCAGCACAAAATGCACGCAAAGAGGCCAACAACGCTTTCTCAGAGGTTTCATCCCAAACCTTGCGACCGAGTTGATACTTAAGAGCCTCGCTTCTTGTTTTTGGCTGTAATAGAGAACATTGAGCATTAAACAATTACAAAAAAATTATAAAATAGCAAGGCAACAACCTATAAAAGTTGAACCATGAACATACGTCAATGCAGTTTCATAAGTCAAATACCAGGAAACTACTGACATCTCTACCACAACAAAAACAACAATTAACTTATAATGAAGCAAACACAAGCATTCAACATATATGCGGTACAACGCCAATGATACACGCGACTTGGTTGGAAACCATAAATACTCCAAACATGTTAAAGGATGAGAAGGAGTAATAAAATTAACCGAATGTTCCAAAAGTAAGTATAGGCTAATTGTTAACCATATAAAATAAAATACGAGATTAAAAAGAATATTAGTCCTAAGTCAAAAGGATTAATAAATGGACAATACTATTGTCACGAGTACTTCCGATGAGTTGTACCCACTCCCAACGAGGAGGCCCATCGGGTGTGACCAATATCGCTCGGTTACTAACTCAAAGCGGTATGAGTGGCCATCCGACGAGGGCACCTAAGCGTCCCTCGGAAAGTCACGATGACTCAAAACTAGATATTAGGGTGGCATCGGATATAGAGAAAACCCGGATGGATCCACCTGATTCAGATATCCATCACGACACCGAGCAGGGCCCCAATGGACTCCCGAGTCCCAGAACCTTGACAAAAACACTTCCTTGCTATGCACTCCCAACAAAAACGCTCTCAGAACACTACCCCAGTACTTCCTTGCTATGCACTCCCAACACAAATGCTCTCGGAACACTGCCCTTGTCGACCAACCCAGAGGTCGGAACTTCACAATAACGCAACAACTACAGAACAACATTCTCCGGGCACTCGGAGAAAGAAAACACCTACCCACGATAGCTAAAAACCTCTCGGAGATCAACCCTTGAACAAACACCCCCTCGGAGAATATCCTGAAATACTCACTCCAAGACACACCTCTCGGAGAAGCATTGTCACTAAGAGAACACTCAGACTCGCCCCTCGAGTCACCATTAGAAACAATGAGCTATCGGAAGCAAAGAAGGCAGTCTACCCCTTATCATAAAGAAGACCAAAGCCCTTGGAAGAAGAAAAGATACAGTCAGCACTTAAGATAAACACGTTATCTTATTGGTTAATTGAACATTGTAACACGTGTAGAACACCACAACATGCATAGCGACACCTGTAAAAACATGCATAACGACACATGTCCCTAAAAACTCTATATAAACAGAGGAAGAAGGGAGAAGGAGGAGGTCGGAGAATTAAAGAACAACACACTTATAGACTCGGAAATACGCAAATCGACTCGGAAAAGAGAGTGGATCATAGTGAATAAAAGGAATGAATGTTCTTGTCAGTTTTCCTCTCCTGTTAAATAGCGTTTAGTTTTTGAACCACGGGCAAAGGCGTTCCAACCCAATATAAATAATTCAGTTAATTAGGTCGTAATTCCAAATCCGTTAACACTAATCAACTGGTTTAATGAGGTTATTAATATTAGATCAAATATTGCACGACAACAGCCAAACAGTGATGAAGTCACGGACTAATCTGAACATAATACAGAGATATTGAAAATTGCACTCCAACACATACACCAACAAATCAGTCCAACATTGCGTTTGAAGATATAATTACCGTAATAGGGGCGCAAACGATCAATCGTAATTTAGAAACACATAGGTGACAATTATTTCAAAACCATAGACCCATATTTTTGTATATTGTCAAGTCTAATTTGTCCAAACTTGTAACTGATAAGAGATTATGAACAACAAACCACTTTGTGCAACCACAATGTAACGGTATAATAATCATTTAGATGCATTGCATGTGTCACTAAGTTACCTTGCGCGGAGGGGGTAGCTGAGGCAGTGGAGGAACGGGCTCTTCATCGTCTTCAATGCTACCGCCCTGGAGGTTTTTGCATGTCCTTCCGTCGCCATTGTTGTAACGACGTAGTTTGGCAAGTATTTCAGACGAGTTAGAGTTAATGTTTGACATTATGTCAGTTTTAACAAACGAAGATAGATTGGGGGAGAAGAGGATGAATTCGTCCAAATTAGGGTTCTTCAGTGATTCCCCCAAATTGCCGAGTGCTGATTATTTGTTTTAAAAAAAAAACTAAAAATTGTTATTATAATAAATAAGTGTAAAGTTGAGGGTAATTGTGTAATGTTACAATTTAGGGTAAATGGGTCATTTTCTCTCATGTAAACCAAATTTTCTTGCCAGTCAAACATCAAATAAGATATAGTATTAAAGTTATATGGTATTTAGTGTTACAATTCAAATGTGCTATTAAGTAAAAAACAATGCAACCAATTCATAGATTAATTATTTCTATGATTCAAATTTAGGGCAAGCAAACGTGCCCTTAGAGTTTAGACTAAGCTAGAATCAAATCGTCACAGATAGTCCAAAACTCAGGGTGTCCACGATAACAGGAGGATAGTAAGAATATAAAGGTTGAGAAATTCAAGTTGTAAGCTTTGATGTATCCTTATCAGTGGCAACCAAATAAATTCTGTAAACTCTGATTTCTTTTAAGGGAGAAGATCAACTGACTTTGAAATCGAGAACTAACTTGTACATTCAATCATCACTCCTAGCCTAACATTTTTTTTCTTCTATTTTCACTTTTCAGCCTCAACTTGCATTCCCTCAGCACAGGCACTATATCCAACTGAAAATAATTAAATCTAGATAATGATATAATTAAATTTCTCAAAATAATTAGTTCTCTGCCAGAAGCGAAAAGGTCGAAAGAACATTAACAGGCAGCCAACAACCAAGCTTAAGGTCTTTCAAAGTATTTGCACAATTGTTCTTAAAGAAACCTAGGACAGATTGAGCATTACTCTCTTGGGACAATTAAATATCAATGGTTAGTGCTTCAAGTTTATATTAGCTTCCTCCTACATGTCTCCGTGTACAAAAAAGAAAAATGGCGCCATATTCGACTAATGGACATTGCACTGTTGCAAAAGAGAATGTCCATATTCCACATATTTATCCCAAAGGGATTTATACTTTTCCATCCCAATCTTCAACCAAGGTTTGGAATTCCCATTATAATGCAGCACAGCACCCTTTTCTATCAACTGAGGATCGACATTTGTATAGCCCAGTCCCAAAACATGCCATGACGGATTTAATGGCTCCGTTAACCCGTAAAAAGTCAACAATCCCGGAGGGAGAGTCCCAAGTTTCCACAAAGTTCTGTCAACATTCTTTTCTTGCCAGTAGTGGTAGATTCCCGTGACGTTCCTTCTCCTCCACTCCACCAAATCAAATACGTTCATGCCAAACACCCACCCACATGCATCAGGGTCAAAATGTTCACGGATAAGGGGGTGGGAATAGTTTAAGTACTTGTGGTATCTATGAAACGTCTCCATACATGTTTCAACTGCACCATTGACATTCCCGTTCAGATCTATAGAGAACAGACCTGAGAGATCCTTCTGCACTACAACATCATCGTCAAGAAAGACGAGCTTCTTAAGGTCAGGAAAAACTTCAGGAATGTAGAATCTTAGGTGATTAAGCATAGATAAATATTTGGGGTTCAGGAACTTGATTGGCGTCCTGTTATCGCCACCCCCACCGGATAAGTAGTAACTTTGGGTTTCGGAGTCTTGAAGTTGTTTAAGGACGGGAACGTACGAAGCGTTCAACCATGTAAAGTCTTCTATCTTCTGAACATGGACAGTTACTCCCCTGAAATCATTCATGGTGAGCCAGGCTTTCATTGCGGCATAATTCACCTCGTCTGTGACAAGGTGGAAAACTACGTTTTCGGGATTATTGGAATTAATAGCTGTTGAATTTACTACCACAGAAGTGGCCAGAATGTTGTCAGAGAAGACACAGAAATGATAGGCACTGTTATCTTTAAGTTTTGTAGATGTCAGTCTTTTCTCCTTCAATTTCTTCCTGAGAGTTGCATCCTTAAACCACTCACTGGTTAACCGGACTCCGAGGCAGAAAAGACTCTTAGGAACTTCTTCAGCGGCGATTTGTCCATATTTTGAACTCTTTTCAGTGACGGAACTCATTTGCTCTTCAAGACCCTGGATCTTGGCCTTCAGTCTCATGATCATAGTGCAGTTGCTGAGCCTGGAAGAGTAAAAGGGCCATGTCACGAATTGTAGCTCCAGACTCACTGGTACTCAAAGGAGTTCTTCTTAAGGCAGCATTTGAGAGAAGGATTTGTGAGTTGCGAATTTGGGCACTAACTTCCCAAGCAAATTGAAGATTGTTGCTTTCTTTTGCAATGACTAGAAATCCTTTGGCCAGAGAAATTTGGTCATTCAGTTGCCTCGTCACAGAATTGGGACTCAACATTTCATCTGTAATATTAAGGCCTTCAATAATTTTCTCCTGCCTAAAAGATCTCTGCATAACAGAAAAATATATATATATAAGAGAAAATTGATGCAAACTTCTTAGCACTCATGGAATCATAATTATATGACAAGTAACCGAAAACAACAAAAATAAATTAAGAATATAAACGACAATAAACTTCACAAACTTCATTTCTTTGGTCTTTTTATGTGAGAGGATTAAGGATTTTCCCATTTAGCTATGCCATACTATTAAACCATCTAAAACGGAAAGTATATGTACACCAAATTCTATAACCAAACAAACAATTTCTGTGGAACCGCTAAATGGAAAGATTTACTCCAGTTTCATGTAATAACTTATTAAAGTGCATTGATAATTCATCACGTCTCAAACCTATCTCAGAAAGAAGAGTAGAAGCGAGTTTCAGTAATGAGATTATCTTGCATACCCACGCAATTCACTTTACAACAGTGTGAAAGTTAAAGTTCAATTGAATGCCGAACGTAAACACAGAATGGAGTATCATTGTCATTCACATCTTTGTAACAAACCAAATTCCATGCTTCCTTTCCCAATTTAAGCAACAAGAGTGAGGAGGTGTTTATTTACAGCACAAAACTCAGATTTTGAGCTCATCGGTTAAACATAAATCGCTCTTTCACAAATCAATACCTTCTCATGCATTTATCCCAGAAATACCTTGGTTGCGTAAGTCCTCAACATGAAGGCATTTTAGGTTTTCTCATTCTTCTACAAGGATTTCATTCAACAAAAGAAGATCACTAGTCGTGGTATCTACGACAGTGAGACCCCACGTTGTACCAACAAGTGCAAGCAAAATTGGCATCAATAGCTCTTTGAGAGTGGAGGATATTATAATTTATACGCATGATGATTTTCCGTGGAAGTTGAGTGGTTTGCATACAGAAGGCTGTATCAGCCAAGATGTACGAACCAAATGTTTGTCTGCATTTTTTTGTTTCTGAATAATAGCACAATCCCGAGACAATCCCACCTAGACCTTGTGGCTTCTACTTAGCTTTGCCTTAGTTTGTCAACAGAATTCAACCTATAAATGAGCTTATCTCTAAATTTGTGAGTAAAGCGTAAAAAATATTAAACATCACATGAGAGATTCGTGCTGATTGATATGAATATGATGGAGATATTAATAATCGTGCTTCTGTCTTTCTTTCTCCTCCTAATGGGCGAAATTGGGTGGCCACTTGTGGGAGAAACCCTGGAATTGATTTCGATGGGCCGGAAAGCAACACCCGAGAAATTCTTCGAAGACCGAATGAACAAATACTCGTCTCATATCTTCAAAACTTCCCTATTTGGTGAAAAAGTGGCGATCCTTTGTAGAAGTGAAGGAAACAAGTTTTTGTTCATCAACGAGAATAAGCTTGTCGTGCACCGGTGGCCTACGAGTGTACACATACTTTTCGGTACTCATGTCTCGAGTACCGTATGCATCAGCAGTGGGAAGCTTAATGTTTGCTATGATTTGTACTAGACCAGACATTGCACATGCAGTGGGAGTGGTTAGTCGATACATGGCGAATCCGGGAAAAGAGCATTGGAGTACAGTAAAGAGGGTTCTGAGATACATTCAGGGAACCTCATATGTTGCATTATGTTATGGAGGATCGGGTTTTACAGTCAGGGGCTATGTTGATTCTGACTATGCAGGTGATCTTGACAAAAGCAAGTCCACGACAGGATATGTGTTTACTCTTGCTGGAGGTGTAGTGAGTTGGGTTTCAAAGTTACAGTCGGTTGTTGCGACATCAACAACGGAGGCTGAATACGTGGCAGCTACGCAGGCCAGTAAAGAGGCGATTTGGTTGAAAATGGTTCTGGAGGAACTCGGGCACAAACTAGAGAGTATTTCTCTATTCTGTGACAGTCAGAGTGCGTTGCATCTTGCAAGGAATCCAGCGTTTCATTCCAAGACAAAACACATTCGTGTCCAGTATCACTTTGTTCGCGAGAAAGTCGAGGAGGGTACTGTGGATGTGCAGAAGATTCACACAAAAGATAACATAGCAGATTTTTTTACGAAGAGTATTAATGCTGACAAGTTCGTTCAGTGTCGGTCCTCGTGTGGTCTGGTGAAAACGTAAGCAACATGAAGGGCGAGGTAGAAAGAATGGTGTGAAGATCTGATTAATCCATAATCAAATCTTCAAGTGGGAGAATGATGGGGCGGTGGAAAGTTTCCACTAATAAGTGGAGAATTAACAAATTCTCAATCAAGTGCATCACTCATAAATTGATGGGGCGGCTGATTTATTTATCATTGATGCAATGTTTTTGGAGCCTATAAAACCCAAGCCTCCATCCGGCATTTTGATCATCCCAATTCAGAGTTTATTTCTGTATTTCCTAAATATACAATGTAGTACCTCGAGTACTTGTGCGGGGGTAGTTTAGGGAGCGGTGAAAGTGAATAGGCTCTGTGGGGGTTGTTCGGGTTAAGTGAAAATTATGTAGTTGTACAAATTTTCTACATAGTGGATTTTACTCGGGTCCCCGTGGTTTTTCTCCACTATGTAAAAAATTTGTACAACTACATAATTTTCACTCAACCCGAACAACCCCCACAGAGCCTATTCACTTTCACCGCTCCCTAAACTACCCCCGCACAAGTACTCGAGGTACTACATTTTATATTTAGGAAATACAGAAATAAACTTTGAATTGGGATGATCAAAATGCCGGATGGAGGCTTGTGTTTTATAGGCTCCAAAAACATTGCATCAATGATAAATAAATCAGCCGCCCCATCAATTTATGAGTGATGCACTTGAATGAGAATTTGCTAATTCTCCACTTATTAGTGGAAACTTTCCACCGCCCCATCAAAATATACACAAGTTTCTTCTGTCATTCTTGAAACCTCGTAGATTGCAAAACTATGTAGGAGTTATGGATTGCATTACTAGACAACACGTCGAAACCCACTGGATGAATGGAGATGATCAAGTTGCTCTTGTCTTGCCCCTTGCAAAGCAATACACATTTGATGTCTCTTGTAAATTGCTCTTAAGCATTGAAGACTCGGACAGCGTGGCAAAGCTGGGGAAATTATTCGATGATGTAGTGACCGGCATCGTATCATTGCCCGTTAATCTGCCGGGGACCAAATTATATCACGGTATTAAGGCCATTCGCTTAATAAGAATGGAGCTCCTAGAAATAATTAGACTACGACAAAATGATGATTACAAAAGCAAATCGTTAGATTGTGATGATGATCTTTTGGGGTTTTACTTACTACAACAGATGAAAATGGTGGCTTACTCACTGAGCTTAGCGTTGCTGACATTCTTCTTGGTACCTTTATTGCTTCCCGAGAAAATTTAGCCACTACCATCACTTTTTTCATGAAATATCTAGAGGAGATGCCAGAAATTTATGATCAAGTTCTCAGAGGTAATTACGCGTGTACTGTATAAACTACTTACTGGCAAAATTTATGCTACCATGTAAGAAGTGCAGGATGCATTTATAGAAGTCATGTATCGATAGTCTCGACACATGATCGACTTCTATTGTGCACTTTACACTCGGTAACATAAATATTTTCCTACCGACCATTGTTTACAACAAGATTGTGCTTATTGTCATCAAAATTATTTAATGTCAGAACAAAGAGAGGTGGCAAATGGAAAATCTAGTGGGGAGGCACTAGATTGGAATGACCTTCAGAAAATGAAGTATTCATGGAATGTAGCTAGAGAAGTTCTGCGGCTGGTATACCCATTTCCAGGAAGCTATAGAGAAGCCATTACAAATTGCACCTATCATGGTTTCTTTATCCCCAAAGGATGGAAGGTACGTATAATCCATCACTTTGAGTTATTTGTTTTGATCTTTGGCTATCGCTTCACCTCGGTGATCATACTTGTTGAGTATTACTTTTGTTGTTTTTGTTGCTTAAACTTCGATCATATTATCTTATACGTTTTAATATTTTATGGAAATATAAATTACTTCAGATTCTACGTAACCTCTTAACTCATAAAATAAGATTTCTTAAGATAAAATTAATATAATACCTTATGGTGAAGGTTTAAAGTTCTTTAATTTCATTTTGAACAAGATTGAGATAAATATTTATAAGTCTAAATATCCCCTTGTCATTTGAAAAAGATAGTTGTACTTTGAACTTCATGTACTTATTTATAAAATAATGTACTCGATTATTTGCAAAATATTATTTTCTAGCTGCAAATAACTGAAAAAAAAAGAAGAAGATACTTTTAGTAGTTTGATTTAATTTTGAACAAAAAATTAATACTTTAAGATTTTGAAAAGAAGAAAATATTGTAGAATAAATGATATTTTTAAAGATTCTGTAAAATATTTTAGTATTCTTTTTGGGTTATGTTTTAGATTTTAAGAGTTCAATTCTAAATAACATTTATTTGTTTCATCAATACTTAAATAACTTTTCATAAAAAAAATGGAAAATAGCCTTGAGAGAGAAATTGGCACACGTGAGAGTAACTTGAGAAATGAAAAGTACAACACAACTATTAATTGAGAGGACACTTGTCAGAAGAATAGGAGTGGAGGAGAGAAGGGAGGAGGAAAATGGTGTAGAGGATCTTGAGCCTCCTTATACTACTCACAAAAATCCCGAGTATTTCCCAGAACCAGAGAAGTTTGATCCTTCAAGATTCGATGGTGGCCAACCTTCCAATTTTGCCTATGTTCCGTTCGGTGGTGGACCAAGAATGTGTCCTGAAAATGAATATACAAGAGTCATAATACGGGAAAAAAATAAGTTTGGTCCCTTAAGTTGGCATAATTTCGATTTTCATCCCCTAAGTTGGCACACCTCGATTTTCATCCCTCAACTTGGCACTTTGCTGCAATTTTAGTCCCTCGTCGGCCCAATTTCAAAATCCGCTGTGAAATGCCCATGTGGCACCCGTTGACCAATTTTTCATCGATTTTGACCAATTTCAGTACCTAAAAATACACGTGGATGCCACGTGTGTGCCACATAATATTAAAAAAATAAAAAATTATTTAACATAACGTGAATCCAAATTAAAATAAAAGAATAATTCAAACAAACTTAAACACTAAACACACTTCACAATTTCTCCCTCCTGAATCCCGATATACGATGGCAACTAGTTCTTATATCAAATATTTATTGTTAAGTGATGGTTGAATAAAATTTTAACTAGTCGATACACGCCTTAATCAATAAAATTACCTTGTGTTGGCCAGAGAAGATGAAAGGGTCGGGAACTGCGACATGGAACGGGGGATCGTGGTGGTGGTGGCGGTGTTGGGAAGAAGAGGGAAAGTGGCGGGGAGAGAGAAATTGGGAAGCGTGTGTGTAACGACAAATTATTGCTATCTCTGTGAATAAAAAAACAAGAAAAGATTACAAATATTTTTTGAGTAATTTCAAGTACAATTGTGGTTCAATCTCTATTTAATCCCCTGATTCAATTCTACAAGAATAATATTGAAATCTGTGATGGAAATCTTCAATTTGATCTTCACTAAGATTATTTGAACTTGGAGAAACGTTAATTCGAGGGTCCTTGGACTTGATCTCGAATTAAATGGTAATTTGATTTGGAATTTGTTTTGAAGGTTGATGAAGATTGGTATGATCTTCGTCTTCAGTTCTTTGGATTTGTTGAATTTTGATCTTCTTAAAGGGACTTGAATCTTCAAGAACGGTTTTTCGAGTGTCTTGTGACTTGATCTCGAATCAAACGGACTTTTGACTTGAAGATTGTTGAAGAACGATATGAACTTGATTTAGATTTATTGAACTTCTTGGAGTTTGATCTTCCTCGGCAGAAGTGCAATCTTCAAAAACAGTTTTTGGATGAAATTGAGACTTGATATCGGATTGAAAGGAGTTCTTTACGAAGAACACCTTGAAGATTGATGGACTTGGTGGAGAGGATTTGTTGAACTTCCTTGCTCTGAATTCTTGAAGCTTCAATTGTTGTGTTTTTTGTTCTTCAAGAGCTCATCTATTTATAGTTGTAGAACCGAGCCTCCTTGCTTGTGATTGGTCGGTTTTATTTTTTTAATATAAGCATGGATTTAATTTAACTTGTGGTGGACTTCTTCCCCGGACCCTCGCATTGCGGGGATGCTTTCGTGCACTGGGCTGCCCTTTATCAAGAAATCCTTAGAATACATTGTATTTCCACATGGCTTTATTTGATCGGCCAACAATTCTCCATCTTTATATTATAAATCAATTAATTAACCTATTAATAAATGGAATTTAATTTAGTAAAATTCCAAATTAAAAATAGAAATAATTAATTTAATTTATAATAATCAATTTGACACTTGTCAATATTTAATTGGAGTAGACAAAATTAATTTGTCTACAAATGCCCCCTTGCGACTTGTCACGAATAGCATTGTAAAAATGCGTCTTGAAGTGAATATGTCGCAACATATATTTTTGTTCGTGCCACCAATGAAATTGATATAAGATTGTGCACTTCTCTTAAGAATCAAAACTTTGGAGGGCTTCCATGGCAATTGCTTTTAAGGACCAAAATGTAATTTATATATCAAATCATTTTTTTTGTCTTGTGCATGCATGTGACACTTGACTTTTTGCTTTGGCTACTCCCATCACACACATGCAGCTATTATGTCATGCCAAACCAAAAAAAAAAAAAAATTATTATATTTTTTTTTCTTCTTCTTCTTTCTTTCCTATATAGGAACATCCGTGTAGTCTTTCTTATACAACAACAAAAATAATAAAAAAGAAGTCCTTTCTCTCTCCTCTAGCTCCTCCCATGGCCGCCCCTTTCACCGGAGTTTCCATGCGACGGTGATTGATTTTCATCTCGAAAATGTCATCATCATAATCATGAGCTCAAGAGGAACGTGTGTTGTGGTGGTTTGGAGGTATTTTCTTGTGGTCACGCCATCTCCATTCTCGGCTCATTACATTTTTTGCAAGTGCTCATCGTCTCCTCCATCTTGACGCCGGTGTTATCGGATCCGCCTAGTCCGTGGCTACATTTTAGTGGTTTCGATTGCATTTTTCGACCGCATCCGCGCCTCCGGCGAGATTCCCGCGACACACCGCTGCACCGCCGCCGTCCGCCTCTCTCTCTGGTCAACGACGTGGTGGCGGCGGCAATATTGGTGCTAGGTTTAGTCGTGGGAGTCAAGAACATTCCATTTCCGCACCTCCGACGAATTTCCGACGACTTTCCGACGCGTTTTTCCGAGCACTATTCACGCGGCCACTATTCATCCGCGTACTATTCACGCGGCCACTATTCGTATATTCCACTACCTTGGACTTTGGGACTTAGTGGAGGTGTAAGAGCACTACCTTTAGTCTGGTGACTTAGTGGAGGTGTAAGAGCACTACCTTGAGTCTTGTGACTTAGTGGAGGTGTAAGAGCACTTAGGGGACAAGTGTGCTCTTTTGTTTTGTCCTTGTCTCCCCCATTATGGTTGTGGCCCCTACCTCACACTTGTCATCCAATTTAGACAACTCACCTTGCAAGACAAATGTGGACCCGCGTGCCATATCAGTCGCGTTGACTAAGTCAACTCCGAAGGCAAATGTTGACCAAATCCCAAAGATGAACTCGGAGCTCGTTTTGTTTGAAAAGCCTAAGCTTGGATCCGGTCATTTCCTGCCTCTCTCGAATAACTTTTCTAGAGTCGCGAAGCCTCCTATACTTGATAAGCAACCTAATGCGGCACCGGATAATCCTAGACCACATCAAGTTCGTTCTCCAATTAGACGCGCTTCTTATGCACAAGCGGTCGTACGTGTTCTTCTTCATTTTTTTTAACTCTTTTGTTTGCTTCTTTATGTTGACAGTTCACACAATGGTGAAATTCGGCCATGCCTATAATTCGAAGGGAATTGAGACTCTAACCATTACCGGAGATGAAAACCAATCGACCCAACGGGACACAGTCTTGGAAGTCGGTACCCTTCTTGCCGAAATTTTCACAAGCCGATGGCCCACTTTGATTAACACCATTAAATCTAAAGACTGGACCGAAGAGTTTCCCAAATCCTCCAATCGATCTCTGTCGTCATTCGTGCTCCGGTCTTCTTTGCGCCTAGTATCAGACGGTGATCTTCCTTTCGCTACCTTGGGGCAACGTATTGCCAAAGGTGATGCCATATGGGACGATGCCTTTCTTCACTTTCCCGGCAAAATCCATTACTTTCCCGGATATTGGGAGTGGACAGAAGATGTCCTTGTTTGGTGCAATCCTACACTTACTTCCACCAACACGTACGAGCCAGTCTATGCATCCCTGTTCACATATAATTGCAATTTGGAGATCGTGAAGGTTTTATGCGCGTGTCGTACTTGACAAAATCCGCATCTCTTGCAGAGAGAGGAAGAGCACAATCAAATCTCAATTAACACAACATCATTTGTGAGCTTGAAAGAGGAGACATTCTTTGGACGACTCGGCATCAAAGAAACTTTGAACGAGACATTCATTTCAGGACTCGTCATCAAAGAAACCTTGAAGGACACATTCATTTCGCAACTTGGCTTCAAATGTTTCCGAACGGAAGAGATTTGCTTTCAAGACTTGGCAACAACGACATTTAGCAGGAGTAGACTTGTTTCCAAGACTTGGCATCAAAGACATTCAGCAGGAGTGGACTTTTCAAGGCTTGGCGTCAAAGATATTCGGCAGGAGTCGACTTGGTTTCAAGATTTGGTATCAAAGACATTCAACAAGATCAGACATTGTTGACCCTACATCAAAGGCCGCTTGAACGAGGAGACATCATTTTCATGACTTGGCCTCAAAGACACCTTGAAGGAGCATATTGTTTTCACGACTCGACATCAAAAGGCATCCGAAAGGAAGATATTTGCTTTCAAGACTTGGTTGCGCGCGCAGCTTTGTTGGCCCGTCATATCTCAAGGATCTTCATGTAACATCTTCCACGCAACATAACTTGGCAAAAGAATATGACCGAACTCAGAATTATATAACTCCGCAGAATCAAGAATATTTCCATTTGAATCACAACCACCAGCCAATATTGCGATTTCCCCGAGGCTCGCGTAACCAAACAAATATTTAGGCGCATTCATACTCATTCTAGTAGTCCACGTGTTTGTTAACAAACTATAACGATAGATAGCGTAAGACACGAGTTCTCTACCGAAAAGAAGAAGTTCAGTTTCAACCGCCAAAGATTCCTTATTTCCAAAGACAAAGCATTGATTAGGATTCAAACTCGGTAAAGTCATCCAACGCTTGGGGTCAAATGCTTCCCATTCGAGCAACTGGCAGGAAACATAAATCCAATGCTCAACTACTCCATTCTGTCTCCTGAACATGTATAACTCACCGCTTCATGATGTTTGTTATCGGATTGGTCCGGTTGAACGAGTCAAAATCCCACCAAGCAATAAGGCCGTATCTACATGATCATCATTCAGTTTTAACACTTTCTTAACAAACACGTCCTTCACCTACTCATTTTGAGTTTTTCATTTGCATTTGGCATCATGTTTTTTTCTCATGAATACTGTAATGTAACGCAACAAAACCAACTTAAGCAAATTTCATGACTGGACTTAGAAAAATTCTAAGCTGCCTACGTACCTCAATAAAAAGGATCAAGTCATAACGTTGTTCAAAGATATCAAGATTGATTTAAGGGGGGGTGTCGTACACCGTTTATACTCATGCGGGACATGAGTATTCATTCTTTAACCACTTTGAACAAAGTGGGGTGTTTAAATTTTAACCACATAAAACACCTTTAGTGGGGTAAGTTATCATTTTAACCACATAATTTACCATTGGTGGTTGCCATCCACAGTTTATACTCATGCGAGCCAGGAGTAACATGCAGTTTAAGCTCGTGCGTCATGGAACAATTGACTTGAAGATTTGAAGACTTGAACACTTGAAGAACATGCAAACCTTTTTGCTCATGTCTAGGAGGACTTGAAGACTTGAAGGATTTGCAGACATTCGACGTGTCTAGAAGACTTGCGCATTTGGTTTGAAGACTTGAAGGATTTGTAGACCTTTTGGCTCGTGTCTAGGAGACTTGAAGATTTGAAGGATTTGGTTGAAGACTTGGATTTGAAGGATTTGCAGACCTTTTGGCTCGTGTCTAGGAGACTTGAAGACTTGAATGTTTACTTTGAGTTCACGTATGCAAACAGTTTATACTCATGTTAAAGAGAATGTTGATAGTTTATACTCTTATCAAGGAGTACATACTTTGACACTTAATTTGAGGATTTGAGATAGTTTAAGCTCTTATCAAGGAGCATATTGGTTGTAATGAAATTTGATGTCGCGCCCTCTTCATCGTCGGTGTCATCCGTATCATCACCTTCAGTATCGAGGACGTGGGTAGATTTCATACTTGATTCGATGTCATGCGCACGCGTCACCAACTCTTCAAAGGTTCTTGGTTTGATTCCTTGAAGTATGTAAGAGAGACCCCAATTCATCCCTTGAATGCAAATATCTATGGCTGAAGTTTCACACAATTTCTCTTTACAGCTTAAGGATAGATTTCTCCATCGATTGACGTACTCAATCACTGGCTCATCTTCTTGTTGATGTGAATTCACAAGCTCTATCATGCTCACAGTGCGTCGAGTGCTATAAAAGCGATTGAAGAATGCACTTTGTAGATCTTTCCAGTTGTCAATGGAGTTTGGCTCAAGACTAATATACCAATCAAAAGCGACGTCTTCTTCAACATCTTCTTCACGAGAAGTGATATGGCATGACGACCCTACACTCTCTTCATCTTCGTCTTTGGTCTTTGTGAGTACTACGGTTTGTAACTTGACTTCAAGCATTTCACCACAAGACACTATCGAGCCTTCGCGACGAATCATTCGAGATGGGATCAGACTTTGAATTTTCTTAGAGTTTAATGACTTGAGGTTTCTCTTAGCGTGTGTTGACATATGTGGAACTCTCAACCTTTTCCAATCAAACCTTTTATTTGGACCAAGCCTATCAAAGACTGTTTTATTCGGACCAAGTCTATCAAAGATCGACATGTGTGGTATCTTCTCTTCACAGCCTATTGTTGAACCCTCTACTTCGCCTATGTAGTTGACATTAGCTCTTTTTATAGCAATACGAACTGGGTTTGGTGGCTTGTAGCCAAGGCCTATCCGAAGGTTTGGAATGGTATGACCTTTTTCCTTTAGCATAACTTGTGTGGCATTGAGTCCGTATGGCTTCTTTGTAGTAGCATCAAGAGCGAGGCCCTCCAATCGTGTTTCTTCATTAGGGTCATATCCAGCTTTAACTAGCAATTTGAAAGCTTTCGGGTTGAAGCATTGCTCAATCTTCTTTGTGGGAAATGTTCCATGCTCTGTTTCTGGTCCTTTGGATGGACGAACAAATCCTTCAAGTGGAGGAGATGGCCCTTTCTTTTCAAGTGTTGTAAGAGGGAATGTTAGTTCTTTCAAAGGCTTTGACTCAAGGGGAGATCCATAAATTTTACTCTTCTCTGTGTCACTTGTGTTATCGGAGCCTTTTACATCATGTTGCTGGAGTTGCTCAGTTCCATTGAGTTTCACAGTGGTCTTTCCTTCAATATAGTATTTTGCATCTGCAAAGTGTGATTCAGCATCAGAAAAAGTCTTTACATCACCATGTACCTTTCTTTCGACTCCATCTTGATAATATCCGAAGCACTGGTGTAATGTTGAAGGAACAACGCCATTTTCATGTATCCAAGGTCGACCCAATAACATGTTGTAGGATGTGTTGGATTCGATGACATAGAATAGCGTATTGGACGGCATATCTTCAATAAGAAGATCTAACCTTATGATGCCGATGGCTCTTTTCCCCCCTTGGTTGAAACCTTGGATCATCAAACGACTACTTCATAGTTCATCCACCGAGATCTCTAATGTATTCAAAGTGCGTAGAGGTAAGATATTGACCGCAGAGCCCTCGTCAATTAACATTCGATTGACTCTTTTCTCGCGAATATAGCCGGCGACAAACAATGGTCGGTTGTGGAGCTTGGAACCTAGTAGAAGGTCTTCATCGGTGAAGCATATAGTGGACATGTATTGGTTTGTGACATAAGCAGTATTTGAAGTAGAGTCTTCAATTTTCTCTCCTTCGTGAGTTGCATTGCATGAAACAATGATGTGAGAGTCATCTAGGCTATCAACTGGGCTTGAGAGTGCGACAAGGTTTGATGACACGACATCCTCTTCTAGCGTGATCTTTCCGTCACGAGCCAACCGCATCACCTTATCTTTGAATATGAAGCAATCATGGATTGGGTGTCCTACAAGACGATGATATTTGCAATACTTAGGATCATCAGTGCGACCAGCCTCTTCTGGTCTCTTCATTTCAGGCAGCTCAATCAGGTTAGCTTTGAGCAAATCATCAAATATGGCTGAAACGTCAAAATCGAGGAACGGATATTGCTTTGACCGCATCTCCTTGAGTGTCGTCTTCCTTTGCTCATTAGCTTGTGAATTATTGGCCTTTTCAGATACCAAAACACCTTTTCGTTGGTCGTTGCTATCATTTGTCTTGGTCTGGATTCTCAACGGAGCAACATTCACCGCTATAGACTCTTTGGTAGGGTCTTTGTTGAAAGATTTGCCTCCTTTCCTTGTATCTTGCTTGTCACTGAATCTTCGCGGATCTTGCATAGGTGGTCCATTAACTCCACTTGCCACCATACTCTGTTCCATGTCATGAGCACGAGTTGCTAACTTCTCAAACGTCCTTGGCTGTATTCCTTGAAGAATGTAACGGATCCCCCACTGCATGCCTTGGATGCACATCTCTATAGCCGAGGTCTCGGACAACCGATCTTTGCAATTGAGACTCAAGTTTCTCCAACGGTTTATGTAATCAATCACCGGCTCTTCATCCCATTGGCGAGCATTTGTTAATTCAATCATGTTGACGGTCATTCTCGTACTGTAGAAGCGATTGAGGAATTCTTGCTCCAACTCATCCCAACTATCAATCGAGTTTGCTTCCAAGTCAGTGTACCAATCAAATGCATTTCCCTTCAGCGAGCGAACAAATTGCTTGACAATATGGTCACTGTAAGTTCCAGCATTGTTGCAAGTCTCAACAAAATGAGCTACATGTTGCTTTGGGTTGCCTTTGCCATCAAACTGCTGGAAATTTGGTGGTTGGTAGCCATTCGGCATCTTGAGGTTATCTATCCTTTGAGTGTACGGTTTGGAATATGAGAATGATGATTTGAAGCTTCCGTCTAGTTTGTCCTTGATAGTTCCCATGATGAACTCCTTTAATTGATCAGCAGGGATCATGCCATTTGAAGAGACTTGGAAATCTTTGGCAATAGACTTTTCCTTCTCATTGGATAATTGTTTCATGGATGTTGCACCCTTTTCAATGCCTCCAAACTTCAGGTCCTTTACATGACTTTCTTCCACCTTGACCTCCCTACTCAGCAATTTTACTATCTTGGAGTCTTGGTCTTGCACATGTTTGTTCAGCATGTCTATGGCTTTGGTCAACATCCCAATTTGTTCCTCTAAAGTTGTAGCACTTGTTGTCAATGCGTTCACTGTATCCAACGGAGGTGAAGAACCCGATGTGGAGTGAGGAGTTGGTGCGGAGGAGTCGCCGCTCTCAACATCCCCATCATTGTTGACGTTGTCGGAGACAGAGGAGTCCTTTTGAACAATGTCGTGGACGACTTCACTTGGCATCTTCGTGGATGGATCAGCCAATAGATCGGACAACCTTCTTGTCTTGCCTGATGACATATGGTTGACTTGTTGTTCTTGATGAAAGGAGATGAGAGGTAGAATTGTCCCACTGGGCGTGCCAAATTTGTAACGACAAATTCTTGCTATCTCTGTGAATAAAAAAACAAGAAAAGATTACAAATAATTTTTGAGTAATTTCAAGTACAATTGTGGTTCAATCTCTATTTAATCCTCTGATTCAATTCTACAAGAACAATATTAAAATATGTGATGGAAATCTTCAATTTGATCTTCACGGAGATTATTTGAACTTGGAGAAACGTTAATTCGAGGGTCCTTAGACTTGATCTCGAATTAAATGATAATTTGATTTGGAATTTGTTTTGAAGGTTGATGAAGATTGGTATGATCTTCGTCTTCAGTTCTTTGGATTTGTTGAATTTTGATCTTCTTAAAGGGACTTGAATCTTCAAGAACGGTTTTTCGAGGGTCTTGTGACTTGATCTCGAATCAAACGGACTTTTGACTTGAAGATTGTTGAAGAACGATATGAACTTGATTTGGATTTATTGAACTTCTTGGAGTTTGATCTTCCTAGGCAGAAGTGCAATCTTCAAAAACGGTTTTTGGATGGAATTGAGACTTGATATCGGATTGAAAGGAGTTCTTTACGAAGAACACCTTGAAGATTGATGGACTTGGTGGAGAGGATTTGTTGAACTTCCTTGCTCTGAATTCTTGAAGCTTCAATTGTTGTGTTTTTTGTTCTTCAAGAGCTCATCTATTTATAGTTGTAGAACCGAGCCTCCTTGCTTGTGATTGGTTGGTTTTATTTTTTTAATATAAGCATGGATTTAATTTAGCTTGTGGTGGACTTCTTCCCCGGACCCTCGCATTGCGGGGATGCTTTCGTGCACTGGGCTGCCCTTTATCAAGAAATCCTTAGAATACATTGTATTTCCACATGGCTTTATTTGATCAGCCAACAATTCTCCATCTTTATATTATAAATCAATTAATTAACCTATTAATAAATAGAATTTAATTTAGTAAAATTCCAAATTAAAAATAGAAATAATTAATTTAATTTATAATAATCAATTTGACACTTGTCAATATTTAATTGGAGTAGACAAAATTAATTTGTCTACAGTGTGTTCAGTATTTTAAGATTATTTGAATTTTTTTATTTTAATCTGGATTCGGTTTAATTAAAATACAAAAAGAAAATTATATTAGGTGGCACACACGTGGCATCCACGTGTGTTTTCAGTTATTGAAATTGGTCAAAAATGGTGAAAATTGGGTCAACGGGTACCACATGGGCTTTATACGGCGGGATTTTGAAATTGGGCCGACGAGGGACTAAAATTGCAGCAAAGCGCCAAGTTGAGGGATGAAAATCGAGATGTGCCAACTTACGGGATGAAAATCGAAAATGTGCCAACGTAAGGGACCAAACTTGTTTTTTTCCCTCATAATACTTGTATTCATGTACAATATGGTAAGAAAGTTCAAATGGGATAAACTAATTCCTAACGAGAAGATTGTGTGGATCCATGTGCCAGGCCACTGAACAGCCTTCCAGTTCGCCTTCATCCCATCTAAAGCATGCATCATATCCATGTTTGCTCGACATACTATATATAATATACTTTTGATAAAATGATATAATATTATCATGTCAAACTTTATGTCTCTGGTTATAAGAGAAATGATGTTTTCATGTAATTTCTGAATTTCGTACGCCTGCAATATAAATTATACTGTTTCTGTCAATTGGCATATTACTTCATATATGCAAAGTTGTCACAAAAAGACCACCTTGCATGTCTTGGTCTAGTTGGCCATGTGTGATATCTATACACGAACTTGAAGAAAAGCGTCAAACTTTAGTGAGCCGTTAATAATAAAGTTGCCAGATATATTGTTCTAGTCAAAACAATTTAAAAGAAAAAAGTTACGTGTTTACTATCTCATAAAATTATGAATTAAAATTTATGTAGCAAGAGTTGTACCTATAATATGAACCATGAAATAACAATAAATTCATTGCATAGTTTCTATAGGAAACACAGCAATAGTATGATATGAAGGGAAAATCAGGATCTCATCATAATGTCACATGATGTTTAAGCATTGTTTCACACAGGACCATAAAGTACTTTTGTATCACAAAGACATGACGGCCTCACATCGATTAACTGAAACTTATGGATTTTGTTTCTCTCAAATCTTCTAGGCCAAATTTGGTATTAGTTAAATTCGTCAATTAATTAGGAGAAAGTATATGAATTAAATAATAATTACATCAAGTCTAACACTTGAATTCTATTTCGCACTCGTTCTGATTGAATTTGACGTTTTCGGGTAGCTCTCCAAGTCCACATCGTCCCTTATAGCTTCATCCACATTCTCTTGGTCGTCCTTGTGCTCTATTCATTTGTCCTCAATTGAGAGTTTTTAAGATTTGTACTGATGTATCTATGTGACTTTATTAAGTTTGGAATAATGTTTTCATCGCAAGTAGAAAGGAAAGTACTTCAAGAAACAAATAAATACTCTCTAGGTGATGAGCGATATAATACCACAACCAAACTGGAGCTTGGGACAATTAAATAAATATCAATGGTTACTGGTTAGTGCTGTTTGATCTGAAGTCCCACACAAGGGTCGCTCCTCAAGTCAATAAAAGATTAAAATCTTAACAGTAAAAGTAAGAGGGCCAGACATTAAACACGTGTCATGCTACTGTTTGCAGAAAAAAATACAAACCAAACAAGAAGTTAATTGGTTTACTTTCAGTCAACCAAAGACTATTAAGTTGACGGGTTATAATTAACTTCGCAACCTCTTCATCTCGTGATGAAAAAATGATCTAGCGAGCAGAAGCCATAAATAAAGATAAAATGACACAATAATAATTAAAAGCTCGTTGATTTTGTAGAATACCAAGAAATTGACAAAAAATTGAGAAAACTCTAAAGTTTATTTTTTTTTCATTTAATCAACAACTTACCCTAACTAAGAAAAATACCAAAATTACAAAAGACTCTTAAATTAATTAAATAAAACATAATAAACTGCATATTTGACACTCTAAATTTTTTAGTTTGTCGAAAATCACGTGGGCGTAAAGACTAAAGTTTTTACTTTTTGCTCAGGATGCCATTTTCACTTGGAAAAGTAGTATATTTTGTCAAAAACGGGCTCCTTTGACTTTAAGGTCAACCCTCGACTCGTTTGAACATCGAGTTGGTTATTTTCGATCAAGAGACACCCATATTTGAGATCTCCATCAGAAAGAGAACCCACAACTTTAATTAAGGGTGGGTAATCGTTAATTCGGGTAGGGTATCCAAATTTTCGGGTAGGGAAAACCCCTACCCGAAACCCTAAAAATTGGGGTACCCGATTGGAATAGGGTACCCTATCAATCGGGTACCCCAAACTTCGGGTTTGGGATACTCGATTTCTGTCCAGTGGCCGAGGTTGGCCACTGGAAACCCGGGTACCCGATCGGGTACCGGGTAGGGTACCACAAACTTCGGGTTTGTGGTACCCGATTTTTGGGCAGTCCCCGATTTTTGTGTATCCCTTGTTTTGGAATCGAAAACATGGGATTTTTTTAACTAACAATTTCCCCTTTCAATTCTTCCATAATTCGAAAAAAAAAACACATCGAATCTAATGATCTAAATCCAAAATAAAACGCATCCAAATAAAAACCAAATCCACAACATACCAATCAAATATCAATCCAAAACAACGACCAATCCGAAAAAATCCAAAACATACCAATCATTATCAATCCAAAACAAAACTCATTCAATCTAAAACAACGACAAATCCGAAAATATGCAATCTTACAAATTCAAACAACATCAACATCAAATCAAAATAAAAATTGTTCATTCAACATCGAAACGACGACACCTAACTCTCCAACAAGTCTTCAATCTTCATCATTCAAGGATCAAGAACCGAAGCATCTTTACCCAATTCGTTAAATTCTACAATAACAATTAAAGAAAATCATTAGTATTACCAAACAAGTCAAATCAAAAGTATATACATATCAAATTATCAATTGTACAAGTTGAATTAAAGAACAATAAGAAAATGATATTACCTTCGTCCCATTTCTCCACCTCGTACAAATTTTCTTCCACGTTCAAAGGCACATAATCTTCCCGAAGCCAATCTTGGCCACAAATGAGTGCTTGTACCATCTTGGTAAACAACGAACTCCTAAATGCATCAAGCACACGCCCTCCCGTGCTAAATGCCGCCTCAGAAGCTACCGTCGAGACTGGAACCGCTAGAATGCCTTTAATTAGTCCATTTTACAGTAAGTATGAAAATTCTTTAACTTAGACACAAGGAAGATTTAGCTATTGAAAAACTGAAAAATAGATAGTAACGACAATAAACGGTAATACCCCATTTTCATTATATGATTCTATAAACTTATTTGATATGTACTTTGGTTTATATATATGTTTCAACATAATTGCACTTATATTGATTGGTTAGAGTAAGAAATTGAATTCTCTCATTGAAATATATTGCACCAATAAACCTGATAGAGCAAATGTGCACGCATGGTTAGTAGGAACCAAACCAAGATTACTGGACAGGCTTTTCAATAATACATACAGATTTCAATTAATTCTTTTACTGTGACAAATGACAAATCCCTGTTTGACCGTACATGACTTTTTAAGAGCTGAATCGATCTCAAGTCTTCTGCCAACAGAATAACCACAAGTACTTTTGTTTACTTTGAGTCCATCAGTCTCTTGCAAACCACAAACCTATTCATTGCAATGAGAATCCTATACACTTCATGGCTTCTCTTGATGTTGTCCCTGTTCCATATCTTTACCGTTTCATTCGTTTCTGGTCTGTGTTTGAATGATCAACAATCCTTGCTGCTGCAGTTGAAGAACACCCTCTCTTTTAATTTGTCAGTCTCGACAAAGCTCGTGCGCTGGAATCCTAGTGTCGATTGTTGCAGTTGGAGCGGCGTGGCTTGCGATGGTTCCGGATATGTGATCGCTTTGGAGCTCGATAACGAGTCGATTGTCGGAGAGATCGAGAATTCAACTAGTCTGTTCGGTTTTCGGAATCTTCAAAAGCTGAATTCAATCCCGACGGGGCTCAGGAATCTTACCCGTTTGACTTATCTGAATCTGTCAAATGCCGGATTTGTTGGACAGATTCCAGTTGAACTTTCTGAAATGCGAAGTTTGATTAGTCTCGATCTTTCCAGACAATTCGAGGCCATTGTACCGCTGAATCTCGAGAACCCGAATTTGCAGATGCTTGTTAGAAATCTTACAGGTTTGAGAGAACTTTATCTTGATGGTGTGAATATTTCATCTCAGGGGAGTGAATGGTGGCAAGATTTATCTTCATCTTTACGAATTTTTAGTTTGCGCTATTGTGGACTATCCGGCGCGCTGAATTCTTCCCTTACACAGCTGCAATCTCTTACGGTGCTTCGTCTCGACGGGAACAACCTATCATCCAATCCTTTACTCCACGGCACCATACCCGATTTTCCTGTAAGTGGATCTTTCACGACTATACGGCTTAGCTACACTAACCTCTCAGGTTCATTACCAGACTCCATTGGCAACCTTCGAATGCTGTCTAAGATAGACCTGTCTAATTGCAATTTCAGTGGAGTGGTTCCATCCACAATAGGCAACTTAATGGAACTGGTTGGTCTGGACTTTTCACTCAATTTCTTCACGGGTTCAATCCCAGTGTTTCCCAAGTCGAAGAAACTTACGTACATAGACCTTACTGGTAACAGTCTCAATGGTTCACTTTCGTCTATGCATTTTGACGGCCTCTCCAGTCTTTCATATTTACACCTTGGTAACAATCTGTTGAGTGGGAGCATTCCATCGTCTCTCTTCAGTCTCCCTGCATTGCAGAGACTACTGCTCTTTAACAATAAATTTAGCGGCCAAGTGAACGCATCTTTAACTCTTAACGCCTCTAGCTTGTATAGGCTAGATTTGAGCAGTAATCAGCTTGAAGGTGCTATTCCAGAGTCTTTCTTCAAACTTGAAAGGCTTAAGGTGCTCTCACTTTCTTCAAACTTCTTCAATGGCACCATGCAACTGGAAAAGATCCAAGGCCTTCGAAATCTAATAAGGTTAGACCTTTCTTACAACAAGTTGTCAGTTTCCGTGAGCAGCAATAATTCAGAAATCTTCCAGTTTTCCCAACTCAAAAGGCTATCTCTAGCTTCCTGCAACCTCCCCGCATTTCCGAATTTGAGAAACCAAACCAAAATGGAGTATTTAGACCTCTCAAACAAGAAGTTGACAGGGGATATACCTAGTTGGATATGGGGCGTCGGTAGTGGAATGTTGTCTTTTTTGAATCTTTCGCGCAATTCTCTGGTGGATCTGCAAAGGCCTTATAATATTCCAAGTTTTCTGAGGGTGTTAGACTTACATTCAAACAATCTTACTGGAAAGTTTCCCATGCCCCCAGCATCAGCTTACTATGTGGATTACTCAAGCAATAACTTTCAAGGGCTTATTCCAACTGATATCGGCAACTTCACTTCCTCTGCTGCGTTCGTTTCTTTGGCAAATAATGGGCTCACAGGAGCAATTCCCACGTCCATTTGTTATTCTTCTTTTTTAGAAGTTCTCGACTTATCTGGAAACTCCTTGAGTGGTGGCATACCGTCTTGTCTACCGCAAAACATCGAGTCTCTTGGTGTACTGAATCTAGGCGGAAACAACATTAGTGGCGAAATCCCTGATACTTATTCAGTAAATTGTGGCTTGCAAACTCTAGACCTCAGCTCAAACAATCTAAAAGGGAAGATTCCAGCATCACTAGCCAACTGTACAATGCGGTCCCAAATAAGACCCAAATAAGACCAATTGAGACCGCAACGCGGTCCCAAATAATATTCATAGTATTAGGGACCGCGTTGCGGTCCGTAATAATATTCATAGTATTTGGTATCGCGAAGCGGTCTCAAATAAGCTGTATTTGTAATTATCAAACTTTTAGAGACCGCGCCGCGGTTGCAATTACCTCAAAAAACTCAAAAATTCGGGCGGGCAATGGGGGAAAATTCAAATTTTCACCCCATTTTCTATATATACCCACCACTATCCTTTCATTTTTCAAAACTATCACCAACACTACTCTTCCCTCACCAAAACATCAACAAAAAGCACTCTTCTATTTTTTCTTTTTTTAAATAAAAAAAAACACCAAACACTACTATGATTTTCTTTTCCAAATCAAAAAGTCTTATCTCTTCTTCTTAATTTCTCTTCTTCTTTTTTCCATTTCATTTTTTATCTTTCAATAGTTTTTTTGGTTCATCTTTATTACGTTTCTTTATATATTAATCTTTCATTTTATTATTTAATTTATTTGTTCTTTTATATTATTTTGTTGGCATTATTTATATGTAATTTATTTAGTCTTTTATATTTTTTTATATTGTTATTTATCTAATTTCTACCAAAAAAATATTATTGGGTTTTTTTTATTTCGTTCGCAGAGTATCTACAACCGCGACGTGGTTGCAGTTAATATTCATACTATCTCGGTCTGTGCCGCAGTTCCAGAGTTTGAATAATAACTGCAACCGCGTCGCCGTTTCAATAGGCCTTTCGAGCATCAGAGACCGCGATGCAGTTGCAGTTTATTTTCAACATTCTGGAACCGAGACGCGGTCTTCGATGTTCTTCAGATATCTGGGACCGCATTGCGGTTCCAGATACTCGATGGATTATTGGGACTGTGTTGCGATTCCTATTTGTATCTGCAACCGCGTTACGGTCCCAGAATAATTGAGTCGCAATTTCCCTCTTCTGGGACCGCATTGCGGTCTCTGATGAGAAGCGACCGAACTCAACTGGAACCGCGTAATTGGACCCGCGATGCGGTTGCAGAAAGCCTTCTGCAACCACATTTTGATTATCTGCAACCACATATGCAGTTGCAGATGAGGCAATTTTCTTGTAGTGAATATAGGTAGTGATTAAATTAAAACAGGTGTGCATTGCCTTTATACACTACAAGATTTTGCAGTATTAGCTACCGAAATTCTGTAGCTAGTCATTAGCTACGGAATTTCCGTAGCTAATGAGTTTACCGACGGAATTTCCGTCGCTTAAATTGTTGGCGACAACCAATCGGTGTCCACACTTATTACCGATAGAATTTCAGTCGGTAATTCCGTCGCTACGGACAAGTGGCGACGAAATTTCTGTAGCTAATGACTAGCTACGAAAAATTGGTAGCTAATGGTTCTTACCGGTAGCTAATAGTTCTTACCGTTGACATTCGTTTCTAAAATCGGTAGCTAGCCTTTCTTATCGTTGACATTAGCTACCGCGTAGCGGTAGCTAACTGTTCTTACCGTTGGCACAAATTTGAAAATTTCATTAAACCCTTTACCCATACCCTAAAAGTAGCGACCAAATGGCGGTAGCTAACATTTATACCCTAACAGTACTTACCGCCAGTCCGTAGCTTCTGACTAAATCAGCTACCCCAAGTCGGTAGCTACTAATATTCAAGTGCTTAAAATTGTGATTTTTCGACCATTATTTTAAATATAATTGGTTGTTTGTTATCAATTACGTCAATAACAAGAAATAATTAACTAAATTAATATAAAATGATGATTTTATTGCACAATCAAATGACATTACTAATTCATAATGACAATGATACATAATGTCGTTTGTTTGTCAATACTATATATACGTATGTATCTCCCAATAGAACGTAAACTAAAGAATGTAACTTCACATCATAACCAATAATCACATTTCATCGATATGTCAATCAACACGTCACAACAATATTTCAGTCACATACACGAGACATGATTAAGTGTAGAGGTACGTAAAAGTAATATATACGTCACACAACAATACATCAATCGTAATTGGAAACTGGCCATGCATGATGAATATAATGCTCTAATTATGAATAATACTTGGGAGTTAGTGCCTCGTCCGTCTAATGTGAATATTATACGTTCTATGTGGATTTTTCAACATAAGTTTCGTGCTAATGACATTTGTATAGCCCAGTCCCAAAACATGCCATGACGGATTTAATGGCTCCGTTAACCCGTAAAAAGTCAACAATCCCGGAGGGAGAGTCCCAAGTTTCCACAAAGTTCTGTCAACATTCTTTTCTTGCCAATAGTGGTAGATGCCCGTGACGTTCCTTCTCCTCTACTCCACCAAATCAAATACGTTCATGCCAAACGCCCACCCACATGCATCAGGGTCAAAATGTTCACGGATAAGGGGGTGGGAATAGTTTAAGTACTTGTGGTATCTATGAAACGTCTCCATACATGTTTCAACTGCACCATTGACATTCCCGTTCAGATCTATAGAGAACAGACCTGAGAGATCCTTCTGCACTACAACATCGTCGTCAAGAAAGACGAGCTTCTTCAGGTCAGGAAAAACTTCAGGAATGTAGAATCTTAGGTGATTAAGCATAGATAAATATTTGGGGTTCCGGAACTTGATTGGCGTCCTGTTATCGCCACCCCCACCGGAGAAGTAGTAACTTTGGGTTTCGGAGTCTTGAAGTTGTTTAAGGACGGGAACATACGAAGCGTTCAACCATGTATGTAAAGTCTTCTATCTTTTGAACATTGACAGTTACTCCCCTGAAATCATTCATGGTGAACCAGGCTTTCATTGCGGCATAATTCACCTCGTCTGTGACAAGGTGGAAAACTACGTTTTCGGGATTATTGGAATTAATAGCTGTTGAATTTACTACCACAGAAGTGGCAAGAATGTTGTCAGAGAAGACACAGAAATGATAGGCACTGTTATCTTTAAGTTTTGTAGATGTCAGTCTTTTCTCCTTCAATTTCTTCCTGAGAGTTGCATCCTTAAACCACTCACTGGTTAACCGGACTCCGAGGCAGAAAAGACTCTTAGGAACTTCTTCAGCGGCGATTTGTCCATATTTTGAACTCTTTTCAGTGACGGAACTCATTTGCTCTTCAAGACCCTGGATCTTGGCCTTCAGTCTCATGATCATAGTGCAGTTGCTGAGCCTGGAAGAGTAAAAGGGCCATGTCACGAATTGTAGCTCCAGACTCACTGGTACTCAAAGGAGTTCTTCTTAAGGCAGCATTTGAGAGAAGGATTTGTGAGTTGCGAATTTGGGCACTAACTTCCCAAGCAAATTGAAGATTGTTGCTTTCTTAGCACTTATGGAATCATAATAGTATGACAAGTAACCAAAAACCATAAAAATAAATTAAGAATATAAACGACAACAAACTTCACAAACTTCATTTCTTTGGTCTTTTTATGTGAGAGGATTAAGAATTTCCCCATTTAGCTATGCCATACTAATAAACCATCTAAAATGGAAAGTATATGTACACCAAATTCTATAACCAAACAAACAATTTCTGTGGAACCGCTAAATGGAAAGATTTACTCCAGTTTCATGTAATAACCTATTAAAGTGCATTGATAATTCATCACGTCTCAAACCTATCTCAAAAAGAAGAGTAGAAGCGAGTTTCAGTAATGAGATTTTCTTGCATACCCACGCAATTCACTTTACAACAGTGTGAAAGTTAAAGTACAATTGAATGCCGAACGTAAACACAGAATGGAGTATCATTGTCATTCACATAAATCGCAATTTAAGCAACAAGAGTGACGAGGTGTTTATTTACAGCACAAAACTCAGATTTTGAGCTCATCGGTTAAACATAAATCGCTCTTTCACAAATCAATACCTTCTCATGCATTTATCCCAGAAATACCTTGGTTGCGTAAGTCCTCAACATGAAGGCATTTTAGGTTCTCTCATTCTTCTACAAGGATTTCATTCAACAAAAGAAGATCACTAGTCGTGGTATCTACGACAGTGAGACCCCACGTTGTACCAACAAGTGCAAGCAAAATTGGCATCAATAGCTCTCTGAGAGTGGAGGATATTATACGCATGATGATTTTCCATGGAAGTTGAGTGGTTTGCATACAGAAGGCTGTATCAGCCAAGATGTACGAACCAAATGTTTGTCTGCCATTTTTTTGTTTCTGAATAATAGCACAATCCCGAGACAATCCCACCTAGACCTTGACGCTTCTACTAAGCTTTGCCTTAGTTTGTCAACAGAATTCAACCTATATATAGTCATGATCAATGATATATAAATGAGCTTATCTCTAAATTTGTGAGTAAAGCGTAAAAAATATTAAACATCACATGAGAGATTGGTGCTGATTGATATGAATATGATGGAGCTATTAATAATCGTGCTTCTGTCTTTCTTTCTCCTCCTAACTACAATCCTTATGCTCATTATTTCTTGGAGAATTACAATACTTTATTATGATAAGTACTTATCCAATAAGTCAAAAAAATTATACGGTAACGCAAAACTCCTTTTGGGCGAAACTGGGTGGCCAGTTGTGGGAGAAACCCTGGAATTGATTTCGATGGGCGGGAAAGGAACACCCGAGAAATTCTTCGAAGACCGAATGAACAAATACTCGTCTCATATCTTCAAAACTTCCCTATTCGGTGAAAAAGTGGCGATCCTTTCCGGAAGTGAAGGAAACAAGTTTTTGTTCACCAACGAGAATAAGCTTGTCGTGCACCGGTGGCCTAGGAGTGTACACATACTTTTCGGTACGATGCAAAATATACACAAGTTTCTTCTGTCATTCTTGAAACCTCGTAGATTGCAAAACTATGTAGGAGTTGTGGATTGCATTACTAGACAACACGTCGAAACCCACTGGATGAATGGAGATGATCAAGTTGCTCTTGTCTTGCCCCTTGCATAAGCATTCAAGACTCGGACAGCGTGGCAAAGCTGGGGAAATTATTCGATGATGTAATGACTGGCGTCGTATCATTGCCCGTTAATCTGCCGGGGACCAAATTATATCACGGTATTAAGGCCATTCGATTAATAAGAATGGAGCTCCTAGAAATAATTAGACAACGACAAACCGATTGTTACAAAAGCAAATCGTTAGATTGTGATGATGATCTTGTGGGATTTTTACTTACTACAACAGATGAAAATGGTGGCTTACTCCCTCAGCTTAGTGTTGCTGACATTCTTCTTGGTACATTTATTGCTTCCCGAGAAAATTTAGCCACTCTCAGCACTTTTATCATGAAATATCTGGCCGAGATGCCAGAAATTTATGATCAAGTTCTCAGAGGTAATTACGCGTGTACTGTATAAACTATTTACTGACAAAATTTATGCTACCATGTACGAAGTGCTTGATGCACTAATAGAAGTCATGTACTGATAGTCTCAACACATGACTTCGATTTTGCACTTTACGTTAATTGGTAACATAAATATTTTCCTACCAAACATTGTTTATTTCAAATTCTAATAATTTGGCTATTGAAGTAATTACAATAAGATTGTGCTTATTGTCATGAATGTTATTTAAAGTCAGAACAAAGAGAGGTGGCAAATGGAAAATCTAGTGGGGAGGCACTAGATTGGAATGACCTTCAGAAAATGAAGTATTCATGGAATGTAGCAAGAGAAGTTCTGCGGCTGGTACCCCCATTTCCAGGAAGCTATAGACAAGCCATTACAAATTTCACCTATCATGGTTTCTTTATCCCCAAAGGATGGAAGGTACGTATAATCAATCCATCACTTCGAGTTATATGTTTTGATATTTGGCTATCGCACAATCGCTTCACCTTGACGATCATACTTGCTGAGTCTTACTTTTGTTTTTTTTTTTGTTTGTTTTTTTTTTTTTTTTTGCTTTAACTTTGATCATGTAATCCTAAACGTTTTAAGAGTTTTATGGAAATGTAAATTACTTCAGATTCTTGTACCTACTTGATTAATTTATAACCTCTTAACACATAAATGAGTCATAAAATAAGCTTTCTTAAGATAAAGTATACCTTATGGTGAAGGTTTGAAGTTCTTTAATTTCATTTTGCAAAAGAATGAGAAAAATACTTATAACTCTAAATATCCCATTGTCATTTGAAAAAGATAGTTGTACTTTGAAGGACGAATTATTATCTATGCCCTGTAAGTTTTCCCTTTTATTGAAAATGCCCGATATGTTACCAATTACATAAAAATGCCCCGTAACTATGACTTTTTTTGTAGAAAATGCCCGATGGGTGCCACATTGGATTTTCGGCCTACGTGTCCTCCAGGGCATATACACGCCTCTTCCAAGCTGGAGGACACGTAGGCCGAAAATCCAATGTGGCACCCATCGGGCATTTTCTACAAAAAAAGTCATAGTTACGGGGCATTTTTATGTAATTGGTAACATATCGGCCATTTTCAATAAAAGGGGAAACTTACAGGGCATAGATAATAATTCGTCCTTTCATAAATTAGCTTGTGCGTGTTTGGAGCTAAAAGATAGGATTTTGTGCATGTTCACATAGTTTCACGCTTAGATTAAGTTGTCTGTTTCTGATTTTCCCTTGTCTGATATGCAAGTTATAACATAAAGTTTGCGTTCAAATCATCTGGAAATGATCTTCTTACATTAACGTAAAAGATAGATAATTGTATGGCTAGCTTATTTGATTGCCTTCATAGAGGAGATGCCTGATGATAACAGCTTTAATTTATAACCTTGGAAAACTTGCTACCCGCATACTTGGTGCACAATCACAATGCTTTAGCTGCCTTTGTGTCTCAGATGCAGTTGTTGAAACCCAACTTGGGTCATTATGCTTGGTTTGTTTTGGAGATGTTGTATTGTCATTGCTGAGAAAATCAATGCGGAGTCAAGTTGCTTAAAATGTATCATACTTTTATTTCCTGTATTTTTACTGACAACCCAAGATGTGCAACTAGCTCTTGGGTTCCATATATATATATAGGAAGTTCTTCAATGTGGTGCATTTTTTTCTTTAGCTACTAATTTGTTTTGCTGGTGGAAGTTTGATGAATATATTAAGAGCTGATAACCGTATCTAGATTAACTGAATCCCCTACGGCTCGGTGAGTTTACTTGTACCGATAATTAGAACTGATTTTATGACAATGTAGTCAATCATGTAACGAACTTGTAGAAAATTACCCTGTAAGTTTCCCCTTTTATTGAAAATGCCCGATATGTTACCAATTACATAAAAATGCCCCGTAACTATGACTTTTTTTGTAGAAAATGCCCGATGGGTGCCACATTGGATTTTCGGCCTACGTGTCCTCCAGCTTGGAAGAGGCGTGTATATGCCCTGGAGGACACGTAGGCCGAAAATCCAATGTGGCACCCATCGGGCATTTTCTACAAAAAAAGTCATAGTTACGGGGCATTTTTATGTAATTGGTAACATATCGGGCATTTTCAATAAAAGGGAAAACTTACAGGGCATAGATAATAATTCGTCCTACTTTGAACTTCATGTACTTATTTATAAGAAACAGAGTTTTTCTTTGGGTTGATTTGAGAATTTTGGGTACTTCTGAAACGGTTGATGTTACATCAATATTTTCCAAGTACATACCCTGGCTAAAGTGAGAACTCAATATTATATTTTCAAGGGATAAAAGCATTAAACCCCCTAACCTATGGGTTGTTTTGTGCTTTGGTCCTTAAACTATGTTTATTAGCACTTTGGTCCCTAACCTTTAGGGTGTCTGTGCGATTTAGTCCTACGGTGGTTCTCAGCCAATTTTTGCCCGAAAACACCGGTCGCGTGCGGCCCACGCGCTTGTTAGAAGGGCACTTTTGTCCAGAGATACGGGAGATTATTTTCTAGCGTTGCACCCCATAACCTATCGGAAATTGAGCACTTTGCCCCCTGAAGCTATTCAAATGTAGCGTTTTGCCCCCAACCTATTCAAATGACGCGTTTTGCTGAACCTATAACCTATACTTAGAAGTTGATATTCGATTCGATCATAACCTCTACCGCCTAACTCCTAACAACATACTAACAACATACGAATTTTGTTCTGACATAACTCTCTCGAAATCAATCAAAGTCAAGATTTTCTTTTATGACTACATTTGCACCACCCATATACTAACTTGGGAGAGCCTACAAATTATTCATCTTTGCTTTGAAAATGATGTAACTAGCGTTAAAACTTAAAACAGCTATTCCCTTGACAATGTTGACATGTAGAGCCTGAATCAGCAAAATACATTTGAATAGGTTGGGGGGCAAAACGCTACATTTGAATAGCTTTAGGGGGCAAAGTGCTCAAATTCCGATAGGTTAAGGGGTGCAACGCTAGAAAATAATCTCCCGTATCTCTGGACAAAAATGTCCTTCTAACAAGCGCGTGGGCCACACGCGACCGGTGTTTTTCGGCGAAAATTGGCTGAGAACCACCGTAGGACTAAATTGCACAGACACCCTAAAGGTTAAGGACCAAAGCGCTGATAAACATAGTTTAAGGACCAAAGCGCAAAACGGCCTATAGGTTAGGGGGTTTAATGCTTTTATCCCTAATTTTTATGCCATTTTCAAGCAAAAGTTATTTATGACATCTGTGGATCAAAAATATTGTGAAATTAACTCTAAATTATATGAAATAATCACCCATTTATAATTTAACCTCATCCAGCGACGTACGTGTGAAACAAATAATAGAATAAATATAGGCTGGATGAATTACCAGACCCGTAGCTGATTTGTATTTATAGACAAGTGTTTACAATTTGAAAAAGAGATAAGATTTTACAATAACAAAGATAAGATACAATTTAAAAATTCAAAATCATAATGAATCAGTCTTCAACTAAATCAGAAGTTGATCTTCCAAGATTCACGCCAACACCCCCCCGCAAACTAATGGGAAGGAGACACACCATTAGTTTGGAACGAAGAAAGTGAAATCGAGGAGCAGGGTGTCCCTTTGTGAAAATGTCAGCTACTTGGTCAACTGTAGAAACGTATTTCACAATGACATCCTTGTTGACAACCTTTTCCCGAACAAAGTGATAATCGACTTCAATGTGCTTCGTCCGAGCATGAAAAACTGGATTAGTAGCTAATGCAAGTGCACCAATATTATCACACCAAATAGTAGGAGGTGTAGACAATGCAATGCGTAATTCTTGAAAAAGCATACGTAACCAATATAATTCCGTTGTTGTGTGAGCCATCGAACGATATTCTGCCTCGGTGCTTGATCTTGAAACAACATTCTGTTTCTTTGCCGACCAAGTAATAAGATTATTACCAAGAAAAACACCATACCCACTTGTAGACCTTCGATCATCGGGGTTACCCGCCCAGTCAGAATCACAATATCCATGAAGAGATAATGTTGAAGGCGTGTAATATAAACCAAAATCTATCGTCCCTTTAAGGTAGCGAAGGACTCGCTTTGCTGCAACCCAATGAGGTACACGAGGATTATGCATAAACTGACAAAGTTGGTTCACACTATAGGCTATATCAGGGCGTGTTAATGTGAAATATTGTAAAGCGCCAACAACCTTTCGATATTCAGTAGGATCATCGAGTAGATCACCCTCTTCGCTGGAAAGTTTTGAACCCGAAATGCTTGGCGAGTTTAACGGTTTTGCACCTGACATTTTGGTAGATTCTAATAAATCTGTCACATATTTTGTTTGCCTTAAGTGAAGGCCATTGCAATCACGGGCTGCCTGAATCCCCAAAAAATAATGAATGGGACCTAGATCCTTCATGCTAAAACATTTTTTCAACTTGTCAATAAGCAAAAGCACGCCATCTTCTTTAGAGCCTGTAACTATAATATCATCCACATAAATTAGGACAAAAATAGTTAGATGTGATGAGTGGAACGTGAACAAAGAGTAATCAGCCGAAGATTCTACAAAGTCCAACTCAAGAAGTTGTTGAGTAAGTCGCCTAAACCATGCTCGCGGTGCCTGTTTTAAACCATAAAGAGACTTATGCAATTTGCAAACATAATCAGGATATTCTGAGTCAACAAAACCTCTAGGTTGTTCCATGAACACTTCTTCCTCTAAAATGCCATGTAAGAAGGCGTTTGAAACGTCCAATTGACGAATAGGCCAATTAAGAGTTACAGCAATAGCAAGTACCATTCTAACAGTGGCTGGTTTAATTGTTGGACTGAATGTGTCATGATAATCGATGCCGTGTCTTTGTTCAAAACCTTTAGCCACTAATCTTGCTTTAAAGCGCTCGACACTCCCATCAGGATTTCTTTTAATTTTAAAAACCCAACGATTGCGAATAATAGGATGATCAAGAGGTTTAGGACAGAGAGACCACGTACCATTTTCCATCAATGCATCAAATTCTCTCCCCATTGCAGCACGCCACTCTGGATTTGAAGCTGCTTGACTGTAAGAACTTGGCTCGGTTTGCGTTAGAACACATGAAAAAACTTTTAAAGGGTGACGCGTGGCACATAACATTTTATATTCAGGGAAAGATTTGGGTTTCAAGGTTCCAGTTTGAGATCGCGTAACCATTCTAGTGGAAGTCTCATTAGACTCGACAGAGGAGGCAATGTGTTCTTGTGGTAATGTGGTTAAAGAATTTAAAATATTGGGATTTGGGTCTACTGCTTCACTTGGATTATTTGTAAAGTCATTGCATAATATAGGATTATCATCCATGTCATCCGTATGTACTGGACTAAGTTGGTGAATAATAGGTGTAGTATTTAAATCAACATGGGTTTGAGGTTGTAAAGTACCAACATCATGGGTATTATTGGGATTAACCGTAAATTGCAAATCACTTTGATAAGGAAAGACTTTATTGAAACTAGAAGAGTTCTTTTGTTTAGTTGACTCACCTGACAAGTATTCCTTCTCGGGTAATTGAGAAGAAAGTTTATCCTTGGCTGGAAAATTCTCCTCATCAAAAATTACATGTCTAGACACGTATACTCTTCCAGTTGAAAAATCCAAACATCTATACCCACGTTGATTTGCAGAATAACCCAAAAATATGCATTTTTTACTTTTAAAAGAGAGCTTGTTGGTGTGATATGGTCGTAGTAAAGGATAACACGCACAACCAAAAATTTTAAAATCTTCGTATTTGGGTTGACAATCAAAAAGCAAAAAATATGGAGTTTTATTATTCAAAACCCTGGTAGGGAGACGGTTAATAAGAAATATTGCTGTTTGAAACGCATCTACCCAATACCTTTTATCTAAATGAGATTGTGCTAGTAGTGTTAATCCAAGCTCTTGAATGTGTCGATGTTTCCTCTCGGCAATACCATTTTGTTGTGACGTATGAGGACATGTACGCCTATGTTGTATCCCAAATTTTGATAAAAAATCTTGAAATTCCTTAGATAAAAATTCACCCCCATTATCAGTTTGAAATTGTTTAATAGTGGTTGAAAACAAATTTTCCACAAGAGTCTTGAATTTCATAAAAGTTATAAAAACATCAGATTTGTGGTGTAGCGGGTACATCCATGAAAACCTTGAAAAATCATCTACAAACAAGACATAAAATTTGCAACCACTAACAGACAACACAGGAGAGGTCCAAACATCCGAGTGAATCATATCTAAAGGTTTTATTGAATGACGATCAGAAACTTGAAAAGGTAACTGCTTTGCTTTTCCAAGCGGACAAGATTCACAAAAACTTAATTTATTGACAGAATTTGAAAGAGGTAAATTAAATTCATGAAGTATCTGTTTCAAAGTAGACGTCGCTGGATGGCCAAGTCGAGAATGCCAGTGGTCAACTGATGTTCTCAAGCCTACCGTAGCAGTGAGACACTTCATTTTATTTGAGGAGTCTTTATTGATTGCCAAAGGATAAAGTCCATTCTCAGCTAGTCCTTGAAGGATTATCTTGCCCGTGTGATTCTCCTTCACAGTGAAATCATTACCAGTTAGAATAAAATAACAATCATTATCTAAGCAAAATTTATTTACGGAAATTAAATTTGAAGAAGCATCAGGACAATGTAAAATATTATTCAAGTGAAGCTTGTTATGCCCGCTGGTGATAAAAGTAGATCCAGTGTTCTTAATTTGCAAACCTAATCCATTTCCAACAGTTACAGATTCTCCACCATTGTATGGCTGATGGGTTGAGAAGTTTTCTGCATTGGATGTAATATGGGCGTTTGCCGCACTGTCGGCATACCAAACTTGATTTTCCAAAGCAGCATTACGTTCAGCAACCATAGCAGCCAATTGCATAGGTGGATGTCTACCCTGAAAAGCATAATCAAAACGATGATAACAGTCCAAAGCTTTATGACTTGTCTTATTACAAATTTGACATGCATCTCGGGTGACTGTTGAAGGTGTCCCCTTGTTATTAGAGTTACCGAAAACATTATTCGATGGGCCATTTTTTGGAGTATCATATCGATTAACCTTTGTATGAGGTGAAAGTGGCTTAAACTTGGATAATTGTGGCTTTGTCTTAGCAACCATGGCAAAATGATGATCACCATGTGAGATCATAGCGTTTTGGGCTTCAAGCATAGATTCACATCCAATTAATTCGGCTTGAAAATCCTCTAGCGTGAAGTCTTTCTCCCTGGATGTTAAGTTGAAAGCCGTAACAAATGAGTTAAATGTAGGACTGAGACCTGCAAGAAGGTAAGAAATAAGGTCTTGTTCATCAACTTGTTTTCCGGCAGCGGCAAGTTGGTCAGCAATTGATTTCGCAGCATCAACGTAATCTGTGCAAGTGCGATTTCCTTGACTTATGGTCTGCAATTGGCGTCTAAGATGAGCCAATCGTGAACGGGATTGAGATGAAAATTTCGCTGCAAGTGCACTCCAAACTTGTCTGGATGTTTGCAAACCATAAGCAACAGAAATAGCTTTCCCTGCAAGAGAAGAAACAATAGATGCAAGCAAATGTTGATCACGTTTATACCATACAACGTAATCTGGATTTGAAGAACCATCAGCGATAGTTCTCGCGGGGCAGGATTCAGAACCATCAACAAACCCCATTAAGTCATGACTCCTAAGGAGTGGAACGATTTGAGCATGCCAATCCAAATAATTGCTGCCATCAAATTTGAAAGTTATATGTGCAACAATGTTTGGAAAAGAAAGGGTGGTGGTATTTTCGGGAGGGGATGTCATGATGTTGAAAATAGTGCGGAAACGTGTTTAGGATCTAAGCGTTAGCTTGATTTTCTGCTGATACCATGTGAAACAAATAATAGAATAAATATAGGCTGGATGAATTACCAGACCCGTAGCTGATTTGTATTTATAGACAAGTGTTTACAATTTGAAAAAGAGATAAGATTTTACAATAACAAAGATAAGATACAATTTAAAAATTCAAAATCATAATGAATCAGTCTTCAACTAAATCAGAAGTTGATCTTCCAAGATTCACGCCAACAGTACGCACTTACACAGTTACACCAATAATGACCGACTATATGCACCGCATCATTATGCATGAAATAATCACTAAGGTCAAGCGAGTTACACGGTTTGATGAGTGCATCTTCTTCTTATATATCAAAAGAGTCTTGTTTACTACTATCCATTATATATATTCTAAACGCAATCTTCATGCAATTTTTTCATGAAGCTAAACTGGAATCCATATACTACTCACAAAAATCCCGAGTATTTCCCCGAACCAGAGAAGTTTGATCCTTCAAGATTTGATGGTGGCCAATCTTCCAATTTCGCCTATGTTCCGTTTGGTGGTGGACCGAGAATGTGTCGTGGAAATGAATATACAAGAGTCATAATACTTGTATTCATGTACAATGTGGTAAGAAAGTTCAAATGGGATAAACTAATTCCTAACGAGAAGATTGTTGTGGATCCATGTGCCAGGCCAGTGAACAGCCTTCCAGTTCGCCTTCATCCCATCTAAAGCATGCATCATATCCATGTTAGCTCGTCATACTATATATATAGGGAATGATGTTTTCATGTAATTTCTGGATTTCGCACGCCTGCAATATAAATTATACAGTTCGATATGTTAATTGGCATTACTTCATATATGATATATACAAAGTAGTCACAAAAAGACCTTCTTTAAATGTCTTGTTCTAGTTAGCCACATGTGTGATATCTATACAGGAACTTGAAGAAACGCGTCAAAATTTATAATAAGCCATCAATAATAAAGTTTGGCAGCTATATTGTTCTAGTCAAAACAATTTAAAAGAAAAAAGATACATGTACACTATCTCATTAAATTATGAATTAAAATTTAGGGATAAAAGCATCAACCCTCCTAATCTATGGGGTATTTTGCGCTTTGATCCTTAAACTATGTTTATCAGCACTTTGGTCCTTAAGCAATATGATGTCTGTTCGTTTTGGTCCCCTGGTGGTTTCTCGGCCAAAATTCGTCAGAATATTTCGTTCATGTGTGGCGCCTCACGCGCATGCCAGAAGGACATTTTCGTCTAGAAATACGGGACTTTATTTTGTTACGTTTCACCCCTCAACCTATTAGAATATGAGCGATTTGCCCCTTGAAACAAGGTTAGACACTAATCACTTTTTCATGTCGCTTATAATGTTCTGTGTATCACTTTTACTTTGTAGAACCTTATTGAATGAACAAGTTGCAAAACTGATGAAACATGGATTTAAGTCATTGTCGCGAACTTCTGAGAACTCCTGGTCTATCGAGTCTTCCTAATCTTAAAAAGTTGATTCTTGAAGACTGTATAAGTTTATGTGAGGTCCATAACTCTATCGAAAGTCTCAATTGGCTTTATATGTTAAACCTGCAAGATTGCACAACACTAAGAAAACTTTCTGAAACCATTACCAAGCTGAAACATCTCAAGACCTTAATCCTCTCTGGTTGTTCTAATCTTCGTAAGCTTCCGAAGGAAATAGATAAGTTGGTCGCGCTTAAAGTGCTCCGTGTTGATAAAAGTGCTAAACGAGAAGTAATGTCAACAAATGTATACACGATTTCTTCGCATGCGCATATCTTGTTAAAGGTATTCACACTTCCTTGCATTTGATTTCAATGCTGCAACATCTATACGAATTTTGTATATTTAGCTCCTCTATTCCAGGGAGCATTTAAATATCGGGAAAAAACGCTCATACTCTAATAGGTTGAGGGGTGAAACGTTATAAAATAAAGTCTCATATTTCTGGACAAAAATGTCCTTCTGACACGACTGTGTGCCGCACGTGAACGGAATATTTCGCCGAATTTTGGCCGAGAACCACTAGGGGACCAAATCAAATAGATACCCTATAGCTTAAGCACCAAAGTGCTGATAAACATAGTTTAAGGACCAAAACCCAAAACACCCCATAGGTTAGAGAGCTGGTGCTTTTGTCCTTAAAATTTATGTATCAAGACTTGTACCTATACTATGAATCATGAAATAACAATAAATTCATTGCATAGTTTCTATAGGAAACACAGCAATAACATGATATGAAGGGAAAATCAAGATCTCATCATAATGTCACAAATGTTTAAGCATTGTTTCACAGAGGACAATAAATTACTTTTGTATCACATAAACATACGTCCCTGTTGGAGATAATATATAAATATTAAATGTCTTCCCTCTCTAAAAGCTTAAGCTATTAGAGAGAGTAGACATTTAATATTTATATATTATCTCCAACAGTCCCTGCAACTGAAACTTATGGATTTTGTTTCTCTCGAATGTTGTAGTCCAAATTTGGTATGAGTTAAATTCGTCAATTAATTAGGAGAAAGTATATGAACCAAATAATAATTACATCATGTCAAACACTTGAATTCTCTTTCACACTCGTTCTCATTGAATTGGAACGTTTTAGGGCTCTCCAAGTCCATCGTCCCTTATTATATCTGATCTTCATCCACACTCTTGGTTGTCCTTATGCTCTATCTATTTGTACTCAATCGACAGTTTTCAAGACATTGTACTGATGTGTCTATGTGCCTTACTTTATTTAAGTTTAAAATAATGTTTTCATCGCACGTGGAAAGAAAAAGTACTTCAAGAAACAATTAAATCTTTATCTTTCAAAGTATTTACATAATAGTTCTTAAATAAACCTCGTAACAGATTGAGCATTATAAGCCTCTAGGTGATGAGCGATATAATACAACTAAACTGGAGCTTCGGACAATTAAATATCAATGGTTTGTGCTGTTTGATCTGAAGTCCCACACAAGGGTCGCTCTTCAAGTCAATAAAAGATTAAAATCTTAAAAGTAAAAGTAAGAGGACCAGACATTAAACACGTGTCATGCTACTCTTTGCAGAAAAAATACAAACCAAACAAGAAGTTAATTGGTTTACTTTCAGTGGGATTTTCAACAGTTTGGTCCTTTAAGTTGGCTTTAGTGCGATTTTGGTCCCATAAATTGGCAGACCTTAATTTTGGTTCCATAAGTTGGCATTTGAACTTGATTTTGATCCATGGTCAACATTTTCGAAAATATATCAGTTAAAAGCTTGCGTGGCACCAATTGACTGCTCCGTGGCAATTTTGACTCGAGTTGCCAAAACGTGGAAAAATAAATAAAAAAAAAACAAAAAAAAAACTCACTATTCGATTCTCATTCTCATCAATGGCGGCTCCACCACCACCAGTTTCAGTAGCAGATAAAAAAAACAACCATGGATCGATTTTCTCCACCACCACCAGCAGCAGACCCACCCCAAGAACCACCACCCGCCGCCTCTCTTCCTCCGTGCCAAAATACCCATCTCTGAGCAAATTTTCGAAAAGAATGTATTGGGAATCTGTTAAATAACCTTTGGTTTTCTTTCTAATATGCTAATCTAATGAGACAGATACAGAGCATTTGCTCTGCACTTTCTGAAACTGCTCTTGTTTCACAAATTATTGTCCATATGTTATGAGTTGTGACTTTTGCTTTGAAAAGAATTGTGATCTCTCTTCTCTTTTGTTCTATTTTCCTCAAATTTCGTGTTTGTTTATTTACATATACATGTATTAACTTGCAGCTCTCATTTTCAGAATTATTTATTTAAATAACATGAAATTCCCAGCTTTCAGACTCTTCCAGTTTATGGAAAGAGTTGTAAGAACATTTGACATGGTAATTTGAGCATACAGAGGAGATTAGTTGCTCTGTTAAATTAGTGACATTTTCTTGATACAGAGGAGATTTTCAGTACTCGCCGTCGAATTTCTTGAGGGCGGTGAGGTTGTGGTGGACGTCGAGGAGGCCGCCGAAGCGGCTGCGGTAGATGATCTCGTCGAGGAAGTAGGATTCGGTGGTGGGGTCGGAGTTGAAGGGGACGTATTTGGCGTAGAAATTGTGGGAGGACACGTGGCGGCGAGCTTCGTCGCGGATGTTTGATGGGGTGCGGTGGTGGTGGTGGTGGAGGGGTTCGGCGGTGGCGCGGATGGGAGGGAGAATGTGGGGTGGGGTGATGGTGGAGCGGTCGCGGATGTTTGATGGGGTGCGGTGGTGGTGGTGGTGGTGAAGGGGTTCGGCGGTGGCGCGGATGGGAGGGAGAAGTCAGAATCGGAGAATGCTTCATGAATGGATCGGAGCCGCCATTCATGAATGCTTCATATTTTTTTACTTATTAAAATTATGAATTCCACGTCAATTTTTTTTTAAATTTTTTTTTGAGCCACGTACGTAAATACCAGTCAAAATTGCCACGCAGTCGGTCAAATGCTGCCACGTAAGTTTTTAACGGATATATTTTCGAAAATGTTGACCATGGGATCAAAATCAAGTTCAAATGCCAACTTATGAGACCAAAATTAAGGCTTGCCAACTTATGGGACCAAAATCGCACTAAAGCCAACTTAAAGGACCAAACTATTGAAAATCTCACTTTCAGTCAACCAAAGACTATTAAGTTGACGGGTTATAACTTCACAACCTCTTCATCACCTGATGAAAAAATAGTGTAGCGGGCAGAGACATAAGGAAAGATAAAATAACATAATAATAATCAAAAGCTCGTTGATTCCAAAGAATATCGAGAAATTGACGAAAAAATGAGAAAACTCTCAATTTTAATTTTTTTTATTTAATCAACAATTTACTACAATGACTCAAAGACGACTAACTTACAAAGTGAAAACTCTAACTAAGAAAAATGTCAAAATTACAAAAGACTATTAAAATAACTAAATTAAACATAAACATTCCGCTGAAAATAATAAATTACATATTTGACCCTCTAAACCTTCGAATTTGTCTAAAATCACGTGGGCGTAAAGACAAAAGTCTTAACATTTTGCTCATAAGCCGTTTTCACTTGGAAAAGTTGTGTCATTTGTCAAAAACGGGATCCGTTGACTTTCTGGTCAAATCTTGACTCGCTTGAACATCGGTTTGGTTATTTTCGATCAAAAGATACACATATTCCCGATAGCCATCCGAAAGGGAACCAACAACTTTAATTAGTCCATTTTACAGTAAGTATGAAAATTCTTGAACTTAGACACAATGAAGATCTAGCTATTGAAAAACTGAAAAATAGATAGTAACGACAATAAACGGTAATACCCCATTTTCATTATATGATTCTATAAACTTATTTGATATGTACTTTGGTTTATATATGTTTCAACATAATTGCACTTATTATATTGATTGGTTAGAGTAAGAAATTGAATTCTCTCATTGAAATATATTGCACCAATAAACCTGATAGAGCAAATGTGCATGCATGGTGGTTAGTACCAAGTAGGAACCAAACCAAGATTACTGGACAGGCCTTTCAATAATACATACAGATTTCAATTAATTTTTTTACTGTGACAAATGACAAATCCCTGTTTGACCGTACATGACCTATTAAAAGCTGAATCGATCTCAAGTCTTCTGCCAACAGAATAACCACAAGTACTTTTGTTTACTTTGAGTCCATCAGTCTCTTGCAAACCACAAACTTATTCATTGCAATGAGAATCCTATTATACACTTCATGGCTTTTCTTGATGTTGTCCCTGTTCCATATCTTTACCGTTTCATTCGTTTCTGGTCTGTGTCTGAATGATCAACAATCCTTGCTGCTGCAGTTGAAGAACACCCTCTCTTTTGATTCGTCAGTCTCGACAAAGCTCGTGCGCTGGAATCCTAATGTCGATTGTTGCAATTGGAGCGGCGTGGCTTGCGATAGTTCTGGACATGTGATCGCTTTGGAGCTCGATAACGAGTCGATTGTCGGAGGAATCGAGAACTCAACTAGTCTGTTCGGTTTTCGGAATCTTCAAAAGCTGAATTTGGCTAGAAACAACTTTCAGGGTGTTCGAATCCCGACGGGGCTCAGGAATCTTACCCGTTTGACTTCCCTGAATCTGTCAAATGCCGGGTTTGGAGGATGGATTCCAGTCGAACTTTCTGAATTGCGTAGTTTGACTAGTCTCGATCTCTCCAGCGAATACTGCGACGACGTTGTACCGCTGAAGCTCGAGAACCCAAATTTGCAGATGCTTGTTAGAAATCTTACAGGTTTGAGAGAACTTTATCTTGACCTTGTGAATATTTCATCTCAGGGGAGTGAATGGTGGCAAGATTTATCTTCATCTTTACCCGATTTACGAAATTTGAGTTTGCGTGATTGTGGACTATCGGGCGCGCTGAATTCTTCCCTTGCACAGCTGAAATCTCTTACGGTGCTTCGTCTTGACAGGAACAACTTATCAGCAACAAATCCGGATTTCCTCGAGAATTTTCAGAACCTGACAATCTTGAGCCTCAGCTTTTGTTCTTTGGAAGGTTACTTCCCTGAGAATATTTTCCAGTTACCAACTCTACGATATCTGGAGTTATCCAACAATCAATTACTCCACGGCACCATACCCGATTTTCCTGTAAGTGGATCTTTTACGACTATACTGCTTAGCTTCACTAACCTCTCAGGTTTAATACCAGACTCCATTGGCAACCTTCGAATGTTGTCTAAGATAGACCTGTCTAATTGCGGTTTCAGTGGAGTGGTTCCATCCACAATAGGCAACTTAATGGAACTGGTTCATCTGGACTTTTCAGTCAATTTCTTCACAGGTTCAATCCCAGTGTTTCCCAAGTCGAAGAAACTTACGTACATAAACCTTAGTGGTAACAGTCTCAATGGTTCACTTTCGTCTACACATTTTGATGGCCTCTCCAATCTTTCATATTTAAATCTTGGAAAAAATTTGTTGAGTGGGAGCATTCCATCGTCTCTCTTCAGTCTCCCAGCATTGCAGAGACTACTGCTCTCTAACAATAAATTTAGCGGCCAAGTGAACGCATCTTTAACTCTTAACTCCTCTAGCTTGGATACACTAGATTTGAGCAATAATCAGCTTGAAGGTGCTATTCCAGAGTCTTTCTTCAAACTTGAAAGGCTTAATTCGCTCTCACTTTATTCAAACATCTTCAATGGCACCATGCAACTGGAAAAGATCCAAGGCCTTCGAAATCTAACAAGGTTAGACCTTTCTTACAACAAGTTGTCAGTTTCCGTAAGCAGCAATAATTCAGAAATCTTCCAGTTTCCCCAACTCAGAAGGCTGACTCTAGCTTCCTGCAACCTGTCCGCATTTCCGAATTTGAGAAACCAAACCAAAATGGTGTTTATAGACCTCTCAAACAACAAGTTAACAGGGGATATACCTATTTGGATATGGGGCGTCAGTAGCGGAACGTTGTCTTTTTTGAATCTTTCGTACAATTCTCTGGTGGATCTGCAAAAGCCTTATAATATTCCAAGTTTTCTCAGTGTGTTAGACTTGCATTCGAACAATCTTAATGGAAAGTTGCCCATGCCCCCAGCATCAGCTATCTACGTGGATTACTCGAGCAATAACTTTCAAGGGCCTATTCCGACTGATATCGGCAACTTCACTTCCTTTGCTTCGTTCATTTCTTTTGCAAATAATGGGATCACAGGAGCAATTCCCACTTCCATTTGCAGTGCTTCTTATTTACAAGTTCTCGACTTATCTGGAAACTCCTTGAGTGGTGGCATACCGTCTTGTCTACTGCAAAACATCGAGCCTCTTGGTGTACTGAATCTAGGCGGAAACAACATTAGTGGCGAAATCCCTGATACTTATTCAGTAAATTGTGGCTTGCAAACTCTAGACCTCAGCTCAAACAATCTAAAAGGGAAGATTCCGGCATCACTGGCCAACTGTAAATTGCTAGAAGTCGTGAACATCAGAAAAAACAACATTAATGATGGATTTCCATGCATGCTGAGGCATTTGTTTGGATTGCGAGTTCTTGTTCTGCGTTTCAACAAATTTCACGGAGACATCTCGTGTCCTGAAGCCAATCAGAGCTGGCCAAGTCTTCAAATCATCGACCTAGCTTCCAATGGATTCAACGGTTACCTTGAGCCAAGATTCTTTTCCAGTTTGAGAGGAATGGCGATCAACACCAACGCACAACTAACTCGCGGGTACCTGCACTTCACTTTGCTTGGCTTAAATAACTTGTACTACCAGGATACAGTAAGTGTAACCATGAAAGGGCGAGAGATGGAGCTTCAGAAGATTTTGACAATCTTTTCTTCCATGGATTTCTCGTGTAACAATTTTCAGGGTTCGATTCCTGATACAATCGGGGAACTGATCTCACTTTCTGTGCTAAACCTGTCGCACAATTCTTTTAGTGGGTCCATTCCAAGGTCAATCGGAAACTTGACAAATCTTGAGTCATTGGACCTCTCAATGAACGAGCTAACGGGGGAGATCCCACAAGTGCTCACAAGTTTGACGTTCCTCTCGTCCTTGAATCTTTCCTACAACAAACTTGTCGGAAGGATACCACAAGGTTCTCAATTCCAAACATTTTCGCTAGAAAGCTATGTAAGTAACGTGGGACTGTGCGGGTTTCCCCTGAACATATCTTGTGATTTCAACCAACCAGAACGAGAATCTGGACAAGAGCGCGAAAGTTCAGTCAGGAATGAGATAATTATAGGCGCTGCAGTTGGATTCTTTGTGGGCGTAGGTGTCGTTTATTTGCCACTCTTCTTCTCTAGAAGATGGAGTGAGTGGTCTAACAACCTCGTCAATAAGTTCGTGTTCATGATTCAAAATTGGTATGGTCTGTAAGGCCTTTGGAGGCCTTACATTTCCACTTTGGTAGTAGTAGCAAATCATGTGTAATAAAAATGGGGATGATCTGCATATATAGGATGGTAAAACTCATTGTTCATTTCCACTTTTACAAGTAATGCACTATACTTATTACAGCTTAATTACTTTTATCTGGGTGATTGGGTTTAATTTATTGATAGCATATATAGACATATGTAGGTTCATATTCAAGAAGTGTTTTGTCACAATTCAGTTATATACTAAATTACTAATGATGGATTAAACTTAACGTGTAATTTGGTATATTACAAAATAAAATCAGAACGTAAAGCATAATTAAACATATAATGATTGATCTGCAGTGTAAAATGAAATAAATTGTACGAAATACAAGTATACAACTGATATAGTTAATGAGAAAGATCGAGACATTTGATGACTTAGGCCTCGAAAAGAAATTAGAAGAAAGAAGGAAAATTCCACATTACAGACACTAAAAAGGGGCTGTCAATTGATGACTTATACATGTTGCACAGACAAAATATTCCATTTTTCCTATAAACAAGAAAAACTAGAAAGAATGCATGTCACTATAAGTACTTTAAACTACTGGCCAAGTTTTTTTTATTTTCTTCTTATTTTTGTTATTTCTGGCCACACGCAAGTCATCGTTTCCCAAGTCAATCGAAGCTTAGGAAAAAAAAGGGGACCAGATATTATTTGCACATAAAAGACAAACCAAAATTAAGTTGATGGATTGTGACTTCACAACCTTTTCACCGTCATTGGAAAGGAAACCAAGAAAATTAATTAGTCTGTGGAATATTAAGTAGCACTTGATTATACTTGCATGAGAAGCATGAAAAGCATAAATCAGTTTAAGGCAAATATCATTTTTCTGAATGACGTAAAAATGGGAGTTGAAATGTATTCACGTACTTTTCTTGATTCTATTGGGTGTTTAAACCTCCATTTTTGGACTGTTACAATAACTAATATTATATTTGTACGGGCGGGTAAACGATCGAAAAATGGATAAAAGTACATGTTCTTGAACTCTGTCCTGGTCTAAAAATTTGGGTATTCACCACTTGGGAGGTCGCGAACACGATATACCCAATCAAGACAAGCACGGGTACTCGAAAACAGGCCTATCTCTCTTTTGTGGATTTTAATACTCAGATCCACCACGTTCCAAGTACCATATATAGATCATTTTTTCTTTCGAACAATGACCATTGTCATAAGTTATCGTTAAATAACTGTTTTAGTACACAAAATATGAGAATTAAAAATATGAGTTTACAACATTTTCTAAGTCAAACAAAAGTGATGGTTATATCCACGTTGGGCAAATATATCATGAGTAGTACGTCGAATATGTTGTGCTTAGTTGTCCTTCAATAGCCCCAACATTGAAAACCCCAAGTTTTGCTAGATAATCCGGTGTCATGATTGATTTTTTGTTAATAAGAAATACATGTGAGTGTGACACTAGTGAAGTTTAATAATCTAGTTTCAATTCCCCTCAGAAGACTGATAAGAAGTGCTGGTGTTATATGTAGCTTGGGAAGACAATTGAGCATGAAACGAGAATATGTAGTAACTATGAGAGCAAAAATCTCTTTAGAGTTTAAACTAAGCTAGAATCAAGAATATGTAGTAACTATGAGAGCAAAAATCTCTTTAGAGTTTAGACTAAGCTAGAATCAAATCGTCACGGATAGTCCAAAACTCAGGGTGTCCACGATAACAGGAGGATAGTAAGAATATAAAGGTTGAGAAATTTAAGTTGTAAGCTTTGATGTATCCTTATCAGTGGCAACCAAATAAATTCTGTAAACTCTGATTTCTTTTAAGAGAGAAGATCAACTGACTTTGAAATCGAGAACTAACTTGTACATTCAATCATCACTCCTAGCCTAACATTTTGTTTTCTATTTCACTTTCAGCCTCAACTTGCATTCCCTCAGCACTATATCCAACTGAAAATAATTAGTTCTCTGCCAGACGCGAAAAAGTCGAAAGAACATTAACAGGCAGCCAACAACCAAGCTTAAGATCTTTCAAAGTATTTGCACAATAGTTGTTAAATAAACCTAGGACAGATTGAGCGATATAATACAACAACAAACTGGAGCTTGGGACAATTAAATATCAATGGTTAGTGCTTCAAGTTTATATTAGCTTCCTCCTACATGTCTCCGTGTACAAAAAAAAAATGGCGCCATATTCGACTAATGGACATTGCACTGTTGCAAAAGAGAATGTCCATAGTCCACATATTTATCCCAAAGGGATTTATACTTTTCCATCCCAATCTTCAACCAAGGTTTGGAATTCCCATTATAATGCAGCACAGCACCCTTTTCTATCAACTGAGGATCGACATTTGTATAGCCCAGTCCCAAAACATGCCATGACGGATTTAATGGCTCCGTTAACCCGTAAAAAGTCAACAATCCCGGAGGGAGAGTCCCAAGTTTCCACAAAGTTCTGTCAACATTCTTTTCTTGCCAGTAGTGGTAGATGCCCGTGACGTTCCTTCTCCTCTACTCCACCAAATCAAATACGTTCATGCCAAACGCCCACCCACATGCATCAGGGTCAAAATGTTCACGGATAAGGGGGTGGGAATAGTTTAAGTACTTGTGGTATCTATGAAACGTCTCCATACATGTTTCAACTGCACCATTGACATTCCCGTTCAGATCTATAGAGAACAGACCTGAGAGATCCTTCTGCACTACAACATCGTCGTCAAGAAAGACGAGCTTCTTCAGGTCAGGAAAAACTTCAGGAATGTAGAATCTTAGGTGATTAAGCATAGATAAATATTTGGGGTTCCGGAACTTGATTGGCGTCCTGTTATCGCCACCCCCACCGGAGAAGTAGTAACTTTGGGTTTCGGAGTCTTGAAGTTGTTTAAGGACGGGAACATACGAAGCGTTCAACCATGTATGTAAAGTCTTCTATCTTTTGAACATTGACAGTTACTCCCCTGAAATCATTCATGGTGAACCAGGCTTTCATTGCGGCATAATTCACCTCGTCTGTGACAAGGTGGAAAACTACGTTTTCGGGATTATTGGAATTAATAGCTGTTGAATTTACTACCACAGAAGTGGCAAGAATGTTGTCAGAGAAGACACAGAAATGATAGGCACTGTTATCTTTAAGTTTTGTAGATGTCACTCTTTTCTCCTTCAATTTCTTCCTGAGAGTTGCATCCTTAAACCACTCACTGGTTAACCGGACTCCGAGGCAGAAAAGACTCTTAGGAACTTCTTCAGCGGCGATTTGTCCATATTTTGAACTCTTTTCAGTGACAGAACTCATTTGTTCTTCAAGACCCTGGATCTTGGCCTTCAGTCTCATGATCATGGTAGCACTGTCATAGTGCAGTTGCTGAGCCTGGAAGAGTAAAAGGGCCATGTCACGAATTGTAGCTCCAGACTCACTGGTACTCAAAGGAGTTCTTCTTAAGGCAGCATTTGAGAGAAGGATTTGTGAGTTGCGAATTTGGGCACTAAGTTCCCAGGCAAATTGAAGATTGTTGCTTTCTTTTGCGATGACAAGAAATCCTTTGGCCAGAGAAATTTGGTCATTCAGTTGCCTTGTCACAGAATTGGGACTCAACATTTCATCTGTAATATTAAGGCCTTCAATAATTTTATCCTGCCTAAAAGATCTCTGCATAACAGAAAAAATTATATAAGAGAAAATTGATGCTAACTTCTTAGCACTTATGGAATCATAATAGTATGACAAGTAACCAAAAACCATAAAAATAAATTAAGAATATAAACGACAACAAACTTCACAAACTTCATTTCTTTGGTCTTTTTATGTGAGAGGATTAAGAATTTCCCCATTTAGCTATGCCATACTAATAAACCATCTAAAATGGAAAGTATATGTACACCAAATTCTATAACCAAACAAACAATTTCTGTGGAACCGCTAAATGGAAGGATTTATTCCAGTCTCATGTAATAAACTATCAAAGTTCATTGGTAATTCATCACGTCTTAAAACCTATCTCAGAAAGTCCTGAGTAGAAACAACTAACAAGTTTCAGTAATGAGATTTTTCTTGCAGACTCATGCAATTCACTTTACAACAGTGAAAGTTAAAGTGCAACGGAATGCCTATTAGTTAGTTAGTTTAATGTACTTTTAATTATTAAATTAGTATAGTTTATCGGAGTATAAGTTAAGTTAGTTTGGAGTTTTACATATAATAATCATACGTAGTATATAGGAGTTCACAATTGGCGATTAACATTTGTTACGATCGTTAGTATAGAGAGGCTAATTGTGATATATATATATATATATATATATATATATATTAACATGTGTTTAACATAATCGTAAGTAGTTACATTATTAGCAACTACATATACTAATCTATTTATAAGTGACAATATGAATCGACGCTTCAAACGATTCATCAACGTGCAACTAAATTTAATTTTTTTTGAGATTTTTAGTAATATATAACTAATACTGATTTACTTGATCATTAAATGAACGATTTACCTAAAATTGAGAGCGAAATTGTAAAATTAAGAATATGAATATTATTCCCTACCGAAAATCGGTCGCCAATAAGCCTAAACCCTAAACCCTAATATTCCCGACCGGACGGCGGTCGGGAATAACAACGGTTATTATTATTCCCGACCGCACTGCGGTCAGGAATATTTGTTACCGTTGTTATTCCCGACCGCATTTCGGTGGGGAATAATCCTGACCGTTGTTATTCCCGACAGAAACGCGGTCGGGAATAACTGTCAGCCCCCCTATAAATACTCCTCCCTATTCCACTTGAGAAATCATTCCAACATTCATCCCTTGTTAAGGTATATACGATTTCCTCTTGTTATAACTGTTTTTGTTAGTTTTTGTCAATGAAGATCGTTTTTATTAACTTTTTTTTAATGTTTCTTTGTTTTAGATATTGCGGTAAATGCAACGAGGGGCGTGTGTTTGCAAAGAATACTTGATCTAAGTATTTTCTACGCTACAACAAGTAAGTATTAATTTCCTTGGCCTCGTCGTACTCGAGTTTTAAAATTTTTATATAAATGATAAATATATTGATTGGTGAAATTAATTGTGACAATTTGTTTTTAATTTTCTTAGATTAGAAATGGATTATCGTCCCGATAGATCTTGGATGTACGATAGGATAGATAGTAACACTGGTTATTTGAATCAACATTACGTGGTTGGGGTTCGTGAATTCATACAATATGCATCACAACAGACATATTACGTAGATCTAAGAAATCGTATTAGGTGCCCGTGCCAGAGATGCATCAATTTAAAGTTTTTGGATCGAAACGTAGTACGGGATCATCTTCATAAGTGGGGGTTTGTGTATCAATATTGGATATGGGTGTTGCATGGAGAGAAGGCGAGCGAGGCATCTACATCATATGTACATGAATCACCGTCTGCTAGTATTCACGTTGATAGTCTGGTTCATGCCGATACTTCGTTTAGAGAATTGGTTGTGGATGCATATGGGGGTCGATTTGTTGAGGGAGAGGTGTGCAACGAAGATCCAAGTCCCGAGGCAAAGAAGTTCTACAAATTGATGCAGATGGGAGACATAAAAATGAACATTAAGAAGTCAAAGACTGTGCTCCAGTGGTTTGTCGAGTTCTTAACTACCAAGACGATGCACAAAGTAGTTAATGTCGCTTGCGAAAAGTACTTAAGTTTGTCTAAAGATATTATGGACCCAGAGATTGAGGAAATGCTACCAAATACGGTTCCAGGCATGGTTCGAAAAGATCAACGTATGTTGGAATTTTTATTTCTTGTACTACGGCGATAATGCCAACAAGGATCTCACATCGTGTTCGATATGCAAGACCAATAGGTACGAGGCTGGTAGAAAGTCCAGGATCGCAAGGAAGAAATTGTGGTATTTCCCCCTAGGCCCTCGATTACAGAGCTTGTTTTATACTGTAGGCACTTCGAGACATATGACTTGGCATTTGAAGTGTCGAGAGTCAACAAATCGAATGATTCACCCAACTGCAGGCGAGGCGTGGAGAGATTTTGATCGTACATATCCGAACTTCGCAGCAGAGCCTAGAAATGTCCAACCCGGCCTATGTACTAATGGGTTCACACCGTTTGGGCCATCTGGGAAGAACTACTCTTGTTGGCCCGTGTTTGTTACCCCTTATAACCTTCCGCCGGATTTATGCATGCGACCGGAGTTCATTTTTCTGAGTCTTATTATACCCGGTCCAAAGAGTCCTGGAAAGAACTTGGATCTTTTGCTGAGACCGTTGATTGATGAGTTGAATGATTTGTGGAGTAATGGTTTGTGGACATATGACAGCTCACGAAAGGAAAACTTCCAAATGAGAGCGACCCTAATGTGGACTATTAGCGATTTTCCTGCTTACGGAATGTTGTCCCAGTGGAGCACGCATGGTAAGCTGGCGTGCCCTTATTGCATGGGTGAGACAGATTATTTTACACTAAAGCATGGAGGAAAAGCCTCGTGGTTCGATTGTCATCGTCGGTTTCTACCAGAGGGTCATAAATGGAGGTACAACAAGAAGAATTTCTACAAGGGTAGGGAGGTACTTGAAGCGCCCATTCCAAGGAAGACAGGAGCGCAGATGAGGGCAATTGTGGATAGGCTACGATCGGTTAGATTTGGGGCAAACTCCACAAAGCTTTCGGGCTTTAACACAACTCATAACTGGTGTCGTCGAAGCATCTTTTGGGAACTACCATATTGGTCCACGAACTTGATTCGCCACAATCTAGATGTGATGCATTGTGAGAAGAACTTTTTTGAGAACATCATCAACACGGTGTTGGACGATGCTAAGTCGAAGGACAACATTAAGTCGAGGCACGATCTTAAGTTGTTGACCAACCGTAAAGAATTGTTCTTGAAACCCAGTGGCAGAGGAAGTGAGTACATAAAGCCAAAGGGATCAAAAGAACATGGTGCTTGATTGGCTGACCGAACTGAAGTTTCCTGATGGATATGCCTCGGACTTGGGACGATGTGTGCAAAAACAACAAGAAAAATTGTATGGAATGAAGAGTCATGATTGTCACGTCTTCATTCAGAGATTGATCCCCATTGCATTTCGCGAATTCTTGGAACCCGAGATTTGGGGGACCTTAGTAGAGATTAGCCTTTTTTTAAGGCGATTTGCGCCTCAGAGGTGTCGGCCGAAGATATGGAGCGATTGGAGGAATCGTTTATTGTTACCATGTGCAAGATGGAAATGATATTTCCTCCTTTATTTTTCGACTCTATGGAGCATTTAGCCATACACCTTCCGTATGAGGCTAGAGTTGGTGGTCCAGTTCATTATAGATGGATGTATCCATTCGAGAGGTACGATCTTATATTTATAATAACAATTATCTTTTTAAAATATCGATTATTTCCCTAATCTTTGATTTCTATGAACTAGACGGATGTTCGACATGAAGGGTTCAGTAAAGAACAAGGCGAGGGTGGAGGGATCCATAGCCAATCAATACCTACTTGCTGAGCTCTCCAATATGTGTTCTCAATATTTGGATGTTTCTTTTCAGACTAAATATAAAAAACTCAACAGGAACGAGACACTAGATAGCACGGAGTGGGATGATGAGCTTACAATATTTCAAAAGAAAGGGGCGCCAATAGGGCCACTAAACAAAAGGCGATACTTGACTTCCGATGAGATGGAGCAAATAGAGCTTTACACGCTTCTAAACTGTCCAGAGCTTGACGAATGGGTGGAGTAAGTGGTAGTTACTTATTTTTAATAACAAAATGATTAAGCGCTTTAAAGACAACTAACTTATGATGATTTTCCTATGCAGACTGTTTGTAGAAGAGGAGTGCGGTGGACTAAGTCCAATGGAGATACAATCCAAGAGGAACCAAGAGTACGTATCATGGTTCAAGCAAACATATTCAAGTGGGAAATACGAGACCGACGTACGAATAGATCCTCTAATCACAGGTCCGGCTTATTCAGTGGTAACCTACGAGGGATACATTGTGAATGGGTTCAGATTTCACACCGATATGATTTTGGGCCCGAAGAAGAGTGATTGTAGCGGTGTTTATGTGAAGGGAGACATGGGAGGATCCGATGCTACCAACTTCTATGGAACGTTGAAAGACATTATACAGATGGAATATTGGGGCAGAATCCGGCCCCTATACATTGTCTTGTTCAAATGTGTTTGGTATGATATAAACGCAGGTACGCAGGAGCATTCAACGTACAAGTTGGTTGACATCAACCCGAGGCGTACCCTCAACACCAATGAGCTGTTTGTATTCGCTAACCAAGCAAAATAGGCGTACTATGTGCCCTATCCAAAAAAGACGACAGGGCGACCGGGACAGAGAGGATGGTTGGCCGTATCCACTATTCCTGCCAGACACATAATCGATATGTCATCAGTTGCAGGATCAAAAGATGTCGACGCAGGGATGCCGAACCAAGTGCTACAAGAGAATGAATCTGAAGGGTTTAACTTATGCGTGGACCTTTCCTCATTCAATATGAATATCCAATTGGCGAACGAGGGATTTGATGTGGTTGTCGAGGAGGTAGCAACGGAGGGCAACGAGGAAGAGGAGGGCTACGAGGACGACGAGGGCAATGAGGAAGAGAAAGAGGAAGAGATAATGAGTGACTCAGATTCTGAGGATAGTATGTATGACTAGCATCGATTATGGTTTAGTAGGTCGAATTTTATTTTATAAAAAAATTTAATTCACGTTGTTTAATTTCATATTGTAGGCATAATTACCAATAAACAAACAACTAACACAATTTTCAATACTTAGATTAAACGAACAAATAATACTACTACTCCGCATCAAACGAACAAATAATACACAACATAATTACAGAATAAATACGAAACTAGTTTAACATTACATAATTGGTCCAAGCATCAAACAAATTACATAAATACAAACAACTAACACAGTTTTCAATACTAAAATATCCCTAAAATAAATAAAACTACTACTACTCATAGTCCTCGTCATGAAATCCAAATGTATCAGGAGCTGTTGAGGGTCCAGCACCATCATCACCATCACCGGCAAGATCGGTTGCATCACCACCGAGAGTGTCATCCTCGGGGTCCTCATCGGGGTCATCCTCGTACTCATCATCATACAACGTGCAATCTGGAGCACCATGCGCAAAAGGATCAGGAGGGGGTGGCGAGGAACGCTGGCTGGCTCGACGAGCATCACGCATGAGTCCCCCTATAGGCATGGGTTGAGATGGAGGAGTACCTGTAGTCTGGGTGATGTGTTGGGTCAAGAAATCTACCTGAGTAGCAAGCGCGTCAATCCTCGCATCAGTAACAGTCCTAATACGACGGTTCTCCCTCTCCAACGCCCTCGCATAATCATGTGTCGTGTCTAGGTGCTTCTTCGTCGAGAAACCAAACCGATCATGACGTGCATCAGAAGGGAGACCCGTAGCCTTCCCCTTCTTCAATCCTCCTATCGCCTGATTCCACAGCTCCTGATCTAGTGGTGGCCACGTAGAACGATCCGCCTCGTACCTCTCGGTCATAAGGCGCATGTACTCCTCCTGTTAATTTTGTCATAATTGTTAGTGCGTAATTAAGGAAGACATATATTAATACAGTAATCAAAGAATGCTATACAAGTTAAATACTTACGTAGATAGCCATATACTTGGGGTGAACCCAAACGCGGCGACGTGGAGCTCCCTCTGGCAGACTACTGGGCACATGTGTGTGCTGATAACGATATGCCTCATCGTGCCGAGGTGGAGGGGCCCCTAGAGGTCTAGAAGCAGCCTGCATATTGATATACATTTGTTATTTTAGATATTTAAATTTAAGACAATAATATTATTCGTATAGAAACTCAATTTAATAAGACATACCATCCTACGTCGAATCTCCGTGTAGCTCTGGGACCCACTAGCATGAGTAGCTCGTGCAGGACGATTAGGGTCCGGTGCCTCTCCCGATCGCCTGTTCTTCTGGCCTGACTCTAATTTCTTCGCATGGTCCTCCGACTCCCAATGCGTCACCCAACTGTTCTTCGGACGCGACGCCCACCTCGGATCATCGAGCCTGTCGTAATAGTTCTTCTTTGCATTGTACACGATTTCCTTGTAACACCTCTTAGCCTTCGCATCGTATGCGGAATGTGCACGAAGCATGTCATCCGGATGAATGTAGTATATGCTCTACAATTAAATAAGGTTTTTAATAAAGGTTTCGTTAAATAAAAATCTTACTATTTATATATATATATATATATATATTTAGTAAACTTTCTAAATCTCACCTTAAACTTCGCCCACATCTGTCCCTGGACTGTCGGATCGACCTCGGTGCATGAAGGAACACAAGTCTTCATAAACTCCCTAATGATCGAGGTAATCACCGTCGATATCTTTCTCCCATCCATAAATACTCTGTGCTCATCCAGCTGGATCCTACGACGGGCTCTACGGTCAGCCGGAACCTGCGGCCCTCTCGATACACCTCGGCCCGATCTCTGCTGCGTCGCTGAAGATGGTCCTGCACCGGCAACGTCTGTAGGGGAAGAAGTACTAGGACCCGCCGGTGTAGACTCTGTAGAACGTGGCCTAGGTGCCATAGGCCTCGATGATGACGGTGGCCTCGATGAAGACGATGGCCTAGATGATGACGATGGTGTCGATGCTACGTGATCATCATCTAGTCGAAATGGTACTACTAGATCTGGTGGAGTACCGTCGCTCGATCCGATACGCCTATGTGGATGTGAAGAAGTAGGGGACTCGCCAAGATCGGTATCAGGTGCATCGACATGAGCGGGTGGTGCACCGCCAGAATGAATGATCCGTAGACGAGGACCTATCCTCGGTGGACCAGTCGTAGGTGGAGTACTCGATGGAGTGCTCGATGGACCACTACGCCCTCTCTTCGAGGGCTGGCCACGATCGCTATCATGGGATGACATGTCGTCGAAGAGGAGTGCTACGAACTAAGTAAAAGCATCTAAGTTAGAATTTTTCTAATTGTAGAGATGACCTAAGTTTAATCAATACTAAGTTATTCCTAAAGGTATAAATATTTCCCAAAGCCCAACAATTTCTAAAGGAATTTACAAATTAAATCCTAACAATTTCTACAATATCTAATAATTCATATTAAAACATTAAATATAACATTAATAATTAATATTAAAACATTAAATATAACATAAATAACTCCATAATTAACGTCCAAATAAATAAATTAACACATATAAAAATCATATATAGTTTTCCTAAAGTCATAAATAATTACTAAACTCTAATATTTCGTAAAGCCTAACAATTCCTAAAGGTATAAATAATTACTAAAACCATAAAAGTATAACATTCTCTAAAGGCATAAATAATTACTAAAATCATAAAACTATAACATTTCCTAAAATCTAACAATTCCTAAAGACATAAAAGTCTAACATTTCCCAAAGCCTAACAATTCCTAAAGGCATTTCCTAATTAAAACTATACTATTTCCTAAAGCCTAACGATTCCTAAAGGCATAAAAATCTATATTTTTCTAAAGCCTAACAATGGTATTTCTTAATTAAATCCTAACAATTTCTACAATATCTAACAATTAAACATAAAAAATAAATATTAAAACATTAAATATAACCTAAAAAACAAGAAAAAGATAAAAAAATTACCGATTTTGAAGTGCCGACGGAACCGCGGTCGCGAAAGACTGATCGGCGGTCGACAATAATAGGGGGAGAAAGAAAAGTTTAGAGTGAAAATGAAAGAGGAGGAGGTAGGTATTTATAGAAACACCTCCCTCTTTCCCGACCGCAATTCGGTCGGGAATAACTCATTCCCGACCGCATTGCGGTCGGGACCGCTCGGACCAGCTGCGCGGCCCAGCTGGGCCGAGATTAGGGCAACACTCTGGGCGAGAAATTTCCCGTCCAGAGTATTCCCGACTGCAATGCGGTCGGGAATATTTTTCCCGACCGCGTTGCAGTCGGGAATAATTTGTCTCGACCGCAATTCGGTTGGGAATGATTTTTAAAAAATTGCCGACCGGATTGCTGTCGGGAAAAGTTGTTTCGACCGAATATCGGATGAAAATGCTCCCAACCGAAATCCGGTCGAGATTTTCCGGTCGGGAAAGGGCGCGAAATCTTATAGTGTTATAAAAGATCATATTATTGCAAGTATTCATATTATGTATCATGCAATTAAAGTCCCCTCGTAGTAAAAATAAGTCACACGTAATACGAGAAAAAAGAACGCATTCCCTATTGCTCACAATTGGCGGTGGCAGCACGCCTTCTGTAATTCCTTAAAGTTTGTTTGAAAATCAACGTTCGAATGCACATGTTCAAGTTCGTATTACGCGTGTATTAAAACGGGTGGAAGGTCATTTTGCCATGAAAAAAAGCAACATGCAATTCATGACCAAATCACTTAAAAATGTAAAACACACACTCTTCACTGTTTTGTTGTGCCTCATAATGACTTGATACTCTCATTATATTATTTTTCTTCTCTTTGTGTATGTTTGTTTAAGGACGAAAGATTATTTGTGCAATGTATGTTTTAATTTTTTTTAAAAATGCCCGTTATCTTTCGAATTATTGAAAATGCCCTGGATCTTTGCTATTTTTTGTAGAAAATGTCCTTTGAGTGCCACATGTGAAATTCGGTCGACGTGGCATCCACCGTAGCTGCCATATGTAATATATTGTGTCTATGTGCCTGCCACATGTAATATATTTAAAATATAAATATATTCATATCCATAATATATATAAATATATAAAAAATATATCTTTATGTATTAAAATATATCGAATATATATAAATATATAAAAAAAGAAAAAAATCATAAATATTATTTATATCCATAATACATATAAATATATAAAAAAGTATATCTTTATGTATTAAAATATATCAAATATATATAAGTATATAAGAAAAGGTAAAAAATCCTAAATATCATTCATATCCACTGATGGGGCTCCACAGGCCAGGGGCGGATCTATTAAGGGGTTAGGGGGGCTACAGCCCCCCCCTATTTTTTTGAAATTTTTTTATACCTAAGTATATATAAGTGATATTCTTTTTAAGTTTTGGGGTCTAGTATAATATTAATAGAGTATAAACCTTTAAATAAAATTGCACAAAAAAAAGGTGGGACGCTTGAGTGGCTGGAATTAAATATTGCAAAAACAACCATGCTTTATGTTCAATTTGCAAAATGACCTCATATGTTATTTTTAATTAGCAAGAGAGTCTTAATGTTGTATTAATGTTGTAAAACTAGAAGAAAAGACCTCCACTATTTAATTAATTCAAATGTAAGGAAATCACTAATCTTGATTTAAGTTTTTATTTGGTACATAAAGAATTATTGTTATTGAGATTTCATTATATATGCATGTTTTATTATTTTCTTTTTACAAAACCATTAGTTTCTAAATCTATAGAACTATAAGTGTAGTATACAATAGTTTTATGATGTTTTAATTCCAAGAAAAATGTAAAAGAGTTTTAACATAGTTTAAGTCATTTATTTTAGTAAATATATATTTTATAAAAGTTGTAATGCAAGAAAAAAAAAGCAAAAGATTTCTTGGTTATCGATAGAGTCATGGTAAAATTTCATTAAAAGAATTTTCGCAAGAATTAAAAGCTCTATAAACGTTCATCTTCTTTAGAAGCTTCAAAAATTCATTCAAAATTTTCTTTTTGGAGTATTGTTTCATTGTCTTTTCTCTTAATTCTCTTTAGATTCTTGCTTATTGTTATTTAAAAAAAAAAATCTAGCCCCCCCTATATTCAAATCCTGGATACGCCACTGCCACAGGCTAAGGGAAACTCGCCTCTTCCAACTCCTTATCAAAGAAAAAGACCATCAGATCATCTCCCTCCAATTCCACTTGCAGGCATGCATGCATCTTACTTGTTTTTTTTTTCACAATTTTAATGAGTTTGTACTTTGTATATGCATAAACCACATTCTTTTGTGTGTGTGTGTTTTTTTTTTCTGAACAACAGAAAGAAAGAGAGCGGGTGAGGGAAGAAAGGATGAAGATGAATGAGATGAGGATGAAGGCACAGAGTCTTGGAGGAGAGAAGATGGTACTAACGCGGAGGATATCGGAGATGGGGTCGACTATATCTTCAATTAAAGACGAGCAACGGGTCGTCGAATTAGCTTTCCAGGAGAAGCAGAATGAGGTTAAGGTGTTGAAAGACAAGTGTGTACAATTAGTTGAACTTCTAAGACAAAGTGAAGCTTAAATCGAGGATACGAAGCGCCATCATCTTGAGTCGCCGAGTGCTGTGAATAGTACAATAGAAGATTTTGGATCAGAAAACAGAGTAAAACAGAGAGCTGAAGTTGGAAAAGATATGATTGGGATGAAAACAGTAGGTAATGAAGAGCACAAACAATCTATAGAAAGGACGGAGATGAACGATAGAGTTAACCGCCAGGTAGTCGACAAGGATTCGAGCATGGGGTTGATGAGTGTGTCTCATTTGGCAAAACAAAAGCTTGGAACATATAATGCTGCTCATGATTTCAGCCACAATGTTGCGAAAGGCATCCTCGCTGATCCAAATTCACTGAGTTCCCATTTTTCAGTGAATAAAGAGCCAAATAATGCAAAATCTGTCGATGAGTTTAACGATCAAGGTACGAAGAACGACAAACATCCTAATCCTGGACAAACAAAAGTTGTCGAGAAGAACGAAGATCGAGCTCAGAGTGAATCATGATTCATGACTAAGGCCAATGCACAACTTTATTAACCATCTACATTTTTAGTTTTAGCAATTCTGAAATTAGATGAGCTTAGATGCCATTAGTACTGTTGTATTCTCTCTTTTACTACTTTTTAGACCTTCAGTATGCTGCTTATTTGCCATGAGTACTCTTCTTTTATTTCATGAAATTAATTGATACATATACATATAGATCAACAATCAGTTAAACAGTTACATGAATTGCTAGATACATATAAATTGATATACTCACAGTACAAAGAACCGAATATTGTATTAATATCTGCCATATGTGAGACTTGTACATGTAAATACCTAACTAAAATGATGAATAAGTTTTCACCAAGCCTTTAAAAGAAATACCACACATGAAAGGAGAGCATACACTCCTAGTTGGCTAGTTCCTCTAAATAGTATCTTTTTTTTTCTTAACAATATTCACAAAATTCCCAACAATATAATCATTCTGTTTTTTTTCTTCCTAACATAAAAACTAAATTAAGGTATCAGAGCAGATTTTTTGAATAATATTCGGAATGGTGTGGAAATTAAGCATAGTTGCCATGGTGTCTCTGCAGTTGCAAAGTCTTCAATTGCATTATGTTACTCGTCAAATTCCTCTCATGTACCTGATCAGGGAAATAACTGTTAGATGCTGATCCCACTGATTATGCAGAAGATCAAGCCATGGAGATGTCAATCCCATAGAATATGCAGTAGATTAGGCATTAGTTAAGAGTGTAAAATATATAGAATTAATGTTGTTCATACAGCTGTATATTTCAGTTACTGATCATATTGTATATATATATGAAATGATATACTTGTTTTGGCATCTTGTCAAAACAATTTCCATTAATCATTTTCTTACATGGTATAAGAGCCAATACAGTTTACACTACACGATCCTTGCTTCCGCTTCCTGTCAATTGCTGAGTTTGGTTCTTCCTCCTCATCCAATTTTTCGACACTTCCAAATGTCCCGCAACTTGTTTCTATCAAACTTGATGAGACAAATTACCTTGTGTGGACTGCACAATTTAAACCAATTCTCAAGAGCCACAACCTACTGGGTTTCATTGATGGCTCATTTCCTTGTCCTCCCAAATATGCTGATGATGCGGCTGTGAATAGCGAGACCGTAAATCCCGCTTACACTCTTTGGCAGCATCGTGACCAGATTTTACTTAGTTGGATCATCTCTTCAGTTTCTCCTTCATTGATGGCCTCTCACTATGGTTTAGAGACATCGTACTCGGCATGGCAGTCCCTCGCTAGTAGTTATGCCTCTCAATCGAAGTCTCGTATTTCACACCCGAAGCGCCAATTGCAAAACCTTCAGCAAGGCTCCATGACTTGCACATCCTACCTTTGGGAAGCAAAGCTCTTGGCTGACCAACTTTCTGTTGTAGGGAAACCAGTGGATGACGATGATCTCATCTCATATATCATTGGTGGTCTTAAGTCAAATTATACGCAGTTCATCACATCCTACTCATTCCATACAAGGGAATCATCTATGTCATTCTTCGATTTCAGGCCTGAGTTGCTGAATCATGAAATTTTACTTAATCGACATGATGCTTCTAATTCTGCACCAGAAAACTCAACTTTTGCCCTCTATACAAAGCATTCACGGATTCAACCTATGAGACGCAAGCTACCACTTCCTTCCTCTTCCAATGCCAAATACAACTAAAACACAACATCCTCCTAAGTTCTTGGCTCCATCAACACCCAAGACAGGTTCTACCTCCTCTCAACACCCTGGCAGCCGCTCACCATGTCAGATTTGCAAAGGCACTAGCCATCAAGCTTTAGACTGCTTTCGACGTATGAATTTTTCATACCAAGGTCGCCATCCTCCTTCTCATCTTGCTGATATTAATGCAGATTTTTTGAATTCTCAATGGCCTGCGGATAGTGGAGCCAATGCACATGTGACCAATAATGCTGCAAATTTAGATTCAAAGCGCACGTTTCATGGTAATGAAACTGTTGGTGTTGGTAATGGTGCAGGTTTGTTTATTAAACATATTGGTTCCTCTGTCATGCACTCTCATAAAATTCAGTTTATACTCGATGATATTATTCATTGCCCTCAAGCTACAACGAACTTGCTTTCTATCAATAAATTTTGTGTAGACAACGATGTTACCTTTCTGCTCACACATGATGCCTATTTCATTCAGGACAAACAGACGGAGATCACTCTCCTTCAGGGTCCGAGTGAAAATGGTTTGTATCCCATCCAACTGGACAAGTTATCACACAATAAGCGCAGAGGGTTAACAGCATTTATGGGAGTCAAGGCTTCTAGCTCTCTTCGGCATCACCGTTTAGGCCATCCATCTGAGTCTGTCTTAGGTCATATTTTACATCATAATAATCTCCCTCTCGATGGGTCTATGAAAAAGAGTGTTGTATGTGAATCTTGTCAACTCGGTAAATCAGTACAACACCCATTTTCCTCTTCCCATCGTGAAACCTTATGTCCTTTAGAATTAGTGCATTCTGATGTTTGGGTTGCACCTCTTGCTTCTAATTCTGGTTTCAAGTATTATGTTCTCTTTATTAACGACTTCAGTAGATACACATGGTTGTACCCGATTGTAAATAAATCTGATGTGTTTAGTTCTTTTATTCAGTTTCGAATTCTCGTGGAAAAGCAATTTTCTTGTCCTATCAAACAACTACAAACTGATAATGGAGGCGAGTATCTTTCCTCCAACTTTACCGCATATCTCAACAAAAATGGTATTTTTCATAGACGTCCGTGCCCATACACTTCCCAACAAAATGGTTTAGCCGAACAAAAACACCGTCATATAGTTGATATGGGACTTACTTTGCTTGCACAATCTGGCCTTGCTAAGAAAATCTGGGTGGAGTCTTTTCTAACTGTTGTGTATCTAATTAACAGATTACCCACACCAGTTTTAAAGAATGACAACCCATATTTTAAATTTTACAAAGAGATGCCAGATTACACATTTCTCCGCAACTTCGGATGTCGTTGTTACCCCTTGTTGCGCCCTTATACAGATAACAAGTTGTCTTATCGTAGTATTCCATGCATATTTATTGGTTATTGCTCAAATCAAAAGGGATATAGGTGCCTTGACCCCATAAAAGAACGTGTTTACATCTCTCGCAGTGTTGTGTTCGATGAGATACTTTTTTCGGCTAAGATGGGATCCTCACCTAACTCACCTGCTGGTACAGTGACCTCCTCTGGTAAGTCTTTTCTTCCAATTCAAAATCCGAGTCCACTACTTTCAATTCAACTTAATTCTTCCCCTGATCATCCTGCTCTTGAAGTACCATCATCAGAACTACAAGTCTCACCAGAACCACAAATCTCACCTGTACCTTCACATTTTCCCACTGATTATGCACTTCTTAAAGTACCATCATCAGAACCGCAAGTGCCATATGTACCTTCACATATTTTGCCATCTACTCAGTCCTCCCCTTCTCCCAACATCATCCCTTCTCCCCGCATTAACCCACTACCAATGCCAAGTTCCAGAATTATCACTCGCTCTCAAACTGGAAATTCCAGACCCCGTAATTTTTCCGATTACAAAACCTTTTATTCCTCTCGACACCCTCTTTCACTTTTCCAAACAACAGTTGTACCCACTGAACCAAGAACCTTCACACAAGCAGTATCTAAGCCGGAGTGGCATGCTGCAATAGAATCTGAATTTAAAGCATTATTGGATAACAAAACTTGGTCACTCTGTCCACGCACTACAAGAAAACTCCACATTGGAGACGAAATTATGGGGACGAAATTGCGTTGCTACCTAATTGGAACGACATTTCCGTTCCCATTGCTTGTTATCCGTGTTAAAGGAAAAAACACAGTATACACATAGTAATGGGGACCAATATCTGGTTTCCATTGAGTGTTGGTTCCTATTAGTGACACCTCAACGCAATGGAAACCAAACCGTGGTTCCCATTGATTAAAAAAATTAACAAAAAAAATAATACTAAATACCCCTTCTGAATCGTGTAATTCAAAAAAAAAATCCCCCTTCATTTAGGGTTTCTCCTCTCTTCTCTCTCCAAAAACAAGCCACCATCCTCTCTTCTCTGCCGCCTGCCCGCCACGGCACCACCAGCCCCGCTTCTCCGACCACCACCACCGCCACGACGAACGACTCCACCACGCCACGAACAACACCACTGATGCACGCCGCTCCACGCCTGACTCACCACGATCGCTCCACGACCGCTCCATGACTCCACCGCGCCACCACGCCACCACCTTCCCCATCTGAATCAGTAATTCTTCAACTTTCCCATTTTTTTCTTTTTCAATTTATGTCCGATTGAGTCCAAATGTCCGATTGAGTTCGATTGAGTTTCGATTGAGTCCAATTGAGTCCGAATCAGTATGTTCTTCAACTTTTGGTTTCGATTGAGATGAATATAAATATTATGATGATGATGATTGGGAAAATATGGATGAATATTGAATATTATGATGATGATGATGGAAATATTAAGAAAATTAGCAAGAATATTATGATGTTGATTATGGTGTCGATTGAGTGTGAATCAGTAAGCTTCAGAGGTGGCTTTGCATGAGCTACAAATAAGAATCTTATGTTCAATGTAAGAACATTACTATTTAATCTCATAAGATTTTACTGGGAGTTGACTTTTTAGTTTGATAGTGACAGTGTGTTCATGAATCATGATATGTGACTGTGATAATATTCTTAAGTATTTTTTGCTTATGGCTACTGGTGTAGTGAATTGTTGTTATGGTTGTTCAATAATGTGTTTGACTGCTTGTTAAATATGCTCTGTTCTTTGATTAATTAGTAGGTAATGTGTTAATATATTAATCTGAAATTAGGCCTTGGTTAGTTAATCTCAATTTATGGCTTGGTTAATTTGATTTTGTCGTAATTTTGGGAAGACAAGTGTTCTAAATTTGTTCAATTATGCTTCTAAATTTGTAGTCAATTAAGTAGAGAATTTTCTTCAAACTTTGACTGAATCTGTATTCTATTTTGATTGTTTGATTAAATTATATAAGTAGATAATTTATGTTTATATATAGTACTTATCGAAATTTGTTTCTATCTTTAAATGGTACGAAGGAAGGGCAAGGAGCCAGTGCAGGAAACGGAGGAACCGCAGTCTAAATCACGTTCGAAATCACGTCCTAAAACACGTGTTCAATCACATCATGCAGCACGTCCTCGTCCTGCTACCCGTCTTTCATACCGGGGCATCCCTCGGCATACAACGCCTCCTTTTGCGATTAATCCGACAAGAGCGCCAACTCCGGTGATAGAGCCGACTCTAATAGTAGAGCCGACAGTAGAGCATACTCCCACAACCGAGCCAAGTGTCGAGCCTACTACCATGGTGACTGATCCTGCAGCCGAGCCTACTCCAATGGTTACTGATCCTCCAAATCAGCCTACTCCCATCACTGATCCGCCAAGAGAATCGACTCCCGTGACTGATGCGAGAAAAGAGTCAACTCCAGTGACGCCTATGGGATCTTCGGGAGCCACCAACATCCCTGGACAGAATATATTGAATAATCCGTGGGATTTGGTCGGCCAAATTCCTTTCGGACCTCTGCCACGACCTACTGATCATTCACAACGGGGTTCGACGACAAATGCATCACCAGCTCAGGCTCACACTAACGTCGCTTCTCCAGGCTCACACTCAACTTCAGCTCCTTTCTTTGGGATGGGTTCTTCCTCGAGCAATGCTGGACCTTCCACATCCCAATCATTTCAGTTATCCGATACATCCGAGAGCTCGAGCAGTGATGAGGATGGCAGTTATAGCTCACGGGAGGAGATCGATAGTTATGGTGAGAAAAGTGGTCGTGGTCCCTCTAAAGGAGTTTTGCCGCCTAAGAAAAGTGAGGATTGGAGGTGGATCCGTATTGATCCAAATACTGGATCGTGAGAATAAAGTCTTATGATAACGACGATTATCGGGGCAATTCTTAAGAGGTGCTTGAGGAAGCCATACAAAACCTACATGGAGTGGAAGCCGAAGCATCAACAGCTTGCACGGGATGAGTTTTAGGTAATATAAAAGTATATTTTTAAGATTATTTATTTAGTTACATACTTTTGTCTTCATTTACCATAATCTTTACTTATAACAATTTCTTTTTTTCACTTGTTGCAGAGAACTTTTCAGTGGCATTCGCTTGACGAAGGCCACATTTGGGAACTGTATGAAGCAGCAGCACCAGATCGTTTTAAGAGTGCTTTGAGCAAGATCAAGTCAATCTGCCTTGAAGTTGAAGCTGATCCATCGCAGAAGAAGAGCCATCGTATCTGGATCCCTAAGGCGATGCGTCGGAAGTACATGAAGTACTGGAAAAGCGATAAGCACGTGGCACGAGCGAAGCAGACGAGTGCCAACAGGAAAAAAGGGAAGATTGTCACCTGGTACGGTGGAAGTCTCATGCAAGACGAGTGGGCCAGACGCGAGGTAATTATATTAATATAACAATGTTATAAGATAAATATAATCTTATATAATGTTCATTTAATAGATCTTCTGATTGTATATCAATGTCTAATGGTCTTACGTTACAGTCGATCAGGTTGGGCGTTCCGGTGAATAATATCCCTCTACTGTGGCTCTACAAGTTGAAAAGGCAAAAGAGGAATGCTGATGGATCGGCGGGCGATTGGGTGCATCCCGATGCGGAGGCAGCATATATAAGTAAATAGTCTGTTCAAATCCATAATGAGATTTTATATATACCTATATTATATAAGCATGGTTTTACGCCACTCGAACGAACTGGCTTTCTATTTGAAAAAGGCAATATAAACCTACTGAAAACAAACATTGACAGCCCTTAACTGATCTGTGTACATGTGTTAGTAATGTGATGATAAAATTTGCTATTAATCTGATGATTAAATCTGATATTGTGATGATATAATTTGATAGTAATTTGATGATATAATCTGCTATTAATATGATGATTGTGATGATATAAATTGATAGTTATGTGATGATATAATCTGCAATTAATCCGATGATTGTGATGATATAATTTGATAGTTGTGTGATGATATAATCTGCTATTAATGAGAGGATTAAATCTGATATTGTGATGATATAATTTGATAGTAACGTGATGATATAATCTGCTATTAATCTGATGATTGTGATCTAATAATCTGATTACTTGTAATATTTATGTCTCCTGTTATTATTCATAATATATTTCAGTACATTGATCCATGTATATAAGTAAATTATTATTATTATTTATTATTTAATAAATTTGTATATGTTATTGTCACAGCACGAAGCGCTTCAACGGTGGCGAGATCGGTATGGTTCCGACACCAGGTATTGGCCTGCTTGGGATCTAAAGACATGGCGGAAGGTGGTTGGGAAGAAGGGGAGGAGAGTTCCTGCTTTTTCAAAGCATGCGAATGTGAAGTCCATTGCCCAAAATGCCGGTACCCCCTAACAAGGAACATTCAGTTGTGCTGAGGACTTGACGGCGCAGTTTCGGGCACATATGCTTCATATGATAGAGTTTGAGACAGCCATCAAAAACTGTCTTAAACAGTTAACTGATCAGTATGGATGCCCGATGCCGGAGTTACCGGAGTACCCTATCACACCAGCTGGAATGGCAACGCAGTTGGTAGGCTCGACCGACACTCCCTTGGCTATACCTCCTATACCAGCTCCTCGGTCGTCAACGAATGATGTAACCACCCCTCAAAGGGTCCCGGGAGTACAACTGCGCCGGCCTAGTCAGCCATCGCCTTCTCCTAATGGAGGTGTTTACATGCCAGATATGTCGGTCTTGGCATCGAAGCAGCAGCAGGGGGGTTTTCAGGTGTCTCCGGGGCCGGCGGGTGGTTCTCATGGTGGGATGGGCGATTTTCAGGGGTATGCACAGCAGCTGATGGGTGGATTTCAGGCCCAGCAGTAGGGGCAGGGAGGTTTTCACCCTTTTCAGCAGCAAGGGATGATGGGATTTGGTCATGTATACATATGTTATTATATATTATGTTTTATTTAATTTAACTAAATTTAATAAGGTTGTTTACTTATACACTGGTAACATTTCTGTGATGCTTGTAGGGCTTTAGCAACTTCTAGGGCCAGCAGCAGGGGATGGGTGGCTTCACGGGGATGCAGCAGCAGTTTCAGCAGCCTGGTGGTAGTGTTCCAGGGAGTTTAATGCAGCATCAGGGGATGAATATGGGGAGGTAGCCTGGAGTGATGCAGGGGCTGAGTTCGCGGTCGAGGCATGGCGGGGTGCGTGGATAATAGGGGATGACACAACAGCAGGGATCTGATAATTCGCAGCGAGATCCCATTCTGGATGACTTCATTGGAGATGAAAATGGCGGCTTTTAAGTTGACAGTGTAAGTTGACAGTGTTTTGACAGCTTTTATGGTGCTTTGACAGTTTAATGTTGGTTTTTTTTGGATTTAAGTTGCAATATTTTGATGAATGTTGGATATTTTGGATGAAAGTTGGTATATTTGGATGAATGTTGGTTTTTTGGGATTTAGGTTGGGATATTTTGATAAATGTTGGCTATTTTGGATGAAAGTTGGTATATTTGGATGAATGTTGGTTTTTTTGGATTTAGGTTGGAATATTTTGATGATTGTTGGATATTTGGATGAAAGTTGGTATATTTGGATGAATGTTGGTTTTTATGGATTTAGGTTGGAATATTTTGATGAATGTTGGATATTTTGGATGAAAGTTGGTATATTTGGATGAATCTTGGTTATTTTGGATTAAGGTTGGAATATTTTGATAAATGTTGGATATTTTGGATGAAAGTTCGTATATTTGATAGATTGTGCAATTTTCAAGGTTTAAGTTGGAATATTTTGATGAATGTTGGATATTTTGGATGTAAGTTGGTATATTTGATAGATTGTGCAATTTCGATACATGTCGTGCTGGTATTATTGTCGGTTTGGATATTTTTTGTAGTGTTTAGCTTTACACTCTTTGAGCTCATTTTTAGGTGAACTGTTTATTCTTAAGAATGACTTTTGGAACAACTTTGTGGTGGTGGTTTATTTTTATAATGTTTGGATAAATAATGATTGTTAATTGGTATTATGATTAAATCTAGTTTAGTTGGACTCATATTTAATAAATACCTTATGTTTTTTTTATCTCAAAAACGTTAATTATTACAATTGAAACTCTTGTATATTCTATTTCACAAATCAATCACTTATTTAAAATACGCAATGTTTAACGAAAAGCGATAAACAAATAAACGGGAGGATTATGTAATTATAGAAAAGTTAAAGAAATATCCGAACTAAGTTTTTTCTTCTACCGATCCTTTAAAAACACTAATATTGCGTTTCATTCCTAATCTCGTCCAAAACGGACTAACGAAATAAGATAAACAAATAAACGGGAGGATTATGTAATTATAGAAAAGTTAAAGAAATATATGAACTAAGTTTTTTCTTCTACCGATCCTTTAAAAACACTAATATTGCATTTCATTCCTAATCTCATCCAAAACGGAGTAACGAAATACGATAAATAAATAAACGGGAGGATTATGTAATTATAAAAAAGTTAAAGAAATATTCGAACTAAATCTTTTCTTCTACCGATCCTTTAAAAACACTAATATTGCGTTTCATTCCTAATCTCGTCCAAAACGGAGTAACGAAATACGATAAACAAATAAACGGGAGGATTGTGTAATTATAGAAATGTTAAAGAAATATCCGAACTAAGTTTTTTCTTCTACCGGTCCTTTAAAAACACCAATATTGCGTTTCATTCCTAATCTCGTCCAAAACGGAGTAACGAAATAAGATAAAAAAATAAACGGGAGGATTATATAATTATAGAAAAGTTAAAGAAATATCTAAACTAAGTTTTTTCTTCTAGCGATCCTTTAAAAACACTAATATTGCGTTTCATTCCTAATCTCGTCCAAAACGGAGTAACGAAATAAGATAAACAAATAAACGGGAGGATTATGTAATTATAGAAAAGTTAAAGAAATATCCGAACTAAGTTTTTTCTTCTACCGTTCCTTTAAAAACACTAATATTGCGTTTCATTCCTAGTCTCATCCAAAACGGAGTAACGAAATACGATAAACGAATAAACAGGGAGTTTATGTAATTATAGAAAAGTTAAAGAAATATCCAAATTAAGTTTTTTCTTTTACCAATCCTTTGAAAACACTAATTAAGCATGGCATTCCAAATCTCGTCCAAAACGAAATAACGAAATACGATAAACAAATAAATGGGGGTTTATATAATTATAGAAAAGTTAAAGAAATATTAGAATTAAGTATTTTCTTTTACCAGTCCTTTAAAAACACTAATTAAGCATGGCATTCCAAATCTCGTCCAAAACGAAGTAACGAAATAGGATAAACAAATAAACGGGGGTTTATGTAAATATAGAAAAGTTAAAGAAATATCTGAATAAAGTTTTTTCTTTTACCAATCCTTTAAAAACGCTAATTAAGCGTGTCATTCCAAATCTCGTCCAAAATGAAGTAACAAAATACGATAAACAAATAAACGGGGGGTTTATGTAATTATACAAAAGTTAAAGAAATATCCAAATTAAGTTTTTTCTTTAACCAATCCTTTAATAACACTAATTAAGCGTGTCTTTTCAAATCTCGTCCAAAACGAAGTAACGAAATACGATAAACAAACATTATAATATAAAATACTATACCAATTCAACCCTAAACCCTAAACCCTAAACCCTAAACCCTAAACTCTATAAACCCTAAACCTTGTCCTTAAAACCTATACAACATAGTTCTAACTCGTATTTTCATACATAAAGGTTGTAAAACACCTTTAATCACTAATTTTTTTAACCATACACTAACATATGTAAAATAGGAGTGTTCCTCCAAATTTCGTACAAAACGGAATGTCAGAAGATGTTTAAAAAACAATTTGGGGAAGAAAGCGCAATTACACAAAAGATGCAAAACAACTTCAAATTCAGTTTTTTCTTGAACAACTATTTTCACAACACTAATCAGGCATATAAATTCAAATGTTATCGACAAATGGAGAAGCGAAACACGTTGAAAATATATTTGTGGTCAAAAATGTAATTTTATTTTTATAAGTATGGGCTCTAATGGAAACCAATTAACGGGACACATATCTGGTTCCCTTTGGAACCAATAATTGAGTAATGCGTAAAAAGACAGCTACCGAGTAATAGGAACCAAAATAGCAAGTAATGGGAACCGATATTTCGTTCCCATTGTGCATACTTTTCTATATATACCAACCCATCTCTCCCACACATTTCAAACCTAATATTAATTGAGGGTGAGTATTCCAAGAAGCCATATTCTGACTTCTATGTGTCTGTAGAAGCAGAAGAACAATGGGACGCTTATTAAGCTAGAGTAATCCACAAGGAAAGGGAAATAGAAGAGGAAAGTTTTAAGGAAAACAGAATCTATGAGCTGCTGGAAGCAAGAGGTGTGATGGGGTCAGTGATCAATCACTCATCATATGTCACTGATGTCATCAGAGAGTTCTATACGAACCTCTCTCAATGGGTGTGCCACCAAAAATCCTCCAATTATGGAAAGGCTTGAGTTAGGAAGAGTGTGTTTTACATTAGTCCCTCCATCATCAATGAGGTATAGGGACTTCTTGATCCAGAAGAATCAGATGATCTAAGCATGGATGAGATCATCACATATCTCATTGATGGGCTGACCAGGAAATGGAATGACAGCTTTCCCTCAACAAAGCTGACTTCTTTGAGTGCTATACTACACAAAATTTCTACCCACAATTGGCTTCCATCTTCCAACACAACAATGATGACCAAGGAGTCTGCCAAACTGGTGTTTAAGTTGAAGAATGGGTTGAATGTCAACATAGGGGAAAAGGTGTTGAGAGCAATGAAGGAGGCCACTACAAAAGCTAAGGGAATCATTCCATATCCCTCTCTGATATCTAGCATTCTGGTGAAACAAGGGTTCAAGACCTTGAAGACAGTGGGGTGGATCAAGAACGATGCCAAGATGCCTATCACCAGAAGCTATTTTACGCAGGTGAGGATTCAAGATCTTCCATGGAATCCTGAAGATGGAGCTGGTCCAAGCAGAAAGAAGAAGAAGAAGAAGACTCACAAGTTTTCTCCTTCTTCAGTCCCTATTTCCAGTGGAGATAGCTGCTTAGTGATAGCTAATGCCTTTGTGGAAGAAACTCTCATCTGGTTGGACAGAGAGTATAAAGACACTAAAAGGGAACGTTGAAATGTGACATATGAGATACCTCAAGAAGTTATCCAATCAGATCCTATAAATAAAGAGAACGTTGAAATCTCTATAAATTATATCAATACAGGAATGGTATTGGATCGAAATGAGATGGAAAATATGGATCAAATATTTTCATAGCTTATGAAATTGTGAATGAAAATGACGATCATGAACCCAAATCTGTAATTGAATGCCAAAATAGGAATGATTGGGATAACTGGAAAGATGATATGCAAGCTGAATTAGATTCGCTAATAAGCGAAAGGTATTTTGACTTGAAAGTGCAAGTATTCTGGCAATGTTAGGATAACATTGAAAGTTCAATGTTAGAGTAACATTGGTTGACAGAATCTTGTCTACAATCTTGTTTTTAATATCTTAATTATTATTTTACTTTATTCACTTAACTAATCTAGTTCCACAGTTGTGATTTATTTGGTTATTATTCAGGAAACAAACTTACCATAGGTTGATCGCTCAAAGTTTCCTTAATTAAAGTTAACCGCTCAACATATAAGGAAATGAGTGTTCGAGTGCAACTAGGAAACATCCAAGATGAGTCCTGATTTGAAGAAGGAGTCTTTCCTTAGTTAGTTTACTAACCAATGAATTATTATTCAAGAAGGACTACGAGAACAAGGAAGAGGAGTTCGACAAGAAAACTAGAGGAGTTACCAACCGTGTACAACACATCTTGAAGTCCAAGTCAAGAACCTATATATAGGTGTGAAGTACATCAAGAAAAACACGAGATAAGAGCTAAAAAATCAGAGAGATTAATTTACAAGTTGTTGAGTGTTGTCTTGTTTTTGCAAAGTTTGTGAGTTGTTCGATTAGTTCTAGGTTTAGAATCGAGAAAGCAATTCTTGTCTGCTTTGTTGAGTTCGAGCAATTCAAAAGTTGAGGAACTTGAGAGTTGTGAGAAACATCTTTTGTTAAACCCTTGTGGTATTTTGCCTACGGCTCGGAAGTTAAATATTCATATATTCACTTCTTAAATTCTGTGTTTGTTTATTTCCGTTGCACCATTATTCTAGAACGTTGTTAAAGTAACATTGTGAAGTTAACAACATACAAGTATCAACCCGATCTACAATTTCAGGACCCATTATTCTCACACCAAAAAGTGTGAAACCCGTAGGTTTCAAATGGGTCTTCGTTCGCAAACGAAATGAGAAAAATGAAATTGAGTATAAAGCTCGCCTTATTGCACAAGGTTTTTCTCAAAGACCTGGAATCGATTATGAAGAAACGTATTCTCCTGTAATGGATACGATTACATTTCGATTCTTGATTAGTCTAGTGGTCTATGAAAGTCTAAACATGCATCTCATGTATGTTGTCACCGCTTATCTCTATGGATCACTTGATAATGATATTTACATGAAGGTCCCTGATGGACCTAAATTACCCGCAACATCAAGTTTCAAACCTAGAGAAATGTACTCAATTAAATTGCAAAGATCATTATATGGGTTAAAGCAATCAGGTCGCATGTGGTACAATCGTTTGAGTGAATATTTATTAAAAGAAGGATATATAAATGATTCTTTGTGTCCATGCGTTGTTATTAAGAAAACATCATCTGGTTTTGCAATTAGTGCGGTTTATGTAGATGATTTAAATATCATTGGCACTGACAAATAAATTCATTCAAAAATGAATTATTTAAAGGATGAATTTGAAATGAAAGATCTTGGAAAGACTAAATATTGTCTTGGTTTGCAAATTGAGCATGCCAAAAATTGAATACTTGTGCATCAATCAAATTATACTAAAAAGATATTGAAACATTTTAATATGGATAAAGCAACACCTTTGAACCATCATGTGATTGCAAGATCATTAACTATAGATAAAGATCCATTTCGTCCTTGTGAAGAAAATGAAGAAAATCTTGGTTCTGAAGTTCCGTATTTTAGTGTCATTGGAGCTTTAATATATCTAGATAATTGTAGTAGACTTGATATATCATTTACTGTGAATTTATTTGCCAGGTTTAGCTCATCACCCACAAAAAGGCATTGGAAATGAATTAAACATTTATTCCATTATCTGCAAGGAACTGTGGATTTTGGCCTATTTTATCCTAACAATGCAGAACAAGAATTGATTGGTTATGCAGATGCAGGTTTTCTATCAGACCCACATAAATTCAGATCTCAAACTGGATATATATTCGTGTATGGAGGCACTGCTATTTCACTGCGTTCTCAGAAATAGATTTTTGTTGCAACATCATCGAATCATGCTGAGATTATTGTACTCCATGAAGCAAGCAGGGAATGTGTATGGTTACGATCAATGACACATCATATAAGAAGTACATCTGGCTTACCTATTAGAGAGGGTCTTACAATATTATACGAAGACAACTCTGCATGTATTAACAGATGAAAGAAGGCTATGTCAAGCGTGATCGAACCAAACACATACCCCCAAGATATTTTACCTACACTCGGGAACTCGAGAAGAACAAAGAAATTAATATCCAATATGTTCAATCATGTGACAATATGACAGATCTCATTACAAAGGCACTCCCTACTATAACTTTTAAGAAACATGTTCAAAGTA